>CM056050.1:381486160-382086160 GCA_029574335.1 Rana kukunoris | reverse complement strand
AACTTTCACCAAATAACGTGGTTTTTCAGCTCTTTACAGCCACCCTTTGGGCAACTTCTGCTATTGTTGGCTGATGTTTAGCATTGGTTCTGAGCATTCACAGTAAACATTTGTCCGTTGAAACACCAAAAACAATTGTTCGATGGAGCGTACACACGGATAGATTGTCCACTAAAACACGCCTACCAACAGCCTGCCAGCCTGTGTATGGGACTTTAGTGACACACGATCGGATTTACCGACGAGAACTGTGTGATGGCAGGCTGTTGTCGGAAAATCCAACCATTTGTATGCTCCATCGCAAAAAATGTGAAAACATTTGCAAACCCCAAACATAATGCCCGAACAATGTTGAAGTCTATGTAAGCCAAATTTTGAACATTTTTTATGCCCTTTTTCAAAGGCCAATTTGCAAGCGTTAGGTGATAATGTCATGGGAGACGTGTACCGATATATAACTTTAAAAAAAAAATACTGTTAAGTGTGGAGTGGGTCTTTTAATAAGTGTAGCAACATTAAAAATACAAAATGTATTTATAGAATAATTAACAGCATTGCCATGTTAGACATAGATACAGTACATCGGTCCAACTTGTCCAGACTAGTGTAACTATGTAGGTGAAATCACTGAAGTAGATATCACTACTCCAGTTATCACTACTTGATTCTGGGTCCTGGGCACCATTCAAAGAATCCTTTGCATTTTTTGAATGAATGCATAGTGTTCTCTGATTGGACGAGGCGGAGAGCAAAATGTCACTGCCCTTCCTTAACGAGCATTCTTTTGAGACAGATAGAGCTTTCTTTTGGTGGTGTTTAACCACTTAAGGACCGAAAGGATGGATTTGCCTACGCGGTAGCAAGTTCTTTCTAAATCCTGCTATAACTTGCAGCAAACCTCCGCAATGTCTCCTGGGAACAATGACAAAAGCTCCCAGGAGACATTGCGGCATCGAGGAAGTCACGGAATACCCGCACACTACCCGATGAATCCATATACAGGAAGCGGCCAGTAACATAAAGGATTACTAAGGTTCTCCTGCCCCTGACAGTGACTCAAGCTCGGCATCGCCGATTAGTAAAGGATTGGCTCGGGTGGCTCGGCTGCTCTCGGCTGCTCTAGTCCTGCAAAGGTAACTACGTTACTGCTGTAAAAAAAATTCCCACACGTTCCCGCAGGACTTAAGCCCTGGACAAGGCCATTTTTTGCTTTCTTTTGATGGTATTTGATCACTTCTGTGTTTTTTATTTTGTGTGCTATAAACCAACAAAGAGCGACAATTTAAAAAAAATAAAATAAAAAAAAATCTTACTTTTTGCTATAATACATATCGCAAAAAAAAATATATAAAAAAAATGTATTCATCAGTTTAGGCCGATATATATTTTTCTACATATTTTTGGTAACAAAAATTGCAATAGGCATATATTGATTGATTTGCGCAAAAGTTATTGTGTTTACAAACTATGGGATAGATTTAGGGACTTTTCTCATTTACTCATTTCTTGAGGCCCTAAAATGCCAGAGCAGTGCAAAAATCCCCAAAATTAGCCCTTTTTGGAAAGCAGACAGTCCAACGTATTTAGTAAGAGGCTTGGTGAATTTTTTTAACTTGTCATTTTTTGCCATGATTTTTTTTAAATTGATGCTGTACCCCTGCTGCATGGCCCTAATGTCACCAAGACCATGCCGTGGCAAGAACAGGAGCAGGCATTGGTACATGCTGAGTGGCATAAACAGTTCCACATAGATAAATAAAAACCTGGTGTGTCAGTGCAGCTTAGTAGGTGGGGGTAGATTTGAAAAGCTTATTTTAAAAGTATGGTTGTCCTTTAATAGCGACAAGTTAGAAGCATATACCAGAGCGCAAGCCTAGTCAAAACCAGGAGATTGACATCAAGAAAAGAAGAAAATTTGCTGTTTCAACCGTTCAGCTGAATCCCAAACTTTTAATAAGTTCCTCCGGCAAACATATTATGCATTGCCAAAGCCATCATTGGCTAAAGTATTTCATCTGACCTTTAGTCAAGTGCAAAACTGTGGCCACTAATGGTTTTGACCTAAGTTGCAGCCCACACACTATAAAAGTCTGGTCTCCCAGCAGCCCTTTGTCAGTGTGTGAGAAATTAGTAAGAGTGAGGGACAGCTGGCTTGCTTTTATGGAAGAGAGAGAGCTGGTTAGTGTACTGTGCTACTACTGCTTGTGCTTTACAGTATCAGTGCTAATACCGGTATAACAGTATTTTATCCTGTGCTGTACATTTGCTACTCATACTTTGCAGTGAACTACAGTTTGTGTGGCGGGGGAGAGTAGAGGGTTTTGCCTCTGTAGCACTACCGCAGTAGGAACTGCTGGTTTAAATTTGGGCCTTGCACGTTATTTCAACATTCGTTTTCTAGGGGAAGAAAGTCTGTAAAAAACTCCAATGTTCACACAAGTTGTAAAACCTTTAGCTGTTGGGTTTTATTTTTTTCTCATAACTTGCAAGAGAGAGAAAGGATGGAGGAACAGGGGAAGGTTCAGGCGCATAGTACAGATCACTGGGAAAAACTTCTGAGTCTCGAAAAAAAGGTCACTCACCACTTCCTCTCGAGTGGGTATTGCTCACCCGGATAGGCCCCTCTCACCTGGCCTAGCAGCCGGAATGATGCACGAACAATGATTAGTAACAGTCTCTGCCACAGACTGGTTTCAAACAAAAGTGAAAAGTCCGGAATCTTCTGCCACAGGGTTTGGTACCCGAACTTCCAGCCTTACAGTCTTAGAGCCTTTAAGCCAAACCGACACACTGTAAGGTTACGTAGACTATGGTGCATCCTCCAATAAGGTCACCAGGCCTCTCCCAAAGTACCAGCCTTCCGCTCGGTCCTTTCCGGGACAGGTCCTCCCCTGGTTTCCTCTATTGAGTGGCTTCTTCTCTCAGGACAAGCACAGAAGCACAGAATCACCCTCTGAGCGTAGGCCCCAGTCAGGACAACAGGGCCTACCTGGTAGGAACGCAGCCTCGGGCCAACATGGCCCAGAGGCCAAAAATCATGCAGCATATACCTTGCGCCAGGAGGGCCACAAGGCGGAAAAGGGACCCCAAAAAATTGTGTTTGCCCCCTTAAGTACGTACCCTTCCCCAGCATGCCCAGCGGGGAGACCACTCCCACTGGGCTGTTCCTGGAGACAGACACCCAATAGACCCTGACCTGCTTGAGTTCCAACATTGGCCCATGGTGGCAACCCTACCCATAGGCAAACAAAGGGAAATCCCTCCAAGCACAGCCAGAGCCGGAACAGAGGCTGATTTAGCCTTAATTAACAAAGTCTGAGCTAATTATCAGCTCAGACACCCACTAAATTTGATCATAGCGCCTAATCATCAGGAGTAGGGCGCTACACCTCGTACACACAATCAGAATTTCCGACAAGAAAAGTCAGATGTGAGATTTTGGTCAGAAATTCCGACCGTGTGTATGCTCCATCTGACTTTGCTGTCGGAATTTCCAGCAATATACCTGCCTGCTCTAAATGAGTGAGTGAAAAACTTATATAGCGCAGCACCTCTGGGCTCTGTTTGCTGGTTGCTTTTGTCATCCAGAGTTTAATTTTTGATGCTGCCAGTTCAAATTCTTGCTCAATCTCGAAGAAAATGCAGTCAGTCCAAACAGGTTACAAACAAATTGTGATTTGTTTATCCCAGATTAGGTCTGCCTTATCTTAGCATGCTGTCTAATTGCTAATCAGTTCAGGTTTTCTGGCTTGTTGCTCAAAAGTAAGCACACTCTAATATTCATTTTAGGAAGATCAAACTTTCCTAGTCTCTCTAATTTGCATTGCCACCAAGTAAAAATACTTGCATCGCTTTTGACAATGTTATACAACAGGCTGACATAATAAACTGACTTTTTCTGCTTGTGTGATTGGTTCATTGATTTTTCCAGAAGTCTGCACTAAGGTACAAGTCAGATATCAGGCATTCCCTGCAACAAAAATTTCATTTTGGTGAGACACTCCCAGTAGGAAATCACATCTAAAGGGATGAAGACCCTGAAATTTTCCTCATTAGAGTCCTGCAGGTGCAGCAGCTGATTGATAATTATGAAACCGCTTCCATTAGATTCACTTACTTACTTACCACATGGACACAGACAAATACACAGGGATTTCTTCAGAATAACAAAAGGTTGGAATCTGCAACAACATTTTGTTAAAATCCTTGTAATGTACACAGATCAACCAAAGGGGAAGTGAAGTGAAGTAGGCAGGAAGTCTCTACAATATTTACTGTAAGGCAGCTATCAGGAATGTGCAGTCAGGGGAGGCAGGTGAGGCAGAGCATAAAGAGCCATGAACATAAAAAAATGATCGACTTTGAGGGTCATAGCTCTGTAACCTAGGCTCTTGTGTAGCTGAAGTGCTACCCCACCACTGGTCAAAATGAAGGGGTCCTACGACCTATGGTTCCGGAGATATGGGGCTCATTTCACAGCCTGTTAGAAGCTACATACAGAGCAGCCAGTTTAAATACAAGCTGGCACATGCTGTTTGCAGCAGACTGAGAGGATGAGCTCACAGTGCCTCTCCTTACTTCTTGTCAGAGGCACTGAGCTCAATGGACAGCTTGGAGTCTTGGGCCAATGGTAAAGTACCATTGGCCCAAGCTGTCCAATAAAAATGCTGCAGTGGAGGCACGCCTCTCTAAAAGACAAATGCTTCCCTTCCAGCCCAGCCCTTTAACTACAAGGAAAAAACATGGAATTATGTGTATTAAGCCCTGTACACATATCTGATGGAATCTAATCTGATGGATTTGTTCGTTGGATATCCGATGAAGCTGACTTTCATCAGTCTTGCCTATGCACCATAAGTCAAAAATCTGACCGTGCTAAAACGTGGTGACCTAAAACACTACGAAGTGCTGAGAAAAATTAAGTTCAATGCTTCCGAGCATGCATCGACTTGATTCTGAGCATGCATGGATTTTTGACCCATGGACTTCCACACAGACGATCGTTTTTTTCTATCGTTTTTTTATCCATAGAAAAAATTTAAAACATGATCTATTTTTTTTCACCGATGGAAAACAAACCGATGGGGCCCACACACGATCGGTTTGTCCGATAAAAACAGTCCTTCGGTCTGTTTTCATCGGACAAACCGATCGCGTGTACAGGGCTTAAGATTTACCCGCATTCCCATGTTTTTCTTACACTATGAAAGATGATGTTATGAGTAAATAGATACCTAACATGTCACGCTTTGAATTTGTGGAATGGCGCCAAACTTCAGTACTTAAAAATCTCCATAGGCGACAATTACATTTTTTTTTACATGTTTAGAGTTATGCTGTGTACACACAATCGGTCCATCCGATGAGAACAGTCTGAAGAACCATTTTTATCGGTTAACCGATGAAGCTGACTTATGGTCCGTCGCGCCTACACACCATCATGACCGATCGTGTCAGAACGCGGTGACGTAAAACACAATGACGTGCTGAAAAAAATGAAGTTTAATGCTTCCAAGCATGCATCGACTTGATTCTGAGCATGCATGGATTTTTAACCGATGGTCGTGCCTACAAACGATCGTTTTTTTTCTATCGGTTAGGTATCCATCGGTTAAATTTAAAACAAGTTGGCTTTTTTTTAACCGATGGTGCCCACACACGATCGGTTTGGACCGATGAAAACGGTCCATCAGACCGTTCTCATCGGTTTAACCGATCGTGTGTACGCTGCATAACAGAGGCGGTCTAGTGCTAGAATTAATTCTCTCAGTGTAGCATACGCAGCGTGTGTAACCTATGTGTATCTGGCTCTGATACTAGCCTCACCACCCACTGACCTCACCGCAAGTCCCTGCCACCTCCCAGCTCTGGCCCTGGCCTCCCTGCTCCTGACAGGTAAGCCACGGAGACAGGTAACACTACAGAGAAGGAGACTGAGGGCTGTGTCCTCAATCTCCTTTCTCTGTCTCAAAGGTGAAACATCAGAGGTCTGTTTAGACCTCTGGTAGCTCACCAAAGCCCCCCAACAGGGTTCCTATTTGTATTATTTTTTTTAAAATAATAAGAAATAAAATAGTAAAAAAATCAAATAAAATGGTCAAATAAAATAAATAAAATTAAGTAACAAAAATTAAAAACGATTAACCTTGTCCACGACCCTATTGACCCTGTCCACTGCCCTGTTGACCAGGCCCACTGCATTACTGACAAAGTCCACCGCCATATTGACACTGTCCACTGCTCTACAAACTGACACTATTCACAGTCCTACTGACACCAGTGCCAGAACTACCAGGGTTGCACAGGTTGCACTTGTGACTTGTGACATTCTGACATCGTGGGGGGCTCAAGACAGCGGGAAGGGGGTCAGCTGCAGAACATGTGAAAGGGATCTGCTGAAGGACCATAATAAGGGCGACAGGAGTAAAAGGTCCCGGATCAGTAGGAAAGGCTCTGAGCTTGGGGGAAGAGCCCGGCCGGGGTCGGGGGCCTTCATCTCGTTACGCCTTGGTTAATAGCTTTATTTATCTTTTTACTTTACAATAGTTTTTGGATGTATTGTCTCTTCTGATACCAACACTTCTAAATTATAAGTTATTTTTTATCCACACAAAAAATCCTTTAGTAGAGACACTCGATTACCATTTTATTTTGCGGGGAAATTAGTCAAATTAGGTTGCTGCTGCTGTTTGTAAGCCAAGTATGTAAAAGTTAATTAAATAAATAGATATGCAAACTATGGGATCCCAGAACATGATTTCGCTGATGCAGTCCCTGAGGTTCTTAATATTATATAATTTCTCATACAGATTTAAGGCATCCCTCAAACATGTTATTTAAAGGAATTTTGTATGTTTTATGTTGCCCTATAAGCCGCTCCAAAACTACCACTCCTTGTTGTTTTAAAAAGCTGCCCAATGCCTATAATACCCTTTCTTTGTCAGTACCTTGACTTTTAGCTTAGAAAATAGCCATTGCTGAAAATGAAAGTTCAGCTCCCATTGAAATCAGATTCCACATTAAAATTTTTGATAACATTTGACAACCAATCTCTAAACCGAACCAGGTTATGTTGTTCAGCTTGTCTCTGAGGCCGCGTACACACGAGGAGACATGTCCGCTGAAACATGGTCCGCAGAACATTTTCCGCGGACATGTTCGAACGTGTGTATGGCCTAGCGGACAGGTTTCCAGTGGACAAAGGTTTCTAAGCATGCTTAGAAACTTGTCCGCTGGAAACCTGTCCGTCGGATATGTCCGATGGTTAGTACGCCCAACCATCGGACCGAAATCCTGCGCATGCGTCAAATTGATTCGGAAGCATTGAACTTCCTTGTTTGAGCACGTCGGTGTCTTCTACGTCATCGCGTTCTCTGTCCGCTGGGATTTTGGTCTGATGGTGTGTACACACATCAGACCAAATTATCCCTGGAAACGTGTCCGATGAAAACGGTCCGTCGAACCTGTCTCATCGGACATGTCTCCTCATGTGTACGCGGCCTTAAACAAAGTAATGGATGAGAGAAATCAAAGTCCTGACCAGGCTAAATAATTACCTTTGCTTGAGCACTGAGCCAAATTTAAACCTGGAACTTGATTGTGATTTGCTGTGTGTTGCACACAGTACAGTAATGAGGAACTACCAGCAAATGGTGGTGCTGATGTGAGGAAAGGGCCTGAAGGAGCAGGTTGTTAGACTGTGAGAGTTAAACAGAAGTGTAATGTGTCACATACTGTATATAAAAGAAAAAACAAAAGAGGGAGGGCGCACCGACCTAGTGCATTATTATAAGAGATTTTTATTGTAGTTAACCGAGGATTCAATGGTACCCTTTCGCGGCGGAACCTTTCAGGCTCTGAAGAAAGGGGTGCGCCCCAGAAACGTCAGCCGCTCCACCGCGAAAGGGTACCATTGAATCCTCTGTATCATCAAGTCTTGCTGGCATGGACTAAGAAGACCGGTCTGATTATTAGACAAAGCTGTATTCAAGCTCTCTTTTGTGAGTAGAAATAACGTGTTTTTACTAAAATAAAAATCTCTTATGATAATGCACTAGGTCGGTGCGCCCTCCCTCTTTTGTTTTTTCTTTTCTCTTAGTCTATGAACACCCATGTTTCAGACGAGGGCTGCAATACCTGTGATTTTATCTTACGATTGGACTACATTACCCCTTAACAAAAACACCAGAGCGCAGGATCATTTTTGTATACATACTGTATATACAAAGGATATTTTAATGGTTGAATCCTATAGGGATGAGCAAATTGATATGTGGAAACCGAAGTCCACTGCTAACTGGGCAGATTTTCAGTGACTGGTTGTCTTTTTCAGATCAGAGATCACCTCTCTCTGTGTAACCATTCTTTTTTTTATTTAGAGGCATACGACATACAATAAAAGGGTAACTTCACAGAATATGTGGTACAAACAAAGTAGCATATATATGATCAATGGTTTATTGCATCTGTACTAGAGGTAAGTACTGCGGGGTGTCCAACTAGGGTCAAAACATACCAGTTTTTTAATTAAATAGAAGATTTAAATAGATTTATTAGATTAAATAGAAGAAAGTGGCTATAGGGGAAGGGAAAATAAAGACACTCTCGTGACCTAGAAGAAAAGCATGACCAAAAAAACATTGGGGAGGTGGGGGTTAAACTTCAAGTGCATGCGTCGATGACATCATCGGCTGCATATACAGTAAATATCTCCTAAACAGTGAACGTTTAGAAGATATTGACAGTACCTATAGGTAAGCCTTATTATAGAGATACCTATAGGTACAATTCATCTATTGGAATTTACAATCACTTTAAACATAAAATGCATCAAAAACCAATACAATCGAAAGTGCATAAATATATAAATAGTAAAAAGTACATCAATCTAATATTATTTATGAAACCTTATAGTGTAGAAATGCCACTAAAGTGACCATAGCGTGCCAGTGTTATTACACATTATGGGCCAGATTCATAGAGCAATTACGCCTGTCTAACTGGTGTTAGACAGGAGTAATTTCAAATTTCGCGCGCCGTATCACTAGTTTGAATCCTCAAACCATGATACGGCGGCTTCGGGCTTCGATCCGAGAGGCTTACGTCTTCGTAAGCCTTCGGATCTACGGTGCCATCTATTTGCGGCCGCTGGGAGGAGTTTGCGTCGTTTTGATGCGTCGGGATATGCAAATGTTTTTTTACGGCGATTCCCGAAGATACGAGTGGTCGTCGCAATCACTTTCGTCTATTTTTTTGTACGTAATGTTAGAGCAGCTTTTTGCTGCTCTAACGTTACGTAGCCCATGTTAAGTATGGCCGTCGTTCCCGCTTCGAATTTATTTAATTTTTTTTTTTGTTTACGTAACTCATTCGGGACTAGGATCGCCCGTAAACGACGCTACCTAAACAACGAATGACGTCACGACGTGATTTCGCGCAATGCACGGCGGGAAATTTGCGAACGGAGCATGCGCAGATCGATCGCCGCGGGAACGCGCCTATTTTAAATGATTCACGCCCCCTACTCGCGCAGATGGATTGCGACGGGAGAAATACACTACGCCGCCGTCGTTTACTGGACAAAATCTACCTGAATTCCACGTAGAGCCAGGTAAAAAACGGCGGCGTAGTGTATTTCTGATACGCTACGATAATCCATTTCTGTGTGAATCTGCCCCTATGAATGTCCAATGAATGTCCTAAAAAACAAACAACATCCATTAAGTCCTCCAATAATGGTGATTCCCAGTGCAGCAGATGATATGTTGTGCATCCAGTGTGTAAAACCTCCACTGTGCACTCACAGGAAACCAAATGGGCATTAGTATATAATGTTAAATCAACCTTTTTTCCTGATACAAAAGGCCAAAAAAAGTAAAGAGCCAGTACTGTTCCTGTCACTGGATGCTGAAAAGGCCTTCAATAGGCTGGACTGGGAATTTATGCTAGCAACCTTATTACATGTTGGACTAGGCCCAAATATGCTTAGGTGGATAGGCGCATTATATTCGAATCCCTCGGCCCAGGTGAGGGTGAACAGCACCCTGTCAGATAGATTCCCACTTTACAATGGGACCCGCCAGGGATGCCCGCTCTCCTCCCTCCTATTTGTCCTGACACTAGAGCCGTTATTGGAGACAATTAGGATGACCCAGGAAATAGAAGGGATAAAAGTGGGTGGGAGAGAGCATAAGATCTCTGCGTTTGCAGATGACATGATGCTGTATGTATCTAATCCGAGACAAACACTTCCGAGGATAATAGCGGAATATGAGAAGTAGAGCGAGATCTCAAATTTAAAAATCAATCAAGAGAAAACAGAGATTTTGAGTATCTCGGTAAGCCGTAGAGAACGCAGGGACCTTGAAGCTCTATATCCATTTAAGTGGAAGCAGAGGAGGATGAGATATTTAGATGTTTTTTTGTCCACTACAGAAAGATACATATATGAAGATAATTACATACTTCTATTAAATAAATTAAAGGCAGAACTAAAGGGATATAGCGTGAACAGAGTCTCCTGGCTAGGAAGGATAAATACTATAAAGATGATGATACTACCTAAAGCATGGGTCTTCAAACTATGGCCCTCCAGTTGTTCAGGAACTACAATTCCCATCATGCCTAGTCATGTGTGTGAATGTCAGTGTGTTACAATGCCTCATGGGAAGTGTAGTTCTACAACAGCTGGAGGGCCGTAGTTTGAGGATCCTTGACCTAAAGCTTTATATATCTTTCAAATACTCCCGATAAAAATTCCAGAAGCCTTTTTCACAATTCTGGGCAAGATAATTAGGGGATTTATATGGAAGGAAAGAAAATCTCGCATAGCAGTAGGAACCCTGATTAGACAGGAAGGAGGACTCCAATTGCCTGATTTTAAAAGGTACCACGAGGCATCAGTACTGAGGAGGATAACGGACTGGTTCCAGAGAGAGGGAGGGGGGAAAAGAAAAAAAAGTGGGTAGAAGTAGAAGAGAGTTTAAGTGTTCAAGATCTGGGAATCAGAATATGGGTCCCGAAGCAATATAGAGGACTACCCCAAGATATCCCTATAATGACAAAAAAAAAGTACAAAATCTGGGACAGAATATGTAAAAGGAAAGAATGGCCTTATAATAGCCCACTGATGCCTCTTACGGGTACAGATTACTTCCCGCCAGGGAAAGGGGGAGGTACATATCTGAGGTGGGCAACTTCAGAAACACTAAAATTTATGGATGTAATGAAAGGTGACGCCTTGTGTCCTGTCCAGGAACTATGAGAAAGATATGGACTATATCCAGGAGATGAATGGAGACATAGACAAGTTCAACATTTTATAAATTCCTTGCCAAAGTCACTGCGAGCCCCCAATGACTTAAACCAATGGGAAAAAGGCATACTCCAGGGTGGAACAGGATGACAGGGACTCTCTAATATATATAAGATATTGACACCTACTGGAAAATCAGAGGCAGTTAAAATAGTGGAAAGCTGGGAATCAGAAATGAACCAAACTATAAGTAAAAAAAAAAGGAAGGTACTAGAATATGTCATACTACCTCAATGGATGCAAAGGTAAAAGAGATGAACTATAAGCTTCTTATCAAATAGTATTAACTCCCAATGAAAATGCATAGAATAGACAGTGAGGTATCGCCCCTGTCTTGGAGAGAATGTGGGATGGAAGGAACCCATGCCCACATTTGGTGGCAATGCCCCCGGATACAGGTATATTGGAAAGATGTACTGGCCCAGATAAAGAAGATCAGTGGGTATGAGGTGAGGCAGGACCCTTGGGAATTTGTATTTCATAATACGGCGATGACAAGAAAAAAATATAGAGGCTCACTGGTTCCACATCTATTGAATGGAGCTAAGGTACTTATCCCTAGGAATTGGAAGAAAAATGAAGCACCTTCGATAGAGGAGTGGATTCGTGAGATGGATAGAATCAGAGTGATGGAGGAATTGTGGTCATTCCACTGTAACTCCAGGTTGAGACACGAGGGGGAGGTTCAGGTGGATGGGGGAGGAGGGAGAGGGAGGATTGAGGAGGCGGAAACGTGAGAGATCTCCCCTCTTCACCCCCTTAAAACCCTTTTTCCTTGGGGGGTTAGCAGTTGGATTTACATGGAAGAGGGACTAAGATATTCCTTTTTTTTTTTCCTAGAGGATGAGGTTTGGGACAGTATGGTCCCCTTAAATGCACTGAGGGAAGTTCAGAATACAATTTGTTTATTATTTTTCTCTCCTTTTTTTATTTTTTTATATTAGAAACCTAAGGGATGGCCCTTGGGATGTGCACTTCAAGAGTAAATACACAGGTTTTTTAATGGCTAGTTTTTTTTTAGATAGGCACACGCACTTAAGTAGCTGGATTATATGGAAGAGGGACTAAGATACCCCCCTTCGTTGTTTCTCCTTCTTCCTTCCTTTCACTTAGAGGAAGAGGACTGGGACAATTGAGTCCTCTTAAACTCACAATGTCTTAGAATTCTCACCAATATATAGGGTAGGTAAGAATACAAATTCTAAACATGTTATACACATTAGCACTTTAAAGGAACGAGTGAATCAGACTGACCATACCATACACAAAATAGGGGAGTTCTCCCCCTTTTTTTGGGGGGGGGTTATGATAGGTACACACACTTTAGGATTTTTTTCTCTTTATTTTAGAGGACAAGGTTTGGGACAGTATGGTCCCCTTAAACTCACTGAGGTAAGGTCAGAATACAATTTGTTATTGTTTTCTCCTCCCTCTCTTTTTTTTTTTTCTCTCTCTAAATATTAGAAACCCAAGGGACGGCCTTTGGGATGTGCACTTCAAGAGAAAATACACGGGGGAGAAGGAACAAGTACAATTACATCTTTTTTTTTTGTTTTGTTTTTCCTCTTCGCCCCCCC
Source organism: Rana kukunoris (assembly GCA_029574335.1). Classification (NCBI taxonomy): domain Eukaryota; kingdom Metazoa; phylum Chordata; class Amphibia; order Anura; family Ranidae; genus Rana; species Rana kukunoris. The sequence goes on along the minus strand of CM056050.1, from coordinate 382,073,269 downwards.
CCCCCCCCCCCGTTTTTGCCCCGCCCTGTCCCGTCTCCTCTCTTTGTCTAACTAGATTATTTTTTGTTTTTGTTTTTGTTTTTTGTTTTTTCTCCCTCCATCTCGCACTTCCCCCCTCCTCGTACCTGGAGCCTATTCATACCTATCCTAGAGATCTATTGAAGTTAATCAAGGGGATTGGCCTGAAGAGGGGTATGCTAGGCAGAAGATGATAGGATGAAGTAGTACGTATTTTGCATTTGTTGCCATCATAGATTAATTAAATAGGGGAATACAAGGAGACCATGTATGTGTAGATGTATGTATGTTAATGTACTAATGTAATAGTGTTTATGTCTTTTTTATATGTATGTTGTTAAAAAAAAAAGCATGACCAAAAAAACATTGGGGAGGTGGGGGTTAAATTTCAAGTGCATGCGCCGATTACATCATCGGCTGCATATACAGTAAATATCTCCTAAACAGTTAACGTTTAGGAGATATTGACAGTACCTATAGGTAAGCCTTATTATATACATACCTATAGGTACAATACATCTATTGGAATTTACAATCACTTTAAACATAAAATGCATCAAAAACCCATACAATCAAAAGTGCATAAATATATAAATAGTAAAAAGTACATCAATCTAAAATTATTTATGAAACCTTATAGTGTAGAAGTGCCACTAAAGTGACCATAACATGCCAGTGTTATTACACATTATGAATGTCCAATGAATGTCCTAAACAACAAACATCCATTAAGACCTCCAATAATGGTGATTCCCAGTGCAGCAGATGATATGTTGTGCATCCAGTGTGTAAAACCTCCACTGTGCACTCACAGGAAAGCAAATGAGCATTAGTATATAATGTTAAATCAATCTCACAGAGCCTCCACGCACGCTTGATCCTCAATATAGACAAAAAGCATCCAAGACGTCCTGTGTAAAGAATTCTCACTATACAGAGCCCAAGATTGAGATATATAGTTTAGAATTTATTTACTAAAAGGGTCAGCTTAAAAACAAGCATAAACTTCAATGCTGAACAAACAATCACATGCAGTCAGATTTACTAAGGTGGCTGCCAATCCGGGACCTGGAAACAGCGACATGAGGCCCCACCCAATGTGTTTCGTGCGCATGTCCATCCTTAGTTATTGATGCACTTTATTTTATGTGCTGCACTGCTTCTGATTTTACTTTAAAAAAAAACTTATAAATGCCATACTATCATCCCACAGATCTACAAGTATACAGTAAATCCACCAGAAATTAGACAGTGCTCTTTGAATATAAAGCATCTATATACATTGTAGAATACACATACTGTACGTAAGTTGCCATATACTCATTTGTAATTCAGCAGTATACTGTAATAAAATAAAACTCATTTCACTTTACAGAACTCTCTTTTAATCTTAATACCAGTGACAGCCAAGGTTCCTCATGCAGAGTCAACTCTGACTAGTAGACTTTCGGAAAATATGAAGGCATATCTAATATAGTATGAACAGGAATTTATGACGAAAGGAAATCAGATGGTCCTATCATGTGATTGCAGTGTACTGGCAATGGAAAAGACTTTAACCACACCATTATACTAACCACAGTAATAGAAAACATGGCCAAGAAGGTTAATCCATCTTTCCAACATGAGCAACCATTAACTGTTTCTTTCTACCAACCTTCACTATCACTATATAAAGACTATAAACTCATTTATGAAATACTAAATACATTTTAAATTATATCTCCTAGCTAGTTCATGGTTCCAATGACTCCTTGTTGACCATTAGAAATTAGCAAATCTGTCCAGGTTTGATTCACAAAGAGTTCAGCACAGTGGCATCACTAGAGTTTGTGTCACCTGGTATGGTAAAACATGGTGTCGTCGTCCTTCGCATTAAGAAGACTAGTACATCGGCCTGGCTCCAGGCCCTGCCATGAGTAATTTTAGGGATGTGGTAACAGCATATGTGCTAGGGGTTGCTTTGTTTTGGGGTAGATGGGACTTGTGCTAGAAGAAGAGGGGCAGATTTGAAGTTTGACCCCCCACCCCCAGCACAATTCCTCTCCCCTCCCAAAGTACCCCCTACCACAAATCCTTAAACTACCACCCCCTTAAATTTAAGATCTCATCCCATCTCCATCCACCACCACAATCTTCTATTCTGGGTCCATCCACCACCTGAACCAATGCTTTGGAGCCAGGATGGGATTGTGGTGGTGGATGGAGCCGGGATGGGATCAGGGGAATTGATGAAGATGGGATGGGATCAGGGTGGTGGATGGAGCTGGGATGGGATCGGGGGAATAGATGGAGCCGGGAGAAGATAGGGGTGGTGGATGGAGCCGGGATGGGATCAGAGGGATAGATGGAGACAGGGTGGGGTTTAAAGGATATGTGCTAGGGGGTTCTTTGGGAGGGAAGAGGAATTGTGCTGGGGAGGTGGGGTTAAACTTCAGATCTTCCCCTCTTAGCACAAGTCCTCTCTAATCCAAACAAACCACCCCCTAGAGCATATCTTCTAACCCCCAACCCCCCTTTGTGAAATTACTCCTGGCAGCTGTTACCTGCTGTCAAAAAAATCCTGCCAGTCACAGGCATTCCAGACTCACTGGCACGCAATCGCAGGTGCCATTGCGCATGCACACATGCGCACACGGGAATGCGCAGGTGCGCGCATGGGAACAGACATGCACACCCCTATTAGCACCAGGGGGGGCGAGTTAAGTCTGCCTGACACATGTAAACTCTGCTGTCTGCTCTACAGAGTTCCGTGATTATCTGAGACCTGTACATGTGTTTATCCGGCTTACCTGTGACCATCCCTGCTGCCCGCCTGCACCTGACCCCCTGCCTGTTTTGACTACTCTCCTGCCTGCTCCACTGGTCCTCTGCTGCCCACCTGTTATCCGACCCAGCCTACCTGACCATTCTTAGTGTGCATCCAGCTTGTTTCTGATTCCTGTCCACTGAGCCAGCTCTAGCCTGCTAAACCAGCTGTTCCAGTCTGTTCCTGACCCCGGTCACTGCTCCAGTTTCAGCCTGCTAAGCCTGTCAGCTGTTCCAGTCTGTTCCTGGTTCCACAGCAGACATACCAGAAGGGAAGGAAGGAGCCACGGCACCCAGATTTAGTCCTGGCCTGGTGTCACCCTCTGGTGTCACCCAGGTGCGGGTCGCACCCCCATAGCGACGCCACTGGTTCAGAAAATCCTGTTTGACATTCAATGAGCCAAAACCTAGAACCGAATCCCATTGATGTCTACAATAGGTGTATCCTGTTATATTCTGTCCATTTTTAAGGCTGTTAGACAAACTGCTATCTAAAGGGTATAGAGAGCTGTGCACTACCATGGGGACATGACTGTGAGGACTACATTGAAAATACACAAATAAATAATATGGTTGGGGTTTATTAAAGCTGTATGTGGTATTACAGAACAATATTATTTTAGTGTAGTCTAAATTACAGCATACACAGACATCACAAATTACACAGACATTGCCCATTTGACTTTGATTTTTTTATTTTGATTTTTCACAATTAGCTTGGCTTACATAGAGCAGCAGCAGTCCAACCTGATTATTTTAAGTTTGAAAAAAATATATATTTTGTCAGGTAGTTTTAGCAGCGACACATGCCTTTTCATAAAGTGGTTTAGACTCACTTTGGCAGGCACACAGAAATTAGCCAATGGTTTGCTGAGGCTTTAACTATACTCGGTGATATACAACTATCTTGCATCTGGCCAATTTATATCAAACACTCATTCTTGATTAAGAGACCACAGATGATATAGCATTGCATAGTTTAGCTAGCAGAATGAGAATTGTCCAAAAGGTACAAGGGACACATAGTACAAGCATGTGTAAAACTGAGCAGCAGCATGATAATTTTAATGAGCAAGACCAGGTTCAAATTTACTAAAGACAAACAGCACAGACAGAGGTTTTACCGCAAGATTTAAAATACCACAGAAGATACAGCAGTATAACATTTTCCAGCAGCAGGACTGTTTTTACTGGACAGAACAGGTCTAAACAATATATGCCTAGCTTGTATTTTAATATTGTAGTAGGAAGGTGCAATGAATGTGATTAATATCATTTGAGGTGTTTTAGGCGAACACTGATCTTGCACTTTTTTCTTTCAAACAATTTATATCCCAGAAAAGATGATAAGGAAAATGCTGCCCTATCAACATGAAATAAAAATCAAGAAATACCAAAATAAATAAAGGAGGGGGGGGACCAAAGGGAGCGGGACTTTGAGTATGTCACTGAGAACACAGAACACAAAATATATAAAATACAAGATTATTTTATTAGATTTACATATCATTTAAAAGTGCCTATCGGCATAAAAACATAGAAATGTATACCATACAGTACTGAGCATTACAATACATTTTGTGGGAACATAGAATTTTGTGTAAATATTCAATATTAGGTTGGTCAACAAATTTCGCAGGAACCCCTGCTTCCTCGGGACCACACAAGCATATACAAGATATAGCTCTTGACTTTAACGATGATATATAGCTGCTATATGCACCATCAAAAAGCAACAAGGCAGCAGGAAAAAGGTCTCCAAATGAGGGTTACGCATGCCGGCCCATGGTAACAACCTGCCACACATGAAGGTATAACGATGAGGCCTCTTGAGATATGGTAGGGATAGCAATAGCCATCAGCAAGTCAACATCAAATTATGTATGTAGGAACAGGGTTAAAGCTATAACTGGCCTAAAGGATTGAAACCGCCCTCAAAGACCATCCCTGGCCCTCAAAAAGATGGATTGAGCACCAGCAAGAGCTCACGCTAGTCAAATATGAACCAAAATAAATAAAATGTACACTTTTTATAACTACAATAAAAAAATACATACCTTCAAAATAAAGGAAAATCCCAAAAAATACCTAAGAACAAAATCCACTTTTTTTTAAGGGAAGCTTCCTTACAAAATAAATAAATATAAAATTGCAGCGCTATAGAAAAATTATGAATTATAAATTATATAGAAACTGTACCAGATCTTCAAACTTTCCAAATAGCTGAATGCCCCACTCACTATGCTAGGCTTCTCACTTAAGTGCAGCAAGAGCGCATGTCAACGCCTTTAAATGACTCAGATCTCCTCTGGACACAACCAAAACTCAAAGAGATTGAAACTGGAACTCTGAGTAGGACAGGAAAGAAAGACCATATAGTGTGATATTTCTACAAATCTGTAACGAGTACCACATCGTGTGTACAATGCTACTCCAAGTGGAAACGTGAAAACCGTTCTGTTCTATGACGATCTGTTCAGCTCACATTGGGATTGTGAACACAGACAGGAGTTAGGACAAAGGGAGTCTTCTAACCTACTGAGATGGATTTTAACCTAAATGTTGCCCCCTGGTGGATTTCAGAAGGAAATCATTGATACCTGCACTTCTATCAACATAAGCTCAATTACTGCAAAGTCACCTGGCAGCATATGCGGCGTGGCATTGTACACACGGTGTGGTACTCATTACAGATTTGTAGTAATATCACACTATATGGAATTTTTTCTTTCCTGTCATACTCAGAGTTTCAGTTTAAATCTCTTTTAGTGTTGGTTGTGTCCAGAGGAGATCTGAGTCATTTAAAGGAGTTGCAATTTACTTGCGTACTTGCTGCACTTAATTGAGCAGCCTGGACTTCCGGTGAGTAAGTCATCCAGCTATTTGGGAAGTTTGAAGATCTGCCACAATTTTTATATCATTTATGAACTTTATGAACTTTACACATTGATCTTTTTCCACAGTGTGGAATTTATTTATTTGTTTTTTTATCACAACATTTTACATTTATTGCTAGCAGCTATTGCTAGCAGCTATTGCATTTTGTCCTACAAAAGAAAGCAGCACCTAAAAACAACTAGAAGTGACTGCTACCTCAAATCAACTACAAAATAAAAGTAAAGACAAATTCCCCAATAATAACTGCAGCATAGAATTAGATTTTTCAAAAAATTAGCAATAAAAATTAAGGGACAGTTTTTTCCCAATTATCAGGGAACTGAGTGCTAGTGCTCCTCCAGTGATGGGGTTACTCACCTGTCTGTCTACTGGTATTTTTGTGGGAAGAATACCTTTTTTTTTCAATGACCCAAAAAGTTAGGAAAATGGAGATATTAAACATATCCAATTGTTGAATTAAAATCCAGAAAATAGTCAGCAACACCACTGACAGTATTTGTCACAATTCATCATAGAAACATGTTATCACAAATAAAATGTAAGTCTTTCTGGGCCATGCAAGGCCTCAAAATCGCATAGTGCTAGGGTTGTTTCTTTTGTGTCAACATGCTTTTATAACAAATTGTGAAACATACTTTCTGGAGTGTTGGTGGAGAGAAAAAGGAACAGGAAGCGACCTATGTCATCACTAAGCATAGAATCTAAATTAAAGGAGGTCCCCCTGCGGAACCCAATGGCTACACCCTTGGCTTTTTGTACATCAGATAAACTATAATACCATAATGGGTATTGTGGAGAGAAAAGCCTCAACGAAGTGGTGTGTGTGAGGTGGGTCTCCTGCAGGAGCACCACATCTCCCTGCAAGCGACCCAGCTCTCTATATAAGTTGTGCAGGGAGAGAATAACATCCTGCCAGCCAGGAAGTTCAGGAGGGGTGATGTTAACATCCAAAGAAAATGTTTCCAGGTCTTCTGGGAAACGTAGAATTGCAGTCTTGCCGTCACGATGAGCAATGAGGGCTGATGGGAATCCCCAACGATAGTTAATAGAAGCAGCTCTGAGTTTTTCTGTCAGGGGCTTCAGGGCCCTGCAACGCTCTAAAGTTTCCTTAGCAAGGTACGGGTAGAATGACAGGGAGGCACCATCAAAATCCAGGGAGGCCAATTCTATAGCCTTTCGCATGATGCGTTCCTTCTCCTCATAGTAGTGGACCCTGCAGATCAGATCTCTTGGGGTATCAGAATAGAGATTATGTGGATGCAAGGCCCTGTGCACTCTGTCCAATTTGAGTGGGTGATCCGTGGCTAGGCCCAACATACCATTAATTATGCCACGCACAGAATGGAGGAGGTCATCGTCACCCGGTAGGCCTCTGATGCGTATGTTGTTTCTCCTGGCACGATTTTCCTGGTCCTCGATTTTATACATGGCCATTCTATGTGCGATAGCAAGGGAACTAGTGGATGCCTGTAGGCTTCTAATGGCCGCCGCATGTCGGTCTAGGCGTATGCTCAGACTCCTCCACTCGCACCAAAACCTGTGACAGGTCACCGCGGACCGCTCAAGGCTCAAAAACATAGACGCCAGTTCAGTTTTGGTTGGCAAACCATCCACCAGGGCTGCAACTTCAGAATGCCTGGAGAAACTTCCGTCAGCATCCAAACAGGCAGATGAGGCCGGAAAATGATGTCTGAGCTCCGGCTTACGGTGGGAGGCGGAGCCCGCTCCGGAGTCCATGCCACATGGAGAACGGCCTAGGCCATCCATGATCTCCGCATCCTCTGGTTCTGCGGCTAGAAACCTTTTTATGGATCCAGACTGGGATCCCGATTTTTGGGAGAGATTTGCCCGTTCTTTTCCGCATGATTTGCGAGATGAAAGCAGCAAGCAGCAGCTGAAAAATCAGGTTAGATCGGGGTCGGTGCTGGAGCTCCGAACAAACACGTCCTCACCGCTGCATGTTCAGGCCATGCCCCCTCCCAGGGAACACATTTAACCCCTTGATTGCACCTGATGTTAACCACTTCCCTGCCAGTGTCATTAGTACAATAAGGCCTTGTACACACGAGTGAATAAATCCGCTGAACGTGGTCCGACGGACCATTTCAGCCGAAAAATCCGCTCGTGTGTAGGGGCAAACGGACCGTTCTGGCCGGATTCCTCCGGCGGAAAATTTTCAAAGCATGCTTTGGAATTTTTCCGCCGGAGAGCTGTCCGTCAGATATTTCCGCTGGTTAGTACGGCAAACCAGCGGACATATCTGCCCGCACATGCGTCGTATCCTGTGAATATATCCGACGCATGCGCGCGGAAGTGTTTACTTCCTGGTGCGGTCACGTGGCGGTCACGTGGCGGCGTCAACGTCACCGCCGCGTCACCGCGCTGTCCGCCGGCGGGGAATTTGATCCGATGGTGTGTACAGCCATCGGATCAAAGCAATCCGGCGGACAGATCCGATGGGAACGGTCCGTCGGACCGTTCCCATCGGATCTATTCCCTCGTGTGTACAAGGCCTAACAGTGCATATATTTAGCACTGATCCCTGTAATAATGTTACTGGTTCCCCAAAAAGTGTAAATAATGTCAGTTAGTTGTCCGATCTGTTCGCTGCCATGTCTAAATCCCGCTAAAAATGCCATAAATCTATCCCCTATTTTGTAGACGCTATAACTTTTGCACAAACCAATCAATATATGCTTATTGGTTTTCTTTAACAAAAATATGTAGCAGAATATAAATTGGCCTAAATTGATGAAGAAATTAGATTTTTAACAATTCATTATTGGGTATGTTTTATAGCAGAAAATACATATTGGTTTTTCTTTTTCTAAATTGTCAGTCTTATAGCTCAAAAAATAAAAACCGCAGAGGTGATTAAATACCACCAAAAGAAAGCTCTATTTGTAAGAAAATATTTTGTTTGGGTACATTATCGCATGATCGTGCAATTGTCAGCTAAAATAACGCAGTGCCGTTTTGAAAATAATCGCCTGGTCATTAAGCAGGGAAATCCTTATGAGGCTGAAGTAGTTATTTAGTTAGGTAGTCTGGTTGAAAAAAATATTATAAGTCCATCTAGTTCAACCAATACAAAAAATACAAAAAAAAACAATAGAAAACCTCCATAAACACAATCCTACACCCAGTATATATTAAATATAGCTATCTGTTTGGTTATTGCAAGTTGTTGGTAACACAATGTTAAAAGGAATAATAATGAAAAAAAAAACACTGGATGATCAGATTGTTAATAGTCTTTTGCCTCGTACAAACGACCCTTTTTTTTTGCGACGGAAAAACTGCTATGAGAGGGTTTCTTTGGGAATTCCGGCCGTGTGCATGCTGTATCGCAGTTTTTCCGACGGGAAAACTGTCGGACAAAAAAAGAGATCAGGATCTCTTTTTTCCCGTCAGGCCAAAAATCCAAGCGGGAAAACCATTCGTCTGTATTGTTTTCCGAAGGGAAGAAAACCGTGCATGCTCAGAATCAAGTATGAGACGGGAGCGCTCTTTCTGGTAAAACTAGCGTTCGTAATGGAGATAGCACATTTGTCACGCTGTAATGGACTGAAAAGCACGAAGACTGAAAAGCGCGAATCGTCTCTCACCAAACTTTTACTAACACAAGGATCAGAAAAAGTAACCCAAAGGGTGGTGCCATTGGAATCGAACTTCCCCTTTATAGTGCCGTCATACGTGTTGTACGTCACCGCGCTTTGGACGGGCAAACTTTTGTCTGAGCGTGTGCATGCAAGGAAGCCCGAGAGGAATTCTGTCAGGAAAACCATCGGATTTTTATCCGATGGAAAAACCGGTCGTGTGTACTAGGCATTTGGCTTTAGCTCCTAGGGTTATAATGTGCAAGGCTGTAAGGTTTGAACCTGTTGCTCCTTCACCTATCAACTGCATGCTCATATTATGTCCTGTAAAGAATACAATAACATTTATGTTTTACCTCCTTTCTTTCTTTATAGATAGATAGATAGACAGATAGATCATCTGTTCTGACATTGTTACAAATAAAATAATTTGCATAATAAAAGCCCACTGAAAGGTGATATCACTAAAATTCATGTTACTCATACTTTGGCAAACACAATGCTATTCTAGAATTCTTTGGCACTTTTCTGAATGATTTGAACACTACTACTTACAGGTCTGGGGAAAGCCCCAAGTTCCAGACATACTGACATGTATTCCCCCTGTGTATAACTGTCTGGAGAAAACAGGTCATCATAGTACAGCATGCCAAGAGACTCTGAGGTGGATTTAATAAGGCATCTTTTTTTGTGAACTGAGAAGATGAGAGAAGCAGGAGTTACAATGATTAACAGGCCTAATCCTATTTTTGTCTGTCACTGAAATAAAATAAAGATATCAAACTTTAGCTTAAAGATATGAAGAATCTTTGGAACGTTATTGAATGAAGACATTGTTTTCAGTTTGTGTAAAATACAATTAGTACAGAAAAAATGGTAAAAAGCTGTTATTCTGAATGGTATTGTTCTAAAAAAAATTAACCAGATAAAATAGAGGCTTTGATCCATTGCAACCAATTAAATTCCAGCTGTCTTGCCAAGTGCACATTAAAAAAAAAAAAAAAAAAAAAATTAAGGGGTTTTATTAAATGAAAGTGCTTCACATACAAACTATAATTTTTTTTGGAAAACAATACAAGACTGACAGATATTATAAAATATGCCTACGTCGTGCACAAGCTATCCCCTTCCTAACAACTAAGCATGTACAATGTACGTAATAGGTATACTAAACATCTACTTAATTTGGGCCTTGATGGCATCTTCTTATGGCTCCTGACTTCTCAGAGTCCTGCAAACAACTTTTTCTTTGTCTTCCAGCACATGGTTGTCCTAGTCCTTTGCCTCTCTCCCCACTTCCCGCCTTTATCATTTCCAGCAGTGAGCTTCACAAACCACTACAATTAGTTCATTTACATATCAACAGGGAAGGCCTAGCTTCTAAAACAATGCAGGGTCTTACAGTAATTATATATATATATGCTATAAAAACACTAAAAACAGCCATAGCAACACAAATATACAGCATTATATTTTTGGTTTTGGGTTAAATACTGCTTTAAAGGTGCAGTTATACTATATATAGCTAAATATCAAAATGTATTTTACTCTAATCTTACTATAATAACATGTTGTTTTCTATGGGTTACATCATTAACCACTTAAAGGGACACTAAAGTTTTTAAATAACAAACATGTTATACTTACCTCCACTGTGCAGTTCGTTTTGCACAGAGTGGCCCGGAAAGATGTCTTCTGGGGTCCCTCGGCGGCTGTCTGGGCTCCTCCTCGCAAAAGCTTTCCCTCTTCATGCGAGGGCCGCTGTGATTGACAGCAGCGCCAGCCAATAGCTGCGCTGCTATCAATCCGCCCAGCCTAGCCAATCAACGGCCAGGCTGGGAACCGAAGAGGATGACGTGGAAGTGCCCGGGAGTTTCGAACGGTAAGGTAAGTAAAGCGAGGACTCTGGGTGGGGCGGTGCTGTGAGATGTTTTTTTACATAGGATGCATTAAGGTAAAAAAACGTTTACCTTTACAACCCCTTTAAGACCCGGACCTTTAGTCAGCTAAAGGACCCGGCCAGGTTTTGCGATTCGGCACTGCCTCGCTTTAACAGACAATTGCGCGGTCGTACGATGTTTTCCAAACAAAATTGGCGTCCTTTTTTCCCACAAATAGAGGTTTCTTTTGGTGATATTTGATCACCTCTGCGGTTTTTATTTTTTGTGCTATAAACAAAAATAGAGCGACAATTTTGAAAAAAATGCAATATTTTTTACTTTTTGCTATAATAAATATCCCCCAAAAAAATATAAAAAAAAAATGTCCTCAGTTTAAGCCGATACGTATTCTTCTACCTATTTTTGTCAACAAAAAAAAAAAAGCATTTATCGGTTGGTTTGCACAAAATTTATAGCGTTTACAAAATAGGGGATAGTTTTATTGCATTTTTATTAAAACATTTTTTTACTACTAATGGCGACGATCTGCAATATTTTTCGTGACTGCGACATTATGGCGGACACTTCGGACAATTTTGACACATTTTTGGGACAATTGTCATTTTCACAGCAAAAAATGCATTTAAAATGCATTGTTTATTGTGAAAATTACATTTGCAGTTTGGGAGTTAACCACAAGGGGGCGCTGAAGGGGTTATGTGTTCCCTAATGTGTGTTTACAACTGTAAGGGTGTGTGGCTGTAGGTGTGACGTCATTGATTGTGTCTCCCTATAAAAGGGATCACGCAATCAATGACGCTGCCACAGTGAAGAACGGGGAAGCCGTGTTTACACACGGCTCTCCCCATTCTTTAGCTCCGGGGACCGATCGCCGGACTCTAGCGGCGATCGGGTCCGCGAGTCCCGCGGTCCCGGAGCTTTGGCTGGGTACTAGTACAGCACGTACCTGTACATACATGTGCCCAGCCGCGCCATTCTGCCGACGTATATGTGCAGGAGGCGGTCCTTAAGTGGTTAAGGTGGCATTCACACCTGAGCGTTTTGTCGCCTGAAGCATGAAGCTCCAAAACGCAAGAGGGGAAAAATTACATTATTCTCAATGGAGATGGTTCACATCTCCACTCCAAAATGCCTGACGCCGAACGCCTGAAGCTCAAACAAGTTCTGGACCCTTTTTTGTCACTTGAATTGAGCGTATTTGGGCGTGTTTCTGTTTTTAACATTGGTGACCCAAGACCTGTCCAAATTCGCAACAAATCACGGTAAAAAAAAGGCCGCACAAATCGTGCTAAAAAACGCTGCAAATATTACTCTTTTAGTAAATTAAAGGGGTTGTAAAGGTTTGTTTTTTATTATCTAAATAGGTTCCTTTAAGTGCATTGTTGGTTCACTTACCTTTTCCTTCGATTTCCCTTCTAAATTATTTTTTTCTTTGTCTGAATTTCTCACTTCCTGTTTCTCCTCAGTAAGCTTGCCCCCATGTTCTAACTGGGGGTTAGTCAGCTAGAACAGCTTACTGAGGAGGAACAGGAAGTGAGAAATTCAGACAAAGAAAACAAAGACATTTTTTTTTAGAAGGGAAATCGAAGGAAAAGTAAGTGAACCAACAATGCACTAGCTTAATGTAACCTATTTATAAAATAAAAAACAAACCTTTACAACCCCTTTAACCCTATTTCTACTATGGGACACAAACTGACAAATGGATGGCACTCCGTGTTGGAAATGACAGCAGTTACATTAGACAATGTTTATGTTATCTTTCACATCCTTTAATGTTTAATATTTATCCAGCAAAAGTGTATCCACTATTTGAATGGGGTAAAATGTGTCACAAAAATTTGCATAAATAACTTCTGTTTTTAACAATGTCAATGCTGTGATAAGTAACAATATATATAAATTAGAGCGTAGCATTCAAAGTGAAACAGCACTGAGTATGTAACACACTGCACAACTTAAGGGATGGAGAAAGTAAAGTTTTCAACGTACCACAAAGTGTACAGAATGGGGGAAATTGGTGTACGTCACGTAAAAAAACAATGTACATGGAGGACTAGTTTGAAGCACAAAAATACATCATAGTGTATTAAAGCAGATGTCCGCTCAAAAAAAAATATTAAAAGCCTGCAGCCACTTAGGACGTACTTGTGTGTCTCGGCGTCACATAGATCTGGGTCTCGCATTGACTTAATGTTTGGGTCGGTTTCAGCCCTGTCTCGTGTCGGGGCAGTTTCCTATCCCCCGGCCGGTCTTTCAGACCATTCGCCGCTGGAGCTAGGCCTGACTCTGGGAACCTCCCGCGAGCTCAGGTGTTGGAGGCTGGGGGCCCATTGGATAGATAATTCTCAAGTCCAGGAATTGGTTGAGCCCAGGCTGACGGAATACTGGGCGACAAACGAGGGGTCTGCTTCCCTTGGTGTGGTCTGGGAGGCGGGCAAGGCTCATGCTCGAGGTGAATATATCTCCTCTATTAAAACAGTGCGGGCTGGGTTTGCGGCCCGGGTCACCCAATTGGAGCAGAGTGAGGGGGAGGCGTTGGAGCTCTTTTCGGGACATCATACACCCGAGAATTACTCTACCCTGGCTCAGGCGAGGAGGGAGTTGAAGCTTCACTGCGTATCGCTGGTGCACTCTGATACGAGACAGCTGGCCGCCAAGCTTTTTGAGTCAGGGGATAAGAATGGCAAGCTCCTAGCCAACTTGGTGGCAGAGCCCACGCTTCAGACAGTGATCCCTAGAATCCAGTCTTCCACTGGTGACCCAGTTACTGACCCCGAAGGTATACTTAATGAATTTTACCTCTTCTACAGCAACCTGTACGATGACCCTTTCTCTGGCTCGGCCGGCGCCGGGTTGGAGGAGCTGGGGGGGATCACCTTACCTCTCCTCTCTGAGGAGGACAGGGCGGAGCCCGACAAACCCCTATCACGCCAAGTAATAGAAGATGCAATTTACTCCTTGCCTAACAACAAATCTCTGGGTCCTGATGGTCTACCCGGGGACTGGAATAAAACACATGCTGCTCTATTGGTCCCTAAACTAATTCAGTTGTTTGCTGATTGCCTTTAATCTGATAGGTTACCGGATAGTATGTATCAGGCTCACATAGTGTTGTTGCCCAAACCGGGGAAGGATCCCAATTGCTACTCCTCCTATAGGCCCATTTCGTTGCTGAACTACGACCTCAAAATACTTACTAAAGTACTAGCCAACAGACTTATGAAGGTGCTACCGTCCCTAGTCAACGTAGATCAGACCGGCTTCATGCCAGGCAAGTCCACGGACATAAATCTTAGGTGTGTCTTTACCCACCTTCAGCTCCCGTCAGAGGAGAGTGCCTCCCGGGTCTTAGTTAGCCTTGATATCGAAAAGGCTTTCGATACAGTTAGATGGTCCTACATGATGCAGGTTCTGGAGAGTTTTGGCTTCGGCCCTACTTTCCGGAAATGGATTGGTTTACTTTACAGGGCCCCTATGGCACGTATCAAACTAAACGGCAGACTCTCGCCCTCCTTCTCGATTAGGAGGGGGACAAGGCAGGGGTGCCCTTTGTCCCCTGCGTTGTTTGCCCTGGCTATGGAGCCTCTGGCTGAGGCCCTGCGAGGGTCGAGCGAGGTATCTGGCATACGGGTTGGTTCGGTGGTCGAGAAACTGGCATTGTACGCAGATGATTTAATCCTCTTCCTCAGGGACCCTGGTCCCTCGCTAGCCGGGGCACTTCAGCTCCTGGATAGTTTTGCGTCCCTTTCTGGCCTCCGAACCACCTGGAGCAAATCGCTCGTCCTGCCTATAGACCCTGAGGCGGGGAGGCTGAGGGACCCTGCTTCGCCCCTGCAATGGGCTGACTCTATCAGATACCTACAGATTAACATCTCTTCTAATACCCAGGATTTTCTTAAGCTTAATTTGTCCCCGGCGCTGCAATGGTGTAGATCAAAATTGAAGGCTTGGTCGAACCTCCCATTATCACTTATAGGGAGAATTAACTTAATTAAAATGAAGCTCCTACCGGTCCTGTTGTATGTTTTACGGCACTCTCCGGTCTGGATCCCGAAATCTTTCTTCCAGCAGCTAGACTCCTTGGTGGCCTCCTTCGTGACCGGCCAGATTCAGCAAAAAGATTATGCGCAGGCCGTGGACACAGGAGGGACTTGCCTGCCCTGACTTCCACACATACTACTTAGTGGCAATGCTCACCCATGCACACAACTGGCTGGTATCGGATGATACCAATGCGTCAGTCGTCCTGGAGGCAGCTCATCTGGGGTCATTTGAGGCCCTTCGCAATGCCCTTCATAGGGGTGTGGGGGTTCTCCTGTGCTTCTGACAACGGCTATGAAAGCGATTATTAGAGCATGGTATGTGGTAGTGATCAAACCTAATTTGGCGAAGGCCAGATGGTCCCCCAATACACCACTCTGGTGTAACCCACGGCTACGGGAGTTTCACTCTCTGCAGGATCCAGGGTTGTGGGCTTCTAGGGGTATCAGGAATTTAAGGGACATATGTGATGAGCTGAGTCTGTTTACATTTGATAGGCTCAAACATAAATTCCAGCTTCCGAACTCTTTCTTCTTCAGGTTCCTGCAGCTCCGCCATGCCTTCGATTCACAGTTTAGATCACCCGGCTTCGGCTGGAACTCGATGACTTGGAAGTTCTCCTGGTTAAAGTCGATCTCCCCAAGCCACTATCCCAAATTTATCGCGCACTCCTGACATCTATTCAGGTGGGGCTGGATGTCCTCCGCGATACGTGGTGGACGGAGGTGGGAGAGCTGGATGGTGAAGATTGGGAAGATATGTGAATCAAAAATAGAAAAATACTACATAGGGTAGTAGAAAGGCGGACTTTTTCAGGCAATCACAAGGACATAAAAGTTAAGAAAAAATATTTAATTATATATCATAAAATCCAAAAACAAAGAATAAAATATACAAAAACAGGGTATACAGAATATACATAAGCAATGTTAGCTTGCATCTCGCCAGTTCTTGAGTTCTCTGTCTGCAACACACAGGACATCATTTGATGTGGGTTTTGGGCCAAGTCTCCTGCTTTGCTCATAAAATTTATTTTTCACAAAATGTTCTGCTCACAAGAAGCATCCTATTTTACAATGGGGAGAAAGACCCCCAATTGGAAGAATATGGCACTGTGAAAATCCATTGTTCACTCATCTGAGGGACACAGCCTTTTCCCACCCAGTATCCTAGATACCCATGTAGCGCTACCCCCGGAGGAGCCGCTGGTTATAAGTGGGATTGGCGTATTGAGTTACCTTGCAGGTGTCTAGGGGTGATACTTGTGAGTTGAGATAGAGAGTGAATGTCCAGTCTTTAGTTGGGTTTTCTTCAATGCTTTATTCCAACGCCCAACATGGCCAACATCAACATGGTACAGGACAGGAACAGGTTGATGAGCAGAGAGAGAGCTTGAGTATCAGGCCTTGGATATGAAGAAGAGAGAGAGCAATCCTGCTCTCAGCAATGATGAGCTCAGTTTGTCACCACTCCAGTCAGAGTGGGTAAAGTGCCCCGGGACAGACCCCTGCCACAGGTCTGGCAGCCGAAATGTCACTTGCAAATGCTGGGAGGACCAGGCCTCTGTCACAGGCCTGGCTTGGGCCTCTGCCACAGGCCTAGTACTTGAATGAATGTGATTTAGAATGAGCGAGTCCTCCCAGTGAATTTAGTCAGGGTCACCGGTTGACAGATGAAGTGTACCTGCCAATTTTCTGGTCACCGGATCCCCGGTGGTTCGCTCAAGACCTATTGGATCACCTGCCTCCGGGTTCTCCTCAAGCCAATCCCCCACCGTACAGCTCCCAGCTTGGGATCCTTTTAGGAAAGGTTTGGGACCCAGCAGCTACTGGGATCCCTCTCTATGTCAGGTTGAAGCTCCGCATGGTGCGCAACTTCGGCCAGGTAGGCCAGGGCTGCGGGGTCCATGGATGCGCGCACCCTGAAGGTGGATGCCGCACCTGGAACTTGTACCCGGCAGAAAATAAAGAGAAGAACGGCCCCGAGGCCAAGGCGGCTGCCCTAGATATAGCCTCCCCCAGCATGCACTATGAGGGAACCAACTCCTCTGATTGGCTGCTGAGGAAAACGAGTCTGCCAGAACCCCTCTAGCGCCAACTGCCGCCCAGGGGTGGGAACACACCTCTGGAGCGCAGACCGACCCACAGGACAGTTCTGAAAATGACAGCAGCCCGAAATTTGACAAATTGTGAATGGGAGCTGCGTAACTCTCCCATTCCCCACTAACTTTAGTGTAACGTCCCTACAGAAAGTAGGAGGAAGCTACACCAATGTTAGTCTGGTACATTTGCAATTTGTACTATTCGTTGCAATACACTTAAAAGGGTTTTAAAGGTGCATTTTTTTTTCCTAATTAGCTTCCTTTACCTTAGTGCAGTCCTCCTTCACTTACCTCATCCTTCGATTTTGCTTTTAAATGTCCTTTTTTCTTCTGAGGAATCCTCACTTCCTGTTCTTCTGTCTGTAACTACACACAGTAATGCAAGGCTTTCTCCCTGGTGTGGAGTGTCGTGCTCGCCCCTCCCTTGGACTACAGGAGAGTCAGGACACCCACTAACACACAGCTCCTTTCTCTATCTGCAATGTAGAGAGAGTCCTGACTCCTGTAGTCCAAGGGAGGGGGGCGAGCATGACACTCCACACCAGGGAGAAAGCCTTGCATTACTGTGTGGAGTTACAGACAGAAGAACAGGAAGTGAGGATTTCTCAGAAGAAATAAGGACATTTAAAAGCAAAATGGAAGGAGGAAGTAAGTTAGGGAGGACTGCACTAAGGTAAAGGAAGCTATTTAGGAAAAAAAATTGTACCTTTACAACCCCTTTAACACACTGCACAATGCACCCCAATACACTCAGCACATACATCCTTCCTTCAATGTCTTAGCCAGCTCACAGCTCCCATAAGTGAAACAGTAGGCTATTATTATTGCTCTATTTGAACAGCATTCTTAATTTTCCACAGGCTTTATCATAATGTGAAGCTGCAAACATCTCCTGCACACACACATGCCTGCCACTTCCAATACTGGTTCTGTTCAGAGTAAACTCAGATTGTTCCTTATTATTACCTTATTGTATTAAAAAAAATGCCTTTTGCCTTTTACAACAGAAAGTGTCCTACAGGTATTATTTACAATAATGGCAAAAAGGGGCCTCCACTGTTTCTACATAGTTACTGGTCCTAAATAGCCAGTATAACATATGCATATGTAACATTAATTTACCCTTAAAACCAAAGGAACAAAGACCAGAGCAACTGGTAAAGAGTTCCCCACCAAAAGGGTTCACAGCCATAGTAGTTCCACCTAAATTCAGTCACCTGTTTTTTAACTTACATTTCCTGAGATATTTCCTAATTTCTGCCGACAACTGGGTTCCTTCTTTCCTGCATCACAAGCAATTAATTATTTTCTGGACTCATGTTCCCACCCTTTACTTTTGATCAACATCTACACTCAACTTGTTAGGATCTCCTGTGGTTTTACACAGGCTTCTGGTTGGCCTATCAAAGGTTTCCTACAGGCTTTTTCTGAAATTAATCACAAATGTGGGTAGGGTATGAGCATGAAACAGAAAAAGTGATTTCCCGAATTTGGTGTTGCTGCTGCAACTAAATGAGGTCTGTAGACTAAGGTGACCAGATTTTTAAAATGAAATCCGGGGACATATTTTTTGTTTACTAGTAATGGCAACAATCAGCGACTCTCTGCCTATTGCCACCCGCCTCACAGCCTCTCAAGTCTTACTCTTCGTGGCCCGGCTACTACTGGGTGGGGAGTGGAGGAAGATCACTCCCCCAGGGAAGGCAAGGAGATAAGCAGGTGGATGGCCAAGATTTGTGCCAAGGCAGAAGAACATGTGAGCAAAGCTAAATGGGCATGCGCCCGAAACTGTAGAAATATTCCCTCCACTCCGACCAGCACATGATCATCAGAAAGGGGCACAGATAATGGGAAAAATACAACCCCCCTATGCTAGTAGGCACGGTGGAGCGGGGGGTGTAATTCTATTTTTTTTAATTTTAATTCTGCACTGACTGTCTTTGAAATTGCCCCTGCCCCCTATTAAATCCAATCTGGGGACAAAACCAGGGACAGACTTGGTCCAGGGACAGTGTCCTCAATCAGGGGACTGTCCCCTGAAACTGGGGATGTCTGGTCACCCTACTGTAGACCTGCAGTAGAATGGATCTTTTAGAAAATTAGAAAAGGGAAATCGCTAAAGGCTGTGGAGAAGAGTGTTTGGCAACAAAACTTTGTAAAAGTGTTGTCATGCCTTACCTTATAATACATTCTAGTATATGGCAATATAGCACATATAGTAGCAAAAAAAGTGCATTGTGACATGGAACCAAAGTAAGGTGGTAGATTCCAACACAGCAACATGGTACATCTATGTAACATTGCATATCTAAACATTATATCTCAGTAAAATGGTATATGGCAGCATGGAACTTGAGCAACATCTACCTCAGTAATATAGTAAGTGGCAATGAGACATGTGTGTGCATTGATTTATACAAATAGGGCACCATTGTAATATTCAGCCATGTTAATGCCCTCAAAAATCCCAGGGGTAGCCTAGAATTTTCCCTCATTTGGCCATCTTGCATATTGTAAGAAATCCCAGAAGAGCTGCCTTTTAATGCAGTCTCTACCCCAGTGCTAGAGGTTTCAAAAATAATGCAGCGGGGGCGTGGCCAACCGCCGAGCTGAATGGACGCCTGACTTCTCAGCTCCTGCACCGACCGGAGAACAGACTGCTTTACAGCGCTAACCCACAGCACCAACATGCATCGTTTTAACCTCCAGACACTGGGGAACCTGACCGGATCCTCCCGGAAACGTAAAGAGGAACGGCAACCACGGAAACTGACGGACTTTTTCTCTCTGTCTCACAACACTCGAGGCCAAGATGGCGCCCGCGACTGCTCACCGCACTGATCTCTCTGTAGACGGGGACTCACCCATCCACCCTCATTCCACCGCTGGTACATCCTTACCTCCTGGATCGGCATCTGCTTACAACAGCCCGGCGAAGACTCGGATGCGGCTGGACTCTCAGGCCACTGAGGTAAGCCCTACACTAAATAGCCTCCTATCGCTACCACCAGCATCATCCCCCATTGCGGCCTTTCCCACAGTCAACCAGTCATGGACACTATGTTAAAAGACATGCTGATGTCTCTGCACAGCTCCCTGCATAATGACATTTCCTCAATGTTCTCTGCATTTAAGACTGAAATGGTACATATAGGCCATAGAGTGGGTCATATTGCACAGCAAATGGACGCCATGACAGTCACGGTTAATGACCTAGTAGATGCGCATGAGAACACCAGGGATGAACAACAATGGGTACGGGCCAAGATGGCGGACCTGGAGGACCGATCCAGACGCAACAATGTGAAAATCCGTGGCATACCAGAAACGATCGTACCAGCCGATCTCAATGCATATGCTAGGAAAATGATCGCTTCTCTCCTGCCCAATCTCCCAGCCGTGGAGACCTTCATTGATCATATCCATCACCTGCCAAAGCCTGCACACCTGCCACCAGAAGTACCTCGTGACACCCTCATGAGAATTCACTTTTATCATACCAAGGATATGCTCATGTCCAAATCCAGACGTATAGGCCAGCTACCTGCACCGTACACAAAACTCCAACTTTTTGCCGACATATCCCAGTACACCCGCCAGCAGAGGAGGCAACTCCAAACCATCACAAAGCCACTGAATAACCATAAAATCCCCAACCAATGGGGGTTCCCGACTAAGCTTCTAATCACCAAAAATGGTGTGAAGCATAGCGTCCATATGGTGGAGGAAGGCATCCAACTCCTCAGGAAATGGAAAATAATTCCTGACGATGTAACCCCGATGCAACTATCAACCCCGGATGTTCCGCATACCAGCCTCCCGGGTCCTCACCCCAGTGTCAACATGTGACCATGTGGTTAGTATAATCCTCACCAGCATTTCTATGATACGTTCCGGTTGGTGCCAGTTCGATGTAATTAGCCCACAAATTTTTACCCCTCAAAACGCTCAGTAGTTTTCTGGTATACTACTGCTCCTGGTGCTCTCCCACACCCATCCACGTTGCTGTTTTACGTAAGCTACTGTTGACTTCACTTTTCCCTTCTCTTTTTCTTCCCACTTCTCTCCCCCTCTTCCCTCCCATCCGACCTCCGGAAACCACCGGAGTCCTGAGAGCACCTTCTTCTGGATCCACCAGTTGACTCTTGGTACGTCCTACCCTACGCTGATCGGTAAACCTCTGGTGAACAGTGAGTACTTTTCTATCTACGCATAACACGCTAGCTTACCCAAGATGCCAAAGTTCCTGTCTTTGAACGTCAAGGGTCTAAACCATCCTGTTAAAAGGTCATCAATGTGGAAGACAGCTTAGACATCTCTCTGTGATGTCCTCTGTGTGCAAGAAACACACTTTAAATACTCCGCAGAGCCGCTATGCACTAATACATTTTTCACCAACATCTTTAAAGCCTCTGGACCTGAAAAAAAAAATGGAGTCCTAATTGCCATTAAAAACACTGTATCGTTTACTCTCCATGACAGCCTGATTGATGCCAAGGGCAGATACTTGGCTTTAGACTGCTCCATGAATACCATTCAAAACACTATTGTGACAGTCTATGCCCCTAACACTAAGCAAATCAGCTTCCTGTCCAAACTAATGAAAAAAATCAACCGCTTCAAACAAGGTCACCTCATAATATGTGGGGACTTCAACATAGTCCCTGACAACTCTCTGGACGCTTCCACTTGATAGAACAGGATTGCCTCACCTATGGGCTCCTTCTTGAGGACACACGATCTCTACGACGCCTGGAGATGTCTCCACTCCACGGAGAGGGATTACTCATATTTCTCTCCTCGCCACAACTCCTATACAAGAATAGACTATTTTCTAGTGGACAAATGGTCCCTACCTAAGGTCTCTGCATCCGATATATCCACTATTACGTAGTCCGACCACGCATCTGTTACCATGTCTTTCAGTGACTCCCACTCCCCTTCACGAACCAGGATCTGGAGAGCCAACGCCTCAATTATCCACTCTCCTTCCCATTCTGAATTTATCAAGGACCGTCTAACTGAATTTTTCTCCCTAAATGCAGGTTCTGAAGTTGATAATTCTATACTGTGGAATGCCCATAAGGCGTTCGATTTTTATGCAACTGAGGGCTAAAGAGAGGAGGATGAAAACACAGCGCCTAGATTCCCTTACTTTCGACATAAAAGTCTTGGAAGCCCAGAACCAATCCACTCCCATCCCTGCGTCCAAACAAAAACTAGACTGCCTTAGACAAGAACTAAGAGCTCACTTACTAGACTCCTTTGAGAGAGCCCACACACGCTTTAAAGCCCAGCACTACTCCACAGGCAACAAAGCGGGCAAGGCCATGGCAAATAGACTTAAAGGCTATCTCGCCAAAACTAAAATATCCCACCTGTTCCACCCCACCTCAAACCAAAAACTGACCGACCCTTCGGCCATGGCTGACGCCTTTAGGTGCTATTATAATACGTTATATAACTTAAAAGACGACCAACTTGTTCTCCAATCAACCACTCAAGACATAGCAGCATTCCTCCAAGAAATCAATCTCCCATCACTGTCTGAGGACCAACCGGAGACTCTTAATGCCCCATTCACCCACCTGGAAATTCTCTGTACGATCTCGTCATTGCCTTCCAACAAATCCCCAGGCCCTGATGGCCTTACCAGCGAGTATTACAAAAAATTTGGCACAATCCTTTCACCATTCCTAGCTAATGTATGTAATGATGCTGCTTCATCCTCCTCTCTCCCCCCTGAAATGCTTTCTGCCTTGATTGTTACCCTACCGAAGCCGGGCAAGGAACCTACATGTGCCCAGAACTTTAGACCCATATCTCTTCTGAAACTAGATGCTAAAATACATGCCAAACTCATCGCCAACCGTTTAATAGATTTAATGCCCCTGCTCATACATAAAGATCAGTCTGATTTCGTTAGGGGTAGAAAAACCTTTGACGCAACCCGTAGACTCATCAACATCATCCACACTGCCGATTCGACCCGAACGCCTTCTTTGCTCCTATCCTTGGATGCGGAGAAGGCTTTTGACCGGGTACATTGGGGATATATGCATGCCACCCTCAAAAAATTTGGATTCCAGGGACCCATCCTGTCCGCCATTATGGCTCTATACTCTTCCCCCTCAGCCCAGGTATACACCTCAGAAATCCTTTCGAAACCCTTTTTGATCACTAATGGCACTCGCCAGGGTTGCTCCCTATTTTCACTAATCTTTGACCTTATCATGGAACCCCTGGCCGAGCACGTTAGAGCCCACAACAAGATAACCGGATTTAAAATTGCCACGTTAGAACATAAAATTAGTCTATTTGCAGACGACATGATAATCATGCTAACAGACCCCCTATCCTCCCTGACTTCGGTACAGAGGTTATTACAGAGATTTGGTAGCGTGTCCTATTACAAAGTGAATGAACAGAAATCCTACATTTTAGATTTGGGCCTAGACGCCATTACCAGTAATATACTTAGGAACAAATTTCCGTACCCATGGGCAGATTCCGGAATAACATATCTGGGTATTACCCTAACCAAATTCACGAAAAGTCTATTCCCCTACAACTACACTGAGGTTAAACGACTGCTTCTCCGAGAAACATCTAAAATTTCCAAACACAAATTTTCCTGGACAGGCAGAGTTGCAGCTTTTAAGATGATGTTATTGCCCAGGCTACTATATATCTTTCGAACTCTTCCTATACCCCTCCCGAAATCTTATCTCAAGTCCTTACAATCTATCCTGGGACAATACGTCTGACAGGGTAAAAAACCTAGATGAAGCCAGGCTAAGACTGTCAAACATAAGTCTGCTGGAGGTATGGAATACGTTGACATACCGGATTACTATATGGCCACCATCCTTTCACAGACTCAGGAGTGGTTGTCGACCACCCCTAACTCACTCTGGTGTGCTATGGAAGCCGCCATGGTTACGGGATCAAATCTATCCCGATGGTTATATAGCACAGCCGTTAGGACCCCGCAACTCTGTCTCTACTCCCCTACCATTCAGGCCACTGTCAAGATCTGGAAAACACTACAATCCTCCACATGGACAACTCTCCCGACCGCACCTATACCCATACCTATAGAGACGCTGACACTCCTTACCCCTGACCTGAACATCCCTAACTGGCTTGCTGACAATTTTGCCCACATTCACGAACTGCGCCCCCTGGTAGCTAGCACATCCTTCTCTCAGATTCAAAAGTCCTTTCAAGCCCCCGCCTCAGACTACTTCACTTACTATAGACTTCAACACTGTCTTATGGCAAACCCCTCCCTAGACGGCTCACTGCCAGCAAACCTGTGACAATTTTTCTTTGCTAAAAGCTCATCCGCGAAAGGCATCTCCCTGATCTATAATATCCTACAAGAAAAGACATGCTTCCAAAAATCAAAACCTCTCATTGACTGGGAATCTTATTTACTTACCCAATTCTCAAACCAACAATGGCTAACAGCGATTAAATCCATTTACAAATGCACATCCTGTACTTCTCTCTGGGAACTCTCACAAAAAATGATGATGAGATGGTATCTGACGCCTTCTAGATTAGCCAAATTCCAACCTCACACCTCTCCTAACTGCTGGAGGGACTGTGACACCACAGGCACCCTCTTACACACTTTTTGGTCCTGCCCACGCCTTAAGAAATTATGGTCAGTGGCGGTGAAGTCCATGCTTCAAGGAATTCTAGGTTTCCCTTTATCACTCACTCCCCACCTGGCTGTTCTTAATCTGACCATTGACGACATAGCACCTCCCCTACAACTGGTGACCTCACACGTTCTATTGGCAACTAGACTCTTAATTGCTAGACGCTGGAAATCCACTGACATCCCCACGATAAATAAAATAGTGAACCTGGTTCAAACCCACTATTCCTATGAGACCATCCTTACTCGAGGTAAACACACATACACCACAATAATGAACCTTTGGAACCCCTGGAGACTATGGTACACTCACGAATGGATCCAATAATTTCCCTCCTTTTGAGTATACTGATTGTTCTTGATGCTCCCGACTTGCCGTACCCCTATTGTGACACTCTTGTACTGCTCTTTCCCTCTCTCCCCCTTGCATATACCCCTTCCTCTTTTCCCCCTTCCCCTCCCCTTGTTCGTATAGAAGCATTCCATTGCAACGTTACAGTCTGAACTGTGTTTTTATTTGTTGCTTTTCTACTTTAGTATGTTTGCTCTCTACAATGTGCATTTATCTTTTGTATATGCATACGATTTGTTTATATATCCTGTATTATATGTGGGTTTTTCTTTCTACCCAAAGTTTGCATTCTATTGTACTTGAAATATGCTCAATAAAAATATTTGAAAGAAAAAAATAATGCAGCCAAAAAGTGTTGATTCCTTCTGTGCTGGAAGAGGACTTAACTGGAAATTTGTTTCTTGCGCCTTTACTGTGAAGTGGAGCAGGGGCGGACTGACCATTTGGGCCCTCAGGCCCAAATGACACTAGGGGGCCCCATCAGGGTTGCCAGCCTCGGTAAAACCAGGGACAGTATGTAAAAATCTGTGTTTTTAAAAAAAGTCCCAAGATTATAGCTGCCCCGCCTCTCCAGTACCTTTTCAGTGTGTGTGTGTGTGTGTGTATTCTGTGTGTATGTATACTGTGTGTGTAAATTGTGTGTCTGTGTGTGTATACTGTGTATGTATACTGTATGTGTGTGTATACTGTGTGGCCCCATAATCTATTACCGGGGGGCCCCATAATCTCCTATTACCCAGGGCCCCATAATCTCCTATTGCCCAGGGGTCCCATAATCTCTTATTGCCTGGGGGCCCCATAATCTCCCATGAGTTGTCAGTCCGCCCCTGAAGTGGAGCCATTTGGGGCTACTGTACACATAACTATCATGGCTCTGGTCCTACCCCTCTTACGCCTCAAAACTTTGGGTTAAGTCTGATGTGGATAAAAAAAAAAAAATGGCTCTGGTCCTACTGATAAGCAAGTTGGCAGCTCTCCTCTTCATTAATGGGTGGCTGAAAGGTAAATATGAGAGGTAATAGGACTACAGAGATAAGGTGCACCTCCTACTAAACCCTGGGTATAATGTTCAATAAAGATTAAGGCCCAGATTCAGAGAGAATTAGATTATCGTAGCGTATCAGAAATACACTACGCCGCCGTTTTTTACCTGGCTCTACGTGGAATCCAGGTAGATTTTGTCCAGTAAACGACGGCGGCGTAGTGTATTTCTCCCGTCGCAATCCATCTACGCGAGTAGGGGGCGTGAAGCATTTAAAATAGGCGCGTTCCCGCGGTGATCGAACTGCGCATGCTCCGTTCGCAAATTTCCCGCCGTGCATTGCGCGAAATCACGTCGTTACGTCATTCGTTGTTTGAGTAGCGTCGTTTACGGACATTTCTATTCCCGAACGACTTACGTAAAAAAAAAAAAAAAAAAATTAAATTTGACGCGGGAACGACGGCCATACTTAACATGGGCTACGCACCGTTAGACCAGCAAAAAGCTGGTCTAACAGTACGTAAAAAAAAATAGACGTAAGCGATTGCGAAGACCGCTCGTATCTTCGTGGATCGCCGTAAAAACTCATTTGCATATCCCGACGCATCAAAACTACGCAAACTCCTCCCAGCGGCCGCAAAAATATCGCAGCGTAGATCCGAAGGCTTACGAAGACGTAAGCCTCTCGGATCGAAGCCCGAAGCCGCCGTATCATGGTTTGAGGATTCAAACTAGTGATACGGCGCACGAAATTTGAAATTACTCCTGTCTAACACCAGTTAGACAGGCGCAATTGCTCTATGAATCTGGGCCTAAATCGCTAGGTGGTGGTGGCAAAGACCAGTATATCTGACTTGTAAAGCAAAGAGCAACTAGGGATGCAAGAAGCATTTTCAGGGCCAACACTGAGCATTTAAAATTGTTGTGTCTAACACAGCAATCTCTCCAAGGTGGAAGCACATCTCTAAGGCGGCGTACACACGAGGGGATATGTCCGCTGAAACCGGTCGGATGGACCGTTTCAGCAGACATCTCCGCTCGTGTGTACGGGCTAGCGGACAGATTTCTCCACCCGACAGATTTCAAAGCAAGCTTTGAAATCTGTCCGCTGCAAACCTGTCCGTCGGATATGTCCGCTGGTTAGTACACCAAACCATCGGACCAAAATCGCGCGCATGCTCAGACAAAAGTAGGGGACGGGAGCGCTCGTTCAGGTAAACCTCGTGTTTGTTTGTGAGTTGGCACATTCGTCATTGTAACTATCTATATTGTATCGTTTATTGCCTTTCTTCGTTCTCTTGCTATAATCAAGCTGTTCTATTGCTGATGCCATTTATATAGACTGAGTTGTCCCAATCTCGCAAAGTTTGATTGTAGTATATCGCGTTGTCTTTTTGTAATTATTTTTGTGCTGCATCTCCTAATTGTTTTGAGCTTTCCTCCACATGACTATAATTTTTTTTTTTGGATCTATTTTTTTAATGCATTTTTTAGGTTTTTTTGTACCTTTTTTTTCAATGTTTTTTTTTTTTTTTTTTAGAACATTTTTTTCAATGCATTTTTTTTGGATGTTTTGTACCTTTTTTTCAATGCATTTTTATTTTATTTTGTTTGATCATTTTTTTCAATCAATTTTTTTGGATTTTTTGTACCTTTTTTTCAATGCATTTTTATTTTATTTTGTTTGATCATTTTTTTCAATGCATTTTTTTGGATGTTTTGTACCTTTTTTTCAATGCAATTTATTTATTTATTTTGGATCTTTTTTTTCAATGCAATTTTTTTTTTTTTTGGATCTTTTTTTTCAATGCAATGTTTTTTTTTTTTTTGATCTTTTTTTTCAATGCATTTTTTGTTTTTTGTTTTTTCCTTTTTTTCAATGCATTTTTTTGTTGTTTTTGTTGCTTTTTTTTCCATGGGTTACCAAGTTGTCACTCCAAACCTACCCCCCCACCCAGGAGTTTGTGTCCTTCCAAAATTCCACCTTGTAGTTTTAGTAGGTTTGGGGCATAATCATCACAGTAGAAAACACAATAGACAAGGTTTTAACGTAAATTCAAAAAGCCATTTATTTTGGCAAGAAAAAAAATTAAAATAAACATGATCTGCACCACTTGATCAGATAGCAACCTACATGCAGACTTGTGCATTCCACAAAACATGATGAAGGATAAAATGAACAATCTCAGGAGACACAAAACAAATCAAATCTGAATCAGCAGCAAATGAGCAAAGAAACCCAAGCTGTGGTACTCCAACAAGCTCACATTTTAGAATAATGAACTGGAAGGCAGGTAATCACCTTCTCTTCTTACTTCCAGCCTTCCTTCCTGGCTGCCTTGCAGCGAAACGTCCACGGGCCCATCCATGGCCCCTTGCAGGTGCTGATGATGTGGCAGCAGGAGGCAAAAGATGGGGAGCAGGCTGGGCTGGGTCACTGAGGTCTGTGTCCCGGGTCAGCATGCCCCTGTGCATCCAAAAGATGACCTTATTTATTAAGTCCTTAGCCAGGTCCCTTTGATCCTCCTCCGCTCGGCTCAGTTCATGAGCCACAGAGGCACTGAAGGCTTCTGTGGGGTTGAGGGGGGCCCGCATTATTTCAGCAGCCTCCCTCATCATTTTGAGGCTCTCCTCCTCCATCTCCCTCATCCGCCTCTTTTGGCCTGGTCGCCTCATCTGGAGGGGAGGGACCTGGCTTATGGTGCTGAGCCTGGGGACATGCTGACTTCCACTCGGCCCAGCCTCCTCCTGGCTGCCACTCACCCCTTCCCCCTGGCTGACATGGTCCTGAGGAGCTGCCACCTCCTGACTGGCCT
Source organism: Rana kukunoris (assembly GCA_029574335.1). Taxonomy (NCBI): domain Eukaryota; kingdom Metazoa; phylum Chordata; class Amphibia; order Anura; family Ranidae; genus Rana; species Rana kukunoris. Next base: position 382,044,081 of record CM056050.1, on the reverse strand, counting down.
CTTCCTGTATCAAAAAAAGGGACATGTTGTAATATTTAGCTCAATCAAGCACACACACACATTATTTGGCTCTAGACTCATTTTGTTTTCTTAATTTAAATAGACCTGCCTGTCCTTCAGACCCCTCAGTTGGCATCCCTGAGATCCCTAGTTTTTTGCACACGCCTTTTTTTGTTGGTCCAAACGTTAGAATTTTAACAATACTAACTCAAGAATCAAACCCAAATTAGAAGCAAATAAATATTTAGGAAACTACTATACCTCACTGAAGATCGCCAGATCTGGGTCCATGTCAGCCAGGCCCTCCTCTGGCTCTGCAGGGGCGTGGGGATCCTGGGAAGTTCCGCTGCAAGGAAGCGTGGGAGGAAGGCTGGAAGGAAGATTGGAAAGTGATGGCCGGCCCTCCAGTTCATCATCCAAAAATGCAAGCTCGCGGAAGTACCACAGCCTGGGCTCCTTTTGCGCATCTGCTGCTGATCCAGATCGTTTGGTTTTAACCTCTTTATATACCTTACGATAGGTGCTCCTGAGATTGCTCATTTTATCCTTCACCATGTTTGCTGTGCAGGATGGAACCCACGTCTGCATGTAGGTTGCTATCTCTTGTAGAGTGTCTGCTCGTAGATTTTTGTTTGGGTAGCCTGGGTGCCTGGTATCCCATAGATTAGGCTTTTCGCGATAACATTCGATTAATTTAAGAGTGTTGTCTTGGATAGCCAACTGGTCCATCTCTCTTTTTTTTTTATATGTTCAGATTAATGCTCTAGAATATAGAAATAAAAATTAATTAAAACCCACAAGAAAAATGGCTCAGCTTTATCATTTTCTGAATATGTATGTGTACAATCATTGTGGAACTAGTATACAAACACATTGGGGGTTATTTACTAAAGAAAAAATCACTTTAGCACTGCAAAAGCACTTGAAAGTACACTGCCTGAAAGTGCACTTGGAAATGCAATCGCTGTAGCCCCGAAGGGGACATGCAAGAAACAATATATATTCAATTTTAGCCTCCACCTGATTGGTTGATAAAATAAGCAGAGCTTCCCTTCATTTCAGATCTTCCCCTCCACATCTATGGAGAATGCCCTTCCAAGTGCACTTGCAGTGCAAACTGGATTTCCCTTTAGTAAATAACCCCCAATGTGTCCTGCTGATACAATGCTGGCCAGCTCCACTCCATTGTTGTGCAATTCATTTTTGGAACATGCAGACCCTTTGGTAACATGAAAATAAATACATGCCATCTCTTTAATCATCCACAATTTTTTTCTTTTTCCAAAAATGAAGCCACTAGTTATTGTGTAGATATCATGCACCTCACACAGCATTGAGGAGCTAATACACAACCTAATTACCTCTGTCAAAACACTACAGAACAATACATGCATGATGTGAATCCACAAGACAAAAATAAAGAGGTAGAGCATTGTCATATATATATATGTAGTGATGTGTTCAATCATTTTTGTCCAAAACTTGCATTGGTGGCCCCAAGCTACCTAAATAGCGCAAACGCTCCTAACAACATTCCAAACCCCCACCCCCACATGGGGTTTAAAAGTTGAGACGCCTCTGCTGATCCCATGTTGTAATTTACCTTCGTGTCTGTAGCTCCTCGCGTACGCTCGAGTAATCTCCGCGTAACCGACGTAATCACGTCGATCTCCTTATATAGGCCGCGCAAAGCTATACCGCCGCCCTCTTCGTTCGCAATGTCTCCGCCCGTTTTTAACCCCCCCATTTCAACATCCAGGGCCTCATATTGCAAGTTACCGGCATATGTGTATGTCATCGTTTTAACGCGCGCGTAAGCTCCGCGTAAACACGATGTATTCATCCGCGCATGCGTGAAACGCCGCCTTCGTCCACGCCCATGACGGAACTTTTCCTCTTTTCCACGCCCCTTATCAGTGTGAAACGAAAAGATGGCCATGTCCCACGAGCGAGCATTACCCGCTCATGAGGATCAGGAAGGGACACAACCAGGAACGTCACGCTCAAGGAGCAAACGGTACAAGGCCACAAATATGAGTTTGGAGGAGATGGTGGAGATGGTACACATCCTGCGCAGGAAGGATTATGATGGGGATTATGGCCCATACAGCACCCCGAACCGCCGTAAGGCCAAAATTATGGACAAGGTGGCGAAGAGGCTTACTGAGATCTTTGGGGTGAGCAGGTCCAAAGAGCAGCTACGCAAGCGCTGGTCCGATTTGAAGTTGCGTGAGCCACACCAGTTTCGGAAGATAAAGAAAATCCTGGATAAAAGTAGGTATTATTTTTGTGGGGGGGGGGGGGGTGGTTTGCAATTGTGTGATATCATTGTTTGATATGTATATTTATGCATGTGCCTTGTTGGAATGGTTGTACTTTGGAATAATTATTTTTGGATATTTCCTGTAATATGAAAAAAAACACACACACACCAAATAAGAAGTTATGCACGATCGTTCTTTAGAAACATCGTTCAATCACCTCGTTTCATCCACATACTATGTCCTAAGGAACAGCACACCAGGACATGGCTATTTTGCATTTATAGAGAAAATTTATTACACATTTTGGAAAAAATTATGTAGATTTCCTAACTGATTTGAATGTGAAAAAACAAACAGGATTCATTCACATTCACACAGTGATAATAAGCAGCTGGATTCACATCTGGACTCAAGAGCACCTGTGTCTCCCCCATAATGAGATTCATTTTTAACAGTCTGTGACACCTAATTTTTAGGGAGGGGCATCCATGCAGGGGCAGACTGACCACTGAGGAAATCGGACACTGGCCGAGGGCCCCATGCCCCTAGGGGGCCCCATCAGAGATGCCAGGCTCTTTTCAACCAGGGACAGTATGTAAAAATCTGCTAATTTAGCTCATCTGTCCCTGATATGTCCAAAGCCTACATGCTTTTGATGTGAAACTACTGACTGAGATTGTAGCTGCCCCGCCTCTATACTGCCACCTGGCTTAGTGGGCATTTGTAAGCCTGGGGGCCCCTAATATTCTATTGCCCGGGGGACCCATGAGTTGTCAGTCCGGCCCTGCTTCCATGTGTGTCCCTTCAATAAAAAGGGTCATTATCACAGCTTGGGAGAAGTCATTAGAAAAACAAAGGTTAATGTTTGGTGGCGGAAGACAATAATCCAAAGTTTATAACACACTTTGACACAATGATTATGATTTATTAATGCCCTCCTCAAATATCTGTGTGCTGATAAGTATACCTTTTTTTTTCGGATATTTCTAGGGGAAAGAACAGGACAGAAATTGGAGGACGCAAGGAGGCCCAAACTCTCTCATAAGAAAAAATCTAGCCATGTGGAGGAGGAGGACCAGGTAGAAGAAGGAGTGGTGGAAGGGAGAGATGAGGAAGACGCAAATGTGGAAGGAGTATTTAGTGAAGAAGAAGGAGTTGGTGAAGAAGAAAGAGTTGGTGAAGAAGAAGGAGTTGGTGAAGAAGAAGGAGTTGGTGAAGAAGAAGGAGTTGGTGAAGAAGAAGGAGTTGGTGAAGAAGAAGGAGTTGGTGAAGAAGAAGGAGTTGGTGAAGAAGAAGGAGTTGGTGAAGAAGAAGGAGTTGGTGAAGAAGAAGGAGTTGGTGAAGAAGAAGGAGTTGGTGAAGAAGAAGGAGTAGTTATTGAAGGAGTTGTTGTAGAAGAAGGAGGAGTTATTGAAGAAGGAGTTGTTGTAGAAGAAGGAGGAGTTATTGAAGAAGGAGGAGTTATTGAAGAAGGAGGAGTTATTGAAGAAAGAGGAGTTATTGAAGAAGGAGGAGTTATTGAAGAAGGATTGATTGTGGAAGAAGGCGAAGTTGTGGATGATGGAGAGGTGGAGATTAGTAGCACAACAGGTCAGTGTCACCGCAGCTTCACACAGGGAGAAAGAGATGTAGATAGGCCTGCACATTACTAATGTATTTTTTTTTTATTTTGTTATAGGGGATGAAGATGCTGCAAGCACATCCAGTAGTCCACCTTTTTCACGTGCAAGTGCACAAATTGTCATCCAACAAATTATGGAGTGTAGCACAGAGATGGATAATATGAGGCAAACAATGGTTGTAATTGAACAAAATTACAAAAATATTATTGATATGATGGGCCGTATCAAAGACTAAATCCCCCTGCCCGGCCCCCCCCCCCCCATCACCCATCCGTCTTGCAAACAAAAAAAAATGTTTTAGAAAAATATAAAGATGCACACACAGTGTGTCCACATGTGCTATCTGCCATCACAGGTTATGGATTGTCTTTGCTTTGTGGGTACACCCCCTTCCTCCCTTCTCAAGCAGGTAAGAGGGAAGGGTTTGCACCCACAAAACACATGCATTGATCACCCATGATGCCAGATAGCACATGTGGACATTTGATATAATCCTCATTTTTGGGCCCTCTCACTCACACACAAGAATGTGTGCATCTTCCAAGTTTGTTGTGTTCCGGGGTGACATTGGGAGACTGTTGTAGTAATGACCTTGTTGTACTTAGTATTTTTATTGGTTTTGAAAAATCTTTTATATTTTTTCTAAAAAAAATGTTTGGTATAATCCATATTTTTTCATAAAAAAAAAAAAAAAAAAAAAAAGTTTTTACTCCAAAAATGTTACATGGTGGCAAACCCAAAAATTTATGATAAAAAATTTTGTACGCTAACATGAGTGGCTTGTTGTTTATATATGCTCAATACCCAGTTTGTAGATGAGTGACTTGTAACTACAGCCATAAACACGGTTTTAAGTACACACTAGCGTTTAGTTCTTACCGCTGCAAATCACAATATCAGCCTCACTTCTGCGTAAACAAAAATTATTCTTCCAACACCAGCTTGTTCAGTTAAGCCAGATTTTATAAATGCTGGTATCTCATTGGTTTGTGTGCAGAAGTGACCCTTCTATTGTGGACTTAAAAGTGGGGTATGCCTGTAATGTCCAATTGTGGTTATTTACTAAAACATGACAACTACATTTGGCACTAGAAGTGCACTAGTTTCAGAACCAAGAAGACAGAGATAAATAGAAAAAGCAATAATGACAAACAACTGTATATAGAGTCCAATGGTCAAATTATTTATTATATTTTGTAATATTTCTTTCTTTTGGGGGCCGAATTAGAAAGAAATATGATCTGGCATAGCTATGGCCCCCCGGCCCATGAAGTACTCAACATATTTGTCGCGTACCTCACGAGCAGATTGGGTGGCCGAGCCAGCGCGACCAGTGTCCAGCCCAGGAAGGGTATCTGAGGGTAGTCCTGCCTCAGCACCGATGTTGGGTAGGTACGTCTGGGAATGCCTGCGTAAAAAATTATGCAATATGCAACAGGCAAAAACAATATGGTTCAATTTATATTCCGCCATATTTATCGCTGTCAGGAACAGGCGGAACCGGCTGGCGAGTATCCCAAAGGCATTCTCGACTACCCTCCGGGCCCTGGCTAGCCTAAAATTGAACACCCTCCTCTCCGGGGTAAGAGTCCTCTGGGGAAAAGGCCGCATGAGGTGAGGTCCAAGCCCGAAAGCTTCGTCCGCTAAAAAAACAAACGGAAGTCCTTCCACATTGTCTTCATCCGGTGGCAGTTCAAGACCACCAGTTTGTAGACGGTTGTAAAATTCAGTCCGCGCGAACACTCCCCCATCAGACAGCCGGCCGTTCTTCCCCACGTCCACATACAAAAATTCGTACTGTGCCGACACCACCGCCATCAACACGATACTATGAAAACCTTTGTAGTTAAAATAGTAGGACCCCGAACGGGGTGGTGGCACTATGCGGACGTGTTTCCCATCTATTGCTCCTCCGCAGTTTGGAAAATCACAACGCTGGGCAAATTGGGAAGCCACAGTCTGCCATTCCTGTGGCGTGGAGGGAAACTGTGGGGACAAAAAAAAAAAACATAAATAGTACTTAGGCACATAAACATTGCAAACAGAATACAAAAACCATACTTGTGCACCATCACACAGTATTAACAATTTTATCTTATTATTGGGGTGGAGTTGTGGCCACTAAAAAATCCCACTTATTATCACACTCCCCACCCCTCTGATGGGGCAACATTTTAGGGGGGGTTGGGGTTGAACTACAATGCAGCAAAGACAAATATGCCACACACAACAAAAAAAAAAAGGCTAGGTGTGTTTGTCCCTAGGATAGCATGCTGGACAGGTTAATAGTCATGCAAGGAAAAATATGTAGGTAGGCCAACAAAAAGAACATGGAAAGCTTAACAACATGCATGCATGGGGAGAAAAGGCAACATTCAACACTCAGCATGGAAAAAGCATGGTCATTATAGGGAACAAATGCCAAACCAAAAAAAAAAAAAAACATTTATAAAGACAGAGAATGTGAGCTTCAGAAAAGAGGAAACTTACCTTCAGATACTCCTCCTGCATGACTTGTATGACAGCAGAACACGTCTCCGGTATGATGATCCCAAGCGCCTGGGGAGAGATGCCTGTTGAGAACTTGAGGTCCTGCAGGCTCCTCCCAGTCGCCAGGTACCGCAACGTGGCAATAAGCCTCTGCTCGGCCGTGATCGCTTGGCGCATCACAGTGTCCTGCCTCGTGATATAGGGGGACAGAAGATCCAGCAGACGGTTGAAAACGGGGTCCGTCATACGGAGAAAGTTCCTGAAGTCATCAGGATTATTCTCCTGGATTTCCCTAAGCAGAGGCATATGAGAGAATCGGTCACGCTGGCGCAACCAATTCTTGGCCCAGGAACTCCTCCTCCCCCTGTTCCTGGCCAAAGGTCTGGAATAATTATAACATCCAGAAGCAAGCCCATATCCAGCACGAACTCTAGCAAAGTTACGCTGCTGCTCCATAATGGCTTCAAACCGGCCGGCTGGTCAGTCAAGAACACACTCACAGAAAGCACCCCCTAATCCAGCAAGACCTGCAAAATACGCTCGACAAACAGATACCCGCGGACAGAACGCCACTGCAAAGCAGAAACGACCTGACAGCCAGCACTGACTGCCAAATACGCACCCACAAGCACACACTGAACCCGAGAATACGACCTGTAAAGCGCGGAGACCGAAAAGCGCGAATCGGCTCTAACCAAACCTTTGCTAACACGTTACTAGCAAAAGAGGAACAGAGGGCGGCGCCGTAAGCTTTGGTCTTCCCCTTTATAGTGACGTCGTACGTGGTTTACGTGCACGCGTTCTGGTCCGGGGAGATTTCTATCCGCTCGTGTGTACGCACAGCAGACCAACAGACAGATTTGCTGCGTCGGCTGGAAACGGTCGGGCCGACACATTTGAACAAATCTGTCCCCTCGTGTGTACGCGGCCTAAGGCCGCTTACACACGATCGAACATGTCCGCTGAAACTGGTCCGCAGACCAGTTTCAGCGGACATGTTCGATCGTGTGTACGGCCTATCGGACCGTTTTCCAGTGGACCAAAGTTTTAAAACCTGTCCAATGGAAACTTGTCCGTCGGACAGGTTCGATGGTTAGTACACAAAATCATCGGACCAAAAACCTGCGCATGCTCAGAAAGTTGACGCATGCTTGGAAGCATTGAACTTTGTTTTTTCATCACGTCGTTGTGTTCTACGTCACCGTGTTCTGGCCTGATCGGATATTGGTCCGATGGAGTTGTCTGATGAAAACGGTCCGTCGGACAAGTTTCATCAGACATGTCTGATCGTGTGTACAGGGCCTAATATGACATTCGGGGGCCAACATTGACATATTTCTGAGAGCAGTCTATTTAAGATGGCGGCACATCTTCAACATGAGAGTATTGCTCTAACAATTGCAGTTTCTCTGTACGTATATTGCAAGCTGTTCCATACTTGCTCATGAATGCACTGGCTTTCTAATGGAGCTAATGGTGGTGTGATACATTCCTGATTCCAATTCTGCCCAGCTGTGGTGGCCATTTCAAAAGCAGCCAAACGATCTACTCTATTTTATGTACAATCCTTAAAAATGTACATGAATAAGAATAAAATTCAGAACCTGAATTGAATGGCCTCTGCAGTGGGTTGGAGTAACAGGAAATAGAGTGGAGCAGAGATTTCCCACCAGAGTTTAGGACTAATATGAGGAGTAGGGTATTTATTCTATAAATCAGTACCCAATTTATTTGTTAACTGATTTATTCTGTGGAGAATACATTTTGTAGATCAATGCCTAATTATTTGTACCCCTAGATCTTGAAAGAAATACACCTAGAAGATTTCATTGGATGACAAACAATTTTATTGCATCACTTGTTGCAAATGCATGCTATTTTCAGAGGAAAGTAAAAGCACAACCCCCCCCCCCCCTATAATTATTTTCCCTCTTTTATTAATATTATAATATAATGGATCTTTACAGGACTTGGCCCGCTGTGGCTTCTTTGCAGGGTATTGTAATGTACATGAATATTTTCCCTTACAGCATCTTCCATAGTTCAACAAATATGAGACATGTGTGCTGAAGACATTTCCTTATAAGTATCCCAGAAAACCAGTGAATCGCACTATCGGCCAATATTAACAGCAATTTACAAGTCAAATAGAAGTTTATAAATTACTTCCAGCGAAACCACAGTTATGTTTATTTTGTGAAAACTACAAATCTGTTCGTAAAGAAAATGATCGCTCGCCCACTGTAAGTGAACACACATGTATGATGATAATAAACAAAATACAGTGCAGAGCAGCATTAATAAAACATAACAAGCACCATCGCTAATAGCAGTAAGCAGTGGGATGGCCATACACTGATGAACTGGCTGAAATTTGCTTTGTGGATGGCCCTCCAGGCACTCTCCCACCTGACATCTGAAAAATATCAGGAGCCAGGTAGAAAAGTTTTGGCCAAGTAAGATCAGATGCAGTCACTGCAGATCAGATGCAGTCGCAGTAAGTACAAATGTGCGCCGTCGTATCTATGCGCCGGACTCACAAACTAAGTTACGTCGAAAAATAGGCTTCTTCTGACCGACGTAACTTTCCTACGCCAGCGTATCGTGGGCGCATATTTACGCTGCATGCATATGGAAGTTTCGATTCAGATATGCGTAAAACAGATATGCGTAAAACATGCGCCAGGCAGATATGCCTGGCGCATGTTTTAAGCGATTTGCGTAAGGGTTATATTCGGCGTAAACTTATTCCTCATATAGGAGGCGCAACCCATGCAAAGGTATGGACCATGGAACAGCCATCGTATTTTACGTAGTACTACGTGAATAGGGCTGGGCGTAGGTTACATTCACGTCGTAGGCAGTGATTCGACGTATCTTAGCCAGTTATTTTGACGTGGTTGTACGCATGCGCACGGGGATATGTCCAAGTTACGACGCATGCGCTGTTCGTTTTAAGTACTTGGATGACGCTCAGCCCATCATTTGCATGGGGTCACGCTTTATTACCATGCATTACGCCCACTCAATCTTCACTTTGAAAAATGTATGTTTATTTTGCCAACTGAATGTTGCATCGTTAGCCTAGTTAAAAAAAAAAGACACAAGTCCATCTAGTTTAAGCAATATGTTAGAAAATAAGATGAAGCTATGTTTATTCCAACCTCTAACCTGAACATGTAACCATATGTGCAGCAACAGAGCAGGTGAGCCTTAACCATTACATACCACATATATGCATTCATGGGGGCCCATGTTACTGTACTAAGTCACTGAGTGCTCCCAGTGCAATGATCAAGCTGTCACAGACAACTACCAATCTCTGTTAATGATCGGGGTAGCAGAGTGGGTTCCAGAACACATGACCACTGTGACAGTCAATCACAGTAATCATGTCCTCCATTCCTTAAGAACTACTTAAAAAGGAAGGTATTATATACCCAAACATGTACTAATCCGGTCGTATTGTTAAATGTTTCCTTGCGCGTGATTGGATATTCAAAGAGAACACAGCTTCACCATATCACCATATTAGCTAACGTTCACTAGCAGGAGAACAACCTCTACTACTTTAGCAAATTTATCCCAATTTTTCATTTGCTGGCATGGAAAGTAGACATTTGATATAGCAACTAATCAAGGTCATTTTCTCTCTTGTATTAATGAGCACCGGTGTAATAAAAAAATTAAATGTACAGGCAGTGTAATGACAAAAAAAATCACTTTGAAGTTTTAATTCTGAATGAAAGGAACAGTCAATCCAAAAATAATAGTTCAGTTGTATGTGTAGTTTTAAATTCCTGCAGGATTCTCCATTGGAAACCCTAGCAACAGATCCTCCAACAGATCACAACAGCTTATGACGTGATCCTGACGGTAGTTGTGAGATTACTGATTCTCTGTTGTAAGATCTTTAGATGTACCCTTTGTCATAAGGAGAGGGACAGCTACAGACCTTTTTAACAATGGGTATGCTTGCTGATCCATGACCCTGGTCTCTTGTCAGCCCATCATCCACTCCTGTGCCACATGGCCCATGGTCTCAATTTCTCCCCTAATCTATACTGCATGGGGTTACCCGCACAATAATAAATAAGCAATTAATGTATTATTTAACCTTAATACCTCCTAATGAAGCTTTTTTTGCAAAACATGTTGAGATACGCCTCCACCTACCACTTTATGTCAATGAAGGAACTGATGTGACCATATTGGGTTTTTACCATCTATATACTAATTATTATAAATGTGGGGTGTATGTTGAAAGACCCTGCATCAATATGTAAAAAATGCAGAGGGGAGGCTTTGTATCAGGTGATTAAGCACTGCGACAACTTTTTAAAGAGGGATTTTAATTATGTAAACACAGTAAATGATATAGTCTTTTGTATGGTATCTGTGCATTTGTTAAATCATAACCAATGGGACTTTAATTATGCCTCAAAAAAAACAAACAACAAATCATGAAAATGCAGGTACTATTTATCGTTGCGAAATTCCATATTAAAAATTCCACATTAACATACAACAAGTAGTAAAATACAGTACAACGAGAATACAGTGAGGTCATTTAAGAATAGAGCTCAATTAAGAGACGTAAGATGAGGCCGATACATGGGTCTACGCATTTGTCTTTTGATATCCTCATAATAATTGATAAACGTATGTAGGTTATGGACCTCAAGAACATCTCCTATCACTGCATCACGAGGCATAAAATCATGTGGTGCTTTAACTACTCCTCATCTACTAAAAACTAAAATAAAAGGTTTGAGCGAACTAACTCTTTGGTTTATATAAGGTATTTTGAAAGCACTAAAAGCTGTTTTTGTAAAACGTACTAATTAAGCAAGAAAATTCTTAGGCCTTTTTACGCCTAAGCATTTTGAAGCACAATCTGAAGCTGTACCAGAAGGTCTTTAATGCTCAACGCCAAGATTTCAATTATATTAATCGATGCCTGTTCATACTGGAGCATAGTGTTACTTACCGTATTTATCGGTGTATAACGCACACAGGCGTATAACACGCACCCTAACTTTAAGGCGGCGTACACACGAGGGGATATGTCCGCTGAAAACGGTCCGATGGACCGTTTCAGCAGACATCTCCGCTCGTGTGTATGGGCTAGCGGACAGATTTCTCCACCCGACAGATTTCAAAGCAAGCTTTGAAATCTATCCGGTGGAATCTGTCCGCCCGACATGTCTGCTGGTTAGTACACTTACCAGCAGACATGTCATCCCCCACCGCCGCCGCGCCGCCGCCGAATGGATTCGGCGCATGCGCGGAAGTGTTTTACTTCCTGGTGCGGTGACGTGGCGGTGACGCGGCGGCGTCAACGTCACCGCCGCGTCACCGCGCCGTCCGGCGGCGGGGAATTTGATCCGATGGTGTGTACACGCCATCTGAGGGAAGTTTCAGGAAAAAAACATTCCACAGCCCCCTGCGTATAACAAGCAGGCAAAGTTTACTCTCTATTTTTAGGGTAAAAAAGTGAGTGTTATACGCCAATAAATACAGTACTTAATTTTGGTACAATTTTCTTTTGGGGGCAGATTCGTGCATATTGGCCCCAAAGGACTTCAATATGAGTGCCTGCAAAATGCACACAAATGTGCGTAACACCCATTTTTATGCACATTTCCTTGCCTAGTAACTAGTTTTCCATTGGCTAAAAATGTAATTAAATAAAATACTGAAAACTGGGCAAAAATGTGCAAACACACCTGTACATATATCTCCCCAAAAATGTCCCCAAAATGACCAAAGACGCTTAGTTTAAGTAAGAAACTGAGCCTTTTTTCCCTTTAGTTTTACTTGATGTTCCACTTAAAGTGGTTAAAAAGCAGAATGTTTTTTTTATCTTAAAGTGGATGTAAAGCCACTATCATCGTTTCTAAACTACTGCCGTAGTGCTGATCTATAAGGATATAGATGCCTCCTGCATGTATCCTTACCTGTCAAATGTCTCCCCTCTGTCTGTTATAAGAACTGAAAAACTGAAGATTCTGTGGGTGGGTCTGTTGTCTGGAGCTCGGTGGGTGGAGTCGTGATGTCAGTAGACTCCTCGCACACCTCTACACTCCCCTTGTCAACATGCATTTTCTCCTGTGTATTTCTTACCCTAAATTCTGCTATTATCTCTAACATCCAGTCAAAATCCAGAAAAGTAACCACATGACTTCCGAAAAGGAGTGGGGGGTTGGAATTAAAAAATAATGCCTGTCTGAGGCTCGTGCATGAGATATGTAAATAACCGGTCATTCACAAACGGACAAAAGTTTTCTCCTGTTTGTCCATTTATTTCACTGAAAAAAGAAAAGAGGATTGCTCAGAGCTTGATTAACTCTATGTGGCAAGACTGGGCACAGATGATAGGAAATCTTATACTCTACATTGTGACAGCAAAAAAACAACAAAAGAAAATCGGGTTTACATTCACTTTAATGCATTCTATGCATTAAGATAAAAAAAGTCTGTGTGCAGCAGCCACTCTAATACTTACTTGAGGTCCATCTAGATCCAGAGATGTTGCAGCAGTGTCTCAGCTGCCTGCGGCTCCCCTCCTTAGTGGCTGAGACAGCAGCAGGGTGCCACTGGCTCCCGCTGCTGCCAATCAAAGTCAGTCAGCCAATGAGGAGAGAAAGGGGGTGGGTCGCAAGAGACACCGAAGAGGGACCCAAGAAGAGGCAGATTGGGGGTGCTCTGTGCAAAACCACTTCATAGAGCAGGTAAGTATGACATGTTTGTTATTTAAAAAAGTGAATAAAAAAACACTTCCCATCCTTAGGATGTACCCATACATCTTTGGATGGCAAGGGTGATATCTCAGTCATGGCTGCAGCTGCAGTTATGAGAAAAAAAACTTTTTTTTTAAAGCTGGTGATTATTTTCAAAGTAAACCTAGCGGTTATAGAGCCTCTGGATTACTTTCACAGGCAGTGGAAGGGGGTCCTTTCCGCAGCAGTTGAATTTATCAGGCTCTCCTGTCCAATTGGGTAGCCAGATAAGGATATGACCATCAGCATCTGCTTCCTAGGACACAGTGAGATAAATTGATGTTGTTGGATTTTGTGAATTTTGTCACTTTCAGTTTCAGTCACATGTAAACAAACCGTTTTGTTTGTAAAAGCATCTGATCAAACTGATCTTGGTTTGATCAGATGCTCTGGAGGGCAGAGGAGAGATGTGGGGTCTAATAGACCCCACATCTCTCTATAAAGAGGACCTGTGATATCCCATGCTATCACAAAGGGATATTTTTATATTGTTTAACCACTTGCTTATTGGGCACATATACCCCCTTCCTGCCCAGGCGAAATTTCAGCTTTCAGCACTGTCATGCTTTGGTGGTATTTGATCACCTCTGTGGTCTTTATTTTTGTGATATAAACAAAAATAGAGCGACAATTGTGAAAAAAAAATATTTTTTTTACTTTTTTCTATAAGAAATATCCAATAAAAAAAAATATATAAAGATACGTATTCTTCTACATAGTTTTGGTATAAAAAAAAATCGCAATAAGCGTATAGTGATTGGTTTGCGCAAAAGTTATAACGCCTACAAAATAGGGGATAGAATTATGTGTAATGGCGGCGATCTGCGATTTTTGTCACGACTGCGATATTGCGGCGGACACACTGGACACATTTGACACATTTTTGGGACCATTTACATTTATACAGTGATTAGTGCTATAAATATGCACTGATAACTGTATAAATGTGAATGGCAGGGAAGGGGTTAACATTAATGTGTGCCCTGCATAGTGTTTCTAACTGTGGGGGGAGTGACTGGGGGAGGTGACCGATGGTTATCCCTATATACAAGGGACACACCATCTGTCTCCTCTCCCTGACAGGACATGGATCTCTGTGTTTACACACAGAGATCCATGTCCTTGTCTCTGTGACTGCCGATTGTGAGTGCCTGGCGGACATCGCGGCCACCAAGGCACGCGCATCGGCACCTGAGTGACGCGGCGGGCGTGCGCGCCCCCCAGAGGCCGGAGGCCGTAATATAGGATATACAAGTCATATTGTAATTGAATGTTTTAAAAAAATTACTTTTCCTTTTCAATATGAAGCTCAGTAATTTTCTGACGAATGCAATGCAATATGGCTACCTGGAGGTGTTCTGTGCACAGAATGCCCCCCAGAAACATAATTTCCTTCTTGTGGGATTGGCTCACTGATTTTCCTGCACTAAGGTACAAGACAGATATCAGGCATTCCCTGCAACAAAAATGTCATTTTTAGTGAGATACTTTCAAAAGTAAATCACGTCTAAAGGGATGCAGACCCTGACATTTTCCTTATTAGAGCTCTGCAGGTTCAGCAGCTGGTTGATAATTATGAAACCACTCCCATTAGACTCACTTACCACATGAACACAGACCAACCCCCAGGGATTTCTTCAGAATAGCAAAAGGTAGGAATCTGCAGCAAATTTTGTTAAAATTCATGTAATGTGCATAGAGGGGAATGTTGTTTCCATAGGTGGAAAAAAATAAATGATACAGTGTATAATTTTTAAATAAAATAAATAATAATAATAAAAAAATAGAGCTCCTCTGTGCTAATGCGCAAATGCGAATGTGCACATAGGTCCCACAAGCATATGTATGCAATGATCGCATCACACATGTAAAGTATCACCGTGAATGTCAGAGCGAGGGCAAGAATTTCCTGTGTAGCTCTAAACTGGTAACCTGTAAAGGCTTTTTAAGCTTCACCTACGGAGATTTTTAGGTACCATAGTTTGTCTCTGTTCCACAGGCATACACAATTTTAAAGCATGACATATCAGGTATCTATTTACTTGGCGAAATATATATTTTATATTTTACCGAACAATTGGGTAATCCATTGTGTTATTGCGCATTAAAATCAATTAAAATGTATTTCTTCAAAAACATTTGCTATGACATAAAAATATGCAACACCCACCATTTTATTCTCTACTTAAATTTTTTTTAATATATAATGTTTGGCTATTCTACGTTGTTTTCTAGCAATACAATATTTTTTTTTTTTACTTGTAGGAGAGGAATGTCAGAATTGGCCCTAACTGGAGGTTATAAACAGACCAAGCTGTACAGCAAAGGTGGCAAGTTAAAGGGTTGAGACAAACCATTTTATACTGACAGGTGTGCTTATAATGTTCACCTTTTATTTATCAAAGCGAAAAGGAGAAGTTCTGGAACTGAGAGAACATATTTCAAACAGGCAGAAAAGCATAGAAATTATTTCATTAAAAATACATTACAGGACCATTAAGTAGTGGATGCATAAGCTGTAGAGGGCCCCCCCACATTACTAGAGGCCACGCCTGGTGAGAAGTAATTTTCGGACCCTCACCCCGCTGCTCAACTCGCTGGCTGCATGGGAGAAGAAGTAGTCAGCACCCCCCGCTTCTCACTTTAATGTAAGATGTCAAGAGATGACAGCAGAACACCCCCTCCCCCCGCTTCTCAACTTTAATCTTTAATGTGACATGCCACTGTCGGCTTAGGGCCCCAGGGAGGTCAGGATCGGCACTGAATAAGGATATTGTTTAATGTCACTTTAAAGATTGGTAAACTGAAATATATATTACTTTTTTTTTGGTGGGGGGGGGGGGGGCCGACATTAACAGCCCAGCGTACATTTACTGCGGCAGGGCAGGGATTGGACACAGCGGGAGCCAATCAGAGGGTCTGGCGGACCCGATGTGTACCAACACCCAGCGATTTTTCCTGAGAGAGGCAGAACAACATTCTGCCAATGTAAACAAGGCAGATCGATGTTCTGTCAGAGGGGAAGATGGACATTCTGATATAAAGAAACACAGATATCTCTCTTTCCCCAGTCAAAGCATCTTCCACACAGTTAGCAAGCGCTCCCTAGGAGCACATTAAATCATCTGATCGCCCCAATTTTAACCCTTTCCCTGCCAGTGTCATTAGTACAGTGACAGTGCATTTTTTAGCACTGATCACTGTATTGGTGTCACTGGTTCCCAAAAAGTGTCACTTAGTGCCAGATTTGTTTGCTGCGTTGTCACAGTCCCGCTAAAAATCGAAGATCTGGCAATACTAGTAATAGTAAAAACGTTATTAAAATATCCCATAGTTTGTAGACTCGATAACTTTTACGCAAACCAATTAATATGCGCTTATTGAGATTTTATTACCAAAAACATGTAGCAGAATACATATTGGCCTAAATTGATGAAGAAATTACATTTTTAAGCTTTTTTTTATTGGATATGTTTTATAGCAGAAAGTAAAAAATATTATTATTTTTATTTATTTTTAATTGTTGCTCCTTTTTGTTTATAGCGCACAAAATAAAAACTGCGGAGGTGATCAAATACCACCAAAACAAAGCTCTATTTGTAGGAAAAAAAGGACATACATTTTGTTTGGGTACCTCATTGTATGAACGTGCAATTACCAGTTAAAGTAGCGCAGTGCTAAATTGCAAAAAGTGCTCTGGTCAAGAAGGGGGTAAAACCTTCCAGGGCTGTAGCGGTCAATACCAAATTAAAGTGGTGTTTCATTCTAAAAAAATAAAAATACACCAAAATCCTTTAAAAACAAAAACAATTTTTTACTCACCAGAAAGGGCGGTTGCTATGCGGAACTTGCTAATCTGCCTCTTCCTCCACCGCAGCAGGTCTTCTTCCTCGACCTCCTCGCAGTGTCTTCTGAGGAATGTGGCGCGCTTCCTTCTGGGAACTGTGTGTATCCCAGAAAGCAGCCACCCATTCACAAAGTGGCGTGAGCCTCGTGCATGTGCAGTAGGAAACGGGCAGTGAAGCCGCAAGGCTTCACTGTCTGTTTCCCTTACTGAGGATGGCGGCGCCGGGACCCTCCACGATCGAGGGGTCAGCCTCGGGGGGGGGAGGTCTGACATCGCAGGCGCCTAGGACAGGTAAGTGTAAGTGTAAGTCTACAGTAAGTCTACTGCTGACTTTTAAATAAAACATTGCGGGTGGAATCACGCTTTAGTGATGTCATAAACAGATCATGCACAGTTCAGAAGCCACATCAATAATGTATTTGCATGTCAACAAGCAAGAAATTGATATGTGATATAAATCAATACTAAAGTAGTTACTTTTTGTTAAACACTACTACTGTAAATGTAAATATAGATTT
This sequence comes from Rana kukunoris, assembly GCA_029574335.1. Classification (NCBI taxonomy): domain Eukaryota; kingdom Metazoa; phylum Chordata; class Amphibia; order Anura; family Ranidae; genus Rana; species Rana kukunoris. The sequence continues at coordinate 382,026,558 of CM056050.1, read as the reverse complement.
AGAATGTAATCAATGTACACTAATTTTCAAAAAGAAAAACTCTGAGCATATAAATGTATTTTTTATTTTTTAGGCAGTTATAGCATCTTTCAGTAATCCAGCTGTTAGTAAAGGGACGGATTTTTTTTTTCAGCAATGTTCTGGTCAAAACTGAAGGCACTAAGACCATGTAGACAGTGGCAGCTTAAAATCAGAGCACTGGCTATAACTGAATGCATGTGTCTTCCTCTTACTATCTGTGTGTCTATATCACAGCAGCAGGTGGTAGTATGCTGCTGCAACCCTTTGCAAAGGTAGCTCAGCCTATCCTCACCCATTGCAGAGGCACTTTTTTTTTTTAAGGGGGAGTTTCAGCAAAGCCTGGGATCTGCTACCTCTCAAGTCAATTCAGGAATTCATCAAACTTTACTGTGTCCAGCAAGGCACAGAGAAGCAACTCAGACCATCCTTTCCTCTCCTCCTTATCACAAGCTCCGCAAGGCAGATTTCCTCAGCATCATCCTCCTGAACCTCTGGGTTTCCCTTCTGCGTCAGCCAGCTAAGTTCTCTTCACTTTAAGAATTTTTGCATCACTTAGAACTTTGCATTTTTTTTACTTTTTTTGCTATATGTGAACTGTCTTACCACTGCAGTACCATTTCCAAGATCTACCTGAATATTATATTTCTTTGATGCATAGTTGCAAAAAAAAGGAAAGTAACAAAATTATAAGTTTTATGGAAAAATATGTAAAGGAATAAAGATTTGGGTGATTTTATTTTTATTTTTTTATTTTTTTATTAGAAAGCAAACTTTTTGAAATAATTTCATGAAGTAAAGCACTTACCTGCATGATACTCTGGATTACTAGGTGACCTAGACTCCTTTCTGCAAAGCAAGTTGGGAGACATAGTAACTATGATGGGTTTATCTCACCCCGGACAGAACCTTAGGAGTCACACTAAAGCTTCCAACCTAAAGCATTGTCATAGGACTGTGGCTTCATCAGAGAATGTCCAAACAAACTATAGGATGTATATTGCATATCTTCTCATTCTGCTCATTCTGACCCCAAGAGTGGATTCTTCCTGGTGGTAAGTCCTCTACTTATTGCCTTTCTGCATTTGTCATTTACTCAATGTATTTAAACAGTTAAAAGGCATGCAAGAAGAAGAGATTCCTTCTTTTTTGTTGTTTTTTTTTTTTAAATACCTCCAAGGGATTAGATTTAAAAGATTACAGTTTTTTTTTTTTTCAGTTTCCCTGAATAAACTTTCTCCTTAGATTTGCCACAGTTTAAATGCTGTACCTGCAATCAATCTCTTATACTCAGCAATCCCGGCACATTGACAAGCAAGCCTTTGTAGTTTTAGAAAATTATCACATTGTTTTATTTTTACAGATGTCCCACACCAAGTACAATTACTACAGAGAGTCGGATGCTGCTTTCTATCATCCACTCTAGCAAATAACTGCGCTGAGATCACAGAAATGTGGCCAGGGAGATATTGTGTGGTGTGAAGGCTTTGCAAGTATATTTTGGCTGTAACAATGATGTGGTGTAGATATTTGGTAAGGCAGCTGTTTGTTTTAAAGTTGATCTACTGGCATTCTTCAACAACGTGTGACTTGTAATAAGGTATTCAAGACATGCTGTAAAGGAGTTAAACCGATACACTGCAATTTGTATATTGAACCCACTGATCTGCGGGTAAGATAAAAGCTAGACAATAAGGTTGACCCCCTCAGGGCTTAGCAAATTCCTTAAGTCCAGACATTAAAATATTCATGCTACATTCTGAACATAGCTGATTCGCATGGCCATTTCTGGCACAGTCATGGCGCAAGACGTGAACTTGCAAAATAAGTGTGTTTTAATTTGTACGAATAGTATTTTCCGAGAGATTTTACATGGTGAATTGAATAGAAATGACATTAAGCCTCAACTTTGCAGAATACGCCAGCCTAATTTGTACATTGCACAATTGTTTCTAACATTTATTTTTCATCTATTTATCATCCTATTGTGTGTGTGTTTTATGTATTTACTTAATATTTTTTATGTTCTTATGCGATTTACTTAATATTTTTTATATTCTTATGCGATTACTAATTACTAAAGTTTTTTTATACTTTTTTAATAACTTTAAGTTATTGATGAATTTGTAAAGAAGTCGTTTATTCTGGTTTAGCAAACCAGTGTTGAAACATCCAATCAAGTGCAAAGGGGTTTCTTATCTATTACATTCCCTGCATGTGATTGGCTGTTTGAAATAAGTCAATATCTGATCATTGGCAGTATAGAAAAAAAAATCCTTAATACATCCTCTCTTCATTCCGCTGGAACTGCTATTCAATGACGATTGCAAGTGAATGTGTGAGCAATGGTGACCATGCACACTTTGATTTTATTATCCAACTGATGTGTGATCCCATCAATATCGGAAATTGGTCAAATTGGCGTAAATCAGGTTTGATCAAATGTTTGATCAACCAGGACAAAAAAATTATCAATCATGCTGCATCAACAGTAGCACTAAGATGCTTTATTCATGATTTTCAGACATATTTTGATTGATCAGGTTATTAGAATATAAATACAACCGTAAGTTATCAATGTAATCAATAACTATGAATCTTCCTATCGATCAAAATCTACTTCCCCGCATTTGTCATATGAATTGATAGGAATTGTCGACTATAGATCGACTATTTCTATCAGAAGAGATTGATTGGTAATTAAATCAATCATTCATCAAAGTGTGTATGACCACCTTAAGTGTGTACTTAAAAAAAAAAAAAGACTACCTTTATAATTTCTATGTCATAACACAAGCTTGTGATTTCTTCTTTTTATTGTTTCCGTCATGCTTCTTGAGAAACCAATTGTCAAGCTGGTGATTTTTTTTTTTCTTGCTGAAGATCCAAAAAAATGTAAAAAGTCAGCAATAAGAATAAAAGTAAACATGTAGCCTAAAACATTCAGATGACTTGAGTCACAGCGAGTCAGATGTAGGCAGCTGTAAATCAGAGCAGAAGAAGACACTACAGGTCAGAGAAAAGCTACTTTAGTCAGCAACACAAAACTACAGTAATATTGTGCATTCATTTTTGGGTGAAAATATATAATTTTCCCTTTAAAGTTCATTGCATTGGTTGATTACATATTTATTAAATGAAGATAAATCCTAAGCTGTAAAGATTACTACTCTTTATGGCACCAACATCTTCTGCAGCTCGTTATATTATATACCTGTCCAAAATCTAAAAAAAACACAAAAAAACTAAAAAGAAAGTGCACTCAGGTCCATAAAGTTTACAATTTGAGTAAAACAATGTTAGGCAGGCACATGTTCAATAAAGCAAATTGGTTGTCAATTATTATGTAACAATTACATCAGTCATTTGCTTAACCTCTTGATCCTCCCTAAATCATTCCTGCACAAAAAGACCAAAAAAAAAATAGTAAAGAATAACTTTCCCTTAAAACTGAAATACACACATTTGTCAAAATATGTCATTTCTTTTTAGAAGCTTTGAATGTGTTTAAAATATTTTAAAATGTTAAAAAGAAAAACTTCTATGTGTCAGATTTTACATAATGCAAACCCATTTAAAAAAAAAAAAAGTCTAATGTATTATTTCTCTTTATTAGACTCTAGATGAACAATCCACATATTTAATATTAGAGGTCGTAAAATATAATACCAGAATACTGCTGGAGACTCTTAGCCAAGAGCTTATACAAATCCTAGTCTGCTCTGTGCTGCACAATCCACAGTATGAATGTTTAGCTGCTATTGTGTATGCGCAGCTAATAATAACATATAATAATTGACATCAGATAAGAATGTTCCTCCATACTTAGTAAATAAATGTTATATGGCTGGGATCTTTTTTTTTTCCCTAAAACTTGTACATGACTTTGGCATTGTCTGTTAAAAATGTGAACATCAAGGTGTGCAGAAAACTTTTTATATAACAAATGGTTTAGTTAGGTACTAGGAAAATATACCTTCTTATTCTTCAATTGTTTTCAGAAAAAAAAAAACACATCTAATTTTATAATTATTATCTATCTATTATTATAATTATAAGTATTATTACTGTTATAGGAAATATCATTAGAGATTACTAAGCAATATAGCAAGAAACGAGCAAGCATTTCATAACTATACAGATGGAATTCCATAGAAGTAAAAGAGAACGTGCTCTCTATCTACACTCTGATGGAGTTCATCTGAATTTCCAATGGAATTACTCCAATGGGGCATACACACGGTCAGAATTTCTGACGGAAAAAGTATGTCAGACTTTTTCCATCGGAAATTCAGATCGTGTGTAAGGAGCTTTAGTAAATCAACCCCAAAGTGTCACTGAACTGTGGATTTGGCTAATGCAAGTACAGCCATCAAATAGGTGTCTTAACTGAGGGGTGCTCAACCTGTTGCCTGGGGCCACATGTGGCCCGCGGAGCCCTCCAATGTGGCCCACAACCTCCTGCTCTGGGATTGAATAAAATAGAATAGAATACTGTTATTAAAGGTACGTTTGCATTACTAAAATCAAAGTGGGTGTGTATATATGGGCATATCTGTTCTGCAGTGGTTACTGGGCTGCTTTCAAACTGATCCACAGGTACAGAGAAGAGCACCTGTGGGTTACCTGCACTGAGCCATAGAATTCTATTACCTGCGAGTTTGTTGTGCTGACAGTAGAGTGGGCTCTATAGAGACGAGTGGGCTGCCATCCACCCACTTTACTCATTGTGGCCCGCGACCATTTACCAAGTCGCTTAAGTGGCCCTTGCTCTTCAAAAGGTTGGGCACCCCTGTCTTAACTGAATGGCTTAGAACCAAATTAAACATTTTAAAACTGGGGGTTGCGTGCGCCCCCTGAAAGCAAGTCTAGTGAAGTCTAGTGAAAATCGCAATTGCTTTGCCTTCTTGTGACAAAACACCTGAAAGAGGTGTTTCAACATGTTCCAACACGATTTGTTTAAATCTACAAACTTTTATTACTAAAGATAGGCAAATGGTATGCTATGGAAATCAGCGTTTAGCTCAAGCTGGAGATTCCTTAGTCTTTGCTCCACGTAGAATGTTGTGAGATACACCATGATATGTCAGAAAAAACTATCATGGCTATTGGTTAGCATTAACCTGCTAGGAAAACAAAAATAATCCACAACTTTTAAGTGCCAACTGGTCATCTTCCAAGTACAGGAATACAGTATTACTGATTTGCCAATTCAGCGTTCCTTGCAGATAAGGAAATCACTGGAATCACTTTTGACCATTTAGCAGGACCTTGTTTAACTCCCTGCAAATGTGAATAGAAATGAATAGCCATGCAAGAGCAGGGCAGCATCTTGACCACTAGCAAAAGGAGTTGAACTTCACATATTTTGGTGCCGTTAAATATGTTTGAAACTGCTCATAAAAAGCTCAATGAAATATGTGCCATTGTGGTCATTGGCATTGTGCTAAAGTTTTTCTTTTTTGTTTTCTTCTGGCAGATCCACTATTGGTGGCTATAATGGCACAGATCTCGTACATTCTCTATCTACATGCCTCTATCTGAGCCAAAAAAAGTGTGAATCACAGTTTTCTTTAAATGAGTTTCCTGTATTTTTTTTTCTCAAATAACATTTTATTAGTAACAGTTGCATAGACCATACAAGAGGATGTGATATAGCAGGGGAAAAAATAAATAACAATGGAGTACAGATCATCGTATATTTCATTTCTTCAAGTAGTTACATATACGGTCTGTCGTTGTGCTCTTAAACAATATCTAACACGTATCTGAGGTTGTAAATGATGCATCATGTTAACATGCACTAGCATATAGCAAACTATAAAGAATAGAGCGAGTCACAAGAGTACTCACAATAGAGAAGAGAAAAGAGGGATAGAAAAAGAAAGAGAGAGGGGTCATCGTGGCAGCTCATTCACCTGGTCATAGTGGATCCTCCCGAAGGTGCCATAGCTCCCAGACATTGTCCTGGGCATCCAGCTTGTCCTGTATCCTGGCAGCCATTCTCTCCATCAGCTCCGCATCCTTGATTCAAGCATGCAGAGCCTCAGGAATAGGGGGAGAGCGTTTTTCCAGTTTAGGGCTATAAGACAGCCGGAAGCTGTGAGGATATGGCATGCCAATTTTTTGTAGAGTCTGGGGATTCTTAGTGGTGATAAGCCTAATAAGAAGAATTTGGGAGTCATGGGGACCGGAGCAATTCCAATAAATGTGAAAGAGGGAGCCCTTGTCCTTCTGACATCGCCAACAGCGATCAGAACTAGTGGGATATATGGCGTGGAGCACATCTTCAGTCATGTACCAGAAAAGAAGGACTTTATGTGCATTTTCCTTATATAATATGCAGAGTGAGCTCTTTGCCACCTGAGACCATATTATCCACCATTGCTCTATGAGTAATACCTCATTGAGGGCTTTTTCCCACCTAACCATATAGTGTTTACCTTTGGATTCTAGGGGGTAGGCATTTAATATTTTATAGATGTCGGAAATTAGGCCTTTCTGGGCAGAACCGGCCAGGACTAAGGTTTCAAAAGGAGTTGGGGGGGGGGGGATTTGCAGGTCAGGTACTATGGACATGGCGTAGTGGCGAATTTGCAAGTAGCTATAGAACACCTTGCAAGGTAGGTCAAATTTAGTTTGAAGGCTAGAGAAGGGCAGTAATTTGCATGATAAGGGGTTCACTAGGTTCCCAAAATGAAATAAATTCCAGGATGTCCATGGATATGACATTTGGTGAGTGAGGCTATCTGGCACTTTGGGATTACAAACGAATGAGGTCAGGAGCGAACGTTCTGAAGACAGCCCAAAGACAGCCCAAATGGTTGCGACAGTCTGTGCCAAAGTCGCTGAAGCTGAGACATAGATCCCAGTAGACGTTCGAGGGGAACCTCCGCATCCGCACTCCAAAGTAAGTTATTTGGCCAGCCATATTTTTTCAATCTCCCAATGTAGTTTTTAACACTAAACTACATTGGCATGCAAATATAACAAAAATATTTTTAAACTCCACAAGTCATATTGTAATTGAAGGCTATTAAAACTGACCTTTCCTTTTCAATCTGCAGCTCAGAAATTTTCTGTAAAATGCAATGCAATATGGCTACCTGAAGGTTTTCTGTACACAGAATTTCTACAGAACGCCCCTTAGAAACATAGGGGCAGATTCACAGAGAAATAGATTATCGTAGCGTATCAGAAATACACTACGCCGCCGTTTTTTACCTTGCTCTACGTGGAATTCAGGTAGATTTTCTACGGTAAACGACGGCGGCGTAGTGTATTTCTCCCGTCGCAATCCATCTGCGCGAGTAGGGGGCGTGAAACATTTAAATTAGGCGCGTTCCCGCGGCGATCGATCTGCGCATGCTCCGTTCGCAAATTTCCCGCCGTGCATTGCGCGAAATCACGTCGTGACGTCATTCGTTGTTTATGTAGCGTACTTTACGGGCGATCCACGTCCCGACGAGTTACGTAAACAAAAAAAAAATTAAATAAATTCGAAGCGGGAACCACGGCCATACTTAACATGGGCTACGTAAAGTTAGAGCAGCAAAAAGCTGCTCTAACATTACGTAGTAAAAAATAGACGAAAACGATTGCGACGCCCGCTCGTATGTTCGTGAATCCCCGTAAAAACACATTTGCATATCCCGACGCATCAAAACGACGCGAACTCCTCCCAGCGGCCGCAAATAGATGGCAGCGTAGATCCGAAGGCTTACGAAGACGTAAGCCTCTCGGATCGAAGCCCGAAGCCGGCGTATCATGGTTTGAGAATTCAAACTAGTGATACGCCGCGCGAAATTTGAAATTACTCCTGTCTAACCCCAGTTAGACAGGCGTAATTGTTTTGTGAATCTGCCCCATAATTTTCTGCTTTTGTGATTGGCTTACCAATTTTGCCAGACATCTGCACTACCATACAAGTTAGATTTCCCGCATCCCCTGCAATTTTTTTTTCTTTTTAGTGAAATACTCCCAGAAGGAAATAACATCTAAAGAGATGCAGGCCCAGTAGTTTTCCTCATTAGAGCCCTGCAGGGAACTACGGAACCCCCCATTCCCACATCCTCTTTTTTTATAACTAAGGGGGTGGTGTTATCACCACAATATATACAGTATCTCACAAAAGTGAGTACACCCCTCACATTTTTGTAAATAATTTATTATATCTTTTCATGTGATAACACTGAAGAAATTACACTTTACTACAATGTAAATTAGTGAGTGTACAGCTTGTATATCAGTGTGTCCAAATTGTGCCCAAAGTGTCAATATTTTCTGTGGCCACCTTGCGCTCCTCCACCATCTGTTTGAAGATGCCCCACCAATGCTCATTAGGGTTTAAGTCTGGAGACATGCTTGGCCAGTCCATTGCCATTACCCTCAGCTTCTTTAGCAAGGCAGTGGTCCTCTTGGAGGTGTGTTTGGGGTGGTTATCATGTTACTGCCCTGCGACCCATTCTCCAAAGGGAGGGGATCATGCTCTGCTTCAGTGTGTCACGGTACATGTCCGCTACATGTTGGCATTCATGGTTCCCTCAATGAACTGTAGCTCCTCAGTGCCAGCGGCAGTCATGCAGCCCCAGACCATGACACTCCCACCACCATGCTTGACTGCAGGCAAGACACACTTATCTTTGTACTCGTCACCTGGTTGCCACCACACACACTTGACACCATCTGAACCAAATGAGTCATCTTGGTCTCATCAGACCACAGGACATGATTCCAGTAATCCACGTCCTTTATGTGCTTGTCTTCAGCAAAATGTTTGCAGGCTTTCGTGTGCATCATCTTTAGGAGAGGCTTCCTTCTGGGATGACAGCCATGCAGACCAATGTGATGGAGTGTGTGGCGAATGGTCTAAGCACTGACAGGCTGACCCCCCCCCCCCCCTTCAACCTCTGAAGCAATGCTGGCAACACTTATACATTTATTTCCCAAAGACAACTTCTGTATATGATGCTGAGCACGTGCACTTAACTTCTTTGGTCGACCAGGAAGTGGGCTGTTCTGAGTGGAACCTGTTAAATCGCTGTATGGTCTTGGGCACCGTGCTGCAGCTCAGTTTCAGGGTCTTGGCAATCTTCCGATAGCCTAGGCCATCTTTATGTAGCGTAACAATTATTGTTTTGAGGTCCTCAGAGAGTTCTTTGCCATGAGGTGCCACGTTGAACTTCCAGTGACCAGTATGAGAGAGTGAGAGCGATAACACCAAATTTAACACACCTGCTCCCCATTCACAGCTGAGACCTTGTAACACTAATGAGTCACATGACGCCGGAGAGGGAAAATGGCTAATTGGGCCCAATTTAGACATTTTCACTTAGTGGTGTACTCACTTATGTTATGTTTTGAGGGGGCAGCAAATCTACACTGTCATAAAAGCTGTACACTCACTACTTTACATTGTAGCAAAGTGTAATTTCTTCAGTGTTGTCACAAATCTGAGGGGTGTACTCACTTTTGTGAGATATAGTGTGTTTGTGTATGTATATATATATATAACAAAATTCTTCCAATGGTATATTTAACAGACATAAAGAAAGCCTATAAAAAGATGAAGGTTACGTTTGCATACACTTTAATTAAAACTTCCTGCAGTGGAGGACTGGCCATTTACACAGGAGCTGATGTTTGAATACTTCCACATGTGCCTGATTGCAGAGGTATTTTTTATGAATTACATTGTACGTTTGTTGTGTGGATATGCAAACATTGCCTAATGAAAATCTTATTTGATCTTGGCTTTATAAAATATTATGGTTATTACCTGTTGTACATGATTGGATAATTTAAGCAAACAGATGTATTCCACCAACAGTCAAATGATTTCTTTATTAAAACATTCAGCTGCTTTAACCACTTAAGACCCGGACCATTTTGCTGGCCAAAGACCAGGCCACTTTTTGTGATTCGGCACTGCGTCGCTTTGTATGACAATTGCGCGGTCGTGCGACGTGGCTCCCAAACAAAACGTTATAAACAAAAATAGAGCAACAATTCTGAAAAAATCTTTTTTTTTTTTACTTTTTTGCTATAATAAATATCCCCCCAAAAATATATAAAAAAACAAATGTTTTCCTCAGTTTAGGCCGATACGTATTCTTCTACATATTTTTGGTAAAAAAAACAAAACGCAATAAGCGTTTATTGATTGGTTTGCGCAAAAGTTATATTGTCTAATAGGGGATAGAATTGTGGCATTTTTTTTTACTAGTAATGGCAGCGATCTGCAATTTTTATCATGACTGCGACATTATGGCGGACACATCGGACAATTTTGACACATTTTTGGGGCTATTGTTAATTTTACAGCGATCAGTGCTATAAAAATGCACTGATTAATGTAAAAATGCCACTGGCAGTGAAGGGGCTAACCACTAGGTGGCACTGAAGTGGTTAAGGGTGCCCTAGGGAGTGCTTCTCACTGTAGGGGGGATGGGCTATGTGTGACACGACCATGTGACACGCTTCCGATTAGAGTAAGCTGTGATCACTGTCCTGTCACTAGGAAGACTGCTTGTTTACATCAGCATTTCCCCGTTCTTCCTTACCGTGACACGATCGTGGGTATGCCATCAAGTCCGCGGGACCCACGGTCGGAGTCACGGAGCTTGCAGAGTGTGTGAAAGGGCCTTAAATCCTAATTTGCAGGACAATTGATTTCTGACAAATGTCTACAGAAACTAACATTTGTGATATATCAGGTTAGAGTTCCATTGTACTATGGGACATCAACTGCTGCATTAATACAAAGGACTTACATGTAAATACCATATATATATATATATATATATATATATATATATATATATATATATACTCACTGGCCACTTTATTAGGTACACCTTGCTAGTAATGGGTTGGGCCCTATTTTGCCATCAGAACTGCCTTCATTCTTTATGGCATAGATTCCTCAGAGATTTTGGTACATACCAACATGATAGAATCACGCAGTTGCTGCAGATTTGTTGGCTGCACATCCATGATGTGAATCTCCTGTCCCACCACATCCCAAAGGTGCTCTATTGGATTGAGATCTGGTGACTGTGGAGGCCATTGGAGTACAGTGACCTCATTGTCATGTTCAAGAAACCAGTTTGAGATGATTTTGAGCTTTGTGCCATGGTGCATTATTCTGCTGGAAGTAGCCATCAAAAGATGTGTACACTGTAGTCGTAAAGGGATGGACATGGTCAGCAACAATACTCTGGTAGGCTGTGGCATTTAAACGATGTTCAATTGGTACCATGGGGCCCAAAGTGTGCCAAGAAAATATTTCCCCCACCCCATTATACCACCACCACTAGCCTGAACCATTGACAGGCAGTCTGCCTCCTACCTACTTGATGTCTGTTTACCTGCACTGTCATCATTGTAGGGGCCCCAGAGCATTACTTTGCCCAGGGGCCCGTGGCGCTATTAAGACAGCCCTGACTGTTGATACAAGGCAGAATAGATCCATGCTTTCATGTTGTTTGTGCCAAATTCTGACTCTGCCATCTGAATGAATACCTGGTAAAATTGAACCAGATAATGTTTTTCCAATCTTCTTTTGTCCAATTTTGATAAGCCTGAGCGAATTGTAGCCTCAGCTTTCTGTTCTTAGCTGACAGAAGTGGCACCCGGTGTGATCTTCTGCTGATGTAGCCCATCTGCTTAAAGGTGCAATGTTTAGTGCGTTCAGAGATGGTATTCTGCATATCTTGGTTGTAACAAGTGGTTATTTGAGTTATGCCGCGTACACACGATTGGAAACTCTGACAAGAAAAGTCAGATGTGAGCTTTTGGTCGACCGTGTGTATGCTCCATCGGACTTTTGCTGTTGGAATTTACGCCAACAAAAGATTGAGAGCTGGTTCTTTACTTTTCCGATGGAAAAAAATCCACGCTTCTGTATGCAATTCCGAAAAAACACACATGCTCAGAATTAAGCAGAAGAGCCAAACTGCCTATTGAACTTCATTGATCTCAGCTCGTCGCACGTCTTGTTTCTCACCGCGTTCTTGACGCTCGGAATTTTCGACAAGATTTGTGTGGCCGCGTGTATGCAACACAAGTTTGAGCCAACATTCCGTCACAAAAAATCGACGGTTTTCTTGTCGGAATTTCCAATTGTTTGTACGCAGCATAACTGTTGCCTTTCTATCATCTGGAACCAGTCTGCCCATTTTGCTCTGACCTCTGACATTAACAAGGCATTTTCATCCTCACAACTCCTGCTCACTGCATATTTTATGTTTTTCCCACCATTCTCTGTAAACCCTAGAGATGGTTGTGCATGAAAATTAAAGTAGATTAACAGTTTTTTAAATATTCAGACCAGCCTTTCTGGCCCCAACAACCGTGCCACCTTTAAAGTCACTTAAATCCCATATATATATATATATATATATATATATATATATATATATAGATAGATAGATAGATAGATAGATAGATAGATAGATAGATAGATAGATAGATAGATAGATCTATATATATATATATATATATATATATTAAGATAGATAGACAGACAGACAGACAGACAGACAGACAGATAGATACCGAACAGTGTTGCTAACCCCTAATGGCTTTTTTACTGACAAAACACAAAGCATTAAAAGTTTACAGACAGAGCACATTTTTTACTGACAAGCTAAAGTATGACAGTAACTTCTATTATAAACTAAGACAATCAATATGTAAAGGCTAAATTCACCATTAGAGAAAAAAATACATGCATATATTTTTGCAGGAAAATAATGTTCATTTATTCTTTTTTCCCATGAGAGCTTGCTAAGCATTCTACTTGTGCTAAGTTTATCAAAGGTGCAATGTTAAGCTCCTGCAGACACTTTCTCCAGCTTTTTCAGATATAAAGCTGGAGGAAGTGTCAAAGGACTATGAGTGTGCTGATAGAGAGGTGAGGGTTGGGGTGCCTCGCAACATGTTACACTCTTAATAAGGTTGAAACATATGATTTGTTCCCAATGGCTAGCGTAACCTGTAAACAGCTGCGCTGCTATACAGTGATGTGCGATCTTGTACAGTGCGCTACAGTAAAATGCATTGTAGTGTGAATAGGGCATAGAGAAAATAATTATTTGCTATGATATCTAGTGGTGACAGGCATTTTACAGTGCAGTAAAATGTAGATCACCACACATTAATCATTAAATGTGTTAAGAGAAACTGGTCATAACAATATGCTATCCCACAGCCTCCAGTCCAGTATAGTTACATATTAGGATATGCTAACTGCAAACATACTTACTCATAGAGAGAGCCCACAGAGACTAGGTCACACCTAAGGCTGTTTGTCGGCCTGAAGACGCCCAATTTGCAGACAAAACGCGTTGGAAGGGACCTATGACATCTTCACGCCTGCTGGTGTACAACGGCAAGGTGTTTTTATGCCTTTATATAACTTGTGATGCCTGTGAGTATAATATATATGCAATAAAACTGATTGTTTAACAATATTACTCTATGTTCCTTGTCTGAGGAGAACTGTTGATTCTTGATATTTACTGAAGGTTCAGATGTGACCTTAAAGTGATAGTGTACCCTGGATTGACTTTGTTTGGGTGTCCAAGCGCTATTGATTTCTTTTGTTTAGAGATAATTGAGGTCGGGTAAGGAGGTGGCATTTTGATTGTTAAGTGACCCGGGAACACTGCATGCTGGATTTATGCATCTAATACAGTATATACATGGATGTTTTCTTGGTCTCCGGGGCCCTAATTTGGACACTGGGAGTGTTAATATTTAAAAGTTTTCTCTTTTTCATTGTCCGTTGCTTAATACAGTGTTGGTTTTTGGTGAAGTTTTGATAATGTTTTTATTAATTTCTCACTTTTGTGTATTTGTATGTAGCACTTAATTAATTATTAATTTATTTATGTATGATTTTGTTCCTTTTTTAGACTATTAGTCGCACCTGAAGCTGTGCCACAGCTATGAAATTTGATAGTAGCTTGTGGTTGATACAGTACACAGGGGACTAGAAAGCACAATCACAATATAGAACATAGTGCTTGAAGGTCAAATTCTAGGCCAGGGATCTCAAACTGGTGGTCCTCCAGCTGTTGCAAAACAACAAGTCCCATTAGGCATTAGGCTGACAAGAACAAGCATGACTGGCAGAGGCATGATGGGACTTGTAGTTTTGCAACAGTTGGAGAGCCGCCAGTTTGAGACCCCTGTTTTAGGCTCATTTGACAATATCTAGAGGTTCACTCACAAGGAAAGTATTCAGAGACTGGTCATCAGAAGGTGTGTTATTGCTATAGACCTGGGGAACACTCTCCAGTTAACTAGCAAAGTTCAAAAGTGGGGAAGATGCCACAATGCCGAACTCGGGTGCTCAAGGGTAACATACCAGGATATTATGGCCACATTCAGAGAATACATACTATGGTAAACATCAGAAACTGAGTTACAGACTGAAACTAAAGACTGTATGACTGGTCTGAAACTGGGGCTGTATAGCTGGTCTGAAACTGGAAAATGGTCTATGACTAACTGTCACAGTACAAAGGGGTCTGGAAAGCACCACAATACATAGCCCAGTGGCAATTTCAAGCTTCCAGTCTTTGATCCACCAGCGTCCGTCCTTTAAAGGCAATGCCAATCTGGGTCACTGCCATTTGGGGGCCAGAACAAGCAGCACAATATCTTGACTGAAGTGAAAAAAATACTAGAAATACGTTCCTTTAAGCTAGTGCATTGTTGGTTCATTTACCTTTTCCTTTGATTTGCCTTCTAAATGTTTTTTTTCTTTGTCTGAATTCCTCACTTCCTGTTCCTCCTTAGTACGCTTGCCCTCATCATCTGAGCCATTCTGGCTGGGGGTTAGTCAGCATGCTTGCCCCCTCCCTTGGGACTACATCCCTGCGGGGAGACGCTGTGTTCACATTTTGCATGTGGACAGAGGTAGGGTAGGTTACATGTCTGTCAGGGACAGTGCTTAGCATTAGGGAGAGGTTCCAGAGGAGTAAGGAACGTGCAGGGATATGCCTTCCTTCCTGGAAACCTCTCCACTTGGGTACAGAAAAGCCAGGCTGCATTCTGCCCCCCTGCTACTACTCACGATTTAAGACCCTGGCTCCCAGGCTTGGCACACATTTCGCATGTGGATAGAGTAGGGACAGGTCACTCGTCTGTCAAGGACGGAGCTTTGTATCAGAGAGAGGTTCCAGAGGAGTAAGGAAAGTGCAGGGACATGTCTTTCTTCCTGGAAGCCTGCCTATTTGGGTACCGACCAGCCAGGTCGCATTCTGCTCCTCGAGACAGATGCTGTTGGCACACATGAAACCTACTGCTACTACTCATCAGTCATAATCCTGTGAGTGTGTTAGGCCTGGTTGTCTTCTTGCCAGGCTTGTTGTGCAATTACTTCAGAACAGTTCGGTTTTCTGCAACTGGGTTTGCTGCCACACCATGCTGCACCTGCCCATTTGTGGTCTTCCTATGTATGTCAAAACACTGGTTAATTGTAATGTCCCCAGCTGGGAATATTTACATTTCCTTTACTCCACCACTACTCCAGCTGGACCACTGGGAGCAAAGAAAATATCATGTACTTTCGGATATAGAGTGACATGAGACAAACTCTATTTCCTCTCATTGTTCAGTCTCAAAGAACAAGGAGTGAGTATCTGTGTAAGCTCCTAGTCTAGGTGTGGGCAACTGCTGCCTTCCAGGTGTTGTGGAGCTACATGTTCCATGAGGCAATGCAAAATATGACTCCCAGAAGCAGAGTCATGATGGGAAGACTGGCAGTTACTCCCAGAGACAGAGGAATTTCACAACAGCTGGATGGCCACAGTTGCTCACCCCTTTACTAGTCTTTCTAGTTGGGGCTTACCCCCATGTGACAGCACCAGGCCAATTGCACCAGCACTGAGGAAAGTGAGTGAATCATATGTTCCTCCATACCTAGAGACAGCAGTTATTTTCTTCTTCCCTAGCAGCTAAATGAAGTATCTGGGGAGGAGAACAGTGAAACAAACCTTAGCATTCAAGAACTGCTACTAAATGAAGAATTCCATGTACGAACACTTTTGCGTGGTTACATTGGTCCAGCTTGGGTAAATGCAATTTTGCATATACCATATTCAGAATAGTAATTTCAAACTTGCCAGCAGTTAGGCTTTAAACCAAACTTGACATGTTACACTAATTTAGTGCTATCAGCACATAGTACATGTGGGATCCTTGTCCCTGTACAAATCACCAAAGTAGACACTGCTGCTACAGTGATCTCCACTAGGTTTTCGGGTTCCCTTGCCCAGCAGCTGCCCTGCTATTCCATACCTGGAATTCGTCTTTAACGTTTATTAATAAGAATCTAAGTAGACTTGTTGTAACCTCTTCTAGTGTCCTTTTAAAGTCAAAACTGTCAATATTGTAGCTTGAAGAATTATCTTTTGTGACTTAGTACCAAATGATATGTAGAAAATGTTGTTTTGGAATGTAAATCGGAAACTGTCATTAGATAATGAGTCACTGGGAGGAATTCATCAGGCAAACAACACTTCCAGTTTGTGTATACATACACATTTTTCATATGCCTTGGTTTCCTTTTTAATTGTGCCATACGTCAACTTTTGATTTTGTCTGAAAATCTGTCCTCCCACGCTCTGTTCCAGAATGTATCTTCCTTACTACGTCTGTGTTATAGTGTCCCTTGCCCAAACCCTTTGTTGCACAAGTGCACATGGAACTGTTTAAAAGGTCAAATCCTTTTAGAAGCTAAGTAGTATTGTAATAATGTTGACATGACATATTTAAGGGTTCAGTACTTTAAAGGCAAATTGAGGCATGCTTCATGAACTTGTTTTCTGAACATAAGTTTATTTGCCCAATTATTTGAACTATGCTTTTTTGGAGTTAAATTGCACAGTTAAATAAACATTTTAAAACTACAATACAATAATTAGCTTACAGCATAATTGTTCAGTAAATGTAATAACAACTGAACAGATTACACAATTTTCCCACTTAAAGGCCTTTGATAAACACTGTTTGTAGCCAAAACAGCCTTCTAACATATCCCCATTTTAGGGTAAAAAATCTACAACCCTTTCTATAAGAAAAACAGATTCTTTGAACTTTAACTATTGTTCACACAGATTTGACCTGTTTCTTGTGAATGATATTCCTTACTTCCTACCTGTCACTCATGATGTATTAATGGGGGAAGACAAAGACACAAAATTGTTAGGGGTTTACTTGATATGCGTTGGAGTTCTTCTTTATGACAGCTATACACATAAGCTGCTTATCATTAGATAATTCACTGCTTTCCAACCAGGGCAATTTTTAATTTCACAAACACTTTATTTGAAGGGAAGTGTGGGTACATGGGCCCAAGGGCCTAAGCGTATACAAAAGAGCATCAAATACAGTCATAAGTAACATCCAATTGTGAAAATAACACTGATAATAATAAATGCATGTCGCTTTCAAAGACCTCAATAGTGGTGAACACCTTGGGGCAGATTCACAGAGAATTAGATTATCGTAGCGTTTCCGAAATACACTACGCCGCCGTATTTTACCTGGCTCTACGTGGAATCCAGGTAGATTTTGTCCAGTAAACGACGGCGGCGTAGTGTATTTCTCCCGTCGCAATCCATCTACGCGAGTAGGGGGCGTGAAGGATTTAAAATAGGCACGTTCCCGCAGCGATCGAACTTCCCGCCGTGCATTGCGCGAAATCACGTCGTTACGTCATTCGTTGTTTGAGTAGCGTCGTTTACGGACATTTCTATTCCCGAACGAGTTACGTAAAAAAAACATGGGCTACGCACCGTTAGACCAGAAAAAAGCTGGTCTAACAGTACGTAAAAAATAACAGACGTAAGCGATTGCGAAGACCGCTCGTATCTTCGTGGATCGCCGTAAAAACACATTTGCTTACCCCGACGCATCAAAACGACGCGAACTCCTCCCAGCGGCCGCAAAAATATCGCAGCGTAGATCCGA
Source organism: Rana kukunoris (assembly GCA_029574335.1). Lineage (NCBI taxonomy): Eukaryota > Metazoa > Chordata > Amphibia > Anura > Ranidae > Rana > Rana kukunoris. The sequence continues at coordinate 382,008,555 of CM056050.1, read as the reverse complement.
AGGCTTACGAAGATATAAGCCTCTCGGATCGAAGCCCGAAGCCGCCGTATCATGGTTTGAGGATTCAAACTAGTGATACGGCGCGCAAAATTTGAAATTACTCCTGTCTAACACCAGTTAGACAGGCGTAATTGCTTTATGAATCTGGGCCCTTGTCTCCATGCCCAGGATTTTGAAGGCCATGGAGAAAATCAACAGCAGGTAGATTCATAGAATGTGTGAATTGGCAGAAAGAAGGCCAGAAGCTAAGGTAGGAGTCAGGGGCGGACTGACCATTTGGGTTGCCAGCCTCAGTAAAACCAGGGACAGTATGTAAAAACCTGTGTTTTTTTTTACATTTGTCTCTCAAATGTCCCTTACCGACACCCTTTTGTTCTTAAAATCCCAAGTACACTTTCAGTGTGTGTGTCAGGAAAGGTTCCATCCGCTGGTGCTATTTATATTCTGTCTTGCAGTGCTGCGTCCCACCAGCAGGGGTCTTCTGGCAGTTCGGAGCTGTCAAGGGAACTTCCCCCTGCTGGTATATCACCTTTGGGACGCAGTACTGACCTCCACCAGCGGATGGACCCTGGCAGTTGGAGCACCTGGCCCTTGCTGCGTTCAGGTGTGACCTGAACCTAATCAACACACCCACTATATATACCCGGCAAGTTCAAGCAGAACTCGCCCTGGTATCAGTCTACAACCTTGATCCTGAGCCTGTTACTCTGACCCTGAGCCTGCTTTCTGGACCCGATCCTTATCCTGGACTGCCCTTCCTGCTCTCCCCTTTACCTTGGATCCTGTTCCCCCCTGGATTCCTGTCCATCCATCCGCTCCCTGCTCTGTTGTGTCCGTCCTCATCCATCTTCTGTGATCTCCTGGTATATGACCTCGGCTTGGCTTTTGTTTATGATTTCGGCATTCCCCCTTGACTTATATATAGACTTTGTTGTTATATGTGCACTGGTTGTCTTCACCTGTTTTGTAAATAAACACCTTTTATTTCACTGCATACAGTGTTGGTCTCCTCTGTGTAGGCACACAGTACTGGTCTATTTAGAATCCTTGACAGTGTGTATGTGTATTCTGTGTGTATGTATACTGTGTGTGTATACTGTATGTGTGTGTGTATACTGTGTGGCCCCATAATCTATTGCATGGGGGCCCCATTATTTCCTATTGCCTGGGGGCCCCATAATCTCCTATTGCCTGGGAGCTCCATAATCTCCTATTGCCCAGGGAGCCCCATAATCTCCTATTGCCCGGGGCCCCACAATCTCCTATTGGCTGAGGGCCCCATGAGTTGTCAGTCTGCCCCTGTCCGGAGTCATTGGCCAAGACTTGCTGACAGGTTCCTGTTGTGTACAATCAGAGCGGGAGCCGTCCGGGGGGGGCACCTAAATCCAGAGGTAGGCAGTAACATACCAGTACGTTGTGAGTACATTGTGGGTAGGCAGAAAGTAGTTAATACCAGGTGTGACAATGTGCCCCCCCCCCCCCCGCCACTGTGAAAGGGGTTGTAGAAAGGAACGAGAGTTTGCATGTATGCAGAGTACAGGAATGTGAGCGGAGAAAACTGTTCTTACTGCATCCTCTGAATTTTGGTATTCCCAGACTGAGCTCTATAGTTTAGAGATTTTGAAGTGCTTTGGGAGAGAAGAAATTTCCAACTTAGTGACGCTGTCTTGCTGAAGACCAGTGGGGTATGGGTCCAGGTGCACACACCCTTATTATGATAGATGTAGGCATAGTTCAGGGCAACCATTAGGAAACAGGTGCAAACACTGTTAACTGCTTTAACTGTTTGATGGTAAAACCCCCTGCGTGGGCAACTGTTAATTTTTTTTTTTTTACTTTAAGTTTGTTTACTAAAACTGACTTGGCAATCCTTAAAACCACAGTTCAGACTGGTATAGACTCATATTATATATATTTTTAGGAAGCCATCTTTAAGACTAGCTCTCCCTCTGCAACATGAACTGTACAGACTGGTGTAGTTTAAAAATAAAAGGGCATTATTTTATCATTTGCAAATACTATAAAATCTGTGTTAAATACAGTTGCCGTTGGATCTTATTTGCTAGCCTGTCTGTGGCTTTAATATTTTTTGTCAGAGCAATAGTGTGAAGTATTCTAATCAGGAAGGTCAGTTATAAATTCTCATCCACTGTCCAAGCCCCATGACAACTACATTTATTAACTTGGAATTTCCTCCTGGAGTCCGTGCCTTCAAAATTGTTAGTCTGACAATCAGCAGTTATTACATAGAAAATAAAGGGGTTCCTTTTGCATTTCTTACAAAATAAATAAACCCTCCAAAAAATCCAGTGTTGTAAATCACAATGAACTCATGACGATGGTCATCAAAAGAACAAGACTGTCAAAATGCCGACCTCATTGCTCATGCAATACTGGTCTACAATCCATGGTGTGCTGGAAAATATCTACAATTGTTTCTCACTGCTCATGCCACACATGACAGCTATCAGGAACTATCATTGGGTATATATACAAGGGGGAGGTGGTGACATCACTGACCAAATGTGAGGATTTTCAGCCATGTAAGGTCTGTGATGTCACTAGTTGTAAGGACTCAGAGTGCCTGCACCCACCAACATTCTTAGCCTGCCAGCATCCTAACTAACACCGCTACTTCCACTTTCTCCAAATTCGTCAGCCAAGGTTGGGTCTGAACTTGTGTTTAGAGAAAACCTTCAAGTGATTGTAAATGATTACCCTGTAAGACGACCCGTTCAGAAAAACAAAACAAAAAACATTTGTGTATAGATATAAAAAAAAAACATAAATACCCTTTTTTCCCTTTTTATAAGTGACCTTAGATCCTCTGTTCCCAGCTGCATAAGAGCTGGGGGAGGAGAAGCAACGGCATGCTAAGCATCCCAATGAATGGCTGTGCAGGAGGGGCATGTCAGGACAAGTCTGATAATTGGAGGAGATCACACTCATAGCTAGAGAACTAACCACGTTGTGCTTTCCTGCTTAGTGTGGTGAGTTTTTATTAGAAAAGCAGAAGGACTGGCAGAAACACCAGGAATTTCACATGAAGGAAGCAAAAAGAACAGGATACTTTCCCATACAAGTACATGGTACAGAATGCACATATCAGGCATATGAAGTATTGGGGTAACAAACGTGTTAAGCTCATCTCTATTTATGAATATACAGTATTTTGTCAATGATGTCAGCCAGCATCTTCAACTGCTATGTTGACATTCAGCAGCTGGGTTATTGTGTCTGTGGGTATGCAGGGCATATTGCTCAACATGATTGATGATGTATCTACATTGCTGGATAGCATGATTGATGTTGGAACGTATCAAACGTTTTTAAAAGTGTCTGTGTGTTTATTTATTTACTGATTAAAATATCACACTCTTGTGTTTTTTATTAATGGTCAAGCTGAAATGATGTTTTATGTTAGGCAAGCTTTATTTACATGTTCCCTTGTGTCAGGCAGCAATGGCTGCAGGGGAGAAAAGAAAGCGTAAGAAAACAGCTAGAAATTCCAGGAGCAGTGTCATCACCCATGTCCCAGCCATTGTCAGTGCTCTCCTGCATCCATAGGTGGCTGACACAGAGGAACCGGAGCATGTGACTGAAGCAGGGCGGGCTGAAAATAGGTAAGTATGCAAATCTATTTTACACAGGTTAGTCAGCATAGGTGTAAGGAGGGGGAGGGGACAATTTTAAGACTAGTTAGGTTTAGGCCAGAATTCTACTTTAAATAAATATAGATTATCCCCTGATCCAATGAAAACCAATGTCAATCATATCATCAAGTCAAGTAGATCCATCATACACTGAGCAACAATCCGCAGGCTTGGCAGTCCATGCCACAACATTCTTTTCCCTAGGCACTCCCATTGCAAATCACAGCTCCTTGTCTTGCTGCTGAATGTCTACTATTTGACTAGGGGATGCTATTTGACCATATTTAGTCAATGATGTCTTCTAGAATACCTGGTCACTAAATGAATAACCTCAAACGGGAGATTCAGGTGGGTGGGTGAAGTCCGCAAATCTAGCCTTTAGGTCCCTACATTTACTAAACCTCAAATAGCTAGAGTTTGGTCCAAATTCGTTGTCGTTTTATGGTCAGCTCAGACACCCTTAATGGCAACTATCCTGGGTGCATCTACTGTATATTTCCATATGACATGGTTTTACAATCTGGCAACCAACATATTATTTAAGAATAGCAAAAAAAAACAGGATGCGCTAAAATATATATACAAACATACAGGAATACTGTCCATGGATGGTAGTCTTAGTAAAACAAACCAAAATAGTGTCCATAAGTGATAAACAAAGGGTTAATGTCCAAATGATCCTATCCGGACCAGAGTGAATTTCATAGCATATTCTTGAAAAAACACCAGTGAAAAATTGTGATAATAACAGTAAAACGTGGTGACATTCAATGGAAAGTGCTGGTAGTAGATCCTCCACCTTGCAGAAAACAGTAACTGCTTACCAGAAATCCGGTGGTCTCTTAATGAAAAGAAGACCCCAGATTGCATATGTATAACCACTGGAGGGAGGTAGTAGGCCAGGTAAGTTGTCAATCCCCTTCAGGCTAGGAACTCGGAACCGATTTCCAGGGAAAAGCAAGAAAGGCCACAATAGTGTAATAACGTCATATAAAATTTATTAAAAAAGCCAAAAACACACTTACATAAAATCAATGCAAACAGGCATGTCAGTGATATGCTGGGACTCCGGCCGGAAGCGATCCATGCAAACACTTGACCCGTCCAAATGAGGAATGGGAAGAGGTATACAGCGGGGGATGAACCGGTGAAACACACTATCCCGCCCGACCGGTTTCGCGAAAAGTCGCTTAATCATGGGGCACCTGGCAGTTCGGAGCTGTCAAGGGAACTTCCCCCTGCTGGTATATCACCTTTGGGACGCAGTACTGACCTCCACCAGCGGATGGACCCTGGCAGTTGGAGCACCTGGCCCTTGCTGCCCCATGATTAAGCGACTTTTCGCGAAACCGGTCGGACGGGATAGTGTGTTTCACCGGTTCATCCCCCGCTGTATACCTCTTCCCATTCCTCATTTGGACGGGTCAAGTGTTTGCATGGATCGCTTCCGGCCGGAGTCCCAGCATATCACTGACATGCCTGTTTGCATTGATTTTATGTAAGTGTGTTTTTGGCTTTTTTAATAAATTTTATATGACGTTATTACACTATTGTGGCCTTTCTTGCTTTTCCCTGGAAATCGGTTCCGAGTTCCTAGCCTGAAGGGGATTGACAACTTACCTGGCCTACTACCTCCCTCCAGTGGTTATACATATGCAATCTGGGGTCTTCTTTTCATTAAGAGACCACCGGATTTCTGGTAAGCAGTTACTGTTTTCTGCAAGGTGGAGGATCTTCTATCAGCACTTTACATTGAATGTCACCACGTTTTACTGTTATTATCACAATTTTTCACTGGTGTTTTTTCAAGAATATGCTATGAAATTCACTCTGGTCCGGATAGGATCATTTGGACATTAACCCTTTGTTTATCACTTATGGACACTATTTTGGTTTGTTTTACTAAGACTACCATCCATGGACAGTATTCCTGTATGTTTGTATATATATTTTAGCGCGTCCTGTTTTTTTTGCTATTCGTTTTACTGTGTTTGTTACTACAGTCAGGTGCAGCTTCTTTTGAGTTTTTAGCCACTCTAGATCACTAGCACCCTGTTGCTTTGCTCACTATTGTTCCTTTGTTCACCTTAGCGCAGTTGATTCTCTCCTTTTTCTAATATTATTTAAGAAGGTGTAATTATGATTTGTTAGATATACCAATGCATTTTGCCAATGCAGGCTACTTGGAAGCAAGGAGTGAAGAGGAGATCTGGAGTTGCCTTGGTGTAGCCCAGGAAGAGGCTAAAAAGCTGTTTCTGACCCTACTTAGTGGTAGTGGTCGCACTGACTACAGTGTTACCTTCTCGTAAATGTATCTAAAGGATGTCAAATAAATGACACCATTTAGGTGAATTGTAATTGGATATGGCCTCACCCATGATACCTGTAGTTTGTTCTGTCAAAGATGGAGTATAACATACACCTTTTGACCCACATATAAATGGGACTCTTTATAATACATCAATAGCAACAGCCATCAACAAACTCAACAGTAAAGCATGTAAGCATACACATGAGAGAATGGATAAATCAGTTGTGGTTCCAAAAATAATGCAATCAAGGCTGGATGCTCAGTAATGTGTCACCTCCTCTATACACGCTGAGATGTTTAGTAGAGCCAAATGCTATGCATTCAGTTTTCACAATACAGTAATGATATATCAATCTAGTCCCTGTGCATTAGAGAATGCTCTGGAGTGGCAAAACAATGTGATAACAAAAGAAAAATACACCCAGTGTAAAGTGTGGTTAACAAAAATCTCCAAATCTGTGACATGTTTCATTACATTGGCACAACTTTTTAAACAGTCTGTGGTGACTCTTCCGTTGGCTAAACTGCTCATTGGATATGTGGAAGGATTTGCTTGACATTGCTTGAATGTTTGTGTATGTGTGAACACCTATTCTTGCAAAGCACATATTCTATTATTGATGATTTTATTGAAGAACTATATGTAATGTTACTTGAATAGATGGTGTAGACTAGTTCACAATTATTATTATTATTTTTTTTTTTTAGGGTGGTCTTATATAGGGTTATTTTCCAATTTACCATTATTTAGTAAAAAAACATATATATATGTAGCGCAACCCCCGAAGGATCCAATTAGGAATGTTAGGTTCTATACTCTGCCCCAGAACCCCAAAAACACAACAATAGATAGACACAAGCTGTAGTAAACCAGAAAGTATTTTTACTGAAAATACTTTCTTAAAAGAAAACAGACAGTAATAATTTAATAATTCAAAAATGTAAAATATAGCAACTCTGGTATTGGTTAGTACATGCAAAATATAAAGAACATAATCTCATAACAACTCAACTGACTCAAAAGTGGCCTATGTGCTCAGGCATGAAGGGTAATCAGAATGACTTGTTGCAGGTCAGTCTATTTCCCTAAAACCCTGAAATCACAGGCCCTGAACTTGTATATGTGTGATACAATACGAAACAATGAGCGATATCAACTATGTTAAAAAAGTTCACCCCAAGCGAGGGCTTGGAGGACCTTGACCAAGCCATGATCCACAGTACTGTAAAATTTAAGCTACTATCTTAGACACGATCCTTAAACACCGTAAAGTCTGGCAGCCTTGGATAGACCACTTCTTACCACCTGATTTTGACTCCTCTTTTCTTGAGCCTTGACGCAGAGTGCTGTGTTGGTGCTAGTTTCTCTTGTGGTTCTGCTTTGAGCATCTAACCTCTTTCTTTCTCTTATTAATATTCTTTACTTTCTTGCTCTCCCACTTTCCTGCTATCTCTCCATCACTCTACTCTTAACTACAAATATTCCAAGTATGATGTTAGGGGCTTCCCCCTATGTCTATTATATATACCATATATTAATGGCTAACTCTTAGGCCGCGTACACACGAGGGGATATGTCCGCTGAAAACGGTCCGATGGACCGTTTCAGCAGACATCTCCGCTCGTGTGTATGGGCTAGCGGACAGATTTCTCCACCCGACAGATTTCAAAGCATGCTTTGAAATCTATCCGGTGGGAATCTGTCCGCCCGACATGTCTGCTGGTTAGTACACTTACCAGCAGACATGTCGGCTCCCACCACCGCCGCGCCGCTGCCGAATGGATTCGGCGCATGCGCGGAAGTGTTTTACTTCCTGGTGCGGTGACGTGGCGGTGACGTGGCGGTGACGCGGCGGCGTCAACGTCACCGCCGCGTCACCACTACGTCACCGCGCCGTCCGGCGGCGGGGAATTTGATCCGATGGTGTGTACACGCCATCGGATCAAACTCCCGATCGGACATATCCGATGGAAATGGTCCGCGGACCGTTTTCATCGGATATATCCGATCGTGTGTATGGGGCCTTAGTCACTATACTTCCAACTATATGTTTGTATGTATATATAATAGTAGTGGTGGACTCAGGCCCCTCATCTTTCCTTTGTTCAAAATCAAACTGGTTATTATAACAAGAACAGCATTGTTTTGTTAGCTTCTGTTCTCAGTCACTGTTTCATTACACATGGTCTTTGTATATTTTCATGTCCGTATGCACTTTCAGCACTTTTGTTAATGTGTATGTATTGTAATATTTTCAATAAAAATATTGGACAAGAAAAAGTTCCCCCTTAAAGAGTATGTTTGTCCCTGAGTCACTGAAGGCCTGAATAGGCACTGAAAGTTCTTATTCCTTGTAATAAGGATTATCCAGTAGTCCTGGGAGATGAAACTTTGAGTCTTCAGATAATTCTTTAAAAAGGGCCCAATATGTCCTGGCAATTGTGTTAAATGTAATATTTCAACAGGGTGAAACAACTGGTACAAAGGGCCCCATCACAGGGCTTGATAAAGTAACAGTGTCTGCATGCAATGTCCTCTTTAAAAGGGGGTATACACAAGATTTGCCACTGCCCGCTCACCAATCCTGTTACACCACGGCCCAAGGGAGAGGATGTTCTGTAACAGGCTCCTTGGGAATGCCCAACTGGCAGCCGGAAGGTCCAGCGAGGTCTGTACATATGTGCCTGTCCTGCAGCCGGTAAGATGTCTTCAGCAATGGATTTTTTTATCCTTGGGGTGAAGAATGGCTGATGGAGGGGTCACCACTCTGTCCTGTGGCTATATCCCAGCTCCAGAGGGCAAGCGAAAGGCAGAGAATGCCTTCTACTGTAGCTGCTTTCTCTCAGTACTACTGTCTCCTATCGACTCATTGTTTCCTCTTTCTACTCCCAGGCAGTCTAATGGTTTCCTATCTCTACTCCCAGGCAGTCTCACGGTGCTCTCTGTCCTTTCCTGTACTGTCCATTTCTAAGATCTGTAGTTTTTTGCCAGGGAATTACCCTGGGGCCGCGTGTCTTTGGGACTACATGTCCCATGGTGCTCTACTCCTGGAGCTGATTGGTCCTCCCCCTTGTCAAAAGGGGAGAGGAACAGAGTGGGCAGCTTGCTGGTCCTGCCCCACTCCTGTGTACAGTGTGAGGAGGAAAGGGAGGGGAGCTCTGGCCCTGTCAGCAGCTGGCGGGATGTGTGGGAGGGGGAGTTGGCATTGGCACCCACTACACACACACATATATATATATATATATATATATATATATATATATATATATATATATATATATATATACAGTGGCTTGGAAAAGTATTCATACCCATTTTTCACATTTTGTCATCGTAAATGTATTTTATTGGGGTTTTATTTGATAAACCACTGTTTGACAAATTTGCATGGAATCTAGGAGCCAGCTAAAAAAGTTAGGAGCCAGAAAACGCGCTCCATCCTGCCGAGCTTGTGCGCAGAAGCGAACGCACATGTGAGTAGTGCCCACATATGTAAACGATATTCAGACCACACATGTGAGGTATCACCGCGATTGGTAGAGCAAGAGCAATAATTCTATCCCTAGATATCCTCTGTAACTCATAAGATGCAACCTGTAGAATTTTTTAAACGTCGCCTATGGAGATTTTAAACGTTTATTGCCATTCCACGAGCGGACGCGTGACATGTTGGGTATCAATTTACTCAGCGTAACATTATCTTTCACAATATAAAAAAAAATTGGGCGAACTTTACTGTTGTCTTATTTTTTAATTAAAAAAGTGTATTTTTTCCCAAAAAAGTGCGCTTGTAAGACCGCTGAGCAAATACAGTGTGACAGAAAGTATTGATGTGGTATCCTGTGTCTCCGTGCCCCCCCACCTGCCCCGCTGCTCGATCGCGGTGGGCCACGCCGGCCGCTAATTGAGACCGCGTCTTTGTGACCAAGAACCCGGATTTTGTCAAGCCCTGTGATAAACCAACACAAAGTGGCACATAAATGTGAAGTGGAAGGAAAATGATAAATGGTTTTAAAAAAATGTACACATAAATATCTGAAAAGTGTGGGGTGCATTTGTATTCAGCCCCCCTGAGTTAATACTTTGTAGAACCACCTTTCGCAGCGATCACAGCTGCAAGTCTTTTTGGGGATGTCTCTACCAGCTTTGCACATCTAGAGACCGAAAAGTTCTTCTCTGCAAATTTACTCAAGCTCTCTCAGATTGGATGGAGAATGTCTAAAAACAGCAATTTTCAAGTCTCAACTGGATTTAGGTTTTGGACTTTGACTGGTCCATTTTAGCATATAAATATACTTTGAGCTAAACCATTCAATTACAGCTCAGGCTGTATGTTTAGGGTTGTCCTGCTGGAAGGCGAACCTCTGCCCCATCAAGTCTTTTGCAAACTCTGACAGGTTTCTTCTAATGCCGCGTACACACGGTCGGAATTTCCGACAACAAATGTTCGATGTGAGCTTGCTGTCGGAAAATCCGACGTGTGTATGCTCAATCGGACATTTGCTGTCGGAATTTCCGACAACAAATGTTTGAGAGCTGGTTCTCAATTTTTCCGACAACAAAAGTTCTTATCTGAAATTCCGATCGTCTGTAGCCAATTCCGAAGCACACAAATCCTACTCATGCTCGGAATCAATTAGACGCATGCTTAGAATCAATGAACTAAATTTATTTTCGGCTCGTCACAGTGTTGTACTTGACCGCGTTCTTGACGTTTGGAATTTCCAACAACATTTGTGTGACCTTGTGTATGCAAGACAAATTTGAGCCAACAATCCATCGGAAAAAAATCCACGGAATGTCCAATCTCTCGTACGTGGCATAAGAATGCCCTGTATTTGGCTCCATTCATCTTCCCATCAACACTGACCAGCTTCCCTGTCCCTGCTGAACATGAAGCTGCCACCACCATGTTTCATGATGGTGATGGTGTGTTCAGGGTGATATGCAGTGTTAATTTTACTTTTTGGCCCAAAAGCAAAATGCTATTTGTGGCGGAAAACTGTGATCTCATCTGACCAGAGCACCTTCTTCCACATATTTGCTTTGTCACCCTCATGGCTTCTCACAAACTGACAATGGGATTTCTTATGGGTTTCTTTCAACAATGGCTTTCTTCTTGCCACTCTTCCATAAAGGCCAGATTTGTGGAGTCCACGACTAATAGTTGTTAGAAAACACAAAGAGTCTTTAGACACTAAAAACAGGCAATTCTTAAACAAGTGTGTCATATGAAATTAAAATTAAAATTTAAAATTAATATTAAAATTAAAATTAGCTTTAGGTAGGTAGCTTTGAAAAAAATGCAGGAGCGTGAAACATGTAAGCACAGAGTTGAGGTGCCACAGTTATATTTCATTAGATGTAAAACAGATAACGTCAGTCGTATCACATCAGGCCCTAGGAAAATGCCACATAGAATGCCCATGATTCACAAGAGAAAACACCATGGAGAATTCCATCAGTCACAGGACGCATAACTGAGATAATTCCATTAGTCACAGAGAATGCCACTGCTCACAGGCTAAAAAAGCCACACAGAATGTCATCTGTCTCAAGAGAGAAGGCCACACCAAATTTCATTTGTCACAGGGGAAAAAGCCACATAGAATGCCATTTAATCACTTTTGGAGCATCAACTATGGTAGTTGACTGCTATCCTAACTTGTATACAGAAAAACAAAGAAATTTCATCCACTTAATGCATTTTACGTTCAGCAACAATAACAAATACCATTCAATTTGCTGTAAACCACAAAATATAAATACTATTATATTTAATGTCATTGGAAGCGGCCTTAAAACTTGACACCAGAAGAACTTCGTTAGAAGGGCTGAAATGTAAATGTGTTTCTGGGACATGTTTTACAGCAGAGCTTCCTTTAAACAAATAATTTATATCATAGCGGAAGGGAAGTAAAAACAGCTGGCAGATGGAATCCATCACGTCAGATAGAACGATGCTGCTGCCAAGCTCATCGTACGTAGGTTGCGTGATACAACACTACCAGGGTAGAGTCAACAGTCATTTTGATAATACGTTGTTGATCTCCGGGGGGAACTTAATACTGATAGAAAATAAGAAAAAGATATCTGCCAAACTAAACCTACAATAACTAGCTATGGGGTGTGTAAATATTTCTAAACTATAAAATTATGCTAGTTGACAGTGTTTTTGTGAGTACAAAAATAGATTGTTTATTCAATCGTAGGAAATATTTTAAGGTAGTATGTTTGCGTCACTGAATATCAGACTGCATTGTTAGCCTTTAAGAAAAGCTGTATGATTTACCCACGCAGACATATTTGCCAACATAGTTATCATTTTCCACTGAAGGTTTTTCATTCCTCTGGAACTTGACTAGTGATTCAGGATGACAAAGTTAAATAATTGTAACACTCAATTCGTAAATACCACTAATTGCTTAAAACAGGTACAGTACCACTGAAACCAAAATGTCTTCTAAATATGTTATTTTTATCTCCAGGTTCATTTGTTGTGTTTTGTTGCGGTGGCGTGCAGAGGGGGTTAATGATGGGATGTGAGGTGAGATAAAGAAATATAGATAGACGGATAGATAAAAGGAAGAAATAAAGATACTAGATAGATAAATACCAGGAGGGAGAAAGATTGATAGATAAATGGGGGGGGAGAGAGAGAGAAAGAAAGAAAGAAAAAAAAGATAGATACAAAGAAAGATAGATAAATAGATAGATAGATAGATTGATAGATAGATAGATAGATAGATAGATAGATAGATAGATAGATAGATAGATAGATAGATAGATAGATAGATAGAGATAGAAAGAAGGGAAGGAAGATAGATAAAGAAAGATAGATAAAGATAGAAAGAAAAAAGGGAAGGAAGGAAGATAGATAGATAGAAAGGAAGATAGATAAAGAAAGATAGATGGATAAAGAAAGAAGGGAAGGAAGGAAGGAAGATAGATAGATAGATAGATAGATAGATAGATAGATAGATAGATAGATAGATAGATAGATAGAGAAAGATAGTTAGGGAGAGAGAAAGGAAAGAAAGGTGAAGAGAGAGAGAAGGAAATGAAGGGCACCCCTACATCAGTGTACAGTACTCACTCAGGAGGCAGGAAAGACTGACTGGATGGATGGATATCAGACTCCATCTTTCCTTTCTGTTTTCTGGGCTTTAGTTTGAATATTCCCGCCCACATCCCTTAGACAGCAGAACAGTGTCTGTCTGGGAGAGTGGGCGGGGCAGACACATGAGGAGAGGAGGGAGAGGAGTAGAAGCAGCTCCTCTCCTCTAACTGGTTGTGCGGGCAGCAAGAGGAGGGGTGAAATGTCAGAGCTATTCTCAACTTTCTCTATTTGGCCCAGCTTATCTCTATCTGGCGCTGTGTTGGTGGCGGGTAAACTGGGCTATTAGGTAAGAATAGTTCCCTCTTGGCCTGCAACCTCTTGGTACACCCCTGGGGAGACATGACATGTGGGCCGTCCGCGGGCCACCATCAGCCCGTGGGCCGCCCGCGGGCCATCATCGGCCCGCGGGCAGCCACGGCCCACCGGGCATTTGCTCTGTGTGCCCTATGGCCAGTCCGGGCCTGGTTACAGTAGTGAGAATAACTTCAGCAATCTCCCATATGGCAACAAGGAACTTAAAATGTAACTTAAGTCAAAAAATGTTTCCCAGCTTCAGCCTATAACTTAAATGCAGGCTTTTTTGGGAAGCAGAGGTGAATGGGTACTTTTTTTTTTAAAGGTGTGCGCTTCTTTCTCCCTAATCATCACCTAGGGAGGAATTACAACACCTAGGGGAGCCCCTCATCTTCCACAGCCTCATGAGACAAGTCACATGCCAGCTCCCACGTCCAATATGGCAGATGCGAAATCTGGTGAAGAATTAGTTTTGTAGGTACTGTAGGTCTTGTTTATTAAATGCCAGCAGCTATAGTATTTGTAGCTGCTGACTTTTTTTATCTTTAAGAAAATTTGTGACGTTCCTGTTTGAACCAGATGCTAATACTAAGGGCCCATTCAGAACAGCCTGAACTGCTACGATGCATACAAAGCATGTATTAACCACTTGAAGACCAGGCCTTTTTTTGACACTTGTTGTTTACAAGTAATTTTTTTTCTTACCTGCAAGGTAATGTCATAATGTGCTAATAACGCATTGCACATGTATGTATGTATGTATGTATGCGCATTGCCACAACGCAGAAGTGTGAATGGTCCATAACTGAATTTAATTTAATTTAATTTAATTTGCTAAAGCACTGTGTACCATAAACTGTTTTTTTTTTTTTTTTTTTTTTTATATATATATATTTGCTTTTTTTCATCCTTTTCTAAAACTCAGTCATTCTGATCTTTCAGTGTCTCTTTGCAACCCCACTTTCTGTCTTTATTTAACCACTTTTTTTTTTTTTTTTTTTTTTTTTTTTTTTTTTTCTTTTTTTTAAAGTGTATTTTTGTGCGTGAACTCGAGAGAGAGGAGCCGGACTGCAGGAGTTGGGAGTAGGCAGACCCTCCCCCCGGAGGCAATCGCCATCCTTCTCCATGCCCCTGGTGGCAATGGCGGGTGTGAAGGGGGGCCTCCCACTCACCCCGCCCTACCTGCTCCTCTTGGGAGCCCAACAGGGTCCCAACGGGACCCCAATGGGGCAGAGGGACTCCCCCTATGAGGGAGTGAGGGGGCCTAGCCCACCCAGCCAGCCCCGTAGGTCCTTCGCCTCTCTTTATTTTAAGAGACCGCATGGCCAAAGTGCATGTGTTTTTAAACCAATTTCGTGTGCGTGCAAGTGTGGTGGTTTTTGTGGGGGGGGGGTGGGCGTACTAAGCACAGGCGTACCTTGCATAGCACACCCACCGGGAGCCGGGCTGAGACCACCAAACTCAATTCACATGTAGCCGAGACCGGGATCCGAACCCTTGGCTGCAGAGGTGAATGGCTTGTCAGCGCAGTGCCAATCACGTTGAGCCACCACAGCTCCCTTTTTATTTAACCACTTAGGTGGGTTTACTGATGGTGACAACAGTGCATGATGCTTGCATATTATGTGTTGTATGGCCTTGCGGACAGGGTGATAAAATAGGAGTGCAACTGGTAGACAGGGACAAAGCTTGTCACCCTATATCAGGAAGTGCCTGAACAAGGCACCATCATAACAGGGTCAACAGGTATTCTTTTTTTAAAAGCTGAAATATTCAATATATTTACTTAAGTTATTTTAATGTTGTCCTTATTTATCCATCTATAGATGTCCATCAATACCTTTTTTTATATTATTCACTTGAAATAGATAGGACTATGTGGAAAGAGGTGAATAACAACCTGTACTGACAGGTTTTCTTTACTGGTGGACATTGGTGTAAATATCTACAGAATGAATACAGAGTATGGATGGCGAGTGCAAGGGGTATATTATGCTGATATGTGGATTAACCTAACGCATACCTGCCACTATATATATATATATATATATATATATAGGTGTGCGCAAGGGGTGTGCCAGGTGTACCCTAATCCTGGGGTTGGCAACCTGTCAATGGTGGGAAGGTGACAGGTAAATCACGATCCTTCCTTGCCAGTCCTCAGAACCTGGACAGGAGAGGTGTCGGGGGTGGAATCTGTATTTTCCTCCTGCAGCGGTTGAAGTAGGCTTCTCCTTCTCTCCATTTTGTCAACATTCAGCTGCCACAGGAGGAAAATATAGGGGATCAGTACTAATATATATGTCAAACGCATATGTGTTGGAGCTAGAGCTAATGCAATAGGCTGTGCATATAGATATATAGATAGATATATATATATATATATATATATATATATATATATATCTATATCTATATATATATATATATATAGATATAGATATATATATATATATATATATATATATATATATATATATATATATATATAGCCAGTTTTCTCCCCTGTTGTTCCGACAGGACATAACAGTACATCATCTGGGAACTGAGCTCTTGTAAGTGCCTACATGCACACAGTGCTGCCATGTTTCTTCATGATCTTCTTGGGGTGTCTACTTTCCACAAAGGGGTTATTTCAGGGGCGTTTGTACTGACCTGGCATTTTTATTCACAATTTTTTAATACAGAGAGTAGGGGGAAATGGTGTGGTCTTTTTTTTTCATTGTACAGTAAACTATTTATTCAGGAAAAAACAGTGCTTATTAGGCACCACTAAAAGAAAGCTTTTAAATGTAATATCATTTATACAATTAATTGTTTAAAATAGTTTTAAAATAGTAATTGTCAGTCAAGCTATCACAGCACTGAATGGGGGTGACCACATGCTGGTACTATTGTAGTGAAGGAAAATTGTAAATAATGTCTATATTAAGGAATAGGGAACCTGATATGCACATGTTTGTTTTAGTAACATGTTATGGTACCTTATCGCTGTGTCATTTAGCAAAAAGATTCTCTACTTTGAGCCCATGTGGACATTGACAACATACAGATTTACCTCCGGTGTTACCCCCAAATATAGCTTTCTTTTGGTGGTATTTAATCACCTCTGCGGTTTTTATTTTTTGCGCAACAACTAAAAAATACCGAAATTTTTGAAAAAAAATAATTTTTTTCTTTTTTTTCTTTTAATTTTTTTGTAAATAAGTAAGTTTTCTTCTTCAATTATGGGCACTGATATGGCGGCACTGGTGGGCACCGATGAGGTGGCACTGGTGGGCACCGATGATGTAGCACTGATGGTCACCGATAGGCAGCACTGATGGGCACTGATAGGCGGCGCTGGTATGCTGCACTGATGGGCACTCATAGGCGGCACTGATGGGCACTCATAAGCGGCACTGATGGGCACTCATAGGCGGCACTGATGGGCACTTATAGGCGCACTGGGCACTCATAGGCGGCACTGATGGGCGGCACTGATGGGCACAGATAGGTGGGCACTGGGCAGAGATGGGCACTAAGAGGTGGCACTGATGGACACTGGGTGGCACTGATGGACACTGGGTGGCACTGAGGGGTGATACTGATACTGATGGCAGTGCCCATATTGCCAGTCAGTGCCCATTTGTGGGCACTGATTGGCATCAATTCCTGTTTACATCGTGATCAGCCGTGATTGGACACGGCTGATCACGTGGTAACGAGCCTCCGCCGGAGACTCGTTACCGAGATCGGAAATACAGGGTGTCAGACTGACACCTTGCATCACCGATCGCCGCGCTGCGCGCCCCCACGGGTGCGCGCGCCATGAAATCCTGCAGGACGTCAATAGACGTCCAGTCAGGATTTCACAACCACTTCCCGGACGTCAATCTCCTATTGACCGGGCGGGAAGTGGTTAAAAAATTGAATACAAAACCAGTCAGTTTTCCTGATCACGGCCACACCAGTCAAATGATGGTGTATGTAAAAAAAAAATAGTGAACAACAAAATGAATATAGTTTTTTATTTTCCAGAAAATTGGGACAAAAATTGACAACTTCAAAATACCTTTGGCCTCAAAAAATGAAGACTAATGCCAGCCATACACGGTTCGAATTTCGAAAGAATTTTGTTTCGAAAATCGTATCTAAGAATTTTCATACGAAAACGATTAGCAGCAGCAACAGCCGATTTTCGTGCGGCAATCAAATTTGAGGAATCGGACATGTTGGAAATTTTTTGAAAAACAAACGATTTTCTAATCAATGACAGGAGAATCGTGTGATAAAAGTAATAGAAAAAAATGCGCATGTGCAAGAAACGAAAATTCCCTGAAAGAAAAGAAGATTCCCAGACACGAAAATTATTTTCTGTAGCAAGATGAAGGCTTGGTCGGCCAAATTTCGAAAATCAATGGTGGCATCATCAGATCACAAAAAAAAAACTTTCTGATTTTGAAAAGAAAATTTGTTTGAAATTTGACCGTGTATGGCCTGCCTAAATAATATACGCTGATTTTGGTTATTTCTACCAAAGAAATGTAGAAGACTACATTTTGACCTAAAGAATATTTGTTTGCAACAGAAACTAAGAAAAACATGTTGTTGTTTTTTTCAATGTTTTTGGTATTTTTTCATTTATATAGCAAAAAATATTGGTGATCAAATACTATTAAAAGAAATCTCTATTTGTGTGGAAAAAAATTATAAAAATTTCATTTTGGGTGTAGTGTTGCATAACCGAGTACAACATGCCCTGGTAAAACCTTCTGGAGATCAAGTGGTATCTGAGGAGTTCAAAGTGATGTTTTATGCATATTTTAGCAACAAATACTGAGGCCACGTATACGATCCGACCGGTCCAATGAAACTGGTCCGACGGACCGTTTTCATTGGACCAGGCTGAAGTGGTCTGATGGCCTGATGTGCGTACACACCATCGGACCACATAACCAATCAGACCAAAACGCGGTGACATAGAACACAACGACGTGCTAAAAAGTTCAATGCTTCCAAGCATGCGTCGACTTGATTCTGAGCATGCACAGGTTTTTGGTTCGATGCTTTTGCGTACTAACCATCGAATCTGTCCGACGGACAGGTGTCCGTTGGACAGATTTTAAAGCAAGTTTTAAAACTTTGGTCCGACGGACAACGGTCCGATAGGCCGTACACACCATCGAATTTGTGTGTACGCGGCCTCACTCTACAGTTACCAGATTTCAACTTTATTGTTTTTATTTATTTTAAACTTTATAGTTTTTTTTATCATTCAGAACGAAAAAATATAGTTTACTGGTTGCAATCAACAAAGTTTAATCTAATAATCCTAAAAATCTAAAATCTTGAAGCCTGAAAAATCATATCAAATATGTGAAGGCTGAGAATGTTTAGTAAATGTGCAGCCCCTAAAAAAAAAAAAAAAGAAAACTGTCTACTGAATTGCTGTAGACAGTTGGATCACAGATAAACACATTCACACTTTGCTTTTTCACTGCCTTATAAAATAGGCCTGAATGCAACCTAATGGCTGCATGCCAATGGGAAATCCTCTTAACCACAGCTCTTGTAGTCTTGGCCAAGAAGTTCATCATGAATCCATGTAATAATGAGCATAATGAATGCAGCCCAGTGGAGTGGCGTTAGTTTTGCAGTTGAGCTACTGGCTTAAATGCCAAGGCTTCCTATTTTTAATTGAGCTTTAGAAAAGTATGAATCATTTGATCACTGCTTCATGCCTTTAGAGCCAAAAGACAGGGACAGCAGGGTTCAGCCACCCACAAAGTAAATTGAGATCTAACTGAGCCTATTGCTGTATTAGGAAAGTGTGCCAAAGTAGTTATCTGTTTAGTATTATTCCAGCAGTCAGAATTACTCAACTATAAACTCGCACATCTAAGGGGATTAATATACCAGTCTCCTTCCTGCTAATGTTCAGCTCTTTTTCTCAGCATGAAGATATTGGTAGGACATGCTGGGACTTGTTGTTAACAGCAAATCAGGACATACACTGCATGACCCACAACACATAAATATATCATCGCCTGTTGCATTCACTAAAACACAATAGTTAGTGTAGATTTGTGAATGATCCTCTAGTGATTACCAACTGTAGATAAGAGGGATTTTTAAGAGTTAAAGGGCTTTTATGCAGGGCTTTTTTCATCAGGAACGCAGTTCTATCACCTTCAGCACTGAGCACTGAATGTATGTAACGGCAAGGGGTGTTGGGGTGTGCTGGAGGGTCTTTTCATGCTGGCAATTGAGGGATCTTTTGTCACTGGGGGGGATCTTTTGTTGCAGGAGGAGGTCTATTGTCACTGGCAGGGTAACGGTTGTTGCTGGGGGGAGGGGTAAGTCTTATGATGCTGGGGGGTCAGTTGTTGCTGGGAGTGATATGCTGTTGAGGGAGGAGTCTATTATTGCTGGGTGCTGGAGGGTCAATTGATGCTGGCTGTGGGGAGATTTGTTGTTGCTGTCAGGGGCCTATTTTTCTTGGGGGGGGGGGGTTGCAAGTGGTCCATTGTTGCTGGGGGATCTATAGTTGCTGGGGGATCTATTATTGCTAGCTGCAGAGGATTTAGTGTACTGCACTTCTTGTTTATCGTTAACGAATTACATACCAATACAAATTGCTAAGAACCATAAATGTTACTTGGTTCTGTATTCTCTAAAAGGGGCGGTACTGGGAGGTGGGTAGAGATGGAACCAAGATGCTTGGAAGTAGGTAGTGGTGGAGACAAGGGGTGACTCATAAAGGGGGAGTACCTGCACCTATTCTCTGAGAAAAAAAGCCATTCTTTTATGTAAGATTAGAACCCTGCTTTAAAGGGGTTGTAAAGGTTAAATTTGTATTTTCTAAATAGGTTCCTTTAAGCTAGTGCATTGTTGGTTCAGTTACTTTTTCCTTCGAATTTTTCACTTCTTGTTTCTCCTCAGTAAACTTGCCCCCATCATTCATGAGGGTTAGTCAACCAGAACAGCTTACTGAGGAGGAACAGGAAGTGAGAAATTAAGACAAAGAAAACAAAGAAAAAAAAACATTTAGAAGGTAATCGAAGGAAGATTATTGAACCAACAATGCACTAGCTTAAAGGAACCTATTTACAACCCCTTTAAGACCCTTTTACATAAGCATAGCATCATGGATGGTTCACCCCTCCACCACCACAATCTTCATTTCTCCACAACCATCTTTCAAAGGGGCATCTCTCAAAGGGACATGATCGAAAAAGGTCTGCAGATTAGCTCCCGATCAGCATTCTCAGCCATTGATGATGGGGTCTGTCCCCCTGTCGGAGCACAATAGAACAGCAGGAGACATCCTCATGAACTGTACATTTTTATTCATTCAGACCTGCTAAGTTGAATGAAAAAAAAATTACTAGTGTGTACTAGGTTTAACTTGTAACGGAATGACCCGTGATACTCTGAGGCCCCGTACACACGAGCAAATAGATCTGTTCAAATCGGTCGGACAGACCGATTTGAACAGATCTGTCTGCTGGGATGTATTGGTTTGATCGTGTACACACGATCAAAGCAAAATCCCTGCCGGCAGACATCGCGCTGACGTGGCGGTGACGTGGCGGTGACGTGGCGGTGACTTGACGCCGCCACGTCACCGCACCAGGAAGTAAAACACTTCCGCGCATGCGTCAAATCCATTCGACGCATGTGCGGGCAGATATGTCTGCTGGTTAGCGTACTAACCAGCAGACATATCGGTCCGACGGGTTCCCAGCCGACAGATTTCAAAGAATGCGTTGAAATCTGTCGGGTGGCCAAATCCGTCTGTTTGCCCGTACACACGATCGAATCTGTCTGCTGAAATGGTCTGGCAGTTTCCAGCAGACAGATTTGATCGTGTGTACGTAGCCTGAGACTTTTGAAGGATGCGGTGTACTCCTGTGCCAGCTTCACCAATGACTCTTGGGTCTAGGGTCATCCTATGTCCGATAGGGGCATAGGATGACTGAGAAATTATATCATGAATTTAATGAGATGGGACATTAATGATAATTCATGTATTGCAGGATATCTTGAAATATTACAAGTTGTTAAAGTCTGACTCCAACAGGTCAATGGAGTGTTTTCATTTAATGTGGGGACACATGCTTTTGAGGTGTTAATTGCGTCTGCTCCTAGATATTTCATTGTGTATGCTAATGACACTGTATTACGTGAAAATACAATTGATGATAGATGTGTGTTGTGAGTTAGCACCCTCTAAAGGTCAGATGTCTGTGTATTGTGTATCCGGTGAGAATAGCTTATTGTCGGAGACGGGACGTCTGGGGAATGACTAATAATTAACTCACCTGAATGTCATTGTCTAAGAGAATGTGTATTGAGTTCCTTGTGTAGTGTGGTGGGTGGAGTTGATTCACTGTTCACTTGGTTTCTAAACTGTATATAACCAGCTGAGTGTACCATTAAAGTATTCATTCATTTTGGAACCAGAACCAGAGCTTGTGTATCGGTTATTCTGGGAAATGGAATGGGTCCTGTCTGCCGGATTGTGGAGTGTCGGATAAGTGGAATGGCAAATCGTAAATCGTCCAGTGGTGCACAGTAACCAATCAGCTTCCAGCTTCAGCTTTTCGATTAAGATTTTTAAATGAAATCTAGAAGCTGATTGGTTGTCATGCACAACTGCTCCATATTCTGCCTGTTCCATTCTTACTACATTTCCTGCTCTAATTCAGAAACAAGCTTGCAAACCAGAAAAGTCAGGCACAAAAATTTGAAATTGTGATCTGCAAAATTATCCTGGCTCACACACTTGAAATATTAAAACCACTGTCTCAGCCTGACAGTCAGGTAAGTAGCATTTTTAAGAGTGGTAACCACCGTCATTTCAAGCTTCCCTAAGGTCCCTTTCACACGTACAAACAGTATGTCCGTATTTCATCCATCCATTTTTGGATGAAATACGGACATACATTAATGCCTATGGGATAGCGGGTGTCAGCGGATTAACATCCGCTGACACCCGATCTCATCGGTCCCCACTATGGTCCGCAGACAGAGGAAAATCCTAATTTTACATCCGTCTGCAGAGCGGATCCGGTGAACACGGACAGACGATCTGTGTTCATCCGATCCTCCAATAGGGAGAGCCGAGATCTGACAGGGCGGTCCCTGCAGTGTCCAAGGACCGCCCTGTCATCTGCCGACTCAGCGGGGATCAATGGAGCGATCCCCGCTGTGCATGCGGATTAGACATGTACGGATCCTCACGGGATCTGTACATGTGAAAGGGGCCTAACAGTTGAGATCTCAGTTTGGTATAATAACACTATACCAGACATACCTAATAAATTTTTTTGCAATGTTATGTGCAAAATAAAATAACTCAAACAGTAAGCTATTTTTAATGATTTAGAAGGTTACTTACCTAAATCCATGGTTTCATTATGCACTGGGTCTTAAGTCTTCTATCATCTGTATTAAAGTGAGGGAGGATCCTCCTTTGAGTGTCCATGTCATCGGCTGGTTGACATGACACTTTTTGAGTATCAAGGAGAGATGGCAACTGACCAGCATATTCAGCAGCACTGTTGTAGTGATATAGTCAATTAAAATTCAATTAGATTAATCTAACATGATCTGCCCTCAGTAAAGCCATGCTGCTTTTGGTTCAACAAATTGTGTTTTTAACCACTTCAGCTCCGGAAGGTTTTACCCACTTCCTGACCAGGCCATTTTTTACAATACGACATTGCATCGCTTTAACTGACAATTACCTAGACGTGCGACATTGTACCCAAATAAAATTTATGTCCTTTTTTTCCCACAACAAATCTGTTGGTGGTAATTAATCACCTCTGCGGTTTTATTTTTTGTGCTGTAAACAAAATAAAGGCCGACAATTTTGAATACTAAACAATATTTTTTACTTTCTGCTGTAAAACATTCCCAATCCAAAAAAATTAAATATCAATTTTTTTCATCAATTTAGGCCAATATGTATTTTGCTACATATTTTTGGTAATAAAATCCCAATAAGCGTATATTGATTGGTTTGCGCAAAAGTTATAGCATCCAAAAACTATAGGATAGATTTTTGCGACATTGGGGTGGACCGACATGCGAACCATGGTCCAGAGAATGCCACCTGCAAAGCCCATCCTCCAAAGCTAACATTCTATGCATGCTCCAAAATCTAAAGATTAGCCAGTCTGGGTAGCTGCTGTGTAGAGACCAGCTAAGCAGCATAATAAACATCTTGATTGAAGAGAAAAAACATCCACAGAAAACTATATAGATTGATAGAATAAATTAAATCTGTAGAAAAACTGCAACATTTATCTAGATTTTTCCTTAGCTGAGCTGTCCAATGTCCTTAGACAATTGCAGAAACTGGAGACATGACGGTTAGGGGTGGGGGTTATAGTGGGCTGGCCTTCACCATTTTTGTCTGTTTTTAGTCCCCATGTAGAAAGGTGATTATAAAAACATATTTAAGAATCACTTTATTCCTGTGTCCCTCAATGGACGATACGACACTGCATCGCTTTAACTGACAATTACCTAGACGTGCGACATTGTACCCAAATAAAATTGATGTCCTTTTTTTCCCACAAATAGAGATTTCTGTTGGTGGTAATTAATCACCTCTGCGGTTTTATTTTTTGTGCTGTAAAGAAAATAAAGGCCGACAATTTTGAATACTAATACCAATTTTGAATAATAAGAGTCACTACTAAACGAAGTGACTCTTTTTGGGGACCACTGACACCAATACAGTGATCAGTGCTAAAAAAAACAATGCACTGATCATGTATAAATGACACTGGCAGGGATGGGATTAACACCAGGGGCAATCAAGGGGTTAAGTGCCTGGGAGGTGCTTTCTAACTGTGTGGGGGATTGGACTGGATGAAAAGAAAGATTGTGTTTCAGCTTAGCTTACACAAATATCTCTCCTTTGCTCCCTGACAGATCAGCGGCTTGAATCGTTTACATAGGCACACCGCTGATCTGTCTCTCCACAGAACGATCGGCGGGTCGCGGTGTGAGTAGTGGCCTCCAGACCCGCTGATTGGCTCCCACCCTACACCCCCCTACACCGTGTGCACAAAATCACGTACAAATCTATTAAGGTACGTGAATTTGCCCAGCCGGGCCGCTATGCTGTAGTATATGTACGGCGGGCCATCCGGAAGCAGTTAAGTGATCAATGACCCTTTTTTTTAGCAATGATTTCAGTAACCTGACTACAACAAATGTTGTTGGTTGAACTGGATGTACTTATGTCTGTTTTTACAACCAGATTAACTATGTATGTAACAGATGTTAAATTCACTGACCTATAATTGCGCCTGTGTCTATCTTCCAACCATTCTTGGGGATAGGTACAATATTAGCTGTCTGACAATCATGGGGAACTTCCCCTATTCGAAGCGATTGATTAAACATTTCCATTAATGATCCAACAACTATACCTGTTCAAGGAAAACAGGGTTAAAATGTATTGACTCAATTTATTAAACTTATTCTTTACAGTAGCCAAGCATTTTTACAATGTATTTCTCAAGTGGTTGTTAATAATGGATTCAAGATGGTTAATACTGTAAAATAAAACTATGCATAAAACCTGTATCTTTAAGAATGGTGTCCCCATATATATTATATAAGTACAGTAAAACCTTGGTTTGCAAGCATAATTCGTTCCAGAAACATGCTTGTAATCCAAAGCATTTTTTACAGGGTATAAAAGAGAAGAGAGGCACCTCTAAGTGTAGCAATATGTTGCTAAATGTTGTACCTTCATTAAATGTACCCATATTGCTATACTTAGAGGCTCCTCTCTTCTTTTTTATACTCAGTTGTGACATGACGCTACTCTTATATCAAGACATTGCTTGTATATCAAGGCAAAATTTGTTAAAACATTTTGCTTGTCTTGCCAAACGATCTCAAACCAAGTTACTCTCAAACCAAGATTTTACTGTAGAGACTTGTAAAATCATTAACCTCCCTGGCGGTATCCCCGTGCGTGACTCGGGGTGGGTTTTTTCTGCTAAGAACGGTATCCCCGAGTCACGCACGGGGTAGCCATGCAGAGCCTGCAGCGCACGCTGGCTTACCTTCTTCCTGGATCCAGCGATGCATCCCCGCTGTGTGAGCGAGCGGGTGCTCGCTCGATTCACACAGCGTCCCCGTGTGCCGCCGATCTCCGTTTCCTGCGACGTTACGACGCACAGAAGCGGAGAACGGCGCCAAATTCAAAAATGTAAACAAACACTTTACATACAGTACAATGTAATCTTATAGATTACAGTACTGTATGTAAAAAATACACACCCCCCTTGTCCCTAGTGGTCTGTCCAGTGCCCTACATGTTCTTTTATAAAATAAAAAGTGTTCTTTCTGCCTGGAAACTGTAGATTGCCCATAGCAACCAAAAATGTCCCTTTATGTCAAAAATGGTTTTAGATCAGCTAGAAAACAGCGATAATACATTTTAATCACTTGCAGAATTGAGCGATAGCGATTTGTGGGGAAATTCGTCATAAAAAAAAAAAATAATGACAGCGACAATTCTGCAACTGAGCAAATTTCAGTGTTTTTGAGTTGATTACATTATTGAATATTTTTTATTATAATTACATTATAATTTGTTATAATTATTTATAGTTTTTTATTATATAAAAAAATATGATTTTGTTTTTCAAACTTTATCATACCCGGGATGTCTTGTTTGGACAGATTTAAGCGAGTTATTCCTAAGAATTGCAAGCCTACAGTAAAAAACGCAGAATTTCCATGCAAATAATTGTACCGCTTTTGGTACGTAATTCCAGACAGAATCATACCGCCAGGGAGGTTAATACAATATGGCATAGCTTTTTTTCAAAATATAATGTTACCTTTTCTTTCACTACTTCTTCTACTCCCATGTCCCCGTCCTACACTCCCTTCCTGTTTTCTCATGCTGCTGCTTTCTAGCTCGCTTGCTTATCATATGTAATGCCAGGATGATCTAGTTCTCATGGTTAGCAAATTGAATTCTTGGCTTCTTCAGGTATAATAAATAAAATAACTGTCTTTGGAAAACATGCCATACCCGACACAAAGATTTATTTTCTTACCAAGATGTTATAGTTCTTAGCTTACTTGATAGCTTAACTTACTTGATAGCCAAGCATCTTGGCAATTTATCTCTCAAGTGGTTGTTAATAATGGAGCCACGATGGTTAACACTGTAATAAAACAATGTGTAGAACCTGTATATTCAAGACTTGTCTTCCATACAGGTTTTATAAGTAGAGACTTGTAAAATCATGAATGCTATATTTGCCATATTAAACTTTTTTCAATATTTATCTCTACCTTTTTATTCACTGTTTCTGCTACTGCCATTTCCTGTACTACACTCCATTCCTGTTTTTTTCACGCTGATGCTTTCTAGCTCACTTACTAATAATATGTCAGGATGATTTATTGTTCATGGTTAGAAAATTGAATTCTTTGCTTCTTCAGGTATAATAAAAAAATATATAATAAGTATAATTAATAAAAAAAAATGTATCGTCCATTGAGGGACACAGGAATAAAGTGATTCTTAAATATGTTTTTATAATCACCTTTCTACATGGGGACTAAAAACAGACAAAAATGGTGAAGGCCAGCCCACTATAACCCCCACCCCTAACCGTCATGTCTCCAGTTTCTGCAATTGTCTAAGGACATTGGACAGCTCAGCTAAGGAAAAATCTAGATAAAGGTTGCAGTTTTTCTACAGATTTAATTTATTCTATCAATCTATATACTTCAATCAAGATGTTTATTATGCTGCTTAGCTGGTCTCTACACAGCAGCTACCCAGACTGGCTAATCTTTAGATTTTGGAGCATGCATAGAATGTTAGCTTTGGAGGATGGGCTTTGCAGGTGGCATTCTCTGGACCATGGTTCGCATGTCGGTTAGCTACAGAGCCCTCTCCAGGTCCAGAGCAGTTATCACAGACTCTGTAGTCACCGAGTCTCTGAAAACTCTATAGAGAGTGCAAAAATATACTGGAATGTGACCTTCGAATACAGGTGCCTGTACCTGTGGGTACTATGTCAGTCACAGTTTTATAGCAGTGGTACAACTCCTCAGTTATACCCAATATTCAGTGTCTCCCCCTCACGCTGATACCTTGGTAGAGAAAAGAGAAACTGACGCTTCAGGTGAGTGCACTCAGCGATCAGTGTCCTCTCCTCTCAGCGTGGGTGCAGGCAATGCATAAAGCGAAGACTGGATAAAAGACTGGACAGCCGCACTTCCACAAAATTCTTAAAAAAGTTGCCTTTAATGGTAAAAAAATGGAAACAGCACTACAGGTCACAGCAGACAGTGGGGTGGATAGCTATCCACCCCACTGTCTGCTGTGACCTGTTGTGCTGTTTCCATTTTTTACCATTAAAGGCAACTTTTTTAAGAATTTTGTGGAAGTGCGGCTGTCCAGTCTTTAATCCAGTCTGATACCTTGGTAAGTGGTATCTGTGCTATAAGCTCTATATTTGCTCGTTCCAGACCCTAAAATTTGGAGCAACATAAAACCTACAGTGTAACCCAGCAAACAGCTTATCCACTCCTAATGGGTATAGAAGGCTGCACCCAACTTTGATCTGAAGATCATAGAAAGCTGCAGGTAGTAACAACTTCCCCTCTGCTCATGTAGCAGACAGCTTATCCCCTCTTAATGGGTATGGAAGACTATATCCAACGTTAACCACTTCAGCCCCGGAAGGTTACCCACTCCCTGACCAGGCAATTTTTACGATACAGCACTGCGTCACTTTAACTGACAATTGTGCGGTCTTTAGGAAGCTGTACCCAAATAAAATGTATGTATTTTTTTCCCACAAATAGAGCTTTCTTTTGGTGGTAATTGATCACCTCTGCAGTTTTTATTTTTTTCACTATAAGGGTCCATGCACACTGAAGCTGATAAACTGCAGTTTATTGGCGTTTTGGGCTTTTTTTAAAAAGCCCATAAACTGAACTCTATGTCAGCCTATGTGCCCATGCACACATGGGCGTTTTTTGGAGTTTATTGGCTTTTTTCCGAAACATTCAAAGTGCCGTTTTTGAAAAAATACATATCCCCAATTCTTCATCAATTTGTATTCTGCTACATATTTTTTGTAAAAAAAAAAACAATATGCGTATATTGATTGATTTGTGCAAAAGTTATAGTATCTTTAAATTACAGGATAGATTTAGGGACTTTTATTTATTTTTACTGGTAATGGCGGCAATCTTTGATTTTTAAAGGAACTGCGACATTGTGGTGGACAAATCTGACATCAAGTGACACATTTTGGTGACCAGTGACACCAATACAGTGATCAGTGCTAAAAAATGCACTGACCCATGTATAATTGTGGGGGGAGTGGATTCACTGGAGGAAAAGAGAGAGCTTGAAAGAGCTCTCAGCTTGAGAGCTGAAACACGATCTCTCACTTTTCCTCAATGACAGATCAGAGGTGTGCTTTGTTTACAATGGCTCACTGCTGCTCCATCTCTCCTGTGAACGATCCACCCACTAATTGGCACCCACTGTGTCAAATCACAGATCGTTTTTTCCAAACTGAGCATGTGTGATGCCAAAGGCTCTGTCTTATCACTTGATGGATTGGGGACAGTAGAAGGGGAGGGTCAGAGAAGACAGGATCAAAAGCATTTTTACACAATGCAGATGATTAACCCCTTAAGTTCCACAGTGAGTATAACACGCATGCTTTACTGCATCTACAGACTGATTTTACTGTTGTGGGTATAGTAACACTTTAATTGAACAAGCTGAAGTTAGAAGCTGATTGGCTACCATGAACAGCTGCACCAGATTTAGCATTGTCCAGTTTTAGTAAATCAACCCCAATGTACCTTTGTAAGTAAGTCATGTTTATTAATAGAGTTATGTGAACCTTTTCACATTAATCAAATTATTTCCAAGATCATGCCATGCCTTAGCTATAAGCAATATATAATTGTTCAAAGTCTCCTTGGTAAGCAAAGTTAGTTGCATGTGTCAAGAAACTTAACTCTGGTAGCAAAGTTCATTATTGCTTTTAAACGCAAATTTCAGTGCCATCATTAGACACACAGTATTGTAACTGCCAATCACATAATCACAGTGCATTCGGGGCTGCTCTCAGTGCTATGACATCATCATTATTATACCCTTGACATCTATTGTTTTTACTATTTACCTGTGCCCAATAGTAGTTGTCAAAATAGAAGTCAGCTAGAGTCAGGTCAGGCAAGGACATCCTGACCATGTTAGAGAGATTGTGGGTCAATGCTCTGTAACTGTTCAAGTTCAAGAGACAAATAACAACTGTAGTGTATTTGTTACTGATGAAAGTGTCCATCCACACTTATGTCTTTTGACTTTCCGGCAACATTGATCAAATATTCAAGGCACTCATTCCCACACATAGGGGTCTATTTATAAAGGGATCCTTGTGGCATAGCCATTGGATGTTCAGCCATTTGTATTTTTATGGCTTTTTTTGGAGGGGGGGGGGGGGGGGGTATTCATCCTATTTGTAACCTGCTATTGGAAATCTGCTGATGGGTGAACATTGTTTTAAACCTATGGGTGAATTTTCTAAAAATGTTTGACATTTAAATGGCTTTTGGCAATCATTATGAAAAAAGAGTTTACCCTGTTCAACTAGCCAATTCAGAGAGAATTTGCCCATCATTTTCAAATAAGATTTATCCATCAGCAGCCATATAAAATGTAATACAGAGATTCCAAAAAACAAACACGATTCACCCATCATATTTAAAGTAAAAAAAAAAAAAAGTGCCTTTCAGGGTCCACATGTGATATAACCGAGAGATTCCAATAACAAACAAGAGTCACCCACTGCATTTGAATTCAAACAAAATTCACACTTTTGCCAAATTACACAAAGGCTGAATCCGCTTTGAAAATGAATGCCATAAAATATGAATTTC
Source organism: Rana kukunoris (assembly GCA_029574335.1). Lineage (NCBI taxonomy): Eukaryota > Metazoa > Chordata > Amphibia > Anura > Ranidae > Rana > Rana kukunoris. Next base: position 381,978,223 of record CM056050.1, on the reverse strand, counting down.
CAGCAAACACTCACTGTGCAAAGCACACAACAAATCCTTTATAAATAAATACCATGATGTTATATGCTCAAGTACAACTAAGAGCAAAACATTTATTTATTTATTTTGGATAGAGTAAGGCGGAGTTAGAACCCCTGACAGATATTTTTTTCCCTCTGTGTCCCATAGGGGAGATTTCCTTTCACTTCCTGTCCCATAGCCAAAACAGGAAGTGAGCGGGAATCCACCCAAAGTGAGGGAATCACTGATTGTTACTGGAACTAGTGTTTTGCAGTTATGGGGAGAACCCAAATATTGGGCAAATTAAACATAGACATGTAAAGATAATGCAAATCCAGTACCATATTGCAAAAGTTGCTGTTAACACTAATCCTATACTCCCTGTGTAATTGGGGTAAATGGGTTGTTCACTTTGCAAGGGAAGTTTCCCCTTGCAAGACATTTTACCCCAAAGCTTAGTGAATGTGGTAAAGGTTCACTTTGCAAGGAATGCTCAGAAAAGTATATGTGGATTTCAGAATTGTATTTTCTTGTTTTTGTGGTAGACCTGTACTGTCTCGCTCATCTCTACAGAATCAAGTCAATACCAGCAATCAAAACCTGACATGAGCAAAAAGGCTGCATCTTTCACAGTGCAAATGGAATTAGATCAAATATTTGTGCAGCGCTACCCAAAGGAATTTCAGGTCCTCTGCCTGTTCTCCGGCCCTAGGCAGAACCTCACTCCTGCTGAGACCACCATAATACATTGACTGGGATCTCCCTGACTTTAAGAAAATGAGCAGACCAAAGCAAAAAAAGGGCCACACAGAAGATCAGTAGTTCAGTGTCAGTGCATATAAACACAATGCACTAAAACCAGGTATGTTTAATGCTAAATTCAGTGTGTACTACAGTACCCAGAGCATAAAAAACAGCTCTCTGATTGAGAGATTACGCCCCAAGTGACTGTGAAAGACTAACAATAGGTATGATATGCTAGTTCACTTGAGGGCTCTCATACAAGGGAGCTAGGCTTAGGTCTGTGAGTTTAATACCTTACCAGCAAACCAGTTCTGCCTCCAGATATGTAACCAGGTATAAACAGTTCTTTGATGTTAGCTTCTTCTGGCACAGTTGGGGCCCTTTAATGTTGGCGTGCAACAGCAATGAGCTGTTTTTAGGTTGAAGTTCAATAGCAGTGCAAACTCAGAGGTGGGTGGACTCATTTAAGACAACTAGCTGAAAGAGCAATGAGGAGGGAGGGATTGGGAGGATATTGCACTATGGGATTATTCAGCAAGTGAGAGTATACAAGGAGTAATCAAAGTTAGCAGTCTGGGGTAATGAGAGCTTTGGGTTTCTGTCACTGGTGTTAATAGTTGCTGCTCTTAGGTGAAAGTGACAACAAGTGTGTTTAACATATAAAGAGAGAAGTGTCAGTGAAGGATAAGAGCCCTTCCTTGGGCTGGAGTTGAAAATAGGTATTAACTGGTGGTTATGGTATTGTGTGGGTCAGGGACCCGATCACCAGATTCTTTGTGGCAGTCCATGTGCGAAAATCAGCTGTCTGTTTGGTTGGTGACTGTGGCTCGATCAGTGACTCTGTATAATTAATGCTCCACCTTGGTTACCTCTCTTCAGCAGTCCACCCCTGAGTTCTAATACAGCCAGATCTGATGCAACCTAGCCTGGCCTTGCTCAACACTGCACAGCACAGCTAAACATGCACCTTTCTCTCTCCAACTGCCTGGCTCCTTCCCAGACTTTTGTTCTTATATTGTCCCTCCTCTTTCTAATGCTTGTGGGCCTTGTAGTTGCAACCCCAGCTGCACTGTGTTCAAGGTCCTCCTTTGAGACTACAAATCCCAAATTACTCTGGGGACTTGTGTTAAATTACAGTTAGGCAAAATATCGGGCACTGTCATCTTGTGGGCAAATAGAGTTCTGCATCTCACTAACAATAGTCAATGTTACATTTGTATATTGTGCTACTTTAGCACAGAACCTCTTGTTCTGTCTCAAGGACATTCAGCTAAACCTCCTTATCCCATAAACTTCAGATACCATATTTCTTTGATCTCAGTTTATTAGAACAAGATACTGTAGGTGAAACTACAAAATAACAGAAATAGACCTCAATAAGTACACTATTGCATACAATACAGCATACATAGCAGAAACAATGATATACAATACAAAATGTGATAGTAAAAACTTACTTTTTAAGTTCTCTAAGGGGTGATTTGCAATAGATTGAGCAAGACATGGCCTGCTCCCTGCAGTGTCTTCTCAGAGCATGGTGGCTGTTTTTCACTTCCTGTGAAGACTCTACCCAGAATTCCCTGCTTACTAACAACTTCCTTAACTACACACACAGCAATTAAATAAATAGAACTTGCACTCCACCTATGATTGTCTTATGTAAATTGCAAACTTTATATGTTATTTTCACAACACAGATACAGACAATCAGAATATAAGTCTGGTGGACAAAACACCCCTGACTAACTGGTTGAGATGTTGCTGTTGAAAGTTTCTTATTGTGTAGTGGTGCTGCACTCATTATCTGATGTAAGAAGAAGCATCTGGCTGTGTGATTGTGTTAAAAAAAAACTGACCAAATACATTGGGGTCTCTTTATCAATGTTTTCATCCAAGATTCATACAACTTTCATCTAAGATTCATGCACTTTTCTACCTAAATCGTATGTGAAAGCTGAGTGTTGGGTGAAAACATTGATAAATAGACCCCAAAGTCTTTGGTAATTTGTTAACAAAATCCCACCACCAAATGATACTTCTTACATCAGCTAAGATGTAAATAGACTCTATGGCCCCGTACACACGACCAAGAACCTCGTCGGGCTAAACCCATCGTTCCGCCCGACGAGGTTCTCGGCCGGCCATCGAGTTCGTCGGCCAGGCTGTCGAAAAAGGCGTCGAGCCATTAGTCCCGATGGCCCATCGAGCAAATAGAGAACCTGCTCTCTATTTTGGATCGACGAGCTTCCCGACAGGACGCTCGACGAAAGTGTACACACGATCGAGCTTCTCGGCAGAATATGGATCCCAGCGAGCTTCTCGCTGGATTCTGCCGAGAAACTCGGTCGTGTGTACGGGGCCTATCACATTAAACCAATTGCTAGATGTTTGTATTAATGATTCTGTTTAAATTATTTTTATTAATCATTTATCATGTATTTATTAATCATTTATCATTCTAAAAGCCTGTTCTTAGAAATATTCTGACTGACTGACTAACACAATTTCTCTTCAATATGATTTACAGATTTGAAATGCTTTGTAATTTAAGAATCAAAGCCTAGTCTACTTTCATGTAAAGAAGTTAATTTTATTACATTCAGGTCCATTAGAAAATGTATTTAAATGTTGCCTTTAGCTGATTCTATGAATAAAGTGGTTAAAGCTAGTTTACTTTTTACAGTTTTGTCAGCAGATCGCACAGGTCTCCTCTAAAGTGAGCTTTTTAGTAATCTGCACTTTCCATCCTCATCTGACCTTGTGTTTCTGCCAGCATTCCAAACACAGACGAAATCACTGATGGACTGTTTGAGCAACTTAACTTATTTTAGAGTGTAATATTAAAGCAGAGCTTGAGGTATTAAGACACATTTAATTACATTATGCTTAAAAAACAAAAAAACTTAGAGGACCTTGGATCTAAAAAGCATGTTCTGTTTTTTTGGGGCGGCCTTCTCCTTGTAGCTGAAATGTTGCTTTAGGTTTAAAAAAATAAATCTTTGCTGTGATTTCTTTCTTGCTAAGGCAAAGAAAACAATAACATATTCTTAGCACACAAAATAATTATAACTATTTGCCTGCTAATTATCCAAAAATAACACAATGTTGTTATTAAATTGATAAAATTCATAGTACTAGCGCTTCCATTAGAGAAAGTTGCAGCTGATGGTGCCAAACGCACCATGGTAATGGCAGTGGTTTCATCCACATCTTTTTCAGGATGCATACTGGTGTCATCTGGGTAGTTTTCTTGAGAGGATTTATATAACCATGTGCTTCTTATGGAGCAAAGCTATTGGTATATGATGACCAATTGGATATGTCATGTAATATTATGAATTGCCCCAGACCAGCTCTAAAGAATCTATTATTAGACCCTGTTTACACTGGTGTGCTTTTGCCATGCTTAAATATACCTTTCTAGAGCAAAAAATAAACAAACTGCTTAAAAATTGTCCCCTTTAAAACTGTTCATATCACTGCACTGTGGGTACGCTGCATTTTGATAAGTCCTGTATGCTGTATCTTTGGTGGTCTTTTTCAAAAGTGAACCCAAAATGCACCTTGCATTAAAAGTCAGTGGAAATGCACAAAAAATGCGCCAAAAAATTTGGTGCGTTTCTTGAGTCATGTGTACATTTTTTTTCTCAAATGCTGGTTGTTAAAGAGCTGGCACCCACCAGCATAATAGTGACTCCCCCTGTCAGCCATTTAATTTAATAGAACTTTTTTAGAACTAAGAACTTTTTAAAAACTGTGTTTTTATTTACAGCTGCCTTTTTTTTCAGGGGCCAGATCTGGGGGCCCTATTGTTGTTATAGGGGCTTCCAGATTATAAAAAAGCCCCCCAACCTCCTCAACCACTGGACCAGGGTTGTTGGGAGGATGCCATTTTCTTCATTACCATGGGGACAAGGTGCTTTGCCAGGGGGTGTCCCTGGTCCCCTCGTTTTGAGGGCATGTGGTCTGGTATGGTCCGGTTTGGGGGGTCTGCCTCCCCCTTCTGGCCTGCCAGGTAGCAATGCTCATATTATAGTCTGGTATGGATATTGAGGGGGACCTTATGCCATCCAATTTTTTGATTCTTTGGCATGGGGTCCCCCTAAAATGCATACCAGACTCGAAGGGTCTGGTATGGATTGTGGGAGAAGGTCCACACCATTTTTATTTTATTTTAAATGATGGCTCTTCTATTTACATTTTTCCATCAGCCAGGAATCTCCAGCAAGCGTGGGCTTCTAACAACCAATGACCAGGGATAAAAACGCACACGAAATCGAAAACATATGCGTTGTGTGTTAAAATATATGTGATTTTGAAAAATGCATACCGAGTTTTTAAGAGCACCATTGTCAACACAGCTCTAATGTTTATATGTATCATTACAAGTCTGCTTATCTTGGACAAGGTTCTGAATCTACCAGTATGATTTGAAACCAATTGCTTTGAGTGTCTGGTGAATTGCTCTCGCACTATCACTGTGTTTAAATAAGAGTGAAAAGTGATCCAGCTGCTGCCAGCAGCTTATCCGTAGCTTTTGTTGCAAAGGTGAATATAAAGTGAAATAGGGCATGCGCTGCCAAATAAAACGTGCAAAATGCTGTGTATATCCTTCAAGGTCAACAAAATATTTAAAATAATTAAATAAAAAAATGTGCAAATGCGCAAACTTGTGTATCCTGCAAATCCAGAGATGAGTGATGCATATACAGTGTGGAAAACAATTATTTGATCCTCTGCAGATTTTGTACATTTGCCAACTTACAAAGAAATTAAGGGTCTATAATTTTTACCATAGGCGTATTTTAAATGATAGAGACATAATATCAACCAAAAATCCAGAAAAAATCACATAATTGAGTTTCAGTTCAGTGGGTAAAAAAAGGATTTTATACCCAAGCAAAACACGACTTATTACTTGGTGGAAAAACCCTTGCTGGCAAGCACAGAGGTAAGACGTTTCTTGCAGTTAATGACCAGGTTTGCACCAATTTCAGGAGAGATTTTGGTCCACTCTTCTTTATGGATCTTCTCTAAATCCTGAAAGTTTCTTGGCTGTCGCTTGGCAACTCAAAGTTTCAGCTCCCTCCATCTATTTTCTATAGGATTAAGGTCTGGAGACTGATTAGGCCACTTCATGATCTTAATGTGCTTCGTCTTGAGCCTTTGTTGCCTTGGTGGTATGTTTTGGGTAACTTTTGTGCTGAAAGACCCACCCATGGACAATCTTTAGTGTTCTCGCTGAGGAAAGGAGGTTCTCATCCAAGATTTTACAATACATGGCCCCGTTCATTGGCTCCTCAATGCGGAAAAGTCCATCTGTACCTTTCGCAGAGAAACAGCCCCAAAGCATAATGTTTCCACTTTCATGCTTGACTGTAGGCATGTGTTCTTAGGGTCATAGTCAGAATTTGATGTCCTCCAAACAAGGTAAGTCCCCTCCTCAAGAAGGCACATGTACAGTCAGGCCAATGAACATCTAAATGATTTTAGAGAAGGACTGGGAGAAAGCACTGTGGTCAGATGATTCCAAAATGAGCTCTATGGCATTGACTCAACTCAACCGGTGTTTGGAGGAAGAAAAATAAACATTTTGGTGCAGGGGATGCCTGAAATCTGACTTGTATGCTTGAGCAGACTTCTGAGAAATTCAGTGAGCTAATCACACAAGCAGGAAAATACATATCTGGGGGGTGTTCTTTACACATTCGGTGTACAGAACACCTCCAACTAGCCATATTGCATTGCATTTTCAGAAAAGTACAGCGGCTGCAGATTAAAAAGGAAATGCAATTTCTAATTACATTTAATTACAATATGAATTGTGTCACAATTGTATACGCTATATAATTTTTTTTTTTCCATGAAAGTGGAGTTACTTTTTAAACATTAAGGGCCAGATTCTCATATATTTTTGGCGGCATAGCGTAAGCCATTTACACTACGCAACCGCTGCGTACTAGAGCAAGTGCTTTATTCTCAAAGCACTTGCTCCGTAGTTTTCGCCGGCGTCTCGTAAATCGGCAAGCGTAAACCCGCGCAATTCAAATGGGGCGGCTTGTATTTAAATTAAGCGCGCCCCCGCGTCGAAGGAACTGCGCATGCGCCGGCCGGGGAAAAAGCCCAGTGCGCATGCTCCAGCTCACGTCGGGAAGCGTCGTTGAAACCGACGTCAAAACGACGTGAGCGTCATTTACGCAAGTCCCTATTCGCGAACGAGTTAGTAAAACGACGTAAGCGACGGAAAAAGCCAACGCTGACCCGACGCCATACTTAACATGGCGTCCGACGGCACCCGACGGCATCCGACGGAACTTCGTAAGGTTACTCCACATAGAAGCTGGGGTAACCTTACAAGTCCGTAAACGACGTACGCGACGACGGGGCGGCGTAAAAGCGTTCGGGAATCGTCGTACTAGCCTCATTTGCATATGCAAATGAAAAAACAACGTGAAGGCCATCTAGTGGCCGGAGTTGTCATTACACCTATGATCCGAAAGTGTAATGCTTTTACACTTGTCGGATGTAGAAGCGTATCTATGCAAAAGTGATGCTAAGCATCACTCGCATAGATACGAGGACAAAAAAAAGGCGATACGACGGGGTATCTGAGATACTCCGTCATAATGCCTCTGAGAATCTGGCCCTAAGTGACTATTTCATATGGAAGAAACTATCCTTTTTTATAATTAATATAAATATAAATTTATCATTAATATAAAAAAGGTCAGTTTCTTCCAGTTGGAATAGTAACTCAACGTTTAAGTTAATATTCATTAATCTGAATGTTATACTGTGCCATTTGAAATTATTTGTATTTACTATCATAATAGGCAAAATAGCATACAATTTTTTATATTTTTTTTCTCCTTGTGGATTTGCACACTGTACATTATTTATTTGAAGTTATATATGCATCATTCATTTCTACTGGCTTTGCAGGATACATGCGTTTGTGGATTTGCACATTTTTGGATTTAATTATTTTAAATAGTTTGTAAACCAATTTCTTGCTACTCAGCTTTAAATGAATGCACAGCCGTTGGATATTTTAAGGGTTTACAGTATATTTGCTTGGGCTGAGCTTTGGTATATACACAACAAGTATTGGCCCGTGTGACGTTGAACTGTGCTATTAAGCAAAAGGATATGCTATAACCTAGCAGCTTCTCTGGCATTAGTGTTTAACTGAACAGTCATGTGAGCAGTCTAAACAGGAGGGTTGCCAGTTTACTCAAAGAACTATTTGGCTTTATTCCCTGTGTTTGCTATATGTGATTGCCATGCTTGCCTGCTTGATATTTTCAGTGGAATATCATCCTTGCATTCTGTTTATATGCAAATTCACTAAAGATCAGAATAATCTTTTTAGGCACTCTGCGCTTTGCTTTTGTTTTACATTCCATTTAAATAGCAACATATCTATAGCTACCAGCTGAAATACTAATCAGTCTTCAAACTTGTAGCCCTTCATGAGTGACTTGCAACTATATTAGTTGATTTAGGGAATGATACTATTAAATATTATTCTTGCTAAGCTTTCTATAGCATTGAATAGGTACCCATGATTTACTTCATAAAGTACTAGATATCATAAAATAAAAATGTGCAGTGCTATATTAACCTAAAACACAATATAATCCAAATATAAAGTGCATACGTGCTGTGAAATTATTCCAAATAATATTACAAAACAATATTCAATAATCAATAATAAATTAAGGTATAAAAATCATTAGGAAGTGAAAACTGTCCACGCAAAAAATAAAGAAATATAAAAATAAGAAGTAAACATTTGATCCAAGAAAGTGGCCCACACTAGTGTATGCAACAATAGGGCTTGAATCCAATCCTCTCCACTCCTTTAGTGCTCAAAAAATGGTGCCCATATAAATCACTGCAGGTGCATCCCCTCCCCCCTCCTCCAGGAGCATTCTCACCTGAAGTAATGCGACCACCATAACTAAGTAGGGTCAGTTAAATCTCTTTAGCCTCTCCAGGGCTACACCGTGGAAACTCCAGATCTCGTCTCCACTCCGTGCTCCCAGATGGCTCGTGGCAGCCAAAATATTAAATAGAAAGAAACTGCTTAAATGATTTAAAAAAAATGTTTATTATAAAAGGATAATACAGGGTACTCACATATTGCTGGTGCTTCCAGCACACCAGTCTATAGCCAGCCTAAAAAGCTCTCCCTCCCACACAAGCCCCGCAAATGTTCACAGAGAGCAACTAGCCCCACGCTGGGTCCTGGTAACATGATCGTCCATTCCCTTCCCCTACGTGTGTTGACACAGGATCATGTGTCTTCCTAAGGGGGATTTATCTCTTGGACTGGCAGTATAGGTACTCATCATTTCATTCATAAAGTACTAGATATCATATTACTGTATTTATTGGTGTATAACACTCACTTTTTTACCCTGAATATAGAGGGTAAACTGTGCCTGCGTGTTATACGCAGGGGGCTGTGAAAAGGTTTTTTCCTGAAACTCCCCTCTCAAAATTAGCGTGCGTGTTATACGCCTGTGCCTGTTATACGCCTGTGCGTGTTATACGCCTGTGCCTGTTATACGCCTGTGCGTGTTATACGCCGATAAATACGGTATGCTTTTCCTGGAAGATGTGTCAGAAATTGTTCTTTAAAAATGTGTTTCATTTTTCAGCTTAAGTACTCTGAATTTGATCAATTTAATAAAGACATTGCGATATTTTTTGGATTATTGGCAAGTGTGGACAGCTGTGGCCAAAATATAAATATTAATTTTCACAAAGTCTGCTGCTTCAGTGTTTTTAGATCTTTTTGTCAGATGTTACTGTGGTATACTGAACTAAGTGTCACAAGCTTTTATTGACAATTACATTAAGTTTATGCAAAGAGTCAATATTTACAGTGTTGACCCTTCTATTTCAATACCTCTGCAATTCGCCCTGCGATGCTGTCAATCAACTTCTGAGCCACATCCTGACTGATGGCAGTCCATTCTTGCATAATCAATGCTTGGAGTTTGTTAGAATTTTTTTTTTCTTTTGTGTTCACTCATTTTGAGAATTGATTTAATACGAAGAAACATTTATTTAAGAACATACAAGCTATAAAAAAACATTGTACATAGGATAATGATTCCTCAGTTCCCTTCAAAGTAGGCAGCACAGTTCTCCCAGTCATAGCCATAGTAACCCGGTCATAGCAGTAGACCCACGACTCTTCTCTGGTTATGACCTTCTTGAGGAAACCTGGTTCATTGGTAGTGGTTCGAAGTAAGTCATTAGCATCTGCAGCACAATGTTCTTTCTACTCTGGTAGCAGAAGCCACAGAATGAATTTTGCCACAACACATTTCAGCAGAAGTGGCAGAACGGATTTTGCCGCAACACATTTCATACCAAGATCCTGCGTCAAAATCTCAAGCCCACACACACGTTTTTTGAATCCCCAAATCAGCTTCTAGTCTCTTGCACTGTCAGTCACCGATCTTTGTTAATTGCAGCCCATACACATTCAACATTCTAAGGTGTTCTGCTTGTTGTACGCCTTCCAGAACAGATCGCTTTAAACAGCCTCCTGAATCATCCAAATAGTTTCCATGGAGAAATGTTTAAGCTTAAAACGGTTCTAAAACCTAAAGGTTTTTTACCCTAATGCTTCCTATGCTTTAAGGTAAAAAAAAATCCCCAGTGTCACAGGATCCCCTCACCCCTTGTACTTACCTGAGCCTGATCTCAATCCAGCACTATGCATGGGAGCAAAGGACTATTTCTGCTCTCTCCCTTCTCACAGGGCAGATTGATAGCAGTGGGAGCCATTGGGGGATGCCAGAAGAGGAGGATCGGAGATGTTCTGTGCAAAATCATTGTAAAGAGCAGGTAAGTATAACATGTTTATTATTATTATTATTATTGTTTTAACCAAAACTTTGCAATCAGTCAATTTGAATGCGAAAGGCCACACAGTACATATGCTCATTCAATGTTGTCTAGCGCCCCCACTGACTAGTACAATGAAGTCTCCTTGTTTGCCAGGTTGCATCAATGTCATGATATGTGAAAAAAGGCTGAACTTTTTATGGACAGACCTTGTATTTGTTTAGCTGTTTGGCTGAACTCCCACTTTGGTTCTGATTAAATAACACACACATACAGTATACTTTTTATACTATTTGTAAATTAATCAATCGTCATATTATTTTTTTCTAATACAGTTTTACTTTTATAAAAAAGAAAATTTTGCGCTAAACCAATAATAAAATAATAACGTGATAGGTGAAATCACAGAAGGCAGCAATCACGTGATCTAACACAAGCATAGAGAAATAAAAAAGAAAATTGCGCCAACTAAAAAAGAAACAATAAAGTCCATAAATAACACAAACGTATGTAAGTCCAAAAAAAATGATGAATGTGACATCAACAGCACCCAAGTGAAATGTAGAGGATTTGTGAGCCACCACCACAAGGACTGAGGCTTACCAGAGATGAGCCCAATAACAGCATAAAATAGATCCAGACGATATATCCCAAGGCAGTTCTCACAGCTAACCGGGATCCTGTCTCACACCAACACAGCTGATTTCTGATTCACAGGAGTGGGAAGCAGCGCTGGAATGTGAGTTGGATGGCCACAGCTAGTAACGGCTGTAGGGACTGCATGGAAATGGCCACTTTTTACTTTTGACACCTTTTTTTGGAATCTTACTATTGCTGATCTTCAGTTTTCTGTCAAAGCGCATTTTCTCTACATTATTGTGCCAAACCAGCTCCTGATAGTGGCAACAGCAGACCATGCCTGATGAATGTCTGCTGGCATATCTGCTTGTAGTTTCCAGAAGTGCATGCGGCATGGTGACAATACAGGAGAGACAGTTATCACATTATGACAAGTGCTTGAACAAATACATTCATAGCAGGATCGCCTGGTATTCTTTTAAAGCCCAACTTTAAATTTGAAAATTCTCCCCTTCAGTGGGGCTGCCCCCACACTACAAAGTTTAACTGCTTGTTCAAATCTAGGGGGCATTGAAAATATTAATTACTTAAATGATCCTTCACTTATCCACACGGCTAGACCAGTTCCCTCAGTATCTTCTTTCCCATGCTCGAGTGGTCCAAGGTCCTGAAGTCATCAAGATACACAGTCCTAAACTTGATATGACACAGAGGGACAGTCCACCACCAGAGCCTGGGGAACAGAGAATCTGGTAAGTAAAGGTGCTTTTATTCTCCCCTAGAATTAATATAGTAGTGAACCCTTGCAGTGCCAGTGCAGTCCCACTGCAGGGCAGAATGTTCAAATTTCCCAGAGTTGTACTTTAATGAAAGTTGCAAATTAAAAAATATTGAAATCAAATTTTGAAATTACATTAATGTTAAAGATTCTATGAGAGTGGGCTTTAATGAAAGTTGCAAATTTTAAAATATTAAAATCTAATTTTGAAATTACATGAATGTTAAAGATTCTTTGAGAGTTTAACAATTGATTAGTAAGAAATCATTATATATTTTCTCATTTTTCTGTAAAGGTTACATAATGCCTCATCTCTATGGGTCTAAGTCTGGCCATATATTTTTTTTTATTTTTTTCATTTAGCCTACAGACTAACCAGGAAAAAAAAAACATGCCTCCATCCACACCAATGAGATAGGTGGAAAAATCTACCCCCCCCCCCCCCCGCCCCACGAGACATTGTATTCTAACAGCAGGACCTGGTGCTGTCAGAATACACTGATCAGTGACTGTAGCCACTGATAGGCAAACATTTTCAAACTTGTTTTCTCTACATAAGTCAATCGAATGGCCACCCACTGATCAAAATTAAGCCTGCTGAAACAGCTTAACTTCAATCTATCTGTCGACACCATAAGAGATCTATCTTATATAAAAGGGTGTAGGAGAGATGTGCTAGCTTGACAGTAACTATTTGGAAACCAGTACTATAATGTTGATGTTGTACCAGTTATGGCTCATGCACACAGGATGTTTAAAAAACAATACCGCTTTTTTACATTAGCGTTTTTGCATTTTTTCCCACGTTAGTGTTTTTGGAAGTTTGTTATTGAAACGTAGGAAAAGAAAAACCACGCTAGACTGTTAAAAAGATGTAGGCAGCAGCTTAAAATGGGATACACAAATATCAATTAGAAAACAAAAGTAGAAAACTGTGCCAATAAGACACATTAGCCATAAAAATGGCATATATATAAAATAACATAAATAATAATTAACACATGAAGTGATATTGCACAAAAAATGATTATGATTGATTTCCACATAAACCCATATCTAGAACCGATAATGTCCAACCAAAAAAATCTATAGGCTATATACAGAGCGAAGCAAAATAAAGTCCTTAAAGTGGATGTAACAATGTAGAGTATAAGATTTCCTATCATCTGTGCCCAGTCTTGCCACACAGAGTTAATCCAGATCTGAGAAATCCTCTTTTATGTTCAGTGAAAATGAACAGCCTTCCAGATAAAACCCTGCCTAAATAAAAAGTCAGTTTTCTCTCTTCTTGCTTTGAGTGAGAGGTTATTTACATATCTAGCTGGGACATGTTTATCATATGTTATGGTTTGTTTATCATAACATGAGGTGATATAACATCATAACACATCCTAGTAATATACAATGAACTTTGGATCACCTCTTGTTATAATAAACATGCCCAAGCTAGATATGTAAATAACCTGTTACTGAAAGCAATAACAGAGAAACGGACTTTATAATTTGGCAAGTTTTTATCTGGAATTCTGTTAATTTGCACTGAACTTTAAAAGAGGATTATTCAGCGCTGGATTAACTCTGTGTGGCAAGACTTGGCACAGATGATAGGAAATCTTATACTCTACATTGTGACATAAAAAATATATATTTTTGGGGTTTACATCCACTTTAAATTCAATCCAATCTCCCTGAGCAGCACACAAGTGATTCACACATTTGCAAGTGCCCACTACCGTAAAAGAAATGGCCGCTTACCAAAAGGCAAGCACAAAGAGCATTCGGCTGTGGCCCAGCCGCGGCCTTTGGCTTGCATACAGAGTGGAAAGGATCAGGATTGAACCAGGAAATGGAATGACCAGCTGAATGTTCCTCACCATATTATAGGTGTCCGTGACTGTAGGTTGGATAACTCCTCTGCTGCTTCTTCCAGTAACATCTCCTTTCTACTTCTTCCCTGGTACTCTCTATAATGTAAAAGTGCCTAAAAATGTCAAACGTGGCTAAGCGCAGCTTAAAGCGTTTTTGGAAATTTTTGGGGATTTTTTAGTTTTTACAGCTCGATTTAACTTCTGGAAACAATGGCTGGCTGTTTTTTACTGCCACTAAATGCTTATGCCTCCAAACACCTCTGACAGTTTATGTGTGCATGGACACACATACTAACATGAAGGGGCTTTTAGAGGCAGTTGAAAATGCAGCGCTACCCCCGGAGGAGCCGCTGGTTAGATTTGGGATCGGCATATTTAAGTTACCTCTGTGATGGTGTCTAGGGGTGATGATAGTGATGAGAGCAGTAATAGAATGTCTAGACCGTTGGTTGATGTTTTCAATGCTTTATTTCTGGTCCAACAGGGACCTTTCAGCTGGTCAAGAGGAACATTCAGCTGGTCAAACAGTCAACTCGAGGTAGATTGAGTAGATTGGTGAAAAAGAGTAACCTTGCAGATACAGGCTGTGGATAATAGAAGCAGTCCTGCCTCCAACGAATGTGTTTGTCTCGTCGCCACTACAGCCGGGGTGGGTATAGCGCCCCCGGACAGGTCCCTCTCACAGGCCTGGCAGCCAGAAAGTCACTAAGGATTGCTGAGAAGGAACAAGTCTCTGCCACTGACTTGGATCTAATAGAATTTGGTTTAGTAAAGGGTCTCTCTCACAGGCCCAGTACTCAGGAACATGAACGTAGAGCGAATCCTCTCAGTCATTAATTTTGGGACCACCGACTGACAGTTTGCAGCAAACAACCTGTCAGTGTTTGGTACCCAGATCCCCGATGGTTCGTCTAAGCCCCATTGGTTCACCTGCCTCTGGGCTCACCTCAGACCGACTCCTCATCGAACAGCACATCCAGCTTGGGATCTTTAAGTTGTGGAACCCCAGTAAGTCACTGGGGCCCCATTGTAGTTTCAGTTGCTCTGAGCCATGAGGGCCCAGTGTCAGGAACTCCGCGTAGCATGTGCGCCCCGGCCAGGTAGGCCATAGTGGTGGGGCCTGTGATGTGCGCACACCCTGAAGGTGGGTGCTGCACTTGGAACCAGGAACCCGCGAAGAACCTCGAAAAATGGAGTCTGCCACAGAAATACCTTCCCCCAGCATGCCCAGCGAGGGAAACACGCCTCCAATTGACTGCTGGGGAAAATCGGCTCTGCCTGGACCCCTCTGGTACCACCTGTCGTCCAAAGGTGTAACTACACCTCCAGAGTACAGAATGACCCACAGGACAGCTCAGAACTGACAGAACCCAATTTAGTAAAACAACACGGATGAGAGCAAGTTAACTCTCTCATCCCCAACTAAATTTAGCGTAGAACCTGTACTGATAAGTACACATCCCTTAGAATCCTGCAAAGTAATCACATTTTGTTTAACTTTTGAATTTGACATAATTTTTCTTAAGGTCCTGTACTCACATTTTGCTGTTTTGGCATTGAGCAGGTAGAAGCTTTAAGCATAGTTTTAGTAAACCTCTTTTATTTTCTAACCAACACTCCCACACTGCATATATTACAAAAAACACTGAGGTTGCTGGCTGTATCATCCTCATGACACGTGGAGCTTGCAGAGAAGAATACAGTTATTTCTTCCTAGATAACTGTGACTCCTGGCCAAGAACTCTTGACAGATATGGAAAATCTCACATCTGTTCCAAAAAAAATTCTTCGGAAAATCATCTGTACTATTCTTCATAAATATTCATTCATGTCTGTGTTCCATTAGTTAGAGCTCATTAGCTGCTTAGAAGTTTTTCAGATAAATAGAGGAGCAAACAAAATTGCATGAACTTGGGCTCAAGCGAAATCACAACTGTTTACTGATAATCACACACTTTTGGTGGTTTTCACCAAAAAAGTTTAAACCATTTTTAAATTATAAGAATGTTTGGCTGGCTTTCCTATTCTCTGTCTTGTATGTCTTGCCAGAACCTGTCTGGAAGTGTCTGTAGGGAACAGTGATCTCCATTTTCTGAGTACATTTAGAACTGGACACTTTTTCTCAGTGTTCTTCAGTGTCCTCATCATTCACAGGCACTTACCACAATGTAAACTGGAGGTTCATCACTATGCTTACATCACATATATATATATTACATTTGTTAGCTGTCATCATTCACCACAGCTGTCATTAATCCCTTGTCACTTACTCTATTCTAAAAATGAGGATGACCATCATCAGTCCTATTCGTGGTCAATTTTGTAGTTGGCAGCGTTCAATAAATGCTGTTGATAATTCTTTTCTTCTTTTGTTGCACCACAGATAAAGCCATGTTTAATTCCTGATAGCGGCCAACGATCACAGCTAGGGAACAGAGAGTTATAGGGACATGTTAATGTTATATTTTTTTTGTGTTTGGTACAATGATTCTAAGCAAGAAGAGTCCATCATCAAATGATCCACTTTTTAAATTTTTTATTATGTTTGGGAAATAAACATTGTATGCGCATTTTTAACCAAACATTTGAATAAAAAAGTTACATTTGTTCAAATCCATATGTATATGTTTTAACTCTTAGGCCGCGTACACACGATCAAATTTGTCCGCTGAAAACGGTCCGATGGACCGTTTCAGCAGACAAATCCGATCGTGTGTACGGGCTAGCGGACAGATTTGTCCATCGGACAAATTTCAAAGCATGCTTTGAAATTTGTCCGCTACAAACCTGTCCGTCGAATATGTCCGCTGGTTAGTACGGGAAACCAGCGGACATATCCTCCTGCACATGCGTCGTATCCTGTGAATGGATCCGATGCATGCACGCGGAAGTGTTTACTTCCTGGTGCGTGACGTCGTGGTGACGTGGCGGCGTCAACGTCACCGCCGTGTCACCACGCTGTCTGCCGGCGGGGATTTTGATCCGATGGTGTGTACACGCCATCGGACCGAAATCCGATGAGACATGTCCGCTCTAAACTGTCCGTCGGACAAGTTTGAGCGGACATATCTCATCGTGTGTACGAGGCCTTAAAGCGGAGGTTCACCCTAAAAACATGTATATAACATTACACTTAGCATACTTTTAACATTTACAGTATGCTGTTTTTGGTTTTTTTGCTGTACATACCGTCTTATTGCTCTTTTCCACCCGGCTTCGGGGTTCTCACTCCCGTAGGAGTAGGCGTTCCTATGCAGAGACTAAGTGTCATGTGGGACTTCGCCCAGATGATTGACGTCTTGAGAAAAACTCCCCCCCCGGCGGATAAGGCGCGCCACGAGTTTCTGAAAGTAGCAAAACTGCGAGTCGGCTCTATACGGCGCTATACATCAAATCATGTGCAAGCTAAAATGTTGTTTTTTATTTTCCTTGCATGTCTCCCTCGGATCTACAGCGACTACACTTTCAAGTGCACTTTTAATGCAATTTCATCTGCACTTTGCACTTTGCACTTGTTTGCACTTGGATTTGCCTTTAGTAAATAACCCTCACTGTTTTTTTTTTGCGAAGTGTATGCTTTTTTGTTTATAGTGCAAAAAAATAATAACCGCAGAGGTAATCAAATACCACCAAAAGAAAGCTCTATTTGTGGGGAAAAGCTCTATTTTTTGGGTACAGCATTGCACAATTGTTAGTTAAAGCGATGCAGTGCCGAAACGCAAAAAATAGTGCGATCATTTAGCAGCTAAATCTTCCAGGGCTGAAGTGGTTAATGTGCTCTTGAATATCTCTTTGGTTGAATTCTCTTGCAGCATGTATGAATGCATTGAGTAAATAAATACCGAAAATTGCGTGTGCCCATGAAACAAACTATGGTACACAAAACTACCCATAGTTAACATTTTAGAGGCCTTTACAGGTCGTCAGTTTCAAATTAACTATGATTGATGGCCCTAGAATTAGTGCTCTCACTCTGGCATGTGCAGTGATACTAATGTCATAATTTTCATAAACATGTGTTTACAGTTGTATGTGCTTGTACTGGGGAATGAGGATTTTAAATATTTTTGGTGCTTTTGCCTTAATTTAGTGTACTATTCATTTTCTAGACCCCTAATGTCACCTCTGCATACCACTGAAGCTAATCAAGCACAGTTTGTGCTTGATCAACTTTTTCCTAGACCACAGAAGCCAGGGAGTGACAGCTATAAAACAGTAGGTGACAAGAAGCTTATTGCATTGAGCTTCATTCAGTGCAGGGATGATCCAGTAGCAACTGACAGAATACAAGAGGGATTCGCCTAGCATGGAACCTATTATATTTCTTTTGCTGAGCCCGTAGGCTGCATATTGCCAGCTTTTGTACAATGTGTCTATAGCACAAAACAACACAGAAAATCTGCTTTCAGAGCCACTAACTAAACTTATGTCACTTGCCGATTAACAGGGTACCCCTATTGGGTTCCCTAAACAGATAGCACATGTACCTTTTTTAGTATTCTGTTAAATTAAAAGGCCTGTGGATGCCTGGGACTAGTAAATGAGCTTTGGTAACAAATTTGTGCAAACTTTGCATTCACTGTTACTTGTATTTTATTATTGTCTTATTTTATAGATTTGTCATAGTTGTGCCTTTCCAAATGTCTCTTCCATAAACCTTCTGTCTCTTATATTCTTTGTAGCATTTAAACGATGATAGTGTTCCTTCTTTTTTTTCTTTTTTAAAAGTTATTTTCTTATTATTTATAGCCATTTTAACTTTGGCCGTGAGGAATATACTTTGCAGTGAGTTTGCATACAGTCTTTTTGAAGAATTCCCATTTCTGTTCTATGTCCATTGATTCCAATATCCCGTCCCAGTCTAATTTTTTTATGTCGCTTTTTAACCCTCCTCTTATGTTAGCTTTCTGTTACTATCCATGATGTTAATGGGTCGGTTTTGACCCGTGTCTTAAATCAACCATAAAATACCCTCTGAACAATTATTTATCATCCAATTTGTTTCTTTCCTCTTGGTTACCTTGTTAGGCTTCTTTATCCTTGAAAAGATTGGTTTTATTATTTTTGGTGTGACCACTTAGACCTTTCTTTTGATAGCATACCTCTCATTTTCAAATTTAAAAAATGGTAAAATAAAGTCAGCAACTCTGAAATGTATTGGTCCTATGTTTCTTTACTTTATTTAGAGAAGCAGACAAGCAGGCAAAGAGATAGGCCCCTCCCTAACTACACCTTACAGGGTTGAGAGGTGATTGGCTGTCAGTGTTACTAAGCAGAGAGAGTGTTTATGATTTCAGTTTTGGCATTTATTAGTGTCCTATAATCCTATATTATAACTGGGTCAGAATTGACCCTAACACCATAAACGTCTTAATTTTCACCACAGTATTTTATAATTTAGTGAAAAGGATTCTTTTTCTATTACATTGTTTAAATAGAGGTTCCTGACAAAGTAAAAAAATCTTGATGCAATAAACAAATTTATGTGATACTTATAGACATTCAAAACCTGAAAACAGGTTGGTTCTGACCCTAACATAAGAGGAGGGTTAAGCCAACTTGCAAGCATTTGTTAAAGGTAAATGGATAGCTGGGCACCTCTATGTATTCATCAGGAATTGATGCTGATCCTGATGATGCGCGCACATGCGTGAAAAGGGATTGAAGCACAAGCCTGACACGCTATTGCATGAGCCATCCCTTTACTACGTCTGAATGGTGAAACGCACGCTGGCCCTGGGTAAAGCAAGCGGTGATGCGGGGTAAACCAGTTAGTAAGCTGCACATGTTGAATGCCTATTTTCCTTCACTAGCATATGAGTGTATGTGTTTTAAATGTGTTTAGCCCGGTTTTTAATAAAACAAACTACACTATATTCTTCCCTATTGTGGTCCGTTCTGGAGCATTTTGTTGCAGTGCATAGATTGGGAGAGAGGAAGCTGCTGGAAGATAGATATTGTCTTGATCTCCTGAGAGGTGGATTTGGCTAGTACTGTACATGCATGATGGTCACTCTATTGGCCGAAGGGTTCTGGTGAGCGTATATTTATTTTGCACACTCGGTGGATCACTATATATTGAAGATTTGAGCACTTATATTTCTCAGAAGAGCGTGGTGATTGGTCATCCATTTTTGGTCTTTTGAGTTTATTATTCCCAAATTAAAACGATCATGGACTGTTCTTTTAATTTATGTCTTTATGTATAATTTAATAGGTCTTTTACTAAGGCTACATTAAATGAATGCAATTTCTTTAACTGCTTGACGACCAGCCGCCGCAGTTATATGGCAGCAGGTCAGCTCTGCTGGGCGAGAGCACGTAGTATAACATCACCTCGCCCAGCAGCCAATAGGGGCGCGCCCCCCCCCACTCGCTCCCGCCTCCCGTACGAGGCGGGCGTGATCGCTGACAGCCACCCGCGATCGCTCGTTACAGAGCGAGGACCGGGAGCTGTGTGTGTAAACACACAGCTCCTGGTCCTGTCAGGGGGAGAAATGCCTGACCATCTGTTCATACAATGTATGAACAGCAATCAGTCATTTCCCCCCTTCAGTTAGAACACACACAGCGAACATAATTAACCCCTTCCCCGCCCCCTAGTGTTAACCCCTTCTCTGCCAGTGGCATTTTTATAGTAACCCAATGCATTTTTATAGCACTGATCGCTATATAATTTGTCAATAGTCCCAAAAATGTGTCAAAAGTGTCCAAAGTGTCCGCCATAATGTCGCAGTACCTAAAAAAAATCACTAGTAAAAAAAACATTAATAAAAATGCCATAAAACGACCCCCTATTTTGTAAACGCTATAACTTTGCGCAAACCAATCAATAAACGCTTTTTATTGCAGGTTTTTTTTGTACGAAAAATATGTAGAAGAATGCGTATCGGCCTAAACTGAGGAAAAAACTAATTTTTTATATATTTTTGGGGGATATTTATTATAGCAAAAAGTAAAAAATATAATAAAAAAAAAATTGTCGCTCTATTTTTGTTTATAGCGCAAAAACTAAAAAACGCAGAGGTGTTTAAATACCACCAAAAGAAAGCTCTATTTGTGGGGAAAAAAGAACGCCAATTTTGTTTGGGAGCCACATCGCACGACCGCGCAATTGTCAGTTAAATCGACGCAGTGCCGAATCGCAAAAAGTGCTCTGGTCTTTGACCAGCAATATGATCCGGCGGTTAAGTGGTTAAATAACATGCCAGGAGGAAGCCTTAAACCTGTATGTGAAGTGGCACACAGATGTATTCCAGGTTTTTTTTTTTTTCTATAAAGATTTTATTGAGAGAAAAGATATATTAACAGACATCCTAAAAACATGATGTGAGATACAATAACATATGGCATAATCTTAATGAGGCCCAAATAACACTTTCAGCCAGTATAAAATTGTCAGCAGCCTAAGTAAAAAGGAAATTATGTGCTCAACTATCACAAAAGGCTCAAGATAACATGGCTATACTGCAGTGTATCTAGGTTCTCGGACCCATAGAAGGGGGAAGATCTATAGACGTACAAGCAACCCCAATATAGATGGGATGATAATCCAGGTTACGCCAGAACAGGGCCTTTGGTTTACTTTCGCCTTAGTCCTAGGAGGACCGCTTCCTCCAGCAGGGATGGTCGGAGAGATCCACCAAGCGCAGACCCATCCGCCCACCTCGTTAAGATTGCTAATGCCAAGAGAAGAGGTAAAGAAGAAGAAAGAAACGAGAGGGGAGAGAGGAAAAGAAAAAAGGGGGAAAAAAGGGGGGAGGAGCGAGGGTCAGCTGAACTCAAATGCCCGGAGAGGGGGTGGGGAAACCACTAGCTACCCTCTCCGTCTACTATGTTGGTACAGGAAAAGGTCGACCTTATCATACAACACATGCAAAGCCAACTCACCTTGCACACTATTATTCATCACACCTCCTTGATAAGGTCCTGAATGTAAACCAGTCTTTCCAAACATAGGAAAAGCTATAGATTCTATCTTGTGCAGTATGTATCAGCTCCCCTATCGCAGCAATATGGTTAATGCGTGCCACCCACTCTTTAAGTGACGGGGGTGTCGTGTCTCTTCAGTGAACAGGCAAGCACAGTCTGGCCGCGTTAATCATATGAATCGCCACAGATTTGCAGTACCGTTTTTTAGGAATTTCTGAGAGGTGAAGAAGATACTGTGCTGGTGAAAACTGTTTTTTTTTATTGAATAAACAAAGACGTTTCCGACTCTCAGTCTGCTTATGTTTTTACATAAGCAGCCAGGGGATCCTAAGTGATATTATTGACCAAACATGATCATAACAATATTCAGTCAATGATGTATGCCTGGTTTCCTGGCACTGCCATATTCATTCTAGCAGTGCCAGGCAACTGTCATTTACAAAGGGAGTAAGAGAGGACAACAGTGGTGCAAGGCATTGCTTATTGTGACTGAAAAAGGATCTATTGTAGAAGGATTATTTGGTCAAGAACATCACCCAGAATGCCCAGCTGCTCTGTTTACATTACTGCAGCAGCCAGGGAGCTGTTATTGATTGACAGGGCAGCATTGTTGTTGCTGTGAGTAGTCATGCCAGTGGACATTGCTCATTGTGATTGACACTGGGTCTATATTGATGGATGATGTGATTGATATTGGATATACCGGTACATCAGGGGACATTATTAAAGTAAGAAAAAAATATACTTTTTCTATGGTTTTATATACTATTTACAATTTTCTGTGAATGAATATTAGGGATAGTACAGTGGGGGAAATAATTATTTGATCCTTTTTGCCATTTTTAAAAAATGGCGCAGCTGAGTGGGTCTCCACCACGTCATTTTCTCACAGCAATCTGTAAATGAATGAACTACAAGTCTCATTTTCCACAGCAGCAGACAGCTTGTAGTTCTCAATGAACTGCAAGGACACTCGTGAGTGCCTTTGTAGTTCATTGACACTTCATCCAGCTTTGTAACTGTCTACCCATTTGGATGTATGGGCAGGCAAGCTGGAGGAAGTGTCTACAGGAGCCTGACATTGCACTTGGGATCTACTGATCTACGCATGCAGGCTCATCCTTCAAAAATAATAATAATAAAAAACGTTTTTTTGAGTAAAAAATAAATGTGCATTTAGTTATTTACTTTCTTATATTTTTATCAAGATAATTGACATCTTTGGTAACCCGCAGATGCAATAACAGGTCAAATTGATGTTTCTTTGTTTGCTATTTCCATCACAAATGATAGTCCCCAGCTGTCTGCTGGGTAAATCAACCCCAATAAGTTCCAATGATTGGCTTTATGCATTTAGAAATTCACAGAAGATCTGTAACATTCTTATTCAAGAAAATCAGGTTATCATGATTTGCTGGAAAGTATATGATTCATCTGATCCAACATATTGCAGCAATTTACAAATCAGCACATAAAGCATTCTTCCATAAATAGAACCACTTTGAGGTCAGAGTAAAACATTTTCTAGTAGATCTGCAGCATGCTTCTAATTTGTTAAATACAAATTTTAGAAAGACCCTTATTTTATAGTTAAAAAAATCAGACAGCCCTTGCCCACAAGTAAAAAAAAGAACATATGTAAGTCGTAATGTTATTTTGTAATTCATCATGTTGTTGACTAAAAAATACTACCATGTTGTATGTTTTTCCAATGATTTGTATAGTAGTAAGCTTTCTACTTTATCACTTTGTATTTCCACCGTTTTCAAGTGGGACACAGAAGTAACCTTACCAGTGCTGCAAAATAATTGTCACTGCAACCTTGTTAGTAGATGCAGTATAGGTCTGCAAATTAATTCAAGAGACTAGCTCTGGTCCTCTCTAAAATATTGAGTGATTGTTAAAGAATGTATTTTTATCAATTCATAACCCACATGTCAATAATATAGTTGGTTAACATAAAATATTAGATATGGCGTTTTTTCTTGATTGTCTGACTGTTATCTACTCTGTAATAATCTATAGATATTAAGCTAAAATCACAAACATACATGTGGCCAATGAGGGTTTTCAGTTTTATGGATCGTACCATGTTTGTGTGCACTGATATTGATTTAAGGTATTCTTATTGAAATTATTGTCTTAATAAACAGTTCCAAAACTTAAAATCACAAGCAAAATCAAAGGCACCCTTGTGTTTTTTGAAAGGTCAGTAGGTGCTTTAATATTTGGGAACAATTAATAATAGCTGATGTTCCACAGAGTGCATTTACTTCTTCTAATGCTAGTACACACGTACGGGATTCCCGGCGGTAAAAAGTCTGCCAGGAATCCCGAGGGGAAAACCGAGAACCTGTAAAAACTGCCATGAGAGCTTTTGGCGGGGAAAACCGGCCGTGCACATGCTCCATCGCAGTTTTCCCGACAGGAAAACTGCCAGAAAAAAAAGAGAATCAGCTCTTTTTTTTCCCACTGGAATCCCCGGCGGTCTTTTTCCCGGCAGTTTTCCTATGTGAAAAACTGCGATGGAGCATACACACGGCCGGCATTCCCGACCAAAGCTTCATCGCAGTTTTTCTGTTGGGAAAACCTCTCGTGTGTATGAAGAAAAACTTGCCGAGCAGGTTCTCGGTTTTCCCATCGGGATTCCTGGCAGACTTTTTACCGCTGGGAATCCTGTACGTGTGTACTAGGTCTTTGCATTAACAGTCTCTAGATCACACATTGGTGGTGTTCTAAAAAGTTCTACAGTCCACTTCAGGTCAAATCTCAAATTCGGTAAATTACCTATACCTACTTCCACTTCTTAGCCTGTACAAACTATCAAATAAAGGTGGACATTATTCTCTATTGCCATTAATATTAGCACATCCAAAAATATACAGTAAATTAGGAAAATAGCTTGGGATCACTTAGGAAAAACAGTCTGTTAACTACATTTCGAAAAACATTGCTCTACAAATTAAACATTAATGGCCTATGTGCCCCATAAAATTGTAATTTTTGGGGTAGTCCTAATGCTACAGTAATCATTGAAATTATCGTAATAGTTTTTCTTACCTTTATTTAAAAAAGTATTTATAGTCTACACTGTCTACATGTATGCTTTCTCCCTATTAATGAACACATCACACCCTTATAGATTTATATAGAAAGATGTTCAGATAAATATATTATAGGTAAGTGTGTTTTTGGTGTTGTACTGTTAACAATGGGTATGAATTGTAGTTAGCAGCTGCATCCGGGTGGCACAACAGGGATGGCAGCAATTGAACAATTAAAATACAATATAGGGGTAGTCCAGCAGAAACTAGTGTCCATGGATAAGAATTGGCGAAAAAAAGTTTTAGCTTCTTAAAGGGATTGTAAAGTCAGAAGGTTCTTTTTATCTAAATACATTCTATGCATTCAGATAAAAAGCCTTCTGTGTGCAGCAGCCCCCCCCCTCAGCCCACCCCCCCCCCCCCAACACTTACCTGAGGTCCCTCTCTGTCCAATGATGTCCACGAGTGCCTCAGCCGTCCGAGATTCTCCCTCCTGATTGGCTGAGACACAGCAGCAGCACCATTGGCTACGCTGCTGTCAATCAAAGTCAGACAGCAAATTAGTAGAGAGAGGGGGCGCGGCTGGGTCGGGTGCTCCATGTCTGAATGGACACAGGTATCTGAGACTCTATATCAAGTGCCCCCATTGCAAGCTGCATGCTGTGGGGGCACTGAGCAGGAGGAAAGGCCAGGAACACAGGAGAGGAACCCGAGAAGAGGAGGATCCAGGCTGTTCTGTGCAAAATCATTACACAGAGCATGTTTGTTATTTTTAAAGGAATTTTTACTTTACAATCACTTTAAGCACTTACTGAAACTGTGATGATAATGACATAACCCCTGGTGCCTGATGTGACTGTGAAGGACTGAGTCCTATAAAGATAAGATCTATTTACCTCTATTTATCTATTTTTGCTACTGCAAATTACAAATTACAAATAAATATTAATGATCACAATTACATTAGAATGCCACAGTATTAAGCTAATTTATAATATAATGCTTTATCTGACATTGTTTTTATATTTTCATTTTTTCCTTGCTGTATTATTATTAGTAGTATTACTATTTTGATTGACTTTTCTTTTATTGGGTCAAACATACACAATGTAGTGATGTTTAGAAAGCACAAGCAGTAAACATGGAAATCAAAGCACATACAGTATAGTAAAATCAAAATAAAATTCAAATCCCCCACATTTTGTGAATAAACAATACAATGATTAGTATTAACACACAATCTTACAAGCGGGAACATATGATACAATAATTAAAACTCTCATGCAAGATGACAATATGTTTTGCTATAACTTGGATTTATTTATGCTATATAATGTGCATTATATTATAATTAATAGAAAGATAACCATATGTGTTTCCTTCTCTTCTATAGGTACATTGGCGCACTTGGAGCACGCGTAATATGTAATAACATTCCAGGACTTGTCACCAAGCAGAAGCAACTCTGTCAAAAGCACCCTGACATAATGCAAGCCATTGGTGAGGGAGCCAAGGAATGGATTAGAGAGTGCCAGCATCAGTTCAGACATCATCGCTGGAATTGCAGCACCCTGGACAGAGACCACACAGTCTTTGGGAGAGTCATGCTAAGAAGTATGTTGTTGTTCTGAAAAATAAACCCATACAAGTGAAAGTTGAAAAACAGTGCTAATAGCTTCAATGTCCTATAGTATTGACCATCAGAAAGATCTAACTATTTTTGTTGCTTTAATCAATCTAATATATACATATACATATATGTATATATATATATATATATACATATACTGTATTTATTGGCGTATAACACTCACTTTTTTACCCTGAAAATAGAGGGTAAACTGTGCCTGCGTGTTATACACAGGGAGCTGTGGAAAGTGTTTTTCCTGAAACTTCCCTCTTAACGTCAGGGTGCATGTTATACGCCGTTAAATACGGTATATATATATATATATATATATATATATATATATATATATATATATATGATTCAATACAAAGCAATACCGTTTATAATATCAAATCTACATATACAGTACACAGTATACCGTATACACCAGCCCTCAAAATTTCCATGATGACAGGGCTGCATGACCAATCTCACTCCAATCTGTGCCTACACTTATGCCGCGTACACACGGTCGTTTTTTGCGATGAAAAAAAACGTTGTTTTTTTAAAACGTCATTTAAATTGATCGTGTGTGGGCAAAACGTCGTTTTTTGTCTTAAAAAAAACGACCCAAAAAAAATTCCAACATGCTTGAATTTTTTGTGTCGTTTTTCAAAACGTTGTTTTTTGTTTCACAAAAAGTCACCGTGTGTATCAAAAACGTAGTTTAAAACGAAGTTTTTCAACCCGCACATGCCCAGAAGCTAGTTATGAAGCGAGCTTCAATGGAAAAGAGTGGTGAACGTAACCTCGCTTTTTGTGAAAAAAACGATGGTGTGTATGCAAAATCGTCTTTGAAAAGTGACGTTTCAAAAACGTCGTTTTTTTACTTCACAGAAAACGTTGTTTTTTTTCATCACAAAAAATGATCGTGTGTACGCGGCATAAGAGTCCCAATGAGATTAGCGGCCAAAGAGAAAATGTGCATGCTCGGGAAAAGTAGTCTGGTGAGCCGCGCACAGGCAGAGCAGTACACAGGAGCTCTCCTTACAATTCTCATTAAGCCATGGGACCTAACAGTATGACTTCTCTGAGCCTGCCCCCCTCCCCCTCCCCCGACCAATGTAGTGTAAGCGTCCAACAGTTCAGCCTGAGCACTGTGAACAGACTGGTCTCAATGTGTGCTGTGCTATCGTGTCAATGGCTGTTCAGTTGTGTGGATCTCAGCGCTGGATTGTACTCCCTCCCGCTGTGCTGCAGCTCCTTTCCTCACTGCCAGCCTAAATAAAAGGGGGAAGTGGGGACATGCAAGCGTGGAGCCGCACACACAGGCTCCTGATGATGAGATGAATAGGAGAGGGAGAGGGAGAGAGAGAGAGAGAGAGAGAGAGAGAGAGAGAGAGAGAGGAAGGATGGATGGGAGTTGCAGAGGAGACAGCAAGAGAATGGGGAAGAGACCCAGTTCTAGTGCCCTGTCCCTCTGGTCTGCCCCCAGTGCCCTGTCCCTCTGGTCTGCCCCCAGTGCCCTGTCCCATTTTGTTAAAGTTGTTGTTGGTAATATTTAATTGTGTAACTTGATTCAGCATAAAACATTTAACAGTGTCATTCCATGAGATAATCTACGAGGGCGTGTTTACGGGTGCAGTTAGGTGCAGGGCAGTGTATGAATTAGGTGGGGCAACTGGTGGCGAGTAATTCTTGAGGCCTGACTAGTAGCGCAGGACTTGAAATTTTGAGCCCTGGTATACACTACTGTGTAAAAGTTTTAAGCAGGTGTGAAAAATTGCTGTAAATTAAGAATGCTTTCAGAAATAGAAGTGTTAATAGTTTTTTTTGCTAATAATTAACAAAATAGAAAGTAAATGAACATAAGATAAATCTAAATCAAATCAATTTTTGGTATGACCACCCTTTGCCTTCAAAACAGCATCAATTCTAGTGTTGCTCACGAATATTCGAATTGCGAATATTCGGCTCGAATATTGCATATTCGAGAAATCGCGCAATATCTCGAATATTGTGCCGAATATTCGCAATGTCGAATATTCGGATTTTTCTCAAATTTTTTTTAACACAGATCACATGCTAGTGATCTCCATCGACGTGTAAAAGCAATGGTGGTATGATTAGAGGGACCCTGGGCCGAGTAGCGCATGTGATCCTTTTATGCTGCCGAATATTCGCAATGCGAATATTCGGCAATAGCAATATCGCGCGATTTTTTTCCCCGCCCTTCATTCACATCACAGCCAATCAGAGTTCCATTTCCACAGGTGTCAGAGGTTAGCAACCTCCACATCAACCAATAGGAAGCTGCCTCACGACCATTATATAAACTAAGTGCCAGCATGTGCTCATTGCAGATTCACAAGGTGGATATAGAGGGAGAAGTGTTTCTGTGCTCTGTGTTATATTGCATCAGCATTGCAGTGCCTTTCAGTTCTGTGCTCCTGTTCAGTGTTCAGTTCATTTGAGTATTAGCAGCTGCTAGTGCTTATATTTCTAAACTGCTTTTTTAAAAGCAAGAAGAGACCAAACAGCTTTTTTTAAAGCTACTATTTGTGTGTTTGTGTTCCAGTTTCATTTAGTGTTAGATAGATAGGTTTGAGTGTACTTGTACACCTCTGTAAGCTAGCTAGCTTAGTTTAGTGTGTTTATTTAGTTAGATAGTTATCTGTTTTATAAAAAAAAAAAAAAAAAAAAAAGTTATTTTTAGTTTATTCAGATCTCTGGCTCTGCTGTGTTAGCAGAGTCACTGTTCTATCTATATTAGTTTCTTTATTGCTCTTATTCGTTGCCCAGTCAGTTTTTGTCTGTTGTCTGTCAGTCAGTTAGTTAGTTTAAAAAAAAAAAAAAATTTAAAAAAATTTACCTTTCGTTTAATTGTTGTTTAGTGGCATAGCTACTAGTTGTTTGTCTGCGCGCCTGTTTTTTCTATTATCACATTTACCCCCCCCCCCAATAAAGTTTACCCACCCCCCCATATCAGCATGAGCAGCATCCGTGGTCGTGGCAGCAGGGGTAGGGGAGTTACTCCCAGTGCTGGGTCGCTGCCAGCACGGGGTACCTCTCGCGCCCCTACTACTGGTAGAGGATCGGGTGGAAGGGGAGTCCGCCTCATCCGGGAGTTTTTTACTTCGGGCAGCCGCCCGATATTGCCTTCACAGGCTCCAGCAGTGGTGGAGTACATGGGGCACAGCAGTGCCACTCAGTCATCACCAAGTAGCACCACCACCATCAGTACACCGGTGCCTTTAGTACCCAGCCCCAGCGAGTCCAGCCTCATGCTGTTTGATGGTGAAAGTGACATGGATATCTTGGGGGAGGCCCTCGATCATGCAGACATTGATTTATGTGCTGATGGTCAGGACCTTTTTGAAGGGTTAATGGAGGAGGAGGAGGATGGGGTACTGGCTGTCAGTAGCCCAGAGACCTCCCTTCATGGTGGTGCTGGTGGTTTTCTGCAGGAAACACCAGCACCTAGTCAGACCCATGCGTCTGTGAGGGGACATCGGAGCCAGGCTAGCGGCTCCATGTCAGATGTCTCCTTCAGACCACCACATGTCAGCCCTGGGTCTGACATATCTGGGGGCGAAGAGGAGGGTGACCCAACATGGGTGCCACCTGCCTCGTCGGTTCACAGCATCAGTGACGACGAGGAAGGTAGGCACCCTGGGGAAACGGTGCGCCAGGTCACCAGGGAGACCAACGTCAGGGTCTCCACTGGTGATGGCAGCAGGAGGTGTCAGCAGCAGCAGCAGCAGCAGCAGCAGCAGCAGCAGGCAGCTCCACCTGTGCGCACCGAGTCCCAGCAGGTGGAAGTCAGCGTCACCCCATCTGACAGGAGGGCGACGCTGAAGTCACCTCTCTGGGCCTACTTCACCTTGGTAGCAGATAACCCGACAGTAGCCATCTGCCAGCTCTGTCGTGCCAAGGTGAAGAGAGGGAAGTGTTTGGCTCGGGTGGGTACCACGGCACTCAACCAGCACCTGCGGATTAATCACTGGCAGGAGCATGACCAGATGAAGCGTGCTGGTGGTAGCAGCGCCACCACCACAAGTGTGCAGGGTACAGCAGCCCCTGCCACAGCTTCATCGGCTACCAGCAGGTCATGCCCCCCCGCTCCCTCTAGTAGAGGTACTGCTACCGACAGCCAGACCTCCACATCATCACCCTCCTCTTCGGTGTCCCGCACTGCCGTCCGGCGCCAGGCGTCTCTTTCTGACGCCTTTGAACGCAACACTCCCTTCCCCCCTTCAGACCGACGTGTGCGTTCCCTCAATGGGCTCCTGGCAAGGGTTATTGCCCAACATCTGCTTCCCTTTAACATAGTGGACTGCAACCCCTTCAGGCAGATGTTGGAGCAGGCCCAACCCCAATGGCGTGTCCCCAGCCGCCATTTCTTTGCCAGGACTGGTGTCCCTGCCCTACACCAGCACATTGTGCAGAATGTAACCCTGTCGCTGGATCATGCTGTCAGCAACAGGGTGCATCTGACAATGGATGGC
The DNA here is from genome assembly GCA_029574335.1 of Rana kukunoris. Taxonomy (NCBI): domain Eukaryota; kingdom Metazoa; phylum Chordata; class Amphibia; order Anura; family Ranidae; genus Rana; species Rana kukunoris. Next base: position 381,947,294 of record CM056050.1, on the reverse strand, counting down.
TGGACCAGCAGGCATGGGCAGGGGCGCTACATAAGCTTCACGGCCCATTGGGTTTCCCTCCGAGGCGCCGGGGAGGGATTGGCGGCATCTGATTTTGTGGTGCCGCCCCGGGGTGTCCAGGGGAGAAGTGCTGGTCTCCCTCAAGCCACTGTCTCCGCAGCTGCTGAGCCTCCCAGCAAGCGCCCCCGTAGCTATTCAAGTGTGGGGCACGTGCGCTGTCAGGCCGTGCTCCAGCTTGTTAGTTTAGGGGAACGGAGACACACTGGACGAGAAGTGCTGAGCGCACTTCAGGCTCAGGTCCAGAAGTGGCTGACACCCCGAAGGCTCCAAGCAGGTCTGGTTGTCTGTGACAATGGCAGCAACCTCCTCTCCGCCCTCCAGGCTGGCAGTCTGACACACGTGCCCTGTCTGGCACATGTCCTCAACCTAGTGGTGCAGAAGTTCCTGCGCACCTATCCCGGGTTGAGTGACATAGTGCTAAGGGTACGCAGGATTGCCAGCCACTTCAGGCGCTCCCCAACCGCTACCGCGTCCCTGTCAAAGTTGCAGCGGGACAACAGCCTGCCCCTTCACAGGCTGATTGTGGACAGTGTGACGCGGTGGAACTCCAGCCTCTACATGCTGGAGAGGTTGTGGGAGCAGCGAAGGGCGGTGAAGGAGTACCTGCTGGAGCAAGGCACTGGCGGGCCATCACAACACACACTCCCGTACATCACCAGTCTGGAGTGGGGGCAGATACACCAGGTCTGCCATGTGTTGGCCCCTTTTGAGCAGGCGACCAAGATGGTGAGCAGGGAGCATGTCGGCCTCAACGACGTGCTCCCTATAGTGTTCCTGCTGGACAGGGCACTAGATCGCCTGCTCGGAGCTGGGGAGAGTGCCTTGGTGGAGCAGGAGGAGGCAACACTGCTCCACCAAGACCAGGCCCAGGACGAGGAGGAGGAGGAGGATCATGATGATGATCAGGAGGTGACTGGTGGCGTCCTGGAGTCAGGGCCTGGTCAGGAGGGAGAGCCGGTGTTGGGGGCACCGATAGTCCGGGGGTTTGGCATGACTGACCGCGAACAGCAGCGCCTCCATGACGAGGAAGCGGACGTCATGGACCCAGGCAGCCATGAGGAGTCACAGCGGGCTGTGCTCTTCCCCATGGCTGCCCACATGCTGAGATGCCTCAGGAGGGACCCCCGGGTTAAAGCCATCAAGGAGAGGGACGAGTTTTGGCTGGCCACCCTTGTAGATCCCAGATTTAAGGGGAAACTGGAGCAGTTCCTCCCAGCCAGACGGAGGCAGCCCCGGATGGAGGAACTGCAGGCATGCCTAGTCAGCCGTTTGGAGCAGGCAAGTCCCCGGCCTCCAGTTGTCCCCCCTCATCTCACCCAGCAGGTGGCTGCACCCAGCAGCAACATCAGCAGCCGAGCAGGGGACCTAATGGGTGAGATGAGGATGTTCATGCAAACTGAGCGACCCAGTACCAGCAGCAGCAGCAGCAGCAGCAGCCATCACCACCAGCGGCTGGCCCACATGGTGGCAGACTACATGGGGTCCGTCAGTGCTTCTGACAGTATGAGCACCGACGACCCCATGGAGTACTGGGTTGCCAGATTGGACACCTGCCGCGAGCTCGCTCAGTATGCGCTGGAGTTATTGTCTTGCCCCCCCTCCAGCGTACTATCTGAGCGGACATTCAGCGCGGCAGGTGGGGTGGTCACGGACAAGAGGACCCGTCTGTCCACAGACTCCGTGGACAGACTCACATTCATCAAAATGAATGAGTCCTGGATCGGCGGTGACTTTCTGGCACCCGCCGTCGCTTCAGGGCGCTGAATGGTCCCTTGTCAGTTACCAATACCTCTCCTATCTCTTTATACCAGGGGTGTCAAACTCAATTTCATCGTGGTCCGCATCAGCATTATGGTTGCCCTCAAAAGGGCCGGTTATATCTGTAATATTATATGTCCAGCGCATCCCCTCCCCTTACATTCGATGTCAAAGGCCACCCCACCATCCTACCCCACCATCAGAAGTGGAGTTCCCCCTCTCCCTTACATCACAGTGCATCTCCCTTTCCTTATGCTGCTGCTGGGAAGAAGGTGGATATTTTTTTGTTTTTTTGAAAAGCCTGTGGCGTGCAAAACACAACCCAAAAACTCCACCCGGTGCCACAGCTACTTAAGGCCTGTGTCATTCTGCTTTTCAAATGTAATCACCATGCTAATGCAATTTCAAGCTTTTGTAATTTTGGCACTATATGGGCTCCTACTGCTAATGCCAAAAGGCTGAGTGATTATGTACCGATATATTACTCATACTGGTGCTGTTACCTTTTGTCTGTGAGATTTGCCACTTTCTTACTACTGCTGGTGCTGCTGCCACCTCTTCCACGACCACGAGTGAAAAAAACACTTAATTGTGTACTGGTACTACTATGCTGCTGCTTCTGCCAGTGCTCAGATACTTATGTGACAAGTTCTTTGGCACTATATGCTACAATTATCAACGCTGCTGCTATCCTGCTGCCACCTCTTCCACGACCACGAGTGAAAAAAACACTTTATTGTGTACTGGTACTACTACACTGCTGCTGCTGCCAGTGCTCACTTACCTATGTGACAAGTTCTTTGGCACTATATGCTACAATTATCAACGCTGCTGCTATCCTGCTGCCACCTCTTCCACGACCACGAGTGAAAAAAACACTTAATTGTGTACTGGTACGACTATGCTGCTGCTTCTGCCAGTGCTCAGATACTTATGTGTCAAGTTCTTTGGCACTATATGCTACAATTATCAATGCTGCTGCTCCTATGCTGCTGCCACCTCTTCCACGACCACGAGTGAAAGAAACACTTAGTTGTGTACTGGTACTACTATGCTGCTGCTTCTGCCAGTGCTCAGATACTTATGTGTCAAGTTCTTTGGCACTATATGCTACAATTATCAATGCTGCTGCTCCTATGCTGCTGCCACCTCTTCCACGACCACGAGTGAAAAAAACACTTAGTTGTGTACTGGTACTACTACACTGCTGCTGCTGCCAGTGCTCACTTACCTATGTGACAAGTTCTTTGGCACTATATGCTACAATTATCAACGCTGCTGCTATCCTGCTGCCACCTCTTCCACGACCACGAGTGAAAAAAAACACTTAATTGTGTACTGGTACTACTACACTGCTGCTGCTGCCAGTGCTCATATACTTATGTGTCAAGTTCTTTGGCACTATATGCTACAATTATCAATGCTGCTGCTCCTATGCTGCTGCCACCTCTTCCACGACCACGAGTGAAAAAAAACACTTAGTTGTGTATTGGTACTACTACACTGCTGCTGCTGCCAGTGCTCACTTACCTATGTGACAAGTTCTTTGGCACTATATGCTACAATTATCAACGCTGCTGCTATCCTGCTGCCACCTCTTCCACGACCACGAGTGAAAAAAAACACTTAATTGTGTACTGGTACTACTATGCTGCTGCTTCTGCCAGTGCTCAGATACTTATGTGTGAAGTTCTTTGGCACTATATGCTACAATTATCAATGCTGCTGCTCCTATGCTGCTGCCACCTCTTCCACGACCACGAGTGAAAAAAACACTTAGTTGTGTACTGGTACTACTATGCTGCTGCTGCTGCTAGTGCTCACTTACCTATGTGACAAGTTCTTTGGCACTATATGCTACAATTACCAATGCTGCTGCTGTGCTGCTGCCACCTCTTCCACAAGTGATACAACACTTTATTGTGTACTGTTAATACTATACTGCTGCTGCCAGTGCTCAGATACCTATGTGACAAGTTCTTTGGCACTATATGCTACAATTACCAATGCTGCTGCTGTGCTGCTGCCACCTCTTCCACAAGGGATAAAACACTTTATTGTGTACTGTTACTACTAGACTGCTGCTGCCAGTGCTCAGATACCTATGTGACAAGTTCTTTGACACTATATGCTACAATTTCAAATGCTGCTGCTGTGCTGCTGCCACCTCTTCCACAAGTGATACAACACTTTATTGTGTACTGTTACTACTATACTGCTGCTGCCAGTGCTCAGATACCTATGTGACAAGTTCTTTGACACTATATGCTACAATTTCAAATGCTGCTGCTGTGCTGCTGCCACCTCTTCCACAAGTGATACAACACTTTATTGTGTACTGTTACTACTATACTGCTGCTGCCAGTGCTCAGATACCTATGTGACAAGTTCTTTGGCACTATATGCTGCAATTACCAATGCTGCTGCTGTGCTGCTGCCACCTCTTCCACAAGTGATACAACACTTTATTGTGTACTGTTAATACTATACTGCTGCTGCCAGTGCTCAGATACCTATGTGACAAGTTCTTTGGCACTATATGCTACAATTACCAATGCTGCTGCTGTGCTGCTGCCACCTCTTCCACAAGTGATACAACACTTTATTGTGTACTGTTACTACTATACTGCTGCTGCCAGTGCTCAGATACCTATGTGACAAGTTCTTTGGCACTATATGCTACAATTACCAATGCTGCTGCTGTGCTGCTGCCACCTCTTCCACAAGTGATAAAACACTTTATTGTGTACTGTTACTACTATACTGCTGCTGCCAGTGCTCAGATACCTATGTGACAAGTTCTTTGGCACTATATGCTACAATTACCAATGCTGCTGCTGTGCTGCTGCCACCTCTTCCACAAGGGATAAAACACTTTATTGTGTACTGTTACTACTAGACTGCTGCTGCCAGTGCTCAGATACCTATGTGACAAGTTCTTTGACACTATATGCTACAATTTCAAATGCTGCTGCTGTGCTGCTGCCACCTCTTCCACAAGTGATACAACACTTTATTGTGTACTGTTACTACTATACTGCTGCTGCCAGTGCTCAGATACCTATGTGACAAGTTCTTTGACACTATATGCTACAATTTCAAATGCTGCTGCTGTGCTGCTGCCACCTCTTCCACAAGTGATACAACACTTTATTGTGTACTGTTACTACTATACTGCTGCTGCCAGTGCTCAGATACCTATGTGACAAGTTCTTTGACACTATATGCTACAATTTCAAATGCTGCTGCTGTGCTGCTGCCACCTCTTCCACAAGTGATACAACACTTTATTGTGTACTGTTACTACTATACTGCTGCTGCCAGTGCTCAGATACCTATGTGACAAGTTCTTTGGCACTATATGCTGCAATTACCAATGCTGCTGCTGTGCTGCTGCCACCTCTTCCACAAGTGATAAAACACTTTATTGTGTACTGTTACTACTATACTGCTGCTGCCAGTGCTCAGATACCTATGTGACAAGTTCTTTGGCACTATATGCTACAATTACCAATGCTGCTGCTGTGCTGCTGCCACCTCTTCCACAAGTGATACAACACTTTATTGGGTACTGTTACTACTATACTGCTGCTGCCAGTGCTCAGATACCTATGTGACAAGTTCTTTGGCACTATATGCTGCAATTACCACTACTGCTGCTGTCAAGTCTTGCCCAAGTGTTTAGATGCTGTCTAGTACTATTACCACTACTGCTTGTAAATGTTGTGTGTGTGATAATTACTTTATATTTGAATACTACTGCTGCTGCCTTCATGCTGAGTAATGCTTCATGACCTCTCTGTCACAGCGGATCCACAAACAGCATCCGCTAAAAGCTACCAGACCGGATCGTAACAAACAGCAAGTGTGACTAAATGACTGAACGTTATGTTAAACCCTGGTTTGTGGCCTTTTTACTGCAACTTTTAGCCTATCTGCAAGAGCAAATCAGCACTCTCTTTCTCTTTCTCGCTCTCTCTCTATATCTATATCTATATATATATATATATATATATATATATATATATATATATATATGTATATATGTATATATTGTAGCTTTTGTTATAGTAATTTTTCAACAGTTTAGTTTGTGTTAGTAGTGTCTGTGTCCGTGTATTTTGTTTTTTATTAGATTTGTGTTAAATAAAATAATAGTATGAAATGTTTTTAGGTTATTATGAAGTTAGATGTGTTGATGTTGATGTGTTAGATGTGAAGTTAGATGTGTTGAAAGACCTAAGAATCTCAATAAGAAAGGAAACATTTGAAAAGAATAACAGGTTTAATAACCAAAAATATAAATATTTACATGGATTTTTTCAAGCGCTTGTAAATCTCAGCCAGCTCCTTGAAATTTTTTCTCTGCTGTTGTAACAGCTGTTCATTCTCGAGGTCCAATTTTTTTATTTTGCACCGATTGGACAGGACTTTTTGATTGGTCCTCTCCATGACATAGGATTTCTCCTGAATCTCTTTCAAAACTGTTAGGATATAAGAAAAAAAAAATTAGGATTAAATACTGTACTTTTTTATATCTACATCTTATTGTTGAAATGTCATTAATCGTTGTGCACATATTTACCCTCCTGACTGATGGTCATCACAGGCGCTGTGTCATCCTCCTGCTCCTCTTCTGCATCATGGCATTCACCAGGAGGTTGGGTGGGGGGAAGTTGCAGCTCCTCAGGAGCTGGGGGTGGTAAGTCGGAGGGCCCTGGCTGCTCCTTATCCCTCTCCTCCTCTGCATCCTCCTCTTCATCCTCCTCTTCTTCCTCCTCCTCCTCTGCGGCCTGTCGCCTTGTGCGCTTGGGGCGCACAGATGGTAGAGGAGATCCTATAATAACACAATGTTTATATATGTAAAAATGATTTCTAATAACATATGCACATTCTGTGTACTCTGCTGTATTGTATATGAATACACATTTATTTATATAGACAGTTAACCAATGGGATAATGTTATACTAAAGGGTCTTGCTGGCACTACAGGGGACTGAGTGTGAGCTGGGCTGCCACCATGGTAAAATTAGCTGTTTGTGTTTCCTTTGTATTATTCTGAAGATCTCATGTTAAAAAAAGGGCCTGATGGAGTACACGTGATTACTATGATAACCCCACGCCTAGCACAGGAATTTAGTGGTAATTGAGTTATAAAATACCACCCTTTCCCCTTGAAACCCACCACACCACCACTTTAATTCCATGGTTTAACTTGATGGAATAATGTCTTTTTTCAACAGTACTATGAATACCTTCGGTGGTGATATATGTTACCACAACATGGCGTCTGGGTTAACAACATCTGCCCTAAGGTTAATTACATATCACCTTACATGACTGTCACCAATAACTTACCTGGATGAAATTCATCGCGGATCTGTGTGACCCGGTCCATGTGGCGCCTCTTCAAGTCTGACCATTTTTTGAGAATGGCCATGTGGTCATGTGACCCGCCATGAAACTCATGTAATTCCTCCAATACGGACTGGACGATTTTTTGTTTATCCTGCTGGCACCTCATTAGGTCGTAACCATGTTGCAGGAACCTCTGCAAGATGAAGAACAAAGTATATTATAATACTTTTGTTTAAACCCTTATGGATATATGACGTAAATGTATGGTATTCAATAATTGGAAGCATTCTCGCCTTATTAATCACTGACAGTGGTAACATGACAGATTTTATATGTTGCCATTTTGGTCACCAGCTTTTTGGAATAAATATAGCAGCCATTATCATTTGCATAATTATGTATATATGAGTAACATCACAGGATAGACGTATAGGGGAGAAATGAGTTGCTATTCATCTGACCACTATAATAATTTTTTGAGCCTTACACTGGCCCTGTACAATAGATTATTTTTTTTAATCCCTATCTTTACATATGAAAAATAATATGTTTGTTTCTTTTCACTTTTTGATGAAAAGGGAGAACTCTGTGGACTCTGATGTAAAAGGGAGAACTCTGTGGACTCTGATGTAAAGGGAAAACTCTGTGGACTCTGATGTTAAGGTAGAACTCTGTGGACTGTGATGTTAAGGGAGAACTCTGTGGACTCTGATGTTAAGGGAGAACTCTGTGGACTCTAATGTAAAAGGGGAACTCAGTGGACTCTAATTTAAAAGGGGAACTCTGTGGACTCTAATGTTAAGGGAGAACTCTGTGGACTCTAATGTAAAAGGGGAACTCTGTGGACTCTAATGTAAAAGGGGAACTCTGTGGACTCTAATGTAAAAGGTAGAACTCTGTGGACTCTAATGTAAAAGGTAGAACTCTGTGGACTCTGATGTAAAGGGAGAACTGTGTGGACTCTGATGTAAAGGGAGAACTCTGTGGACACTGATGTAAAGGGAGAACTCTGTGGACACTGATGTAAAGGGAGAACTCTGTGGACTCTGTTGTAAAGGGAGAACTCTGTGGACTCTGATGTAAAGGGAGAACTCTGTGGACTCTGATGTAAAGGGAGAACTCTGTGGACACTGATCTAAAAGGGGAAGTCTGTGGATCCTGATGTAAAAGGGGAAGTCTGTGGACTCTGATGTAAAGGGAGAACTCTGTGGACTCTGATGTAAAGGGAGAACTCTGTGGACTCTGATGTAAAGGGAGAACTCTGTGGACTCTGATGTAAAGGGAGAACTCTGTGGACACTGATGTAAAGGGAGAACTCTGTGAACTGTAATGTAAAGGGAGAACTCTGTGGACTCTGATGTAAAAGGGGAAGTCTGTGGACTCTGATGTAAAAGGGGAAGTCTGTGGACTCTGATGTAAAGAGGAACTTTTATGATTAATTTCATATGGTTAGAAATGTTATTTAATAGCGACATCTATGCAAACTAAGACAAAAAATTGCTGTGCGACGCTGAAGTGTTCGGGTTTGAAATGAACAAAAGGTGGCAACCCTGGGCATGCTGGGAGTTGTAGTTTTGCAACCGCTGGAAACACACTGTTTGGGAAATACTAATATCTGATCTTGCATCCTAACTTTTTAACTAGTCTAAAATGCAGTTAAAGATAATGAAATAACAAGTGGTGAAATTACTTACAGTAATCAGCAGTTTTTCCTCACTGGATGAAAAGTTACTCCCCACCATCTTCGCTTCGCAGGGCAGCAGTAGATTCGCAGGGCAGCACTAAATAGCAATCCGAATATACACTGGCAAAGAATCCAGGAAATGATCGCCGTTTTCGCGACCGCGTGTTGTCCGCGCGCATGCGCGGTCGAGAATTTCGCAATAAATTTCGCATTTGCGAAATTTCACGTTAGCGAAATTTCGCAATTTTTTTTTTGGATGAAATATCACGAATATTCGAAATTTACGAATATTTCTCGAATATTCTCCTATATATTCGCGAAATATTGCGAAAGCGAATATGGCGTATTCTGCTCAACACTAATCAATTCTTGTAGGTACACTTGCACACTATTTTTAAAGAAACTTAGCGGGTAGGTTGTTCGAAACATCTTGGAGAGCTAACCACAGATTTTCTGTGGTCTTAGGCTGCCTCAAATTTGTATGCCTTTTCATATAATTCCAAGGAAGACTTGATTTTGAGATCAGGGCTCCGTGTGGGCCAAACCATCACTTTTAGAACTTCTTGTTCTTCTTTACATTGAAGATAGTTTTTGGTGGCATGGCTGTATGTTTAGGGTCGTTGTCCTGCTGCAGAATCGATTTGGTGTCAATCACATGCCTCCCTGATGGTATGGCATGATGGATAATAATCTGCCTGTATTTTTAGGAATTGAAGACACTAGTGCTCCTGACCAACTCCATTTACAGAATTGCAGACCCAGACTTGCAAGGAACCTCCACTATGCTTCAAAGTTGCCTGCTATCAATTATCATTGTACTTCTCTCCAGCCCTTCAGTGCACAAACTGCCTCCTGCTACAGCCAAAATTTGCAAATTTTGGTTCATCAGTCTAGAGCACCTGCTACCATTTTTGCACCCTAGTTCCTCTGTTTTCATGCATAGTTGAGTCACCTTTTTTCCACATTGGAGGTATGGATTTTTGGCTGCAATTCTTTCATTAAGACCACTTCTAGATAGACCTCTCCAGAAAGTAGATGGGTGTACCTGGGTCCCAATGGTCTCTGCCAGTTCTGTGCAGATGTCACTGCCTGACATCTTCCCATGTCAAATTTGTGCAGGAGAGCCAACTTGCCGCAGTACAGCTGCGGGCGGTTGGTTGGGATCAGGTTAAGGAAGACAGTGTTCACAGCGTCTCCACCGAAGGGATGTAATCCCAAGGGAAGGGGCGAGCACGTTGACTAACCCTCAGACAAAGAAAAAAAACATTTAGAAGGGAAGTCGAAGGAAAAGGTAAGTAATTTAGAAAATAAAAAACAAACCTTTAGAACCCCTTTAACCACTCAAGGACCCCCTACCGACTATATACGTCAGCAGAATGGCACGGCTGGGCACAGGCATGTACAGGTGGGTCGCGCGCGCATGTGACCGGGTCTGAAGCTTCTTGACCGTGCCCGCGGGACCCGATCGCGGGACACCGGCGGCGATCGGGTCCGCGGGTTCCGTGGGCATGGTCACGAAGCTTCAGACCCGGTCACATGCGTGTCACAGGATCTGAAGAACTGGGAGAGGTGTGTGTAAACACACCTTCCCCGTTCTTCACTATGGCAGTGACACTGATCGTCTGTTCCCTGATATAGGGAATGACGATCAGTGATGTCATGCCTATAGCCACACCCCCCTACAGTAAGAATCACTCCCTTAGGGCACACATAACCCCTTAGCGCCACCTAGTGGTTAACCACTTCACTGCCATTGCTTTTTTCACAGTAACAGTGCATTTTTATAGCACTTTTCGCTGTGAAAATGACAATGATCCAAAAAATGTGTAAAGTGTCCGATGTGTCTGCCATAATGTCACAGTCAAGAAAAAAATTGCTGATCGCCGCCATTGTTGGAAAAAAAAACGCATTAATAAAAATGCCATAAAACGACCCCCTATTTTGTAAACGCTATAACTTTTGCGCAAACCAATTAATAAACGCTTATTGTGATTTCTTTTACCAGAAATATGTAGAAGAATACGAATCGGCCTAAACTGAGGAAAAAAATGTTTTTTTTATATTTTTTGGGGATATTTATTATGGCAAAAAGTAAAAAATATTGTTGCTCTATTTTTGTTTATAGCGCAAAAAATAAAAACCGCAGAGGTGATCAAATGCCCCCAAAAGCAAAAGAAAGCTCTATTTGTGGGAAAAAAAGGACGCCAATTTTGTTTGGGAGCCACGTCGCACGACCGCGCAATTGTCAGTTAAAGCGACCCAGTGCCGAATCGCAAAAACTGGCCAGGTCCTTTACCTGCATAATGGTCCGGGGCTTAAGTGGTTAAGATGTGAAATACCACCAAGACAGCATATCCCTTGGATACATGTGCATCCAAACAAAGAACCAAATGGATGAAATGGATGTAGACTTATGAACATATTTGTTATTACAAAAAAATGAGCTGTTTAGTGTTTACTGCCAGAAAGACGTAAGAAAGTAAAACGTCAGGCAAACAGCTAAATACACAGATCAAGCACTTCAGATGACTGGATTGTTTACAATGCATAATTCAGTAGAGGCTGTCACTGATTGTGTGCAGACAAGCTCCCATTTAGATTGCACAAGGCTTTCCCGGGCAGCTGGTGACATAAAGGCTAGGAGTGAGAGCTGATGGGACTAATGGCCTCTGACAATCTCACAGTTAGAAGGTGGAAGAAAATAGAAACGCTACCTGTAACCTCTCAGCACCACCACCTATATACTGCTTCCCAACTAGCCTCTGTCATGATACTGCGGCAAGGTGGCTTGTTCCCGCAAATCGCATAACTGTTCGTCGCCACTCCCATTGGCTAGCGGGGGGAGCCAATCAGCGGGTCCAGTGGACTCGATATCTGCCAGCCACCTGCGATCATTCCCCGCAGTGAAAGAATGGGGATCTGCCTGTGTAAGCAAGGCAGATCTCCGTTCTGACAGGGGAGATCACGCAGATCCTGTCTTTCTGCTATGCATGAAGATAAATTTGTGTGTTTCCCCAGTCACACAGTCCACCATAAAGTTAGAAAACACAAACATGGAACACATTTAACCCCTTGATCGTCCTGATGTTAACCCCTTCCCTGCCAGTTTCATTAGTACAATAAAAGTGCATATTTTTTAGCACTGATAATATTGACAATGGTTCTCAAAAAAGTGTCAAAACTGTAAGTTAGGTGTTGGATCTGTCCACCGCAATGTCGAAATCACTGATCCCCGCCATTGCTAGTAAAAATAATAATGATAATAATAATAATAATAATAATAATAATAAAAATTCCTTAAATCTATCCCCCATTTTGTAGATGCGGTAACTTTTGTGCAAACCAATACATTTTTCGCTTTTTGCGTTTTTCTTACCATCAGCCTAAACTGATGAATACATTTGTTTTTGTTTTTAAAACAGTGGCAAGCTCAAAAGTGCACATTTGTAGAGTGGTAGCAAGAGCGGAGGTGGGCATCAGTGCAGTGGTGATTGAATTTGGGGCATGTAGGAAAGGTGGTGATAGCAGAAGTGAAGACTGGGGGTCAGAAGCAATAGTGAGAGTAAGGTTTGGTGTTCAGGCTTAGTTTTGGAGGAAGAGAATGGGGGTCAACTGCAGTGGTAGTGGTCCGGAGATGGAGGTTTGTAATAAGTTGTTAAACTGTTAGCTGTGGTTCCAGATCTTGGTAGCAGTCCTTCTGGTGAGCAGCAGAGATCAGTTGGGAATGCTGGTGGTGTGAGCTATATGTTTATTGATTACAGTACCTGTGTGAAGCACAGACAAAGCTGGAGAGTAGGGGAATAATGTGAGGTTATGGGACAAAAATAAGATGGTCATAAGATGGTCATCTCTCATCTCAACACTAACTCGCCTGCTGCATAGATGGCCTTGGATCTGCCCCCTGCTGGGTATGGCTGTTGTGAATATCACTGGTCTACATTTAAATATCAATGTTTCTATACATATGGGCTAGTGTCCTTAGCAAACGTAAAAATGATGGATAATATTAACTAATTATTTGCTGAAAAACACCATAGTCTTCTATGGAACTGGGAGATAGTCCCGTCTCCCAGCCCTATAAAAGTCTATGAAGCTCTGCTGCACACACAGATAGTGGGAAGGATAGGAAGGATAGTGGGAAGGAAATGACGGGCTGGTGGCAGGTAAACACTGCAGAGGAATGCCGGTGGAGTAGGGAAGAGGGTGGTTAATATTGGTACAGTGGAGTGGTGGCTCAGGGTGAAGAAGCCTTTAAAAATACTGTTTGAACATTTCCATACCCTCAATCATAGGGGAGAATATGTATGTTTTTCCATATATTTCATGATGATTCCTTTATCAATAAAAGTGTTCAAATCAATCAACTTTAAACTGCTTTAAAACATATTTGCAGTGACCTATAGTATAATAAACCAGTTCAGATATAATAGGCTGGAATCCAGGCACCTACACCATATCAAGTGGTGGTTAGTTGAAGAAACATCCCTGCAGGCTAACTGCATTCAGACCTATGAAGAACCCTGTACCCCTGGCACTCTGCACCCTCTCGTTGCATCTCCCTGCCACCCATTACCTCTACCACTACCTGTCCCAAAACTTCTAATGCAGCGTACACACGGTCAGAATTTCTGACAACAAATGTTCCATGTGAGCTTGTTGTCAGAAATTCAGACCGTGTGTAGGCTTCATCGAACATTTGCTGTTGGAATTTCCGACTAAAAAATTTAAGAGCTGGTTCTCAAATTTTCTCGAAAACAAGTTTTGTTGTCGGAAATTCCGTTGTGTGTACACAATTCCGATGCACAAAATTCTATGCATTCTCGGAATCAAGCAGAAGAGCCGCACTGGCTATTGAACTTCATTTTTCTCAGTTTGTCGTACATCTTGTACGTCAATGCGTTCTTGATGTTCGGAATTTCCGACAACATTTGTGTGACCATGTGTTTGCAAGACAAGTTTTAGCCAACATCTGTAGGAAAAAAATCCACGATTTTGTTCTCAGAATGTCCGATCGTTTGTTCACAGCATAACACTGCACCCCAGGAGACCAGACACTGCACCTTTCTGCCAGCCAGCACCCCCTTGCCACCCAACAAGTCCACCACTTTCCCTTCTATCCCTGCTAATTCCCTGTCACAACGTCTCCCTCGTCACCTTTTCTGGGACATGCAGAGAGGACGTTATGCTGAATCTTGAGTTTATGGTCTCTCTGCCATACCTCTGCCATACTTCCTCCTCTTTCTAATGGTATCACCTCCTCCTCACTGTTGCCTGTAGATGCATATCATTTCCTAGAGATTCAAAAGCTTTGCCTGTTTAAGAGACCTGGGAGAGTACCCTTAAAACTGTGTGTCTCTCGAGCTTCCCGGGAACCTGGGAAGAAGTCCAAGAAGGAGTGCTCTGGCCTCTGGGGGGTGGCTTTTGGCAGTGCACAAAGTGTGTGTTCCCCACAGTAGATAGAAGCCAAACACTAAGATGCTATTATAGACCTGCCTACCTCCTCCATTACTACAGGAGCCTTCCAGTGCTGCAGCCATCTAGTGGAAGTCCACTATCCACATTTATTCTTTATATATTTTACTTTTTAAGATAAGCATTTATTTGAAACCACTATTTATCACTCCTCCCTTCTAAACTATTTAACCATCTATATTAATATTTGGAATATGCAATCTACTGTATATATCATGATAGAACTAAGTGGGAAACTAAAACTAAATATAGAACATTTTCTGAGATTTAAAGAATATGTAAACCCAACATTCCATATTCCTGATATGTGCCTGCTGTACCATATTCTTGTCTTAAAAAGTATCCAGTTCTCTTTGTATTGCTTCCTTTGTGTGAAATCCCTGGTGTCCCTGCCAAACCCTTTGCTTTCCTATTAAAAGCTGACTATACTAGGCATGGGAGCAGAGTGTGGTCAGTTTGTTGGCTCTGCTATGAACTCAGCTTGCTCTTCTTCAATTACCACTTCTGCTGAAGTCTGCTGATGTACCTTTAATAGGGAAGAATCAGTGATCATATGACCTTTGTGATTGTCTGTCACATGATCGGGAGCCGTGCCACTGGCTACTGTTCATTAGCATTGAGCGAGCGCAAAAAAGTGGTTCCCCAATGATGCATATGTCCAGCTTGTGATAATTCCCACCCTTTTGCTAGTGGACCTATGTGTTATGCAGGCAGCAATGGGTTAAGAAAGGGATTTGTGCTACAGTTGCCACTGTAGATCATGCAAGTAGCTCTAGATCACATGGTCTTGAGAAGGATACATCTTTTTGATGCTAAGCCATGCTAGTACTTAATATCGCTTTTAAAATTTGTAAGATCTCTCTTCAAAAACTTGTAATTTAAAGGGTTTGTAAAGGATTTTTTTTTATCTTAATAGCTTCCTTTACCTTAATGCAGTGCTGTTTTCATGTCCTCATTGTTCGTTTTTGCTCTAAAGTTGCTGTAATTCTTCGCTGATCTCCACACTTCCTGTTTGTCTGTTTCCTGATAACCACAGTACTGGAAGCTTTCTCTCTGTGGTCACTAATCAAGGAGGTGTGATTACTGTGTGTCTAAAACCCCTCAGCACCAATCACTTTCGTTTTCCAAACCATCACTGCCCTGTATTGGCTCTGTGGCTCTGTACATCAGAGAAGCACGAAACATCATGCAAAAACAAAACTAAACTGTAGGTACATTATATGATTGATTTGTATCTATTTTTAATCATTTTTAAAAGGAATCAGTTAACTATTATGTCTCTATACCCTGTAAACAGTCATTTCAGCAAAAAGAAAATTCCTTTACAACTCCTTTAAGCCTGAAGTTTACTGTTGGGTTTGGTAAGCATTGGGTTGTGTGTTTGTACATGCACAATTTCTTTAAATACCATTTTAATTTCTTGAAAAGGGCCTAAAGTCAGACGAATATTAACTGCTACTAAGACTGACATTCTCCTAGCTTCAAAGCACATTACCTGTTTTTCCATAACCAGACTTCTAACTTACTATCTGCAAAAACCAATGGTCACTACTTCATACTCCTACTCTGATGCCCCATACAGATGTGCAGGATTTCCAACGGGAAAAGTTCCTGACGGAAAGCTTAAGGGGAAAGCCGAGAACCTGCTCAGTTCAGTTTTTCCCCTACACACGGCCGGTTTTCCCGACAGGAGAACTGCAATGGAGCTTTGGCCAGGAATCTCAGCCGTGTGTATGCTCAATTGCAGTTTTTCCCATAGGAAAACTGCCAAAAACCGCACTGGTTCTCTTTTTTTGTCTGGCGGTTTTTGGGCATTTTTCCCGTCGGAAAAACTGCGAGGAGCATACACACGGCCATAGCTGATTGACGGCTACAGTGCGGTCGGATCCGGATCGCTTCCCTTGACTGATCGATCACTTGTCAACAAACCGATGCATGTTTGGTTCAGCTCTCGCGCTGCTGCACCAGCTACCTCCTCTCCTCACACGCTGTACTGATCGCGTGTAAGGAGAGGAGGGAGTCGGTGCAGCACCGCTGCCCACTGCGCTGATCTGTGCCCATTCATGCCTCATCTGTGCCCTGTCTATGTCCATCGGTGCTTCAAACATGCCCATCCATGCCTCCATAATGCCCATTCATGCCTCATACATGCCCATCTGTGCCTAATACATGCCCATCCGTGCCTCATACAGTACATGCCCATCCGTGCCTCAATAATGCTGATCTATGCTTTATACACACCCATTCATGCCTCATACATGCCCATCTGTGCCTCATACATGCTCATCCATGCCTCATCAGAGCCCAGCCATGCCACATCTATACCCATCCATGCCTCATTTGTGCCCATTTATGCCCATCCATGCCTCATACACACCCATCTGTGTTTCATACATGTCCGCCACTGCCTCATCCATTCCTCATCAGTGCCCATCCATGCCTCATCCTAGCCACATCAGTGCTCATTCGTGCCACATCAGTGCCCATCCGTGCCTAATGCATGCTATGTGTTAAAAAATCTTATAAATTGACTACTTTGTGTAAAATACGCATACGCCCCATGTGAGAGAAATAACCTAATATGGCAATTTTGTGGGGGGGGGGGGGGGGGGGACTCACAATGCCTCTTACGAAATACCTTGGAATGTCTACTTTACAAAAAGGGGTCATTTGGGGGGTATTTGTACTGTCCTGGCTTGTTAGTGTCTCAAGTCAGTACATTAGGTGTGATCAATTTTCAGTGATTGGCACCATAGCTTGTAGACTCTATGGGCCGGATTCAGAAAGAATTTACGTTGGCGTATCTGTTGATACGCTGCGTAAGTTCTAGGATGCGCCGGCGTATCTTTTTTCTGTATTCAGAAAGCAAGATAAGCCAGAATTTTGCTAAGATGCATATTTACGCTGGCCGCTAGGTGGCGCTTCCGTCAATTTATGCGTCACATATGGTAATGAGTTAGATACACCGATTCAGAAACGTACTAGCGCCCGGCGCATTTTTTTTATGTCGTTTGCATAAGGCTTTGTCCGGCGTAAAGTTACCCCTGCTATAGGAGGCGTAGCCAATGTATAGACGTCGGGACAGCGTTTATGTCGTTTATGTTGTTTATGTCGTTTGCGTAAAGCATTCGCGAATAGGGCTTTACGTAAGTTACGTTCACGTCGAAACCAATGAGTATTAGCGGTGTAATTTTGAGCATGCGGACTGGTATACGTCCACGGCCGCGCATGTGCAGTTCGTTAGGCGTGTCATTTACGTGGGGTCACGGATAATTTTAATACAACACGCCCCCTACCTGCCTAATTTGAATTACGCGCACTTACGCCGGAACATTTACGCTGCGCTGCCGGAACTTAAGAAGCAAGTGCTTTGTGAATACAGCACTTGCCTCTCTAAGTTGCGGCGGCGTAGCGTAAACAAGATACGCTATGCCCGCACAAAGTGGGCAAGTGGTAAAGCAATAGACAGCATGGTTAAAAAAGACCGAACAAATTTACTTTCTTTTTATAAGGAGAGCAAAAACTTAGATAAATGAGTGGTGGTGAACAGGGGCGGACTGACAACTCATGGGGCTCCCAGGCAATAGGAGATTATGGAGCCCCCGGGCAATAGGAGATTATGGGACCCCCATACAATAGATTATGGGGCCACACAGTATACACACACACATACAGTATACTGTACATACATAGTATACACACACACACACACACAGACACATAGTATACACACACAGTATACATACACACAGAATACACATTCAAATACTGAAAAGGTACTGAAGAGGCAGGGCAGATATAATCTTGGAATTGAAAAAAAAAATGATTTTAACATACCGTCCCTCGTTTTTCTGAGGCTGGCAAGCCTATTGGGGCCTCCTAGTGGCATGGGGCACTCGGGCAGTGCCCAAGGGCTCGAATGGTCAGTCTGCCCCTGGTGGCGGATATAGTATACTTGGACTTTGCTATCAATAATCATAACTCAATGAATACTGTCTTTTGGTTTTCTATCTATTTACAAAATAAATTTTTAAAGCCTATAGACTTTGGGCCAGATTCTCAGCGGCGTTACGACGGAGTATCTCAGATACCCCGTCGTATCGCCGTTTTTTTTGTCTCGTATCTATGCGCGTGATGCTAAGCATCACTTTTGCATAGATACGCTTCTACATCCGACAAGTGTAAAACCATTACACTTGCGGATCGTAGGTGTAATGACAACTCCGGCCACTAGGTGGCCTTTACGTTGTTTTCGCATTTGCATATGCAAATGAGGTAGTACGCCGATTCTCGATCGCTTTTACGCCGCCCCGTCGTCGCGTACGTCGTTTTTGTTCGCGTAAGGTTACCCCAGCTTCTATGTGGAGTAACCTTACGAAGTACCGTCGGATGCCGTCGGGTCCCGTCGGATGCCATGTTAAGTATGGCGTCGGGTCAGCGTCGGCTTTTTCCGTCGCTTACGTCGTTTTACTAACTCGTTCGCGAATAGGGAGTTGCGTAAATGACGCTCACGTAGTTTTGACGTCGGTTTCAATGACGCTTTCCGACGTGAGCTGGAGCATGCGCACTGGGCTTTTTCCCCGGCCGGCGCATGCGCAGTTCATTCGACGCGGGGGCGCGCTTAATTTAAATACAAGCCGCCCCATTTGAATTGCGCGGGTTTACGCTGCGCGATTTACGCGACGCAGGCGAAACCTATGGAGCAAGTGCTTAGAGAATAAAGCACTTGCTCTAGTACGATGCGGCGGCGTAGTGTAACTGGCTTTAAGCTACGCCGCCGGAATTCTTAGAGAATCTGGCCCTTTACCTATAGGTTTGGACTTTGAAAAAAACATTTAATACCATTCCCCACACATGGCTATTGTGTAAGTTAAAGTCTGTGAGTTCTTAGTAAGTTCAGAATAAGCTATGTAAAATTGGGAATTGACTTCCTCATAAACTAGTTCTTCCTTGCTTAGTGGATTGAAAAGGAGCTGGAAGCATTTCTAAATAACAACAGAGGTTATTAATCCAGAGAATATCCAATTGCTTCGGTGGATCTAGCAGGAATACATTTTTTCACTGCTGGAGCAAACTGGACAATTTTTTTTTTTTTTTTTTGCCTTTCTTTGGATTAACTGTGGATAACTGTGGGTATAGAAGTCTGTGCATGGGTGTTTTCTATGTCATTTATTTATTTATGTGTGTATTTTTCATATTAGTTGACTTGTGTCTTTTTTCAACTAACTATACACAAAGGCATCCACTACTCTGCCCCAAGCTACATCACCAAACCCATCCAAAAATATCAACCACACCATCCTCTTCACTCCTCCTAAGACCGTCAGATCTTTGGCTCCCATGTCACATCCTACCATGCTCGTCTCCAGAATTTCTCCTGAACCTCTCTCATTCTCTGGAACTCCTTACCCCAATCTGTATGGCTCTGTCCACCTCAGCCTTCCAGGGAGGCCTATTCCTCTTATACCTTAAAAATTGTACTTTTATTTTTTCCATTAGCTCATCTCTCTCGCTTGCTGCTTCAGGGCACACAGGGGGATGTTTAAGAACAGAAAGCGGGGGAAGGGAGAATATGTAATTAACTGGTCCCTTCCTTTTCTGAATAAACAGAGTTAGTGATTGATACTGATCACTCACTCTGTTCATTCATTATAGAAAAAAAGTAAACTGGGTTTACTATGCTTCAGTTTAAGAATAAAAAGCAAACCCAAAAGCATTGTGAAAAAAAATTGCAACACATAATACAAAAGTACAAATAATTAAAAGGTAAAAAATAATAAAGAAAAGGAACACCTCATTTACACGGGTTCTTTGACCCAAACAGTGTAAATGGTTGATTTGTTTGTGTGGCTGGAGCCTCCTGTTATTTTATGTGGATGCAACGACTGTACAAAACGCAGCTGCAGGTCCTAAATCGACAGGTGTGCAGATGCAGGTGAGTGGCCCCGAATGCACACTGTCTGTGTTTGGGGCCATAAACCTGCAGGCACATGCCTTTCAAATTATACAGTTGCTGCATCCCCATAGCTTAATATAGCAATTAGCTCAGATCACCATCCTGCGGGGCTGCACAGCACAAAAAAGAAAAACTTACCGTATTTATTGGGGTATTACGCGCTCCGGGGTATTGCGCGCACCACTATTGTGGACCTGTAAAAAAAAACATTTTAGTACTTTTAGTACTTACAAGTTTGGTGTCTTGGGCGGCGTCCATCGGCGGCCTTGTCCGGTCCGGCATCCGTCTGCGGCATCAGTGGTGTCCTCCCGGCTTCTCCAGCAGGCGCCTCGAGTCGAATCCCCACTTCCCACGCTCGGTTTGAACGCCTCCGCCGACATATGCCGAGTGCAGTACACTCGGGTACATTCGGCAGGCTCAGCTTTGTTCGTGCTCACGCTCTGTGACGTTTATGCGTGAGCACAAGAGAAGCCGAGCCTGGCCGAATGTACCCGAGTGTACTGCACTCGGTATATGTCGGCAGCTCAGTTCAAACTGAGCGCGGGAAGCGGGTATCGGCGTATATCGTGCACCCACAATTTCCCCCTTATTTTAAGGGGGAAAAAGTGCGCGGTATACGCCGATAAATACGGTAGTTTAAAAAATACTCAGCAATCATTATCGATAAAGTCTAACCAGGTTCTGCAATGATCAGCATTGCCTTGGGAAAAGGCGTGGGGGCATCAGAAAAAAACAATGCTAAATGTTCAAGCACAATTTTTTTTTCATTTAATGTAAAAATTATTTAATGCATTCATTTATAATAGTATGTGTATATACAGTAAAAACACCCTCCCACACGCGCATGTGTGTTTGAGCTTTGGGGTGCACACCCTAATGCAATAGGCTACGCACAGCTATGCTGGCACTCTATCAATCCAGTATAATAAGAATAATAGTATCGTTATAGAAACAAGCTATGGGTATCAGCCTTGCCCTTAGTGCACTTTTTCTGTAACTGGCTTGGGAGTTGGTTAAAGCACGTGAAAATGTTGTATGTTACCGGTTGCTGTTTTTCAACTAAGCATTAATCAGGGAATTTTAGTAGACTCTTTGCTAAGAAAGATTGACGCTGTCAGGTGAGAGTGGTCTGTTTCCTGTAAATACGTGCCTGTTGTGGCCTGCTTCTGTGCTATGCACTCCTTATCCCATTATACATTTACTTGTAACATAAATGAATCAAGGGACCATGCCTGCCTATAACAGTGCAGAGAAGTAGTGTACATTGAAGATGTCCTAACCCAACAGTGAAATATCTTAACAGTAATTGGATACGTAAATATTTGGACAGAGACTTGGGGAAAGCATCTGGCATTTGTATGGTAGAGGAACTGCCTCGAAGAAAATATGTTGGAATCTCAGACTCCAAGGAACTGCAGAGAGCGTTCTCAAAAAATCAAGTTCATTTTAAAATTAGCTAAATAGAATTAAGACTGCATTTTGGAATATATGTAACATTCACATATGAATTTAAACAAAATCACATATCATGCACATATTGTCTGTCTTCATTGAAAGTGGCCTTAATTTAAAAGTGTGCTTTTGAGTTTTTTATTTCTCAGGCGAATATGAATTATTGCATGTTAAGTAGTCTTTAAAATTTAAGCCAGAGAGTGGAAGCCTGGTGCTTCTTGTAACAACTGTGTTGTAAAAAAAAAGCATGTTGTTTACAGAGATTAATAGCTCAAGCTGAATATTTCCTGGCACCAATCCTGTTTAATGTACATATAAACGATCTAGAGGATGAGATAAACAGCTTAATCTCAGTATTTTCGGACGATAAAAAACTAAGAAGGGCAATAACTTCTATACAGACTGTGGAAACCTTACAATAGGTACAATAGGACATAAACAACATAATGGGGTGGGCAACTACATGGTAAATGAGGTTTACTGTTGACAAATATAAGGTTGCATTTAGGTGCCCAAATTATGAGCACAAGTTACTCTAAAGGGGGAGAACCTCTGGGGGAATCTAAAAAAAGGACCCGGGGGTCCTAGTATATGACAGGCTCAGCAATAGCATGCAATGTTAGGGTGCTGCAAGCAAAGCCAAAAGAATATTGGCATGCATTAAATAAGGGGATTCACTCCAGAGATAAAACGATAATTCTCCCTACTCTACAAGACTCTGATCCGGCTGCACCTTGAGTATGCCATCCAGTTCTGGGCTCCAGTCCTTAGGAAGGATGTGCTGGAACTGGAGAAAGTTCAGAGAAAGGCAACTAAGCTAACAAAAGGACTGGTGGACTTCAGCTATGGGGAAAACTACAAGCATTGAACTTATTCTCTCTGGAGAGGAGACGCTTAGGAGGGGATATGATAGAAATGTACAAATACCATAATGGCAACCCTAGCATAGGAAAAAATCTTTTTAGTAAAAGGAAATTTAAAAGACACGCAGCCATTCATTAAAATTGGAAGAGAAGCGGTTTAACTTTAAACTACATAGAGGGTTCTTTATTCTCATAGCAGTAAGAATGTTGAATTCTCTTCCAAAAGCATTGGTATCAGCAGGGTGTATCGATAGTTTAAAAAACGATGGGCACCTTAACGACCACAACATACAGGGGTATATGATGTACTATTGACATAAACACACACGCACACACATCATAGGTTGAACTGGATGGTCATGGTCATGGTTAACAGGGGCAGACTGACCATTCGAAAACTTGGGCACTGTCCGATGGCCCCATGACACTTGGGGGCACCATCAGGGTTGCCAGCTTCAGTAAAACCAGGGATAGTATGTAAAAATCTGTGTTTTAAAAAAAAAAACACAAGATTAAAGCTGCCCCTCCTCTCCAGTACCCTTTTAGTGTGTGTATGTGTATTCTGTGTGTATGTATACTGTGTGTGTGTGTGTACTGTGTGGCCCCATAATCTATTGCCTGGGGGCCCCATGAGTTGTCAGTCCGCCCCTGCTATGTAATCATATGAGTGAGCCGTGAGTGGAGTGTTTTAGTGGAAGCTTCTGTCTGAAGGTTCCCCTTGCAATGCTAGCATGAAAAGCTGTAATTACTGTCTCTTTAGCAATCCACAGTACTTCAGAAGCCTTCTTTCACAATGTAAACGTATAAAAGTTAAATATAGTGGTACAACATAATTATAGTTTTCCGTTAAAGTAGAATTGTGGTCAGGATAGAGACATTTAAATATTTACAAAACGAATAGTAAATATACTTTAAAAACAAGCCCTCAATGCCATCTACAGTATAGCATTAGGCACTGTGGAGCAATTCATCCTCAAAGTTTGCAGCTGAGGCTTCTCAGTTTTACTCTCACTTTCTCTCTGTAGCCCAGCTCCCAGCAGTGAGTTGGCAGCGCTCCTTTTATTATTTTATTTCTTTTTTTTTTCTTCTCTTTACTGCTTCTATTATGAGCTTTCAAGATGAATTACTCCACAGTGTCTGGGAGTGAGAGTTTATTTTAGAGCTTGTTTACTGCTTGTTAAGAATATGGAATATTTGAATGATGATAAAAAGTGTACAAACTGGCCTGTGGTAGTGTGAGAGAAGTGGCAGTAATATACTGTATTTTACGCTCCATAAGACGCACCTGACCATAAGACGCACCTAGGTTTTAATGGAGGAAAACAAGAAAAAAAATATTCTGAACCAAATGGTGTACTAAAATATTTACCAGTGCCAATAAAATGCAGCCTGATCAGTGCCATGAAATGCAGCCTGAAATGTGCCAATAAAATGCAGCCTGATCAATGCTACTAAATGCAGCCTGAAATGTGCCAATAAAATGCAGCCTGATCAGTGCTATGAAATGCAGCCTTAAATGTGCCAATAAAATGCAGCCTGAAATGTGCCAATAAAATGCAGCCTAATCAATGCTATTTAATGCAGCCTGAAATGTGCCAATAATGCAGCCTGATCAATTATATTAAATGCAGCCTGAAATGTGCCAATAATGCAGCCTGATCAATGATTTTAAATGCAGCCTGAAATGTGCCAATAATGCAGCCTGATCAATGCTATTAAATGCAGCTTGAAATGTGCCAATAAGATGCAGCTTGATCAATGCTATTAAATGCAGCCCTACCTGTGCCACCTCCACCTCGCACAGAGCAGCACGAGCAACCATACTGCATTCCGCCACTCGCTCTGCTGTGTCTTCTGTGAATGAGTGAGTGAGTGACTGACAGGCCCAGCGGGAGATCGCCCGGCACTTGTGGGATACAGCTGCGCCGCGGGGCATTTCTCGCCAGAACACTGGCCTGGTATTGTAACATGTGGGCGGCAACAACGATGATGGGGGTGGTCGGGCCTGGCCAGCATTCACATAACTCCAACTTGCTGGCTGTACTTTTAATGTAATAAAGTCTCTTGAATGGTGTTACTTGAGCAAATCAATAAACCAGAGGCATACAATATCTCTCCCCGGTGGCTCAGTGAGTTTGGTAGCTATACAGTCTCTTGGATGGTATTAACATGGATGGAGTGCTTTACTAGGCCAGAGATACCCGGTACCACTCCCCAACGGCCTAGCAATTTGGTAGCACACGGCAATAAGCGGATTACCGCTCCCAGACCGTCCATAACTGCAAACGCTGCGTTCCCCAGCCACAGCATTCTGCACTACTCTCAATATTCCTCCTCATGCTTCTTCCACACTCACCTTCTCCAAAGTGCAAGTCCTGTGTTCCCCAGGTACAGGTGCTTGACACTGACTCCATGGTGAAGATCTTTATCCAACAATACAGCCTAGCAGCTCCTCCAGCCCTCCTCCGCGCTTGGCGCGTCCCCACGTGGGGATGCCCTGCAACAACTGCCTAAACCTCCATTCTCCTTTCTTCTGCACCATCCAAATCTCCCTAGCAGCATGTGACCTCAAATTATATGGGAGGCCTACCCCCTGCCAATACCAAATAGGGATTGGTCAGAACTTCTCACATGAGCTGCCTGTCACTGAAACTTCAGGTCCAATCCCTATTCCAGAACAATCTTCCTGAAAGCAGGGGAGGTGTCTCTGAGTCAGAACACAGGTGATCACACCCACTACTGCACAGCCACAAATCAAAACAAGCAGGCCTAGCCTAGAGCACAGGCCTGTCTAAATGTGCCTGCACTGATATCCTAAACATAGAAAAATCCTATTCTAGCACCTACCTAAAGGTAGAGGGTGCATTCATAAGATTATAATGTAATAGAAAAAAGGGGATACAAGCACATATTTTCTTGCAAGAATTGAGAAACTTCATAGGATAAAGCAGTGTCAAACTGGCCGGTGACAGGTCAGCTTTAATAAGGGAAAGTAGAAATAGGCATTTTCCTTTTGTTTTTACTACAGTATGTACGGTTATTGAAGTATTGAGGTTTTGTTTTGCTTTCAAACAAAGGAGTGGCATGCTGCTAATAAAACGCAGCTCAAAGAACAGATAGAGGGCCAACAAGTGAAAGCTGCACTTTGAGCACCTAAACTTAAAAAGGACCCTATTAATACAAAATAAATACCAGATAAGGGCTTTTGGGTAAATGAAAAACTGTGAACATGCAGGGAGGGGAAAAATTGTCTCTACAGCAGCTTCCAATACACTGACACTATGGCTGCTCTGAGACCCCTCCTCCTTTTAGTGAGGAGAGTGATTTATGTAAAAACCCTTTTACTGGCCCTTGTTTATTGGCGATGCAAAGTATTCTGGATGAAAAAATAAATAAAAAATCTGTCAAAAAAATTGCCAGGACCATACATTTTGAAGTGATAGGATTTTGCAAAGAAACCAAGACCAAAAGCCTCTTCCTCACCCCCCTCCCCCCTTTTTCATCCTCCTTTTTGTTTGCTTCCTCTTGGTAATTAGTTCAAAAGCTTGGTCAAAAGATATGTGACACAGATCTCTGACAGGCATCCTGTGAAGGAAATACAACTGTTATGTTGTTTGGGAAGTTTTCATGGACCTTTAATATAATGCTATCTTTGCGGGTCCTTGGCCTTTAAATAAGTTGCTGTTATTGACTGTACTGTACGGTTTTTGAACTTGGAGGGTTCAATTAAGGGTATCTTGTTATTGTCACTTTCTCACTTGGTGATTTTTAACATTGAACATTGTATGTTGAAAGTGCTGCCTTGAGGAAATGTAATAATTTCTTAAAATTATGTTTTAACTTTATGGATATATGGTAGCAGCTTTTACACTATTGGTCATCATAGAATTGTATCTCTTGAAGTGCAGTACACTGGTTGATTATTAGTTGAATACCTTAAGAGTCGGTTCACACTAGGGCGACATGACTTCCAGCACGAATTTCAGAAGCAACTCCAACACGACTTGAGCATGAACTACAGGGCGATCTGGGGAGATTTACAACACGACTTGAAGTTGTCTCCAGGACAGCAGACTTTCCAGTGGCCAATAAAACAACAATCAGCTCTGGGAGAGGGAGGGGGAGGGAGGGGTTTGCCTGAGAAATGTATGTTATCTTATCTGGAAAGTAGCTTCAATTAAGACAGTGATCAGACTTGGAAGCGACTTCCATTGAAATCAATGGGTACAAATCACCTAGAAGTCGGATTGAAGTCGTACAGGAACCTTTTTTGAAGTCGGAGCGACATGAGTAGTGTGTATTAACACCGTTCCCATTCACTTACATTGCTTTTCTGTACAGCGCGACTTGGGACGACTTGAGACGACTTTGAGTCGGATCCCAAGTCGCCCCAGTGTGAACCGACTCTTACAGTTTATACCGCACATCTAGCAGCCTCACATGTTAGTGAAGGACATATTTCTATGTAAAGTATAACAAAGGATGGAGTTCAGCTTTTAGTATATGGGGGTTCAAGAATAATCTCCTAAAAATGTGAATACCTCTAAAGGAGTGGGATTTTCTGGGCAACAATAATAAGGGGTGACAACTAGGTCATAAAAAATACAAATTTATTACAAAAATAGTTACATAGACTAAATAATACACTTTAGGCAATATCAAAAGATTATCTTTAAAACCATGCTTGTAGAGAAATGCTGTACATCATCCCATGCCCCAGGACAAGGCTAAGAGCAGGGACGGTTATTCCAACGCGTTTCAAAATTATCTTCATCAGGGAAAGTTGCACAGTTATTTTCTCCTTTCTACACAACACTCCTAAATTTACCCCAATGTAGACACGGATATCCCAAAGCAGCCGCAGCGGCAGAGTCGGATGGTACCCCAAGTGTCCAAAAGGGGGCTGTCTCCCATCTCCAGGGATGTGCTGAGCACACATCTTTTCCATCATTTGAAGGAATTGGAAGGACACATGGAGTCTTTCCTATCCAGCCTTCACTAGCTTTTTCTCTGGATTCTTCCCTTTGAGATTGCTTTCTGGCCAAACCCGGAGTGATTGGAGTGTTTCTCCCTATAAATGCTGGGAATACCTTGGTTCTAATGCTGATGAGCAAGTTGAATTTACTTATACTATTTTTCCACCCCCTATGGTGTGGGGGTCCCTGGAGATGGGAGACAGCCCCCATTTGGACACTTGGGGTACCATCCGACTCTGCCGCTGCGGCTGCTTTGGGATATCCGTGTCTACATTGGGGTAAATTTAGGAGTGTTGTGTAGAAAGGAGAAAATAACTGTGCAACTTTCCCTGATGAAGATAATTTTGAAACGCGTTGGAATAACCGTCCCTGCTCTTAGCCTTGTCCTGGGGCATGGGATGATGTACAGCATTTCTCTACAAGCATGGTTTTAAAGATAATCTTTTGATATTGCCTAAAGTGTATTATTTAGTCTATGTAACTATTTTTGTAATAAATTTGTATTTTTTATGACCTAGTTGTCACCCCTTATTATTGTTGCCCAGAAAATCCCACTCCTTTAGAGGTATTCACATTTTTATGAATCAAGGGATGATGGCAACATCATGCCGCCACACATGAGCCAACTGTTTTCAAGAATAATCTCCTGGACTGCACATGGATGTACATCTGAGCAGGTAGTGTTATTTTTGGAGAAAGATATGGGTGTTCTTTTTCTCCTTTAATATTTAATTATTGGAAAAAAACGTGAACTTTATGGAGATACAGTATGTATTTCTTTTGTGGGTTTTCATATCTACTTAGGTAAGAACAAACTCCCATGGCTGTCATGTAGGATTGATTTTTATTTCCCTGGATGTAACTGGTTGGGTCATTTTAGATTTATGTGCAAAAGGTTCAAATGTCTTTCATAAAATATTCAATCCAAATTATAATCTGGCTATAAAGTCAGTATTATGAATGTTAAAACTGTGAGAGGGATTTCCCTGATCAGTTAGGGTATATTTTTATAATCTAACATGCTGCACAGGTTGATGTACGATGGCTGATATTATTTCTTGTGGAAAGAAAGAAGGCTGTGAATAGCTGGAATAATAATTAATTAAAGCACAGGGGATATTAAAAAAAAAAAAATTCAGGTATAATGTACATTATAGACATTAATGGCTGTGTTTTGAGTTATTTTGATTTTGATATATATATTTTATGTGTATATATATCCTTCGCCCAGTCTTTCATCCAGGAGTTTGTGGGCTCCGGGCATTTTAATGGCTGAGCCGCGATGATGTCACTCTCACATATGCGCACAGGAACCACAATCATGGCACTGCGCTCTGAAGGGAAGGCATACTCCTTACGCCACCCCCTCAGAGTGCAGTGCGCATGGTGATGTCACTGGCTGCAGAAATAGTGGATATCTCTGAAATGGCGCACGTTCAGAAGATATTTCTTGTACATACAGGTACGTTTTATTACCTGTATGTACCTGTATTACCTGTAGGTACAAGTCACCAACCAGTGTTTAGGTAAATAAGTAGTGCTGCGCTTATTTACCTAAACATTTTTTGGGTTTGATACACCTTCAGTGTTGCAGCAGTATTCCCTTTCTATCTTTCTCCTCCCCTCCCCTCCCCTTTATTCCCCCCCGCCTTCCCTTTTTGGTAGCGCAGTAATATCCTATTCCCTACCAACCAGTGTTTACTACCATGTTAAGGTTAGTTCCAATAAATAAAAAATAAAAAACAATGACACTTTGAAAGTCCCACTTTAACTAAATTCTAAAATTTACTTCATATCTTTACGGATTTAGGGATGTCTAATAATTTATGACTGTTAAAAGTAGGATGAATTAAAGTGATACTAAAGTCTTGTTTTTTCATTTAAAAATAACAAACATGGTATACCTGTGCTGTGCGGAAACATAAGTGTAGCGCTTATGCAATGTATACCATAACAATAAACACTGAATATATAATGTGATAATTAAATATAACATATAATTGTGAAAAATTAGATGTGCAGCAACTGGAAATTAAGTGATAAGAAATGCAAAAAAAAGCCCATATAAATTGAAATTCCACCAAGTGAATGAGTAAAGGTTAGTCAAAACATATTGCTGACTTCTTCCATGTATGGTGATAACCCCAACACCAGTAGAAATGTAGGCTTACCTGAGCAAATAGACTTAGGGGAACATATGCCACCAAAAGTCAAAACGAGCTTGTAAAATATGGTTCCCAACCGTGGATGGAAGGATCATACTGATATACACATCGTGACCTCTGATGAATGATGGTTCAAAAGCAACAAGGCATGCGATAAAAGATGGAATCCCAGAACTTGCCTCTCAAATGGTATCAATAATGTAAAGAGATAAGAGAGAAGAGTGGCCACATAGCATAATCTTGTTTAACCACTTAAGGACCCCCGCACGCACATATACGGCCACAGAATGGCACGTACAGGCACAAGGGCGTAAATTTACGTCCCCGCCTAAGTGCGGTTCGGGGGTCCCATCGGGACCCCCTCCGCGGCGTGCGGGGGTCCCCCTGGCTCCGGGAGCGATCCGGGATCTGGGGGCGGATGTCGGCGAATACCCGCCCCCCCGCGATCGCTCCCAGCCAATGGGAGCGCGCTCCCAACCTGTCACTTCCTCCTCCTGTGTTTACACAGGAAGGAGGAAATGATGTATTCTCTCATCGCAGCGCTGTTTCCCAGCGCTGCTGATGAGAGAAGACATCACAAGTAAGTGTGCACCAACACAACACTGACACACACTCACATAGGCATATTAACCCCTTGTGATCGCCCCCCCCACCCCCCTGTCACAGTGTCACTGAATGCAGTGATCTAATCACTGCATTTAGTGTCAGTGTGACAGGCAGTGTAAAAAACAGTTAGTGTTAGGTTCAGGATAGCCCCCCCACCCCCCCTAATAAAGTTTTAACCCCCTGATCACCGCCCTAGTTAACCCTTTCACTCCCTATTGCCAGCGTCACTAAGCGATCATTTTTCTGATCGCTGTATTAGTGTCGCTGTTCCCGCTAGGTAGCTATTTTTTTTTATTGCGATTTTTTTTTTTACTAAAGACATGTGGCTAAATAAATTTTGGCCTAAATGTTTGACTAAAATTTAGTTTATTTGATTTTTTTTTTAACAAAAAGTAAAAAATAGTGTTTTTTTTTCAAAAATGTCGCTCTATTTTTGTATATAGCGCAAAAAATAAAAATCGTAGAGGTGATCAAATACCACCAAAAGAAAGCTCTATTTGTGGGAAGAAAAGGACGCAAATTTTGTTTGGGAGCCACGTCGCACGACCGCGCAATTGTCTGTTAAAGCGACGCAGTGCCGAATCGCAAAAACACCTTGGGTCATTTACCAGCGTATTGGTCCGGGTCTTAAGTGGTTAAACCAATAAAAATATTTATTTACAGCTATTACACTTACATGTAGGCTGAAGTATCACACGTTTTTGTATATACAAGTGAGGCGGCAGTGGAGTCGACCCGACGCGGTTCGTGTCACAACACTTTGTCTGCGGTGTCAGTGATTTTGCTGGAGCACAGTGCTGTATACTATATGTAGCCAATGCTATGTACAGTTTTTACAGCGCTGACAGCCCATACTTCTATTTGCATTTAGACCAGCATGGTTCAACTGAACTATTTAAAGTTACAGTAAGTAAAACCTGGAGTTTGATTTTTATTCCATAATTGTATGATTGTGTATAATGTAGTAAATCCTCTGATTTGATAATATATTATCAGCTTTGGCATAAATAGTTAACTAAATATCCTGTTTGCGAAATGTGTGATGTTAAAAAAAAAGGATAGAAATTGATAGGTGAAGCACATTTAATATCTTTGTAAACTTTTTATGAAACTTTAAAAAAATAGTTCACAGTTTTTAGATAATGTGCAAATATCGTTTTAAAAAAAAATGCCTACAACACCATGAATGTCCAAGAATATTTACTGATACCAAGCATGCTCACTGTGCATCTAAAATGTAGTTATTCCCTATACAAATGTATATAAAATAGACTTCGGCCCGGATTCACAAAGCGCTTACGCCGACGTATCTCGAGATACGCCGACGTAAGTACAAATGTGCGCCGTCGTATCTATGCGCCGACCCACAAACTAAGATACACCTAAAAATAAGCTTCATCCCACCGACGTAACTTTTCTACTCCGGCGTAGAGTGGGCGCATATTTACGCTGGACGCATGTGGCGCTCCCATTTTCAATTCAAATATGCAAATGAGCATAATATACGCGGTTTTCGTAAGTCGTACATCCGGCGTAAAGTTATTCCCCATATATGAGGCGCAACCCATGCAAAGGTATGGACCAGGGAACACAAGCCGTCAAATTTTACTTCGTTTACGTTGTACGTGAATATGGCTGGGCGTAGGTTACGTTCACACCGTAGGCAGTTGTTTCGACGTGATTGTGAGCATGTGCACTGGCATGCGGCCATGACACGACGCATGCGCAGTCCGTTCTAAGTACTTGTCTGGCACATCATTTACATGGGGTCACGCCTCATTTGCATGGCTCATGCCCACTTCCACCTACGCCGGCTTACGCCTTAGAAACCCAGCGTAGTTTTGAGAGCAAGTGCTTTGTGAATTCTGTGCTTGCCTCTCTGCGCTGCGTCGGCGTAGCGTAAAGAATATACGCTACGGCGGCATATATATGCGCCGATGTATGTGAATCCGGGCCTTATTGTATAATGGGAAGACGAAAATGCAAAGATCAGTTACCTATAGGAACTAATTGGACTTTACTGGACTTATACTTAAAATGAACCTGAATTGGTTGCTTTCAGGTACAGATCTTTACACTTCAGAATCACTTGGATGTTTGCTGTATGCATGTTTTACAAATAAGGTGATTCCCAATGAGACAGAGACAAATTTTGGCATAATTTGGAATGTACCATGGACTAGGAGTGCTAGAGGCAGCGCATGGTCATCCACACATCATATTGCTGACTGTCTGCACAACATTTCTGTGCATAATATGTTCCAAACTGCCTACCATTCTACCAGGGTTATCTGACTTGGTCTGTATTGTTCTTATCCTTGTATAGCCTTTGCATTTTTTTACAGTGAATAGTGAACAGTCCAACACATTTGACTTAAACTTTTATGAGAGGAATATGAGATTATCCTTTGCTGACTTCCCTCTAAAATTCTAGTTGCCTGGTGGCTATTAACCTCCCTGGTGGTATGATTCTTTCAGATTTTAGGTGCTGAAAGCGGTACCATTATTTGCAAGGGAATTTGGCGTTTTATACTGTAGGCTTGTAATTCTTAGGAATAACTCACTGAAATCTATCCAAACAAGAGTCTAATAGGCATCCTGGGTATGATTTTTTTTTTTTTTCTTATTAAAAATTATAATATAATAAATAATTATAAAAAATTATAACAAATAATAATATAATTATAGTAAAAATTATTCAATAATGTAATCAAATCAAAATCACTGAAATTTGCTCAGTTGCAGAATTTTTGCTGTCATTATTTTTTTTTTTTGTATGACGAATTTCCCCATAAATCGCTATCGCTAAATTCTGCAAGTGATTCTGATTTATTATCGCTGTTTTTTAGCTGCTCTAAAACAATTTTTGCCATAAAGGGACACTTTTGGTTGCTATGGGCAATCTACAGTTTGCTGGGAGAAAGAACAGTTTTTATTATATAAAAGGACATGTAGTGTACAGGGCAGACCACTAGGGACATGGGGTTGTGTATTTTTTACATACAGTACTGTAATCTATAAGATTACAGTGTACTGTATGTATAGTGTTTGTTTACTTTTTTAAATTTGGCGCCGTCCCCCCCCCTACGTCGCGACGCTCGCAGGGAAGGGAATCGGCGGAACACACAGCATCAGGCGGACATCCGCCCGCCGTGTACTGCGGGGATTCATCGCTGGATCGCAGAGAAAAGGTAAGTAAACTTTTTTCTGCATCCAGCGAGGCAAGTCCGTGTGTGGCACGGGGTTACCGATCGTAGCTTAAAAATCTCACCCCGTGCCACACACGGGAAGACCGCCAGGGAGGTTATGATAAAGAACAGTCATATTTAATGATCAGTATGCCTACTTACTATTAAAAACAGACATAAACAACCAAAAATGTAATATTTTCAAAAGAGGAGCTTCAGTCAATTGTGCCAAAATTACAAATTAGAGCCGCTGACATTTATTAAAGAAACATTCATCTGTCCAAGGATCCAGCGTCACCCCACCTGGTTCTTCACCAGTCTTTGGGTCCCGGGAGCCAGCGTGGTAACTGTTAGCAACTAGCCATGACTCCTTGCAACTTCATAGCTGGCTTCCCACTGTGAATGCGAAAGCCATAATGTGCTTTGTGAATGGTCCCATAGCCTTCTGGGACCTGTGACATGTCCCAGAAGATTGGGGTCAGGGAATGGGGGGGGGGGACTTCCAGTGGATCTGCTGCAGCAATCCATTTAGAAGTCGGAGAAGGTACCTATCAAAACCAGGTACCCCCCCAAAAAAAACATGTATTCCAAATGTGTCAGAGGAGGGGAAGGAGGAGGAAGAGCAGAATTCTCCCTTTTGGGTGAATTTTTTTTTTTTTTTTACAAACCTGGTATTTCCAATTAAATAAATTCTGTTACATCTGTTATAAAGTAAACACTAGCACAAGTACTGTAAACCTTTAATGTGTCATAAGATGTGTAAAATTCCGAAGCTCAATGCATCCAAATTTAAGGATACATCATATAATCATAATGCACAAACTTATGATTTATACACTAACCTTGCATGTATAAAATTCAATAGTACACATACGGTCAAAGCTGACGACTCCTCCATGTACAGGAAATTTCTCTGATCTCGTCACACAGTCTGGAAAAACACCCATTAATTTGGATGTTTAGAACCAAAGAGCTCATGCTAAAAATAAGATGTCAACCATATTCCGTTTTATTTATAAAATGATGTGATAAAATCAGATATTTGCTCTTGCCCTATGCTCATGGTATGCACATTTAGAGTCTGTCTATCCAAGCTTTGACTGCAATGAATCTGGGCTTTGAAGCAAAGTGGAATTCTTTACAGCTGCTTACTTGGGAATATTGGCTAATGTAAGTGAATAAGGGGAAGAGGAGGTGGGGGGTTCTGTTCACTCAATCAGCTATATAATGTACACAGCAGTTGGATAGTCACATAGGGTTCTTTTAACCCAGGAGAGTGCAGAAAGGTTCTATATATCTCTCTACATAAGCCCGGATAAGCTGTAAAATACATTTTTTTTTTTCAAATTTAAATAATAGGGTTGCTTTAAAGTGCACCTGTACTTTGCAGATACATTAACAGCAACAGGTTCACTTTATCGTATCTCTCCTCAGCAGTATATACTTACCATCCTTTTATTCCACTGCTGTTCTATTCAGCAACCAATAGTGAAGGAAAATCCTGTGTAAGCTACAGTTTGCCAGAGTTGTAGCTTACATAAGGCTGTGGACTTTCCATATGACAGCACTGATTGGCCCAAATTTATCATACACAGTAAGCCCATAACCCCTCTTACCTAGAAGTATCAGGTGTTTGTTTCAACTCACAGTGATGGACAGAGAGGTTGTGTGGTATTTATTCGCTGGGTAAGGGTGAAGAAATGACAGCAAACCTGTTTTTCTGCCCTAAATAGACAAGACATGGGTTTGATTTAAGCTCTGATTATCTCTAGAGATGGGGAGGGGTGCAGCGGCTGTGTGTAGAGGAGGGTTGTGCTGGGAGCTCCAGTTGCTGCCTTCTCTCTGCCTTTGCCTCACAGGGGTGACTGCAGCATTACTCCTGTCAGCAGGGCTTTTTTTTTCATTTGGAGTGCTGAGATACCTGGTATCAACACTTTCAGCACTTGCCCTGAGCTCCCCGCTTTCACTTCTTGTAAACACGAAAGCTGGCTCCCTGTGCCAGCTTCTGTGTTTACAAATGTAGAGGTGATACCGCTCTGAAAAAGCTGCTGATCCCTTGAGTGGCTCCCGCCCTACTGAGGCCGACAGGTGCTGGCTCTGCACAAATGCATGGGATTGGAAAGAAATCCTGGACTGCTGCACTCCCTTAAAGGGGTGTTCCAGCCTATTTTTATGTTTATTAAAAGTCAGCAGCTACAAAAAGTGTAGCTGCTGGCTTTTAATAAACATACACTTACCTGCTCCAGGGTTCCAGCGACACGCCAGCCGGGGCTCCGCTCCTCTCCCCCCCTCCCCGGCCGTCGTCTTCATTGTAAGTGTGGGCACCCGGCCGTGACAGCCTTCGGCTTCATGGCCAGGCACCCACTGCGCATGCGTGAGCGGCACTGCGCATGCGCGAGCGGTGCGGCGCTGCGTCGTCCGATTGGACAGGCAATCGCCTAGGACCTGTGACGTGTCCTAGGCGATCGCCTACAGGGAGGGGCTGAAGATAGGCAATTAAGCTAATTGCCTAACCAGCTCCTCGGCGGAAGGAGGAAGTGGGACAGTGGCATGTAAGGGGGTGAGGAGTGGGTTAAGCGGAAGTAAAATTTTTGAGTGGAACTCCGCTTTAAACAACGTCTTTATTGAATGAAATTAAATCAAAACATGATCCAAAAACAGTGCAGTCAAAAATAGAAGGTGAACACTAGGACATAATATTTTGCTGCTTGCCACTATTGATCCCGCCCCCTTCTCCACTCAACCAGGGGAAAGGTGGGGGGTTGCAGTTTCCCATTTTTTCCTTGGGCACTGGTTGGCTTTGTCCCGGTGTTCTGTCAAAATAGCGAATCCATCAGTATAGACATGCGTTCCACTGCTCTGATGGGTTCCCTATTCTGAAAGAACAGCAACAGTGGACATCTTACTACATCCAGCTACGTCTTGAATTGCAGAGTAATTTTAGCAATAAAGTGAGTGTACTGTATATAAATAAATATAGTATATTGACACCTGTGATGATGTTTGGATGTTTAATTTTGAAAGCCTAAAGGTTTAGTGCTAAACCAGAGTGGGGTGTGCCAACATGGCCTCCGCCACCTTCCTAATGCTGGTGTTCAGCTTCTTTCAAAATGTAACATCAAAACAGCATTACAGATGTCAATATACTATATTTACTTAGATATGCTCACTTTATTGCAAAAATGACTCTGAAATTCAAGACAAGGGTGTAGTAAGGTGTCTGCTGCCGGCTTCTGACTGCAGGTGTTCTGTCAGATTAGCAAACCTGGTAGCGGTGGAACGCATGTGCAGCTGATGGAATGTGACTTCCGTTACCTAATCTGATGGGTTCGCTATTCTGACAGAAAACCAGCACTGCACAGAGGGGTTGATTTACTAAAAGAATTGGACATGTTAAATTTACATAGTGAATTTTCATATACTGTAGCTTAGTGAATGCGGTAAATCTAAGTGAAAATTAACTTTGGAAAGAATACCAAATTCTAAGCAAGGACAATTAAAATAAAAGAAAGGAAAGGGGTTTTTGCATGCACGATTGGATAATTGAAATTAGCACAACTTCACCCTATTCACTAAGCTAAGTTAAAATTATCTTTGCGAATGAAAATTAGCTTTGCAAAACAATTTTTTTGTTAACCCAAACACGACACATGCTTTCCTGGTCATGTAAAGAAGTAGAACACAGGGGTTTATAGACGTATGGCAATTCAGTGTTAAGAGAAACATAAGGCTTACATCTGAACTTCACAGACTAGCAGCTATAACTCATCATCCTTCTAATAAAGTACATGGTCTTAATGATTTCTATGGTTATGAATATTAAATATATTATTGGTGAGCTAATAAATAACTGTGCAAATAATGTAAACTGGACAATGGGAATATTTTTTAGTTTTTATAAGTTTCAGTATGTTAAAATGATGTCACATCTTAGTACACTCTTTATGAGGTGATTCATGTGCAGTAAAAACCAATCTGTGCCAGTGTGTCCCATATGCAAAGCCAACCCTTTTCTTCTCAGTGACATAATCGGGAATGCTTTATGGTATAATGGGAAAAATAAGTGGGTGGGTAATTGGAATCCATGTATCAGTTTTATAGGACTTGTCAACGGGCTCTCTCCCGTGGTTTATGTGTTTGGTAAGTATTTGAGATTGTCTTAAAACATGCTGTTAAATGATCTCCCCTATCAGGCAGAATTTTAATTTCCTGGAGAAATATATAGTTCCAGAACCTGGGGGTTTAAAAATGCAGTTCTTAGACTTGACAGGTAGGTTTGATACCCTCCTGTTTCTCATTTATTGTGATTTCACAACTCTTTGAAACTCTTTAAATATCTGTGAATTAAACAACATCTTATGCCATGTCCACAAGAGACTTGGCGTTTTTTTTTTTTTTTTTCATTATTTGCATAGATTTATGGGGTGTTTGAGATCTGTGATTCCTGAGGATGTTCAGTGGTAGAAGATAAAAGCCAATCAGTTGAGTGAATCTCCCCAGGAGAAGATAGGAAGATGCTCCACAGCTGTATTGCATTATATTCAAGAGAGAAATATTGTGTATGACCACATATTTGAAAATTAATAAAAATACATAAAGTGCTAACCAGTAGTATCCAGCTGCAAATGTTAATATCCTTATGGCCATTAGACAACTGTCCTGTCAGCAGAACATGTTTATGTGAAGCCCATAATTCCAGACCAAATAGGACATATTACTACACTCAAGAGAGGCCATTCCACATTTGTGTTGTGTGGACTCCTACTAAAAATGTACCCATTGCTGTTCTACAGCATATATTTCCATCATAGAGCAGATGTTTCCATTACCTGTTTCTAACCTCTCTCTTCTTTCTCTTCCTCTGAAAGGGTTCCCTTTCCCTGAATTATACATTAGTACTGTTATATAAATATTACCGCTCCATTGGGTTTATAACAATTTATAGATGATGTGTGCTGGTAGGCTTGATATGCTAAGACAGCATTTTAATAATCACAGTTGGAATGTAGCCTTCATCTATAATTTGGTTGCCTAGGTATTAAGTATAAGGTAAGGTATAAGGAGACAAGATTTTGATAATGCTAAATTTTTATTCATGATCAGAGAGAGACACAGAAACATAAATGTGCCTTTTTTTAATAGACATGCATAGTTTGACCGCTGTCATCGTTGTGGCTGCCCAGGCTGAATAGAGAGTTGTAGACAATGACCATATAAAATAATTGGGGCATTGGCTAC
This sequence comes from Rana kukunoris, assembly GCA_029574335.1. Lineage (NCBI taxonomy): Eukaryota > Metazoa > Chordata > Amphibia > Anura > Ranidae > Rana > Rana kukunoris. Next base: position 381,908,517 of record CM056050.1, on the reverse strand, counting down.
ATCAGTGGTGCTCAACTCCTGTCCTCAGGATCCACTAATGCCCTGTACACATGATCGGACATTTGTCTGACCAAATTCACTTGGGAATTCCGACGGAATTCCATCATAGTAAAATAGAACATGTTCTCTATGTAAACTCCGATGTAATTCATCGGAATTTCTGATGGGACATACACACGGTCGGAATTTCGGATGGAAAAAGTCCGTCTGATTCCGATCGTATGTACGGGGCATAAAAAGCCAGGTTTTATGTTTTACTTTGGGGAGATGCAGACTAGAATACTGCAATCACTGAGCAACAAATGAGATCACCGGTGATGTATTTCAGTTATCTTGCAAACCTGGCCTGTTAGTGGGCTCTGAGGACAGGATTTGAGAACCACCGGTCTACATACACATGGGCAATAAGATGCAGGATTGGATCAAGTGGCTGATTAAAAATACCTTGGCTGGCATCCACATTAGATAGGGGGCTCGTTTAAAGGAAACATATAAGTCAATAGGACCGCAGCACTAAATTGTTGAATTCTGCTGCTCTCAAATGCAATGGAGTTGATTTACTTAAACTGAAGAGTGCAAAACATGGTGCAGCTCTGCATGATAGCCAATCAGCTCATGACTTCAGCTTGTTCAATTACACTTTGAAAAAAAAATGGAAGTTGACTGATCTTTATGCAGAGCTACACCAGATTTTGCCCTCTCCAGTTTTAGTAAATCAACCCCAATGGATAGTTTTGTAGTTTCTTTGTGGTGTATTTGGCAGATACATTTGATAAAGGGGTCTGTTCAAAGACATTAAGGCTGGTTTACTAAAGGAGTTCATAATCATCGCACCATAATATGTGTGAATATTCACTTCAATAATACAATCATGTAAAAAGCAAATTCATATCTACCTTTTCATTTGTACATGATTGGGCATTCTAACTGAATAGGAATGTTTGTTTATATGTCTGGATAAGTGAAATGAGTATTCACAAAATGTATTGTGTGATGATTCTCATCTTCTATAAATCAGCCTTCTAAAGTCTCAACTAGTTAACTTTGCATTGCTGATTAAACCATAAAGAAACTAACCTTCTAAATGCAAGTAATCCTTTCTATTATTTGTTTCTTGGGTAATGGTGCCTTTGTGGAGTTATTAGAATATGTATGAAATCATTTTGTAGTTCAATAAAGCTATTACTGAGAAAGACAGGTAGTACCAAATAGCATATTAAATGCTTCATTTTTGAAGTATGTATGTTCCAGCCTATGTGATGCATATACAATTGACATGTGTTGACACCCCCTTTAAAGTGAATAGCCTGCCTAATGCAAAACACACACATTTGCAGTTTTCGACATTGTCACATGAAAAAGGAAATATAGCGGCCCTCATCTACATAAATAGTTACAAAGTATTCGAACATACAAGGTTTTAAATTAATTAAATTATATTGCTAAGATAACTTACATTAAACTGATATTATTAGCATGTTTATTAAAAAAACGTAAAAAAAAACATATTCATATAAAATAAAATTTAATGGTAGGTTTAGAAATAACAGATATCAATCTGTGCATTTACCACAATCACACCGCAGAGCAAGCTAGCACTTGGAGAGTAATAACGCTCCACCTCAACCTTTTGAAGAAGTCCTGCTGTAGGACAGTACACGTAAAGGGGCGGAACCTGTGACTTTAAGACTGCTTTCACGCTGAAAGCGCCAGCCGTTAGCGCTAAAGCTCCTCTCACTTTAGTGGTGCTTTAGCACTGTTTCAGGCCCCGTACACACGTCCGAGCTTCTCGGCAGAATCCAGCGAGAAGCTCGCTGGGATCCATATTCTGCCGAGAAGCTCGACCGTGTGTACGTTTTCGCGGAGAAAACTGTCGAGCAAGGCGTCGAGCCAAAATAGAGAGCAGGTTCTCTATTTCCTCGATGGGCCATCAGGACTAATGGCTCGATTGCCTTTTTCGACAGCCTGGTCGACGAACTCGACGGCCGGCCGAGAACCTCGTCGGGCGGAATGATGAGTTTAGCCCGACGAGGTTCTCGTACGTGTGTACGCGGCCTGTGGTGCTTTTTCAATGCTTTTCTGACTTTTTTTTTTTTTTAAACACTTGTTTTGCAGCTCTTTCAAAACACTTTTCAGGCACTTTGAAAGTGCTGCACATTGATTCCAATGGGCAAGATGTTTTGGGAGCACTAAATACAGCGCTCCCAACCTGCTCCAACGATGCTGCTTGCAGTTCTTTTCCAAACTTCCCAAAGTGTACCGCCACAGTGTGAAAACATACACTGATATCAATGGGAGGTGGTTTTCAAGCGCTTAGCAGAGGCTATTTCCAGCACTAAAGCACCTGAAAACAGTGTGAAAGGGGTCTTAGAGAAGTAGTGAACTTTGCAATTGGTGCCATTTGTTTGGTTTACATATACAGCATTTACTGTCCATAACTGGTTTGCAGTGCAATATAAAAGAAGCAAATAAGAATATTTTTGAGTAATATGGACAATAAATAATAAAAAAAATTGTACCGTACTTTATATTTTTATTCATAAGATCCATAATGCTATTAAACATGTTTCAAAAACGTGTACCACTTACATGGTTTTATATATATGGTTATTCCAAAATCACAAGTTTTGACTTTCTGTGATAAACTTCCTCCTCACCCTTGTGAGCCCAAAATGGTACTTGGGAAACAAAGCCATAGGTTCCACAATTCATTTTTAATTGATCAGACTGTATTTTTCAGTACGTAAAAATAGCCACATTTTCTGTGTTTTTTTTTTTTTATGCAGGTAGTCGAGAAGCAGCATTTGTCTATGCCATTTCCTATGCTGGTGTTGTTTATGCCATTACAAGAGCTTGCAGCCAAGGTGAACTGAAATCCTGCAGTTGCGATCCAAAAAAGCGAGGGCGATCCAAGGACAAAAAAGGAGACTTTGATTGGGGAGGATGTAGTGACAACATTGATTTTGGAATTGAATTTGCCAAGGACTTTGTGGATGCCAAGGAAAGAAAAGTAAGGGATGCTCGAGCCTTGATGAATTTGCACAATAATCGCGTTGGAAGGATGGTGAGTCCCTCTAAATCTTTATATTATTTTATGTGAATATTAGATTCCCTATAAATAAATCAGGAATGTTTCACAAAGTTGATAAATCATCTTGCATGATCAATAGTGATGAATACTCTGTTTAGCAGATTTATCTAGGAAATAAACCAAATGGCTCATCAAGCTTATAATTTCTCTCCACTGACACCAAAAATATATAGAAGTACAGAACGCAACATCACCCCTTCCCTGTTCCAGATGTGTACATGTGTCCTATTCTGGGGAAAACAGATCTAAACTTTTAAAACTAGTAACGGTGTTTGGAAAGAAACCACTGGAGGTTAAAGCAGAAATATTTTGTGCCATAAATATATTTCGATGCTGGGTAATTTATGGTCCTCTAGCTCAAGGAGAATAAACAGTTATGGTTTCAAAGGGAGTCATAAGATAACATCTAAAGAGGAGAGAGGTTATGGGAGACATAAATCTGCCAAATTTCATATGCCCATATTGTAGTTTCAGCTGCAAATTGGATATTTTAGATTCCTGGTTTGCCTAATACAATAGCATTGTCATTCATAATTTCAATAATTATTAATGGTTACCAGAGCAATCCATAGTTTAAGCTATGTTTATTACTTGTTTTCAACTCACTTTGTGGAAAGAACCGTTATTTTTTTTCTTTTTGGTGCTATATGGAGTGCTTTAGTTATCTTACCAACAAGCATAAGATGGAGTCTAATGCTCTTCTAAAACATAAACATCACCCAACTATAATATGAATTCTTAATCATTAGAGTTTCAATAAATATTCCCCTTTGTGGGATAATAAATATTTAACAAAACTAATTGACAGAGGGATCAGACATATGGGAAAAAGGTAGTGTACCCATTTGTCACAGTTACTTTTTGTGTCACTGACACATTTGAGACTTACCTAGCTATTCCTACTACATGGGGTGTATTTGACAACACTGTTCCCTCAATAGACTTCTGAGTTCTGAACAGGGAGATCTCATTCACATATTCTGTAAATGCCCCAATTTGGTCTGCTACTGGCAGGGAGTGTCTGATAGTATTAAATATGCATTTCATCTTCAATCCTCCCCTGAACCAACAAATTAGAATCTTAAGCTTTGTACACACGGCCGGTTTTCCTCAAGGGAAAACTGTGAGGAGAGCTTTTTGCCGGGAATACCGGCCGTGTGTATGCTCCTCGCAGTTTTTCCGATGGGAAAACTACAAAAAAAATGCCAGACAAAAAAAAAGAGAACCAGCTCACTTTTTTCCCACCAGGAAAACCAGCAGACTTTTGCCCGGCGGTTTTTGGCAGTTTTCCTATGGGAAAAACTGCGATGAAACAGACACATGGCCAGGATTCCCGACCAAAGCTCCATCGCAGTTTTACTGTCAGGAAAACCTCTCGTGTGTAGGGGAAAAGACTGACCGAGCGAGCGAGTTCTCGGCTTTTCCCTTGGGATTTCCGATGGGAACTTTTCCCTCCGGAAATCCCGCACGTGTGTACGGGGCATTATAGAACTACCAGTTGAAGACCAACACTTGGAAATAGCAGTAACTGAGGTTCTGTAACTGGCCAGAAAAATTATAGCACAACATCTTCTCAACTGCTCACAACATGACTTTAGATATAAAAAGGTGAGCACTATCATGTATCTAGAAAGCTTACCCTATACCCACAGTGGTAGCTCTAAAGAATTTGGGAAGATTTGGAATAGATGGATTTGCTAATTGGTGTAAGGGAGAAACAGCTCCTGGAGGAGTACGCATTTGCGACTTGGAGGTCAGAATTTCAGGTGTATTTGGAGTGGGTTTATCTTTTGTGTGTACAAGCTATGTTAGTGAATGCCTTAATGTTCGCCATGTCATTTTCACCTTGCATAAAAAAATGTTAACCAAGAGCATATTATAACTTCTGGTCATAATTAGGTGTTTTTTTTTATACCTCTGCATGTGGAAAATCAATGACAGCATACATGTATAGTATGTTGTTTATGCAGTTCTCTTTTCTTTCTGTATGGTAAATACTTTGAAAAAAAACAATGTTCTTTTCAAAAACTTTGATGAAAAAAAAACATATCAACAAGGATAAAAAAACATAACTTCTTAACAAGGACAAACAATTGTTAATAATTCACAGATTAAGCAATGAAAAGGACCAATTATAAAATTATTGGCTTAAAATGAAAGAAAAGCATATAGGTCTTTGTTGACATAATAAATCATCATGGAACTCCAATCTGAAATTCCTTAAATTTGGTTAAAATGTTACTAAGCCCACAACAGTAAAATCTGTCTGTATATGCAGAATAGCATGCTTGTTATACTCACTGTGAAACTTAAAGTGGTTGTAAAGCCAGAAGGTTTTTATCTTAATGTATTCTATGCAGCAGCCACCGCAGCACCCCCTAATACTTACCTGAGCCCCATCTCTCTCCAACGATGCCCACGAGTGCCACAGCCTTCCGGAACTCTCCTCCTAATTGGCTGAGCCACAGGAGTGGTCCACTGGCTCCCGCCACTGTCAAAGTCAGTTAGTCAATCGGGAGAGAGATGGGGTGGGACTGAACAGGGGCTCCGTGTCTGAATGGCTCGGGTGCCCGCATAGCAAGCCACTTGATGTACAAGGGGGCAGGGTCGCACATTTTTTTTTTTAGACAGACAGACAGAAAAAAAAAAAAAGACAGTCCTGTTCTGGTAGCGGAAGTAAGGCGGGCCGAAAAGTAGGGAGGTCATTCCTAAGGATGAAGATCCACTTTAACAGACTAGGCTGTCTAGCAAAAATAACAGTTACCAATGGTTAGTTTGTATTTGTTAATGTAAAAGCTTTACCCAAAATATTTTTATTTGTTTTCTGTAGCTGCTTAAAAAGTGTTAAGTTGACAAATTCTCTAGTGAATCTAACACTGCCCTCTACCCAGATTGATAGTGCTGCTGTTCAAAGATTTCTCTGTCGCTCCTCCATCCAGAGTGGAGACACTCCATGAAAGGAAGCGTGTTACTGGCTGGATATGTGAAAGTGCAACATTGTATCAGAAAACAACCTTAAAAAAGAAAAATAATGCATCTAGCACATCTATGGATTTATCAATGACCTCAATATAGGACACTTTCAACCCCTCCCTGCCCAGACAATTTTCAGCTTTCAGCGCTGTCACAGTTTGAATGACAATTGCGCAGTCATGCAACACTTTAACCATAGGTGTGCACACAGGGTGTGCCGGCTGTGCCAGGGCACACCCTAATCATTCCGTGTGCTGCCGATTCCCCATATTTCCTCTTTCCCCCCTGCAATGCTGTCAGCTTTCCTACTCTCCTCTCCTCTCAGGAGCAGGGAAGGGGCCCCTTCCTTTTCTGAATGAACACAGTCAGTGATCTGCACTGATCACTCCTGTCTTCATTCTTAACTGAAGAATAATAAACTATGGGGTTATTTACGAAAGGCAAATTTACTTTGCACTATAAGTGCAAAGTGCACTTGAAATTGCACTGAAAGTGCACTTGGAAGTGCAGTTGCTGTAAATCTGAGGGGGTAGATCTTAAATGAGGGGAAGCTCTGCTGCTTTTATTATCCCATCATGTGCAAGCTAAAATGCTTTTTTTTTTTCTTGCATGCCCCCCTCGGATCTACAGCCACTGCACTTCCAAGTGCACTTTTAGTATACTTTCAAGTGCACTTTGAACTTGTAGTGCAAAGTGGATTTTCCTTTAGTAAATAACCCCCAATGTTTACTGCAAGCTGCGGAGAAGGGGACTGGGGGATCTCTGTCCTCAGTTTCATTCTCTGTCTCAAAAGTGAGACATCAGGGATCTGTTTAGACCCTTGATATTTTACCAAAGCCTCATAAAGGGGCCCCTAAAAAATTGTAATAAAATAATAAAAAAAAACTGTAAAAATATTTAACAAAAGAAAAAAAAAGAATAAAAAGAAAAAACTCCTGACACCAATCTTTGCTCTACTGACACCGTCCACTGCTCTGCTGCTATACACATGTGTGTTTGTGCTCTGTGGTGCACACCCTAGTGCAATAGGCTGCGCACACCAGTGACTGTAACCATGTGAATTTTTTTATAATTTTCTTCATACAAATGGAGCTTTCTTTTGGTGGTATTTAATCACTGCTGGCTTTTTTATTTTTTTTTACAAAAAAAAGCCTGAACATGTGGGGAAAAAAAGTTTTTGTCAGTACATTTTGTAAATAAGTAATGTTTCTCCTTCACTGATGTGTGCTGACGAGGCTTCACTGGTGGGCACTGATAGGCTGCACTTATGAGCACTGATGAAACAGCAATTATGGCCACTGATTAGAAGGTACTAATATGCCACACCTATGGGCACTGATAGGTGGCACTGATATGTGGGGATGGTCGGCACTCAGGATGACATCCAAAATGGTATTTCTTTATTAAATACATGTACAAAGCTGTAAAACAGCCTACATGTTTCAGACGTCAATCCTAAGTCATGGACTGTTTTACAGTAAATGTATTTAACCACTTCAGCCCTGGAAGAATTTACCCCCTTCCTGACCAAAGCACTTTTTGCGATTCGGCACTGTAGGAAGGTTTCAGCGTCTATACACCTGTTTTCCTTGGCACTGATATGTGGTACGGATAAGCACTGATAGGCAGCACTGATGGGTACTGATGGGCATTTTTGTTCTAGCATATGACAAAGCTTAGTAGTAGAATATAGTCCTTGAAAGTTGCATTCAGTTTTACAAAGTGCGCTAAAAAAGAGGTGCAGTGTTTTTGGAAGCTAAAAAGAACAAGCAATTAACAAAGTGGAGATACAATTTAGAAAATCAATTGTGGAGAAAGATCTGGTGTCTCTAAATCATAGACTTAATAACAGCATTCAAATTCAATCTGCAATTTCTAAAGCTAGCATTATTTTCTATTTAAAAAAATAAGCAAGAAAATAATTATTAATTTTGGCACCTAATAAAGCAATAAAACGCCATCTTGAACACAGAGTTCAATTAAGGGTGCCAGATTGCACATAGGATGCCATGGAATTGGAAAGGGTACAAAGAAGTGCAGCTATGGGAAGTTATTCGCATTAAGGTCGCCCCTGAAAAACATAAAGGCATGTTCGTACATAATTATAAGGAAACAGATTTAACTTCAACATATAGATGGGTTTCTTTACAGTAGGAGTTGTAATAATAATAATAAAAAAACATGGAATAGTATTTCACTGTCTCTAAGTTATATATGTTTCTAAAAGTTCAAAATAAAATTATTATTTATAACTATAAAAAATTCTTAATAGAGCATTGATTTAGAGATATTATTCCTTTGCTTTAAGTGGATATTAAGGATTTTTTTCTGCTAAGGAAAATTGGAACATGCGTTCTGATTTTTTTTTTCAACTACAGATTAAAGGTTTAAACTACAGATTAAGGTTTCATTGCCTTTGTTTTTGTTCATTAACGATTACACTCAATGGACTTTTCCGATGACATTATGAACGACATAGTACTGTATAGGTAATGAGTGCTTCGAAAGCTGCATTTTCTATGTAAACGTTATGCAGTAATCCCTGTCCTCTTTCCTGCAGGCAGTAAAACGTTTTATGAAGCTTGAATGTAAGTGCCATGGGGTCAGTGGGTCATGCACATTAAGGACTTGTTGGCGAGCTATGTCAGATTTTCGAAAAACAGGGGACTATCTCAGAAGGAAATACAACGGGGCAATCCAGGTCACCATGAATCAAGATGGTACTAGCTTCACAGTAGCCAATCAAGACTTCAGAAAACCCACAAAAAAGGACCTTGTCTACTTTGAGAATTCTCCTGATTACTGCTTGATGGACAAGTCTGCAGGTAAAGATCATTTGTCTTGCTTGGGTAAAGAAACAGTTTCATGAAGAGCTGTATATGCCCTCGAGCTAAATGCTACTGCAGTAACATGCAAAACATAGCAGTCTTGTTTGATCTTTTAGCAGCCAAAACATTAAGTTGTCTGAAGTTTCCTCTGTTGAAAGTAATCAGTTAAAACCTGCTTTGTTACATCAGGCATGAAATCTATATCACTTTTATGTGTGTTGTATCACTTTAATTTGCCTTTTTATTTATTTTTTACTGTTTGAACATTATCACCTAAGTCCTTGGTTGCTAAAATGTAAAAGGTTATAAAAAAAAAGGTTTTCTATTATATTTATATTACAATTACCCGTTTACAGCACTATAAGCATTTGCAAACCATGTAGGCTCAGAGGGGAGTTTACAATTCAAAGGATAAATGCAATTTTAAAGCAGTTTTTTCTATACTCCCACCCCTTTTTGTAAGTCTGTGCAGAAGCCTTGCTATGAGGGTGCGGGGGGTGCGGTCCACACCCGGGTAACACCCGAGAGTGGGGTGACACCATCCCGAGGGTGGAGAAAGCCCTGGCTCCCTTTGGCATTTTTTTTTAGCCTGAACACAAATCCGGCGTGTGCCAGGGCTGCTCCTGTCTCTGTTTTCCTCCTTAAAGTCCTCCCCTCTCACTACTGCACTGCTGAGCTGAGCCTGTCACTCCTTTTCTCCTCCCGGGTGGCACGGCTGCACAATGTGTGTGTGTCCTCACCAGCTTCCGCCCGGGTGTATTGTGTATCTGAGCCACCCGCTCTGGCCCCGAGCTGGGGGTGTCCTCCGCCGCCGTAGCCCGAGGTGAGCTCTTGCAATGGGGGAGGGGTGTCATGGTGCCCGCCACCCAGTCACACCTGAGCTGACCAGAGCTGCTGTGGTAAGAAGGAGTGCTAAGAGGGGGTGGTTGTTTTTACTGCTGGAAACAGCTATATCATATATTTTATGTGTCCAGTAGCACTCCCCCCAGTTATCAGACCGTCTCAGGGTGGGCAGCTTAGCCACTATACCTGTATATAATATAACTGATAACCAGTGGGGAGTGCTGCTGGACACAGCTATATATATATATATATATATATATATATATATATATATATACATATATATATACAGTATATATATGGATATCTATAATATAGCTGTGTCCAGCAGCAAAAACACCCCCCCATCAGACCAGTGGGATGTCTACAGCCAGGGCTGCTGATAGGGAGTACCATCGGGCCTCTTCTAGGGGGCCCAGTCCCATCACTTTAACAGGAGGGTCGGCAGCTTCAAACTTCATAACGTAGTATACATGGGCATACATAGTGTGAACAAATAATGTTCCCCCGTGGCCCACTGGTGGTGAATCATATTCCCTGGGTGGTGAGGGGGGGCATTCAGTTCATCCAGAGGGGCTCGAGAGACTGCAGGATAGAGGGACTTCTTTTTTCCTTTTCAGCACAGGCAGACTTACACAACAACCAGTGCCGCACATGCATAAAGTCCTGACTCATAGTTCCTGGACTGACTCCGACTAAGCACAGGACTGACTTCGGTTGAGGGAATCAGTGGCAGGCTCAGAGCAGGCTAACACTGATTCCCTCAGCCGGAGTCAGTCCTGTGCTCAGTCAGAGTATATATATTTGTATAGTTCATTGGTCCGTCAGCCTTCCAATCTGCAGTGCCTGATTTTCCTCGATTGAGGCAAGCCACATCTCTGCAGAGAGCTATCACTGATTGCTAGGACAGTCAGCATCCTAGCAAACAATTACATCATGTGTGCCCTCCCCCTGCAGAGTGCTTCTCTTTTCAGCTACTGTCTTCTGCTTGCTGACCATAGGGCTTTGTAGCAACACTCCTTGTTGTGGGCAGGTCACAGCACCTTGCCATCTTCCCTGTGGCCATCAGATCCAATCCAGCTAGCAAGACACCATGTCAGCAGGTCAGTTCCAAAATCAAATCAAAATTATTGGGGGGGGGGCTGACGCCATGTATTACCACACCAGGTGACACCAACCCTAGTGATGCCACTGAGTCTGTGGTCAGAGATGTGGTTACCAGTGTTTAGAATTCAGACGATTTCAGGGCACATGATGTGGGATGTGGGGTGCTAGGCACCTTGGAGGAGTGAAATTGTAGGAAAGTATGACATATTATGAAAGTGTGAGGGTTAGGGAGGAAGTGCGAAATTAGATAAGTGCACTATAAAATTGGACAAGCAAAAGAAGACTTCTTCTTAACCTGTAAGCGCTCATTATCATATCCTACCAAGCCTAATTGTTTAACGTAGAATTTTTTGCATCATGTTATTCAATCCATATACAGCCATCCTTAACGTAAGGGAAAATTTAGTTGTTATCCCAAACTGACTTCTAAGCAAAGTCTAACCAATTTGCGTGGCAGTAAATTAGAAGAAAGAGGGAATTTTAAAGTTTGCCACTCTATACACATCAGATATACGGTAGTAGCTAGAGAGGAGTGACTAAACCAGTCTAGTAAATCAAATCTTGTAGTTGTTTAAAGCTAATTCTCACTATGTATATCTCTTTACATTTGCAAAACATATGTCTGGGAGTTAGGAGGACTGAGGAGGTGACTGGACACTGGCAAAAATAAATAAAATGCATGCACATTTTTTTGCCAGTGACCTTAGGTGAGAGAAGCCTAAAAGAAGCGTATCCCTTTTATGCTGAGGTTATTCCCTCAAGATCCTTTTATCAAGCTTCCTAAACTGTGCTGTAGCCATTGCAGCTTCTTTCTGCAGCTTCCAAATTAGCAGACTCCTTGGCTAAGCCTTGAAGTCTACTAAGTGGCTGCTATGAAAAAAAAATTCTGCCACCCACCCAGTGGCAGCTGGTAGGCGAGGTGTTAAAATATGCAGTATGCTGGGAACTGGAGTTCAACCTTGCCTACTAGTACCGCTCACACTCTTTCCATAGACCCAGTGGCATACTATATTTCCCATGAGTGGTAGAGAGTCATTGGCTGAGGTTGTCAAATGTAAGGGGCCATGAGACTGGTGACCCAGGATTAGCAGGGCACAATGAAATTATGTCATGTGGGTATGTTGGAGAAGAGGGGAACATGGCAACACTAGTGTAGATGGAAGATCAGCCTGCAGAACATTGCCACTAGAAATAAAGAAAGGCAAGCTATAGGCAGGATTTTTTTAGATACTGTTATGGTTTTACAGCAATAGAAGACCACACAGAAATTGACAAATGTAATTGGGAGCCTCTAATGAAGAAATACATTTTGGGATTAACGACACTTTAGTCCTTTTTAATCAGCAAATAGCAAGGCAACTAGTCTTTTCAAAAGATCAATTAAACAATGGTAACTTTCTTTGCAAGTACAAAATGCATCAAAACCTTAATAATATTTTATTGATATGACCTTCACACAAAATACTTAGCAGTAGAGGACATGTGTAAGTGTTGTCCCTATTTGGATACCTAAAGATACGCTAGCTGTAATTTAAACTATAGGACCATCTGTTTTGAAATGACAGGATCATTTAGGGTAAGTATAAGGTCGGACAGGATCAACAAAAGATCTTTTTTGCTTAGGAGAAGTTGATTTTTCAATCTTCCTGCTTGTAGCTTGTAGCCCACGGGAACAGTTTTAATGGCCATTTAATCCTTTCAATCTTCCTGTTGCTGGAGGGAGATAAGGTGGACCACAGAGAAAGATGAAAAAGAGTTTTCTATGAAAAGAATGTGATGCCATTCAGACATGACATGCAGTGCAGGGGAAATAAGTTGTGTGGGTATCAAATCTCAGCTGTGAAGCTGACTGATTGACTGAGCCACAATTCTACTGATACACGTTTTACTAGGAAGTGACAATCAACTTTTATTCTTTTACTTTTACCAAATATATTTTAAAGACATTTTTGTCATGTAAAACAGAATGTGACACAAAAAGGCTATGTCACAGCAAGTGTACCTAGAGAAATGCAAAAATTAGATGACCACGGCTAGATTTAATGAAATTAACTATCTGTCACAAGCACAGATTTTCCAGTTGAAATAACGGCTAATGTAAAATGCATCAATCAGACAGTATTCATTTTGTTGAGTCTACTGTGTTCCAACAGGGATTTCCCCTTTGCTTTATCAGGAAGCAGTGATGTCATACACTAAATTATGTGAAAGCATGCAGCCTAAGGTTTTAAAAAAGCCTCCTAGATACATAAATAACTTGCTTTCTCTCTCTCTCTCTCTCTCTCTCTCTCTCTCTCTCTCTCTCTCTCTCTCTCTCTCTCTCTCTCTCTCTCTCTCTCTCTCTCTCTCTCTCTCTCTCTCTCTCTCTCTCTCTCTCTCTCTATTTGTACCCATTCTGCTCTACAGTACTACCAGTATTTCCCCAATTTATTTATGTATCTGTTGCCAAGTTATTTTAAGGCTGTGGGCTAATTTGTGCACCACTGTAAATGCTATACCAGTTTAGGCTCAACGGGGAAATTATTATTAGTCACACTAAGTTTGATTTAAGCGTCTTTCTAAGTATAGTATACAGTGGTAGTAAGCATGTTTCAGAGAAGCTTTAGAGCAAGGGTGTCCAAACTTTTTTCAAAGAGGGCCAGATTTGATGAAGTGAACATGCGTGAGGGCCGACTATTTTGCCTGACATTCTTTGAACCATCAAACCATTTGAACAGATCTGTCTGCTGGCATTTTGGTTTGCTCGCGTGTACACACGAGCAAACCAAAATCCCCGCCAGCAGACAGCGCGCTGACGTGTCGGTGACGTGGCGGTGACGTTGACGCCGACACGTCACCGCACCAGGAAGTAAAACACTTCCGCGCATGCGTCGAAATCATTCGGCGCGTGTGTGAGAAGACATGTCTGCTGGTTAGCATACTAACCAGCAGACATGTCGGGCGGACGGGTTCCCAGCCGACAGATTGGTAAGCATGCTTTCCAATCTGTCGGGTGGCCAAATCCGTCTGTTTGCCCGTACACACGATCGAATCTGTCTGCTGAAACGGTCTAGCAGACCGTTTCCAGCAGACAGATTTGATCGTGTGTACGAGGCCTAAGTGTCTTCGTCCAAGCAACTAATACACTGCCCAACAAGAATTCTCTTGCTTTTGTGGCTGTGTGTGGTGAAGAGATGAGCTTGGGCGTATTATTTGAAAATACTGTATACATTTATTTTGTGGCCCCAACGAATCCCAGAGCACTGCTCAGGACTAAGGATGAGCTTGGGCGTGTTAGTTGCATATACCGTATTTATCAGCGGATAACATGCACAGGCTTACCATTGTCATGAATGCAGCCTTACCATTGCCATGAATGCAGCCTTACCATTGCCATGAATGCAGCCTTACCATTGTAACCAATGCAGCCTCACATGTGCCATAATTGCAGCCTCATATGTGCCATGAATGCAGCCTCACATGTGCCATGAATGCAGCCTTACCATTGTCATCGTGCAGCCTAATCAATGCCCATCTGCAGCCTCGGAGGGCAGAGGGAGAAGGGCGGGACGAGTGTCGACAGATTACAAACAGGAGAATCTCTTGTTTACTCGGTGGCCTCTTTAATACAAAGTCCCGCCTCTTATGATAGACAGAACAGTCGTCCAATGTTATCCCAGGAGACAGGGCTTCCAATACAGACGCTGCTGAGTAAACTTCTGTTAATTCTCCTAATGTAATCTGACGGCATTCGTCCTGCCCCCTCCGTGTCCCCTCCAGGGCAGCACCGTAAAATAAGGTATATATCTTTTGTTTTATATGCAGCTGAGACTGAACCACTGACCTCTAACATAGGATATGTATTAATAGCCTCATTTTCTTTGCTTTAAACATATATCTTTTGTGGAAAGATTCTAGAGCAACCACCCTTTGTTATATGTTATGCATAAAGAGACCATCTGCATCGAAATCCCTCCGTAAAGTATAAGTTAGAAGGGTTCCCCCAATTAAGGGTAGAATGTGATTATAGGGATTCTTGCTGATGCACAATGGATAACCGACTGATATATAAAGAATGAATGAGTCTGATCAAACCCAAAACAACTGAGACATGAAAACAGATAATATTAGTATAAAATTAACAAAAATGTATTAATACATAATGAACAAACAGTATGGTAAAAACCATTCAGGTTTAGAATTTAGGGAAAAGGTGTTTGATAGAGCAAATTTTTGCCAAACAGCTTCTTCATTCCTGTCTTGTGATTGGTTCTACTAGTTTCGCCCTATCGGGCTTCGTCAGGAACTCACAATGGAAAGTATTCTATGTAGATGAAAAGTATACAGTGAGAAAGCATATCAGAAACAATATTAATAAAAATCATTAACACTGACATAATAAATATTGGTCCAAAGTTACGATCAGAAAAATATAATATAACATCCTCAATGAAAAAATCAATAAAGAATAATGATCGTATGATGACACATAGTACTGTGAGTCAGGAAACATAAAGCATACCTTGACTTAAAGGAAGGGAGAACCATGGAGGGGGATGCCCACTAGGGCGTGTTCTCAACAAATGATGAAAAGACCCCTGGTGGGTGCGATGGATAGTGACCAGATGGTAGGTCCCTGTACAGGTGTGTTCCTATGTGTAAACCTGATTGGAGGAAACTAGGTTAAAAGGGGATGTGAGATGGCATGTGTCAATTCGCGACAGTATTGGCGTGATGAAAAAACGGATTTGCTTACTGGAGCACAGTAGTCAACAAATGTGGTTATTCCATAAGGTCGTTTGTTCCGGGACAGCAGGTGCAATGATCCCAGCCGTTAGATAGTAATATGGCAGTTTAAACCATAAGCACTAAAGAGTAAAAAAATTATTTAATAATAGACTGTGAAAAACAGTGATACACCAACTTAAGAAAAATCATGAACTCTAGATAAAGATATAAGGAATAAAATAACTGCCCATATTAAAGGACAGAAAGTAATAGTCATTAGCACATCTCCCAGAGAGTATATATATATATCTCGGGGAGTGCAGATATAATAAGCTGCAGCAGTGCTTGACTATAAAAAGGTACATAAAGGTGTCACTGTTAAGATTCTTTTTATATTTTTATTTACTGACCTTGTGGCTGATTGATGAAAAGTGGACTCTCAGTGCTATGATTATCAAGACAAATACTAGCCCTGATAAGTTTTAAAATAAACAGGGAAAGATAAACAAAGTTTGAAAGAAATTAGAGATCGCTATCAAAAAGGAGCAATCCAAATTTGCTGTTCTCAATGATCTGTACCTGTATGCAGCATAGGTTAGAAGGACACACATCCGATCTCTCCATGAGCTCAGCGCTAAATGCTGACAGCTCATGGAGCTTTTAATATAGTCCCTCCTATCAGGTACAACGCACCTCAGCTGTTAGAAGGGCGGAGAGCCTGGTGGTATTGGGCGGAGAAATGACATGTCTAAAGGGAGTTCCCTGGGAAGCCCTGATGGAGGCGCGCATACGTGCTGGCGCAATGTGCGCGCGATTGAGCTGACAACACTCGGGAACACCGAAGACTGCCTATGGGAGGGGCGTGAGTGTACCTCAACCAAAAGGAATTGTCAGAGGGCGGACCTGAACAACATCCGGGCCTCCGCTCGGATTCAAAGCTAAGCCAGCAAGCATCGGTTCAGGCCCCCTACCGCCCATAGGCTGTTACACATAGTCAGAAACACACAAGCTGCTTGATATCAACACGTCCTGTGTAGGACGACGGGGCCCCTGAATCAATGGCTGTCATCACCCATCAGCCGCCACATTGGGCTTTTCCATAACCATAATAATGCAGTTATGGGCTTTTATGCCCTGGCACACATACCTCTCAACGAAAGAGGGGGTGACGCAGACAAACGTCTTCTTCAATTGGAGGCAAGATGGATTTATTTGTTACGAGCCTCCCAACATCCAGGCTTGAATGAGAATATCAGCTACAAGCCTTTTCTATAGACCTCTTGCAGTTATATTCTTATATAAATCTTTTTTTATATAATTTTATATTTTCTTACATACTTGCTACTGGTGATGAGATATTTGTAAATAAGCACATTGCCTCATAATTGTTTAACTTTACATGAACAATATATCCACCCTTTACCCCTGTCGGTCCCTTAGAATATCCTAGGTGAGTTACAATGATCTAACATCAAGACATCTCTATTATATATATCTCCATCAGTGGTTACCTCAACTAATGAATAGACGATTGTCAATTTCCGATCTTCCTGACCATATTAGCCTTAATAAATTCTGAGGAGTCTCTTAGTCACCAGCGCCCCATCATTGATTGAGGGTTTGTTGACATCGTCAGTCCTCTGATTGATTTTTTCCCTGTAAGGCAGAACATTTGCTACTCTGGCTTTTAATGCCTTCACTAGACATGATATAGTGTGAACCACATTATGATGTCACGATAGGCGGAGGTTTGTTCAGAGTATCATTTATTCATTTTTCTTTATCTTATTTAATGCAATCTATGACTCAGGCCATACAATATTGCATTTATTTATTTACTATTATTTTTTGTCAAATATTTAACAATATCTTAAAGCTATTCCTTCCTTCATACAGTGGATGCTTTTTAGCACGCTCTATTATATAAACTTTAATTGTTGCCATGGTATCTGTGAGTGGGGGCATGTTGCTATATATCCTTGACTTTAGGGAGGATGATGACAGCCATTGATTTAGGGGCCCCGTCGTCCTACACAGGACGTGTTGATATCAAGCAGCTTGTGTGTTTCTGACTATGTGTAACAGCCTATGGGCGGTAGGGGGCCTGAACCGATGCTTGCTGGCTTAGCTTTGAATCCGAGCGGAGGCCCGGATGTTGTTCAGGTCCGCCCTCTGACAATTCCTTTTGGTTGAGGTACACTCACGCCCCTCCCATAGGCAGTCTTCGGTGTTCCCGAGTGTTGTCAGCTCAATCGCGCGCACATTGCGCCAGCACGTATGCGCGCCTCCATCAGGGCTTCCCAGGGAACTCCCTTTAGACATGTCATTTCTCCGCCCAATACCACCAGGCTCTCCGCCCTTCTAACAGCTGAGGTGCGTTGTACCTGATAGGAAGGACTATATTAAAAGCTCCATGAGCTGTCAGCATTTAGCGCTGAGCTCATGGAGAGATCGGATGTGTGTCCCTCTAACCTATGCTGCATACAGGTACAGATCATTGAGAACAGCAAATTTGGATTGCTCCTTTTTGATAGCGATCTCTAATTTCTTTCAAACTTTGTTTATCTTTCCCTGTTTATTTTAAAACTTATCAGGGCTAGTATTTGTCTTGATAATCATAGCACTGAGAGTCCACTTTTCATCAATCAGCCACAAGGTCAGTAAATAAAAATATAAAAAGAATCTTAACAGTGACACCTTTATGTACCTTTTTATAGTCAAGCACTGCTGCAGCTTATTATATCTGCACTCCCCGAGATATATATATATACTCTCTGGGAGATGTGCTAATGACTATTACTTTCTGTCCTTTAATATGGGCAGTTATTTTATTCCTTATATCTTTATCTAGAGTTCATGATTTTTCTTAAGTTGGTGTATCACTGTTTTTCACAGTCTATTATTAAATAATTTTTTTACTCTTTAGTGCTTATGGTTTAAACTGCCATATTACTATCTAACGGCTGGGATCATTGCACCTGCTGTCCCGGAACAAACGACCTTATGGAATAACCACATTTGTTGACTACTGTGCTCCAGTAAGCAAATCCGTTTTTTCATCACGCCAATACTGTCGCGAATTGACACATGCCATCTCACATCCCCTTTTAACCTAGTTTCCTCCAATCAGGTTTACACATAGGAACACACCTGTACAGGGACCTACCATCTGGTCACTATCCATCGCACCCACCAGGGGTCTTTTCATCATTTGTTGAGAACACGCCCTAGTGGGCATCCCCCTCCATGGTTCTCCCTTCCTTTAAGTCAAGGTATGCTTTATGTTTCCTGACTCACAGTACTATGTGTCATCATACGATCATTATTCTTTATTGATTTTTTCATTGAGGATGTTATATTATATTTTTCTGATCGTAACTTTGGACCAATATTTATTATGTCAGTGTTAATGATTTTTATTAATATTGTTTCTGATATGCTTTCTCACTGTATACTTTTCATCTACATAGAATACTTTCCATTGTGAGTTCCTGACGAAGCCCGATAGGGCGAAACTAGTAGAACCAATCACAAGACAGGAATGAAGAAGCTGTTTGGCAAAAATTTGCTCTATCAAACACCTTTTCCCTAAATTCTAAACCTGAATGGTGTTTAACATACTGTTTGTTCATTATGTATTAATAAATTTTTGTTAATTTTATACTAATATTATCTGTTTTCATGTCTCAGTTGTTTTGGGTTTGATCAGACTCATTCATTCTTTATATATCAGTCGGTTATCCATTGTGCATCAGCAAGAATCCCTATAATCACATTCTACCCTTAATTGGGGGAACCCTTCTAACATATATCTTTTGTGGCCCTGGGGGCCACAAACAATATATATCCAAATCCCCAGGGGGGCCATAATAAATCAACAGGGGGCCGCATTTGGCCCGCGGGCCGGACTTTGGACATGCCTGCTTTAGAGACATAGCTTTTTTAAATATTCAAGAAATTTAATTGTCAGTATCACATTTGAAATTAGACTAACCACCAATTATACTATGAAACATGGCTTATATATGTCTATAGTAGGCCTGGAACTAGGTATGCAGTTTTCAAAATTTAACATGGCCCTGTGTATCATTTAGGCAATAGGAACTGTTTGCATGTTGATCATGGTACCAGATGTTTCTCTGCATACTGCACCATTTCAACATTTTCAAATTAGTGCCGGTTCACACTACTGCGACTTGGGATCCGACTTGTGTCACCCCAAGCCGCGCGACATGAGAAATTCAATTGAATTGAATGAGAGCCGTCTTAATGTACACTAATGTAGTCGTTCCGACTTCAGAAAAGGTTCCTGTACTACTTCAAGGCGACTTCTAGGCAACTTGTACCCATAGATTTCAATGGAAGTTGCCTTCAAGTTGGATCTCAGTCTTAACTGAAGCAACAGGAAGATAAAATAGTTTACTCAGGCAACCCCTCCCACAGAGCTGATAATTCTGTGATTGGCCACAGCCAAAGTCGCTATGTACTGGAGGAAACTTAACCGGTTAAGACCCGGACCATTATGCAGTTTAAGGACCTTCGGACCGGGCGCGCTCACGACCCACGGCTGGGCTCTTAAAGGGGACGTATATATACGTCCATGTGCCCAGCCGTGCCATTCTGTCGACGTATATAGTCGTGCGGCGGTCCCTAAGTGGTTAAGTCGCGTTGTAAGTTGCTCTTGCAAAGTCGCGCTGTAAGTCGGGTTGCCCCTGTGTAATCCGGCACTAAGGATTTAATATTACTTTTTATTTTAGACTTGATAGTAGAATAGTAGATAATAGAAGTTTTCCTTGTTACCAAATGTGGTGTTGTATACAGCTTGTTTTATTACATGAGATTTAACTTGATGCCAGAGCTAGATATGAATAATCTTTAGCTACCAAATACAGCTCCATGTTATTGACCAGTCAGACCAGTGAGTCAGTGAGGCAGGCGGATTAGCTACAGGAGCTCCACAACGACGCACGTCTCCTAGGAGTAGAAGCGTGTGTGCTTTAGCTCCAGGCAGGCGTAGGAGGCAGACAGGCAGAGTCTCTCCCAGCCCTGCTAGCCCAGTCCACACTCCAGTTCCAGCCCTGGAAAGTCCTGTGCCCCAATCTGATCTCTCCTCTCCTCCAGCTCAGCTCAGCTCCCTGGCTCTCCGCAGGTAAGAGCCCTCCACCAAAGCTGCTGACGGCCGTCCTTTTCAGGATAAAGCCGCAGCAATACGGACCTCCACTGCTCCTCTCTTCGATTCCCTGCACTCCCACACCTCCATCTTCTTTAGGGGCCCCCTCCCGCCACCTCCCCGCGGAAATTTCCGCCGTTCTGGGGCTTTTTTGAGAGAACCGCGCCAGGCCACCCTGAATCGCGGGGCCGCGGTCTAGGAAAGACCGCGGCTTCACTTGCGGCCTAACGGCGCGCCGCTCCCCACGCCTCTGCTGTCCTCACCCAGCTTCCAGGAAACCCCCCTTACCCCAGGACAGTCACTCGGCCCTGTTTTAACCCTCTCAGCCCCCAGGTCTTACAGAACCACCCTATCTGTTAGCCCTCATCCCACTGCCTGAGCAGGCAGCCATCCCACCAGACCAGCAACACGGTCACCCTCTCATCCCCAGCCCCCCCCGTCTCTCCAACGTACTGAAGCTTGATCCAGGGGTTACCCGATCGCCTCTTACAGGGGTCAGGAAGGAATTTTTTCCCTACCGGAGCATATTGGCCGAGCGCCGCCAGGGTTTTTTGCCTTCCTCTGGACCAAGCCAGGAGAGAGGAATTAGCCAATTCCTCTCCCCACTGCCCCTGAAATCTCCCCCCCCCCCGGTGTATTGGCGATCATGGCATGGCGGCAATATTCTGCCAAAACCATTTGGAGTTTGAGGCAATGCGCCGCAATACTGCCAGCCATCACCAAAAATGCCCTAAGAACGGAGCGACTATTGAGAATCGATCATAGATCGACTGTCAGACATTTCAGCCATTTACCCCAGCTCAAGCACATATCATGTGCTCTGATTAACACAAGATCGGCAGTAAAACACCGACTAGAAATCCGCAACTTCATTCAACAAAATGATCTAGACTGTCTCTTTATTACAGAGAGCTGGCTCACAGCCGACTGTAACACCATTCTAGGAGAACTGGTGCCAGAAAATTACCGTATCATAACGGAAAACAGAATAGGGCAAAGAGGAAGTGGCCTGGCGATGATCCACAAGACTCGCCTTACGATCACCAAACCAGTCCGCCAAAACCCTCTTCCATTCATGGAAACCCTTACTCTACAACTGCAAACAACTTCAAAAGAGACCGTCCACATTCTGCTCTGCTATAGACCGCCCGGCCCAAAATCGCAGCTGCTATCATCATGGACGGATTTCTTCTCCACTTACACCCTCAACAGCAAACATCTTTTGCTGCTCGGGGATTTCAATCTCTGGGCCAACACCTCACAAGACCCCATTGCCGATGCCTGTAATAACCACCTGGAAGGATTAGGATTACAGCAACTAGTATGTGGGCCCACACATGCTTCAGGTCACACACTTGATCTTATTTTCAGACAAGCTCTGGAAATAAAAATTCTGGAAAATGAAAAGTTGCCATGGACAGACCACCATGCAATTAAATTCATTATTTCCACAACCCCCCCTGCAACAAAAACATCAAATCCAGTGACAACTCACTGGACTAGATGTCAGAAGAAGCTCCACTCGGAACTCTTCAAAACTACTTTAAGGAAAAAAATAGAAACAACTCAGCCGCATCAAACGGCCGTTGAAACATTGGAAGCCATAAACTCGGCCATGCTACAGTCAGCCGACTTGGTAGCGCCGAAACGCAGAACCCGCATCCGGAAAAACAACCGCAGCTGGTTTAACAACCAGCTGTCGTTACTGAAGCAAGAACGTAGAAGGGCAGAATCTGCCTGGAAAAGATGTTCTTCAGAGCTAAACCTATCCATCTACAAGGCGACAACAAGAAAATACCACAAAGAAATTTTCCAAGCCAAGAAAAATTATTTTATTGATATTATTAATTATTATTACCAGGATGCATTGAAGCCCCCAGTTCGGACACACAAGAATTTTGCAATGAACTATCGGATTACTTCATTAATAAAATCGAGGCAATCCGTGAAAGCATTCAGCAAAACAATTTCCCCCTCAGCCCCCCCTGCAGCCTCTCACACAGCACCCATAGTAATTCTCCTATATCAGGTAAGTTTACCCTGGAACCCATCTCCATTGAGACCACTAAGAATGTCATTGGCGCTTTGCGTAATGGCACAGCACCAAATGACATTATCCCCACAAAACTGCTGAAGGATTGCGCCTACATCCTGGCTCCGCCCATCACGCAGCTTATCAACCAGTCTTTCTTGGAGGGCATAGTGCCCTCACAGTTGAAAAAGGGTATAATCCAACCCATCCTGAAGAAACCCTCCCTGGACCCCAAGGACCCACTCCACCGCCGTCCCATAACAAGCCTCAATGTACTCTCAAAGATAATGGAAAAAGTAGTGGTACAACAGCTGCAACAGCATCTAGATACCCACAAGCTACTTGACCCATTGCAATCAGGCTTCCGTCCCGGACACGGGACGGAAACAGCATTGCTGAAAGTATGGGACGATGTTCTCAAGGCCGCAGACGAAGGAGAATCTTGTCTGCTAGTTCTGTTGGACCTAAGTGCCGCTTTCGACACTGTAGACCACAAACTGTTACTGACTCGGCTTGCTGAAGTAGCCAGAGTCGCAGAAGGCGATTTATCTTGGTTCTCCTCTTTTCTGGAAAACCGATCGCAAACAGTGAAGTTAGGACCTTTTACGTCTGAGAAACGCACAGTAACATGCGGAGTCCCTCAAGGATCGCCTCTGTCACCAGTGCTGTTTAACATCTATCTTCGTCCTCTTTTTGAGATTATCAGCAGCCAAAAACTGCTCTACCACTCATATGCAGATGACACGCAACTGTATTTCCGCATCTGCAACAGAAAGGATCACCGCCTCAATCTAGAGACATGTCTCTCTTTGATAGAGGACTGGATGACAAAGAGTTATCTTAAACTCAATGGAGCGAAAACAGAACTTCTCCTGTTTCACGCCAAGCGCAGGAATCAACTTTCAACAGCGTGGACCCCCCCGCCTATTTTGAGCAAACTCATCACCCCTAGCGCCAAAGTCAAAAGCCTAGGTGTCATTTTTGACTCCTTTATGACAATGGACGCACAAATAGGGTCAGTAGTCAGCGGATCTCACCATCTGCTGCGCCTACTACGCAGACTCACTCCGTTCATCCCTAAAGAAGATTTAGCGGTCGTGGTGGGAGCAATTGTAAACTCCAGGCTGGATTATGCAAATGCCCTTTACCTCGGACTCCCCACGTACCAAATAGCCCGTCTGCAAGTCGTTCAGAATACGGCCGCCAGACTTGTGACTGGGAAAAAACCCTGGGAAACCATTTCACCATCACTGAGAGCCCTTCATTGGCTGCCAGTTAAAGACAGAATTGCTTTTAAAGCTCTCTGTCTTACGCATAGATGTGTCCATGGGAATGCCCCTCTTTATTTATGCGAAATAATAAAAGCTCATAACCCCAATCGCGTTTTGCGATCCACTAATCAGAACCTACTCCAGGTTCCGAAAGCCAACTTCAAGTCCAAAGGAGAAAGAAGATTCGCGATCCAAGGTCCCAGACTATGGAACGCTTTACCAACCAACATTCGGTTGGAGGAGAACCACCTAGCATTCAGGAAAAAGGTCAAGACTTTTCTCTTTTGATATCAAAGGAGACAGGAACAACAAGCGCCCAGAGGCGATTCAGTTTGCATGTGCCGCGCTATATAAGTATTCATTCATTCATTCATTCATTGATTTACCAAAATTAAGTGCGCTATCTTACTAGTTGGGAAGCAGTCATCAGCATGTACAGTATATAACACCTATTACCCCAATTATCGCCGCAGTTTTAAAAAAAAAAGTGTATTCAAACACAATAATGTAATGGGGTTAATTTACTAAAACTGCAGATTGCAAAATCTGGTGCAGCTGTCCGAGGTATAGCCCAGGGATCTCCAAACTATGGCCCTCCAGCTGATGCAGAACTACACGTCCTATGAGCCATTGTAGAACTCTGACATTCACAGACATGACTAGGCATGATGGGAATTGTAGTTCCTGAAAAACTGGAGGGCCATAGTTTGAAAACCCCTGAGCTTCTAATTTCAGCTTTTTCCATTAAGCTTTGGCAAAAAAAAACTGAAAGCTGATTGGTTTCTTTGCAGAGCTGCACCCGATTTTGCACTCTCCTGCTTTAGTAAATCAACCCCAATATATTGCTGGACTGCTTACCAATCCTTACATGTGGTGGCTGCAATTTGCGTTTTTTTTTTTAGACTTTTTTCCTTTATTTTCTCCTGCTGATGCGATCAGTAAGTCTTTTATTTTTCAGCTTTTTTTTACCAGAGCAAGCTGTCCAGCAAAAGTGGCAGTTAGAGGATTGAGACACACTATTGAACATGGGTTACTTACAATGGTCTGCTTTAATTTATGTATTCAAAAAGTTTTATCCTGAAAGAAAAAAAGTGCTGTAACTGCTTTGAAAGTATTAACTGGGGTTTGGCTTTAATTTATTAGTCAAGTGCATCTAAATCTGCTAGCCCATCTAACACAATCCTCTCAACGGATTGAAAGTGCTGTTGTCCAAAGGTGGCTCTGTTGCTCCTTCAGTGGAGTGGAAACATCCTGGGCTCCTTTCACACTTGTACGACTTTGGTGCGATTTCTCGGCCGCCATTTTCCCACGATTTTACCATGATTTTGGATCAGTAATTTGCCACAACTTTGGTATTAACCAATGAAAACATACATGTGTGAGGTAATTCCTTTTCCTGCCATAGTTGTTTCCAGTTCCTTTTTGCTTCCTGGTTGTTGTGGTGTGGTGTGTTGTGACAGAAAATGTTGCTACT
This sequence comes from Rana kukunoris, assembly GCA_029574335.1. NCBI lineage: Eukaryota > Metazoa > Chordata > Amphibia > Anura > Ranidae > Rana > Rana kukunoris. Next base: position 381,883,021 of record CM056050.1, on the reverse strand, counting down.
CAATATTTTGCCACATGAGTTGTCATTGCTGCTGCAGCAGTAGCAGTGCATGAGGAAGAAGAGGAGAAGAAGCGGAGGACAAGGACATCTCTTTTTTTGGGCTGTTTGGAGCACATTGTTTCTGAGGGAATAACCAGGAAGTGAATGTGTGCTAGACAAATTTGCTTGGGAGAGGCTACTATGTTGAAAGGATTGGGTGGGACAAGGGTCAAAAAGCTGCTTGTGCTTACAAAGTTGTACTGAAACCGTACTGAAATCGTGTCTATATTATTCAGGTATGATTTGCATGCTACTTGAGGGTTTAACATTGAGGTCTATGGATATTAACTCGCATGGAAGTTGGACCAAAGTAGTGCAGGGACTACTTTAAAGTCGTCACGACCTAAAGTCGTGCCAATATGAATGGAAGTCATTGAAAATCATGTTGAATGACTTGTCATGCGATTTTGAAGTCCAAAATCATGGGATAGGTTGTATAAGTGTGAAAGGGGACTAAGACAGGAAGTATGTTACTGGCTGGATCACAAGGCAAATAAAGGAAACAAAAATAATAATAAAAAAAGCAATGCAGTCACCACATTTAAGGATTGGAAGGCAGCAGTATATTACATTTTTCTTTTTGGCTTTTTATACCCTTTACCTTGAAAGTGAGCTACATTTTGTAAATTTTTTGAATTTGAGGCTGGGTTCACACCTATGCGAATTGGTTGCGGTTTCAACCGCATCCAAAACGCAGAACCTTTCTAAATACATTGTTTTCAATGAGGCTGGTTCACATATGTGCGATGCATTCGCACTGCGCATTGCCAGAAATCCGTATGCATTGTGGAGGCCTTGCGGTGCGGCTCAGGTGCGAATGCAGTCCCATTATCTTCTATGGGTACGCAGCTGATTCGCAGATGTTTTCAGTTCTCTTCAGGAATTTCTCTCATTCAGCTCAATACATTTCTCCCCCACTCTCCTCTCACTCGGAACTTCTCCCAGGTCTCCAAATCCGCAGCTAAAACGCAATGGATCTGCTGAACACTTCTCTTATCTATCTGCAGAGATTACAGAGCTGAAATTCGCACCGCACAAGTGTGAACCCAGCCTAACACATTTATTTGCAGGGTCAAATCTTATTCTGTATTTGAGACATTAACCACTTTAGCCCCGGACCATATTGCTGTCCAAAGACCAGAGCACTTTTTGTGATTCGGCACTACGTCGCTTTAACTGACAATTGCGCGGTCATGCGACGTGGCTCCCAAACAAAATTGGCGTCCTTTTTTTCCCACAAATAGAGCTTTCTTTTGGTGGTATTTGATCATCTCTGCGGTTTTTATTTTTTGCGCTATAAACAAAAATAGAGCGACTATTTTGAAAAAAATGCAATATTTTTTACATTTTGCTATAGTAAATATCCCCAAAAAAGATTTAAAAAAACATTATTTTTCCTCAGTTTAGGCCAATACGTATTCTTCTACATATTTTTCGTAAAAAAAATCGCAATTAGCGTTTATAGATTGGTTTGCGCAAAATTTATAGCGTTTACAAAAAAGGGGGTAGTTTTAAGGCATTTTTATTAATATTTTTTTTTTACTAGTAATGGCGGCGATCAGCGTTTTTTTTCGGTACTGCGATATTATGGCGGACACATCGGACACTTTTGACACATTTTTGGGACCATTGGCATTTTTATAGCGATCAATGCTATAAAAATGCATTGGATTACTATAAAAATGCCATTGGCAGTGAAGGGGTTAACACTAGGGGGTGTGTTCCTATTTGTGTTCTTACTGTGGGGGGGGGTGGACTCACTAGGGGGAATCATTGATCTTCCGTTCATACATTGTATGAACGGAAGATCAGCGTTTCCCCCGCTGACAGGAACGAGAGCTGTGTGTTTACACGCACAGCTCCTGTTCCCCGCTCTGTAACGAACGCGCGCGGGACTCGGGGGCGAGCGGGGCGCGCGCGCGTGGGCCGCCGGGGGCGCGCACGCGCCCTCTAGTGGCCGCGAAAGTCCCGACGTATAACTGCGGCGGCTGGTCGGCAAGTGGTTAATGAAGGTCCTCTCGCACCTTTTCTCAATTTGACTTCTAAGTGGGAAAATCTGTCTCCTTCTGCAAGGCATTATAAGTTAAATTCACAAATGTAACACACCAGGATAATTCTCAATTATTTTTTGAGGAAGACCAATAGAGATTGATTCCCTGTAGGTAATGCCATTGGAGCAGTTGGTTGACCTTGTTTGTGGTAGGCTTTCTTTGTGTGCTTTGCATACAGTAACTATTAAATGTTTCCTTTTAGTTTTGGATAGAGTTTTTATTGCTGTCTGTGAGCCTGCTGTGGAGACTCGCTTTCTAGATTTGCCCTTGTCACCATTGTTTTCTACCAGAAATTGAAGTGTTTTGGTGACAGCTACTTGAGAGGGGAACTCTACTCACTTTCTTCTACTTTTCTACTAACTTTCCCTCACTTTCTGTTCTACATTCAGGAAAGTAAGCTAAAGTTAGAATATTCCCAATGGCAAATACATAGCAACAAACAAAAATTACAAGGATGTTTACCCTTTCATACTCAATCCAAACTTAAAAACAAGAGACAATGAGAAATCATTTATTCTATAGCCAAAATGCCATTTTGTTTAGTAACCTATTTTCATCAATGTGCCCCCGTGTAGTGCTCCATAATACAACCAGAGGTTTTCTACTAGGAATAACTGCAGAACTAGCAGTATAAGACAATAAGGACAATTTTGAATCAAAGCGTAGAAATATACTTTCTTGGCCTTGCTACAAACCAAAGTCAACTGGAGAAGCATTTTGGACTAACAGCAAGTAGTTTAGAGCTGTGTTGGCAATTAGGAAGGTTAAGAAGACAATGAAGAAAGGATAGGCTAATAAATAAGTCATTGATTATCAATATAAGAGAAAACAAATATGAAAACACAAGCTTGGAAATTGGAAAATTTTAAGTTTGTTCTTGTACCTCTCCAAGAAAAATTATTCTGGTTGGGGACTACGTTTCAAACTTGCCTATTTTTTTATTTTAAATGATTTGTTTGTCGTCACTTTTTTCACACATTGCAATATGCTGTTTTTCAGGTTCATTAGGCACTGCAGGAAGAGTGTGTGACAAAGTCTCTAGAGGGACAGACGGCTGTGAAGTTATGTGCTGTGGTAGAGGCTACGACACCACTCGTGTAAACCGAACCACCAAATGCGAGTGTAAATTCCACTGGTGTTGTGCAGTGCGCTGTAAGGAATGCGAAGAGACAGTCGATGTGCATACATGTAAGGCTCCAAAACGGGCAGAATGGCTGGAACAGACTTGAATCGAACAGACATCTACACTTTGGACAAGGAGTCACAGGCCCCGCAAAATTCTGGGTATAAGTGTAGTACAGTTGCATGGCTTCTTATTTAAGTAATTCTGCAAGGCACTAAAGACAAGACTACACTTCCCAGGATGAAATGCGGACCCTATGACAAAGGCCAGCAAAGAACCAGCCCTTTTGGTGAGAGAAATTTGCAATAAAATAAGTGGTTTTGTAACTGCGATCCCTGATCTAGTGGTACACAACAGACCACTGCTTGACAGCTTTTTCCTGCTGTGTGGCTTTATATCATTATTGGAGACTGATTCTTATATGCAAGTGCTTTTTGCCAATATGCAATAAACATGCTGAGGGGAAAAAAGGAGAATACGTTGATTATTGTCATCAGATTTTTTTTTTCCTGTCGATGCTTTCAAACTGTTAATTATTAGTGAACCACTGCAGTAACAGCCTGTTTAATGCTACAAATGCATGGGACATTTTCCACTTACAGAAACAAGAAAATGGTTCACTGGAAGAATATAGCTGTGCACACCATCATTTAATGCCGAGATTGCCGAGATTTTTCATTTGGTGGACTATATTTCAAAATATTTTAAGAATATTTTCATAGTATAAAATCAAGAGCCTTTGTGAAGCTGCTCAGAATGCCATGTGGATTTTTACAGAAACTAAATGAAATTGTATGAACTGCTCCCATGCTGACTGCACAAGTTAAAAATGGAGACTTGCAAATTATTGTTTGGACTTTGGAGAACTCTGGATACGACTGTGACACACATATTTTGTTAGACTTGCTTCTATGATGTGTATACTGCTTTAATATTTTTTTAAATTTAAACTTATATTGCAAACCCATTTTGTTGTGCTCCTTGCCCATCACTGAAAATGGGTAAATATCCTTATTTATTCATATACATTATAAAGAGGAAAAGAATAAAGTATTAGAGATGCAGTTACTATATATTGTATACCTTTTTTGTTTACCATACACGCAAAGATCTGTTCTTCATCAAAAAGTTTGGGCACAAATTTGAGAATTGGTACTGCTTACCCACAAAGTGTTGAAGAATTAGAAGGGCAAAATCTGATTTCTGGGGAAGGTAAGCAGGCTTCCAACAACTTTAGCCCAGGCAAGCTTCTTCAAATCATACATCTCATCAAATGTTTAATCCCATACTGTGTAAAGTACATTGTAAAGATCGTTTATACCTGGACACCACTTTAAGCTGGCCATACATCTCTAATCATTAGTGGGGTCAAATTGATGTTGGGTTTACAGTTTCTATAATGGGTTTCTAGAATTTACAAAATGTCTAACAATGTTTGTGGTTTTCATTCAAGAACTTACAGAGACAGCACAGTGGCTAAGTGGTTAGTACTGCTGCCTTGCAGCACTTGGGTCATCAGTTCAAATGCCAACTATGGCACTTACTGCACAGTGTTTGTATGTTCTCCCTGTGCCTGCTCCCAAGACATGCTGGTATGTTAATAGGCTAATGTCTAAATTGGCCTGAGTATGCATTCATATGAATATGGGTTACGGACCTCAGATTGAAAGCTTCTTAAGGGCTAGGACTGATGTGAAATTACAATATATATATGTGAAGCGCTGTCTAAATTGATGGTGCTATATACAGTAAATACCTGTAATAAATTCCAAAATCAAATGTTGAAGGCAGAAAAATGTTGAAATACTTTTAAACAATATTTGTCCAGTCATTAAAATGTACAAAGAATTTCCGTGTGAATGTTCATTCAAAAGTCTACTAGTGTATAGACAGGTTTGGAAAGTGTAACAGGACAAACTGCATTTGTGCATTATGATCAGGGCCGGCCTTTGGGGTGTGCGAGCTGTGCGGCCGCACAGGGCGCCATGGGCAACAGGGGCGCCGTGCAGCCATCACATTTTGCAGAATGTGAGTCACAGTCAGCAGGGCCGGACTGGCCTACCGGGATATTAGAAGATTCCCCAGTGCTCTCCACCTCTGTTCTCCCCCCAGTGCTCTCCACCCCTGTTCTCCCCCCAGTGCTCTCCACCCCTGTTCTCCCCCAGTGCTCTCCACCCCTGCCCCCCCCCAAGTGCTCTCCACCCCAGCCCCCCCCCCAGTGCTCCCCACCCCTGTGATCTCTTTGTGTGTGTTTAGGTGACCAGGGGGCGAGGGGTGAAGTTGGGGGGGGGGGTGCCACAGGATTAGCTCGCACAGGGCACCTGAACACCTTAGGCCGGACCTGATTATGATCTATGTTTCCACGCTAATTCTTTGAAACCTACACGATAAAGAATGTCTGCATTTCAAGCCTAGTTTGTTTTCTAATAACAATATATTTTGATTTGGTCCAACCTTGTGCTATGCATAAAAATAATAAAAGTTAGTATCTGAGTGGTTTTAATATGTTTCACCAAATGAATTACCATAAACACTAGTAAATAATTGTAGTCCATTATCCTAAACTACCTTTAACTTAAGAGTTGCAACATATTATAATTTATTAAACTGGTAACAGTAGCATCTCATCTTGTCAAAACATGTACTTAACAGAGTTTGTGCATATCTATTGTATTTATTGTCTCTAGGTGCAAAATTGCACACTATGGCTATGTTGTCAATAATATAGATTGATTTATTGCAGGAAAAAATACATTAACAATGACATAACAGACAACGATGGACATGATTCACTTTTGTGCATGTTTGTTAATAAAACAATTTGTGCCCTTGGTGTTTTTCTCCCCTAACCCTAATCCCATGATTATCTTTCTTCCTCCTTCGTCCTAATGCATTTCCGTCTGAATTTCAGGTATTTTCGTTATCGTTTTAACAAACAAAAACGAACGTGCCAAATCCGAAATCCAAAAGATCCAACATAAAAAAAAAGCTTTATTTTCATTTTTAAAGAATAAAGTGAAAACTGCGCTTCCCTGTGTTGTTGTTATTCACCTCCTATTATTTTATGGTGGAGTATTCTCCTTATTGGGGGTACTCTACCCTACTTGTACAATGTTTTATAGTGGTAATGGTGTGACGTGTTATACGTGAAAAAACTTACAAATTTCACGTGATATTCTTATCAACATAAGCAACAAATTAAGACAAAAATATTTTTACAATTTAACACCTATATAAAAATCAAAAACGTGTCATGTGAGAGTTCATATGTAGTCCCGTAATTCTACCCCAGCAGTGTTCCTCTGCAGTGGTTTCAGACTATTATCCGATTATCCTTAATACGTGGTATCCCATCACCATTAAAAATGGACACTCACCAGATGTTGTAATATTCCAGGCCTGCGGTTCATTGATCAGGATAACCAATCCTATAGCGTTACTCCTCCTGCTGCCAGGTGAATTGAATGGGTTAATGTGTTGCCTTCTCCTATGGTGTCTCACAGGAAAAGAAAGGTGCTCCACATAGTGTAATTATGTTTAAAAATACATTTATTGTATAAAATTAATTGATATTGCACTCACATTTAAAAGTGCCTTATGCTGGCACCAAGCGTCTCCAACCGTGTATGCAAGTTCGTTGGGTGGGTAACAAAGCCGGTTCCCTAGGGTCCTCCCTGCTGTCTTGCAGCCAGAGTGTAGAGTTGTACAGCAGCCTCAACGCGTTTCGCAATTATTCTTGCATCTTCAAGAAGCTGCTGTACTGTTCCTGTTTGTTTGTATTTATAATGTGTCTAATTTGAGAGAGATCCGCCCCCTGTTTTTGCCCGGGATTTGGCCGATCGGAAGTGACACAACTTCCTGTGTCTCCTGGACCGGAAATGCTATCTATGCCATTTTGGTTCCTGGAATAATTGCCCCAAAGTTGTTTTTCTATTTCCCGTCTAACGTCTGTGTTGCCTCCCGTCTAACGTTTGTGCCTTACGTTATACCTGCTATGTTATTCCGATCTTATGTCGGGGTTTCTTTATTAAATCCGTGTATTTTCTGTCTCTGTCCCCTTCTTACCCTATTTTACGTCCGGCCGGAAGTGGTTTAATCTCCATCTTGGTGCGTCCGACCGGAAGTAGCGCGTCCGCCATCTTGGTGCTCCTTTTGTAATATTCCCTTACCATGGTTGGGTGTTTCTTCCGCCAGAAATGATGTTATCACGGTCGGAAACACTCATGCCGCCATTTTACTTTATCCCTATTCATTCCCTGTTGTCATTTTCATTATCCAGTTTGTTATCCTGTATTGGACACTGATTATGTTGCGAAGGTGTTATTTGTTGCCAAATAACTTTTATCTCTGTTTTGCATACACAATTGGGTCACTTTTATTTTATTTTTATTTTTATTTATTTTTAATTATATTTTTTTTTTTTATATATATCTTTTTTCAATATTTTCAATATTTTACATTTGACATACACATTTTTTCCCAATATAATTATACATTTGCATATTTATATTTTTTAACCTAGTAATATAAACAAATGAGAATAGACCAAAAAACGCATATATGGAATGGCAGAAAGATTTGCAAAGTATATATATAATTATATTTTTTTGTAAAAGTGACCCAAAAATGCACTAGACACACCATGATTTGCTAGGCAAATATGCAAATGAGGGAGATATGGCGATCCACAAAAGTAAGTTTGTGCGGCGCAGGCTACGCGCTGTGCGCATCAGCTGCACATCCGGTCTAAAGTTAGTCCATTAAAAACCAGGTTTAAAATTGGACAATCCGTCAGCTAAAGCAACACCGTTAGGGACGAGCTGAGCAGCCACACTTGCAGGACAACAATCTGTATGCCAACATGCCAGGGACATCCTTGCTCATAGCTATACTACTGACTTTAGATGAGCGCAGAAGGAGGAGGGCACAGAGGAGGGCACGGAGGAGGGCACGGGAGAGGATATACTGCACACGCATAGACCTCTTTGGCATGAGTGATTCTGAGGTTTATCGCATCTTCAGATTCACCTCTCATGCCATAATGGAATTAACCACAACCCTGCAGGAGGACATCATCAGCCCAACAGACCGCTCACATGCAGTGCAGCCACTGGTCAATGTCCTGGCAACACTCCATTTCCTTGCCAGTGGCTCTTTTCAGCGTACAAGTGGAGTGGTGGCTGGGATGTCACAATCCTCCATGAGCAGATGTTATCCCTGCAATTCTCAGACGCATGGCCAACCAAATCATCAATCCCACCCAGGAGGACCTGTGGCTGAAGGCAATGACAGATTTCTACAGAATTGCCAGATTCCCGTGGGGGCCATTGATTGCACACATGTGGCACTCCAGCCCCCCCGTGAGACAGAGCACATATACCGCAATCGGAAACATTGGCATTCCATCAACGTACAGGTGATAGTCGATGCCAAATGCCTCATATGGCACGTCCATGCCAAACCCCCCGGATCTAGCCATGACAGCTACATATACAATCAGAGCCCCATCCCAATGGAATTTGAACAGAACGTGTATGGGGACAGCTGGCTGGTTGGTGAGTGACTTGAGTGGCAGGCATGACTGTCCCCCCCCCATGATGCAGAAATCACAAGGGGCACATGCACTACTAACATCCTCCTGTCTTTTCCCTTCCAGGTGACTCTGCATATGCACTGGGACCCCATCTCATGACTCCTATCCGGAACCCCCAAACCCAAGGAGAGAAAAGATACAATGAAGCACACACACTTAACCGTGCAGTGGTGGAGCGCACCTTTGGCCTCCTGAACTCACGTTTCCGATGCCTGGATAAGTCTGGGGGTACCCTGTTGTATTCCCCAAACTTTGTATGCCAGATCATCGGTGCATGTTGCATGCTGCACAACTTCTCAGTGAGAAAGGGCCTGGAGATTGACATACGTGATGACCTGACCCCCAAACCAGACAATCCCCCCTAACCGAGGCTACCCCATCTTCTGAGGGAAGAGCATCCAGGAGACAGCCCACATTAGGCATCTTTGCATGTTAAACACACACATTAATCATGGCACAATGGGAATGCATGCATGCACACTACTGTGGTCCCTAGATCACACACACCACATCCTTATTACATTGGATTAGAACAAGCCCACCATGCAGGACTTGTGAGCAGCAACGCCACGCCACGGCTCCAATTATGTCACTGTACATTCATACACCATTCACACGGACCTGGGGATCACTTCCCCCTGGTCCTGGGGAACCCTTCTCCACCACAAATGAGGGTGACACCCCTTTTCCGACAGGAATGTCACCCCCACATTCCAAAATCATTCACAAACAGAAAAACAAAAAAAATCCCCCAAAAAATGCCCAGCAAAAAAAAATGCACAGCAAAAAAAAAAAATGCCCAGCAAAAAAAAAAAACACAGAAAAGAGAAAAAAAACTACCGCCGCTGGCGTGACCCACGCCTGGGGCGGCCACGCCTTCTCAGGGGAGACTCATGGGGGGGTAATCCAGGGAAGGAGGATCATCCCCTGGTCTCTCCCCACCTGGCGGCCTGCCCTCCAAGGCCACGGCTATTCTGGTCAGGCCAGCATTGAGTGTTGCCGTATTGGCCTGGATAGCCTGGGTGAGGGCTCGCACATCCTGACCGAGGGCCCGCACATCCTGACCAACGCCTGCTGTGGTAGACTGCTGTTCTTTTTGGCAATTGATCAGAGCCAGGGAGTTGCAGGCCATGTTCCCAAATGAATCCTTTATGGAGGACAGGCTCTCCTCCATCCGCCCCAAAGTCTGGCTGACCTGTCCCAGATGGCGGGTCTGAAGGGCCTGGTCCCTTCTCAGATTGGCCGGCAGAACCTCGGCCACCCCCCTGGTCTTGTGGCTCGCCTTCCTGCCTCCAGATGAGGCTTGTGGCCGGGGAGAAGGGGAGCCCTGTTGGGGGAGGAGTGGGAGGGGCTACCCCTGATGGAGGCCTGGCTGCTGCCAGCCATAGGGGAAGACTCCTCCAAAATTAACAAGTCATTCCCTGACATGACCTCCTCCTCCAACTCAAACTCCTCCTCCTCAACCTCCTCAGAGGACTCCGGTCTTGTCTGGGGGGTCTTCCTCAGACTGTTGTCCCGGGGATTGTGCGGACAGGCCAGATGGCCCAGCACCCTCCTGCACATCTGTGGATGACACAAAACATTCACAGGTTGGAGGATCCACACACTTGCCACATATTCCCTCCCCCCCACACACATGCTACACACCAGAGAGAAAAAAAAAAAAACCTTACCTGTCCTCACGGCCTCCTCAATGGAGTCAAAGCCAGGCAGCCCCTCCACTTGCTGCCTGTTGAAGGTCTGGGCCACGGCACGCTCCTCCTCAGTCAGCCTAACAGGGCATGGTGGGCCCCCTCCAGTGCCCCTGGCATGTGCTGCAATCTTGGCCAGCTTCACATGGACCACACGCCGGAGATCATTGATCTTCTTTTGAATCCCCTGGCGTGTCCGGGTCTCCCCCAACGAATTTACCTCGTCGGCGATGTCCTGCAAAATCTGAGCCTTCCTGGCCGGGGGGTGTGTTGGCACTCTCCGGGCCGTGCAGGAATCGCCCATATAGGGTAATGGCCCTGCCAATAATTTCCTTCTCCCGCAAGGAAAAATTTAATTTTTGCTTCCTCTCACTCATGTTCACACAACACTCTCTCCAAAACAATCACCAAAAATCACTCAACAAAAATCACTCACCAAAACAGTCTCCAAAACAGTCACCAAAAATCACTCTCCAAAACACTATCCAAAACAGTCACCAAATATCTCAAAGACACGTCACAAACCAACAAACGCTAACAAACAACAGAACAAAAGCACCTTTCTGTAGGAAGGGAAACAAATGGATGTACTTTTGCAATGGAAGGGCGTTTCTCTCGGTCTATTTAAGCACTGTGCGTAGCTCACTAAGTTGACCGGGCCTAGTTCCAATTTCACTGATTGCGCCGTGCCGAGTTCTAAGCATGCGCAGAGAGGTGCTGACCATAGTCTGCTTCATGCGCGCATGCGCAATCCGGCCGGCCCTTTATTTGCATGGAGTTCACGGCTCATTTCAATGGAACACGTCCTTGTCCTTCCCAATTTGAATTACACCGCCTTACGCCTCGGAAATTACGTTGCACCTGCGCAAATTTCTGCGCAAATACTACGAGGATACGGTACTTGTGCCTCTAAATTGAGCCGGTCTAATGTAAAGGAGATGCGCTACGCCGGTCAATATATGCGCCAATGTACGTGAATCTGGCCCCGTGTTGGGGTAGACCATTCAACATGAATGACGAAGATTTGACAAAGCAGGGAAAAACATACAAACGTCAGATCTGTCATTGAAGGCTTATGGTGTCTGTCGAATGTTCTAAGAAGATTCAACAAGCAGTTAAACTGTATGATGACGCAATCATGTATTTCCGGTCAAATGCTCGGCCCATAGGCTATAGAAACATTTGAATGTTGGTTGACTAGTAATAATAATTTATAAATATAATTATTACTAGTGTCATACAACATTAGAATTCTTCTATAGCTTGTAGGCGGAACATTAAACCGGAAATTTATTATTGCGGCGTCGTGCAGTTTAGCTGCTCCGTCGAATCTTCTTAGAACATTCGACAGACGCCATAAGCCTTCAATTGACAGATTCAACCTTAATTATTTCGGTTTGTGGAAGAATGTATTTTATAACGAAACAAAATAAATAAAAATGAATTTCAGGAGTAACTAAATAAATGTATTTTTTGGACAAAAATGAAATTCTGATACAAAATATTTCAGTGTGCACATGTCTACTAATCACCAACATTTTGGATAGGTACATACTTTGATAACTATGCAGTGGAGGGACATCTTGCCCATCTCCAATCCTATGCAATCTTGGACTCTTTGACAAATGTCTTTGGACACTCTGATGCAGCCCTATTCATAAAAGCATGAGATAAATAAAATATGAGCTTTATGTATGTCTTTCATACTTGGTTGACAATTTATAGCATTTTAGGATCATTTTTTTTGTCTTTGTTAGAAAAAAAAACTCAAACAAAATTATGCCTTTTATTTTTAGGTAATGTCCACTTTGTAAATGTTACATGCATATTTGTGACAACAGCTTAGTGTAGAAGTAGAGACACATATGAAATTCTTTTAAAATGTGAAGTGTGTTAATTTGCATTTGGAGCATGCAGAAGTAACACACTGTCTTAATGTTGTAGTTGTTTTATTTCAGTCAATTCCACAGCTGTACTGGTTAGGTAATAAACACTACCAGCATAGGCAGCAGCACAATCCATTATCTTAGAAAACACAAAACATACAGTAAAAACTCTCATCATGCTTACTAACCCCAGTCTTCTTGTCCAGCCTTTAGCATGGCTCAGAAAGACCCAAAGAGCAATGTGAAAAAATCTGCCACAATCATAGTCACGACCAGCATATAGAGGCGTTAAAAAATGCATACAGCATAACAATAAGCTACCGTGTACCTGTAATATGTACGTACATAGGTTTACATAGCTCGTAGATTACTAAAAGAGGGCACAGGTTGGGACTTTAACCTTAAAATGACAATGAAAGAAGGTTCTAAAAAATGTATGACTTTATTTACAGAGTTTAAAAGTTACCAGTGCCATCTTGAGAGCATTATAGGCCCCCGGGCAATACAGTGCACTGGGGCCCTGTCTACACAATCACGCATGAGAATAAAAATGCAAATTATCATTAAGGCTATATTTATTGGTACTTCCAAATAACAAATGGCTGGCGCTGGCGCTTCAATCATCCCGGAACCATGGTTATTATGGTGTCAGGATGATTGAAGCGCATTGTTTCTATTATTACATTGTAATATAAAATTAAATGGTTCAACTCACCATAATGCAGAATCAGAGCGTTGTCACTTGCGTGTCACTTGCCACCATTGCCTGCCACACATTGTGGATTGTCACTTGCCTGCCACCAGATGCAGATTGTCACCTGCCACATGTTGCGGATTGTCACTTGCCACGTCACCTACAACATGTTGTGGATTGTCACTTGCCACGACACCTGATGCAGATTGTCACTTGCCACGTCACTTGCCACAAATTGCGGATGTTCACTTGCCTGCCACCAGATGCAGATTGTCACTTGCCACATGTTGCAGATTGTCACTTGCCCCATAACCTGCCACCAGATGCAGATTGTCACTTGCTACGTCACCTGCCACACATTGCGGATTATCACTTGCCACGTCACCTGCCTCACATTGCGGATTGTCACTTGCCACGTCACTTGCCACCAGATCCGGATTGTCGCTTGCCACATCACCTGCCACGCATTGCGGATTGTCACTTGCCACATCACCTGCCACACATTGCAGATTGTCACTTGCCATGTCACCTGCTACCAGATGCGGATTATCACTTGCCACGTCACCAACACACATTGCAGATTGTCACTTGCCACGTCACCTGCCACACCTTGCAGATTGTCACTTGCCACGTCACATGCCACATCTTGCGGATTGCCACTTGCCACATCACCTGCCACACCTTGCAGATTGTCACGTGCCTGCTATGGTGGTGTTTTGCTTGTCTCTTGCTTCTTTGTCCCAGAGTCAGGTAGCAGAGGGATAATGTAATCTCTCTGCTGCCCACGCTGCCTGCACAGTGAGGGCGGAAGTTAATGCAGGGATGCGGGGGCGGTGAGAGATGACGTCATCTCTCTGCTCCCCTGCCCGCCGATTTACTGATTGTCCAGCCGCCCACTCACACCTAGCCTGCTCTCACCCGCTCACACACTGAGCCGCCCGCCCACATACCGAGCCGCCCACTCCACTTGCGGAGCCGCCCGCAGAGCCGCTCTCTTTCTCACCCACATGCTGAGCCGTCCACTCTTTCACTGGGGTCACTGGGCAGGTATGGCCAGCGTGCCCATACGAAAAGACGGCCCTGAAAGTTACCATATACTGTGTAACGGTCACCACCGCTTACGACCTTCCATCCATCCACGACAAGCTTATCCGACACACTGCGACCATACTGCATACACGATCCATATCCATTCCCATAAACAAGACGAGACTCAAGCTCTGCACTTGCTTTCAAAGATATGACAATTTATTGGTATTTTCTCAGCTTCTTATACAGTCTCAAGCATAATGCAGTTAGTCACAGGACAATGTAGTCTCCACCCCCCTTCACACCATGGGGGGCTTCAATCACACTCTAAAAGGCATTCAGGTAAGCTAACCATGTTGACTTGTCGGCACCGCATCTTCAATAGTGTTCAATTAACCTTGAATAATACACAGACATCTAGTTGAATAAGTTATCTAGACAGCTTTATCACACAATGGCAGAGTCTTGTGAGAGTGGGTGCAATCAACACCTTTTCAAAAGCATGTGTCTTTCACAGTGAATAGCCAACACCTCAAGACATGTCTCAAGACATTTCAATAGCCTATTATACAGAGGTATGAGTCACTCTGGTCTTGTAGACCTGAATTAACACCTTTCAAAAGCATGTGTGCCCAGATTGAATAGCCAACAGCTTTTGATATTTGAAGACATCCTGCAAACATGAATTATTATTAATGTCCCATCTCATGTAATATATGAATTATGATTCTTTGTCACCCTATGGCCCTAGTGGACATAAGGTGACCCTAGACATAGGAATATCTCAGTCTGTCACGGGCCATTCCGTTACATCTCTCCCCTTTCGGTGGGAGACGGACATAGGTGGTAACCCCAATCGGGTTGACTCCGAAGTCCGTCAGTAGTTCCAGTCCTCCAATGCTGGTCTCCATACTGTACCCCTAATAAATGGCTCCAAACTGAGCATTACTCACCCCGCCAACCTCTGCCTCTCTCAGAGAACACGCATGCCACTGGGGAGAAGGCAGGGTGGCTGGGCTCAGTCCATCATGCTGTTGGGGGTCTGGGCCAACTGCCCCCCCTTCCTGGGGTATACCAGTGGAGACTGAAGTCCCATCCACTGGTGCTTGGTGAAAACCCCCCGGTGCTTGCAAAGCAAAGCTGACATCCTCCTGTCCCAGTCCTGTACCATTTTCTGGGGTTGTGCCTGTGGAGACTGAAGTCCCATCCACTACCCCAGGAACCCCCTCTTCTGTTAGTGAGGAGAAGAGGCCTGGGGCACTCTGCTCTGTTGCCAGCTCTTCCGCTGGGTTGCTGTGAGTGGAGACCACAGTCCCATCCACTACCACAGGGACCCCCTCTTCTGTTAGTGAGGAGCAGAGGCCTGGGGCACTCTGCTCTGTTGTCAGCTCTTCCGCTGGGTTGCTGTGAGTGGAGACCACAGTCCCATCCACTACCACAGGGTCCCCCTCTTCTGCTAGTTGGGAGCAGAGGCCTGGGGCACCCTGCTCTGTTGCCAGTGATTCAGCTGGGGGTAAAAGCTTTACCACCTCAGCTTGTTGCTGGAGAGAGGGGCCAACCGCCCCAGCTCTCTGGAACTCCACACCATCCGCTTCGGCTTTAGGGATGGCAATCTCCATTTTTTCCACTGCCGATTCATCAGCCAGGAGTTCACAGTTGTCATCTGAACTTCCCTTATAGTCCCAGGCAATGGGAGCCCCACCCTGCTGCTGAGCCGAGTCTAGCAGCTGTCTGTAGGCGACCTCCAGCTCCCATTCTTGAATGGCCAGAAATTCTAAATCTTCCTGTGACCAGTGGCTTCCCGAGATATTCAATTTTTCCTCTCTGTGCTCCATTATGTCCTCCAAGCGCCACTCCCGATCATCCCCGAAGTCTGGATCACTGGACATCCTCCAATACAATAATCCCAGGCCATCATAGTCATGGCCTTCTGTGGGGCTGTCATCTGCTGGCCACGGGCACTCTTGGGCTACATACCACTGGAGGGCTCTGTAGCTTTCATCCAGCTGCATCTCTGCCCGGATCAGCCTGCTTAACTCAGCTGTCCACTCCTGCTTCGGTTGTTTCCCCAACAACAGCATTCGTACGTCATACTGCGGCCAGTACCTTGCATAGATGGAGGGCAGGACCTTTCCTTGGTTTTGCTGCTCCCGAACTAACGCTTCCTTCCAGAGTTGGCACCGAATCACATCCAACCATCCCAACAGGACCTCCGCTAATACTGGTCCTCTATGCTGTATCCGCATCTCTTGTAACCTACTTTGGAATTCCTCTTCCATGGAGACTGGTATCTGCACCTCTCCTCTCTCTTTAGTTGGTGCTGCTGTGACTTCAGCTGCTGCAGCACTTCTTCTCTGTAGCAAGGTGGCATTCAGAGCCGCAATAACTTGGTCCCTGATCTCCGGTGAGGGACCATAATGTGCCAGTCTTAGGTTAACAGCCTGATCAAAACTTTCTTCCTCGGGTGTCCTGTCCGTTACGGCGGGCCTTTCAGCTCTATCCATTTCGACCAGTTCTGCGATAATGTCCCTTTTCTTACGGTTGTTGGCCGGTCTGCCCCGGCTCTCCAGTAAGTCCATGAGGGAAGAGAGCTTCATTCGTTCATACACCGTCTCCATTGTCATGTGTCCTTGTAGCCGTCCTTCTGAAGATGGAATCATCCCACTGCTATGCCACCAAATGTAACGGTCACCACCGCTTACGACCTTCCATCCAACCACGACAAGCTTATCTGACACACTGCGACCATACTGCATACACGATCCATATCCATTCCCATAAACAAGACGAGACTCAAGCTCTGCACTTGCTTCAAAGATATGACAATTTATTGGTATTTTCTCAGCTTCTTATACAGTCTCAAGCATAATGCAGTTAGTCACAGGACAATGTAGTCTCCACCCCCCTTCACACCATGGGGGGCTTCAATCACACTCTAAAAGGCATTCAGGTAAGCTAACCATGTAGACTTGTCGGCACCGCATCTTCAATAGTGTTCAATTAACCTTGAATAATACACAGACATCTAGTTGAATAAGTTATCTAGACAGCTTTATCACACAATGGCAGAGTCTTGTGAGAGTGGGTGCAATCAACACCTTTTCAAAAGCATGTGTCTTTCACAGTGAATAGCCAACACCTCAAGACATGTCTCAAGACATTTCAATAGCCTATTATACAGAGGTATGAGTCACTCTGGTCTTGTAGACCTGAATTAACACCTTTCAAAAGCATGTGTGCCCAGATTGAATAGCCAACAGCTTTTGATATTTGAAGACATCCTGCAAACATGAATTATTATTAATGTCCCATCTCATGTAATATATGAATTACGATTCTTTGTCACCCTATGGCCCTAGTGGACATAAGGTGACCCTAGACATAGGAATATCTCAGTCTGTCACGGGCCATTCCGTTACATACTGTATCAAGAAATAAACAACCAAATGCGTTAATGGTTATCTGCATCATAGATGTTTTCCATCCATCAAGATACCCAGAGATACATTGATAAAAAGAAATAGATAGATGCAAGTCCAGAAAAATGGGTCCCAGAAGTAGAACTAGGTAGGGTGCAGCCCAATCACCTCCTAAAAGACCATGAGGAGAGGGAAGGTAACCTAGTATGCAAACTCGACCCAGACATACAGTATACTCTATAATAGTAATATAATAATGAGGGGGAAATATATATATATATATATATATATATATATATATATATATATATATATATATATATATATATATATAAAATGAAAAAATAATGCGATAATCAAAAAATATGAACTATCTACCTGGTACAATTAAATAACAGAATCCAGGACTCATGGGACCTCCTCAATGGTACCAAACAAAACCACAGCAAGGACAACATTGACTATGGAAAAAATTTGGCAGCCTATT
The DNA here is from genome assembly GCA_029574335.1 of Rana kukunoris. Lineage (NCBI taxonomy): Eukaryota > Metazoa > Chordata > Amphibia > Anura > Ranidae > Rana > Rana kukunoris. The sequence continues at coordinate 381,865,009 of CM056050.1, read as the reverse complement.
AAAGGGTAACAGCTAGAATCAGCTGACCAACAGTGGCCAATTAAATTGGTGTGGTGGTAATAGGCTGTAAAAAAAACAGCTGAGCAAAGAGGAGGCACCCAGATAGTGGGGACTGCTTCCCTAGATCTCCCCCGCTTGCCCTAACCACGAGGGTTCACACCATTATGCGGTGAGCTGCAACCCACATCACTTCTATGATAATGACGGATGTCACTTCCGGTGTGCTCTGACATCACTTACAGTGTGGCCGTCATCAGCCCAGAAAGCAAAGGGTGGAAAAGCAGCGTAGCCTACTTTGGTGGAGGCAAAGCGCCAGTACGTCCAAAAGCTACCATCCATGGTTCAGGAAGAAGCAACAACCCACAAAGCCAAGATGGGATTAGAATGATGGAATTGGTGGCAAAAAAATTCTCTATCACCGCAAAAAAAGATCACAGTATGGGGGGGGGGGGGCTGTGAATATTTTATTTTTTTTATATATTGAATACTTGAGTTTTTGGTTGGCTGTATAGCAGGTCCAGACCCCACACTGTGATATTTCTGAGTTGAAATGCATTGAGGTTTTCAAGTTGCCATCTGAAAGACATTTTGATAGATGGAATACATTGCAGATAACCATTGATGTATTTATTTCTTGATGTATGGTAAACTTTGTCAATAAAGACAATAACTTTTTAGAACCTTTTTTCATTCGGTCATTGTTACCGTTAAAGTCCCACCCTGACCCCTCTTTTAATAATATACATTTTAATAGGGATGAGGTACCATGTGTGACCTTGGTTGGGATTCAGCATCAAGTTTACGGTTTACATGGCTTCTCTGAATGTACATTGATCCATCTCTATTTGGGTCTTTCAATAGGAGTAACATGTAAGTTTAGAAGACTTTAATGCGGATGAGATGGAGGAAAGCAGAAAGTGATTTGGTGCACAGTTGACCAGATAAGGTTGTAAATGTAGCAACAACAATAAAAAGTAAACCTGAAGGTAAAACTTTTTACATGATTTATAGAGTGGTGAGAGATTAAAACACCTGTTATGTTTTTATTGCTGTCTGTGTCCCTGTTGGGGAGATTCCCCCTCTCTATTTGTCATGTTTACCATTATGACCAAACGTGAAATCAGAAGAAAATACTAAATTTTGCGCTGTCCCCAGAACAAGAATAGAGGAGATATCTTCCTAATTCTGGTGTTCCTAGTGACACCACCACATCCATAATTTTAGAGGGATTTTTTCTCACTTCCTGTCTGGCTATGGCACAGAAAGTGAAGGGCAGTATCCCCAATAAAACACAGATAGCAAAAATAAACCTTACAGGGGTCATAACCATAACAGGGGTTCTACTTTTACAATCTTTTGATGAGAGAAGCAAGGTATACGCTTAATGTGCAAAGAGTTTGTTAGACGTGGGCCTATGGAACACAAGAAGATAACCGTCGGGCATTCCACTTCTTTTTCAAACTCTAAGGCCGCGTACACACGACTGGTTTCCGCAACAGAATCCATCAAAAAACTTGGTGGCAGAGCTTTTTTGCTGAGGAAAACGGTCGCGTGTATGCTTTTCATCGAGAAAACTGTTGAGGAACTCGACGAGGAAAAAAGAGAGCAAGTTCTCTTTTTCCTCGACAGGAGTCTCAATTTCCTCGTCGTGTTCCTCGTCGGGCTGGTTTTCATCGATAAACACGTTGGTGTGTATGCTTAGAAACCCGCGCACCTTCAGTAAAAGTAGCGTTTGTAATGGAAATAGCACATTAGTCACGCTGTAACAGACTGAAAAGTCCAAAATGTCTCTTACCAAACTTTTACCTAAGAAGCAGTAACATGAGATTAGCAAAAGCAGCCCTAAGGGTTGTGCCAGTGGAATCGAACTTCTCCTGCCGTCGTATGTGTTGAAGTCACCGAGTTTGAGAACGAGGAGATTTGGTCTTGACAGTGTGTATACAAAGATTCAAGTTTCTCGACAAGCCTCACAAGGAACTCGTAGAGGAAAACGATGTGTCTTTTCCAACGAGTTTCTCGGTCGTGTGTACGAGGCCTAATACTATGGTATGGTGGTAGATCAAATACTCTTTTGTACTCTTTGAATAAATGGCTCTTCATTATGTGTATTCTGCTTAGAATTGCTGCACAGTGCATTTCTTTAGGCTTCATTCAGGCTTTCAGATGGGGGGTGTCAAAAATGTGTGGTCAACCTGTATTTTTAAAACCCACCATCCGCCAACCCCCACCCTAAAGATACAATAGACAGTGGACGGGTATGTTTACATGCCGTGTGTGCGATGCTTTGCAATTGCGGAAATATTCATCTGTCATGTAGCAATCTGCGGGTGGCAAGCCTGCCAGACATGACACATTTAGGAAAAGCACAGAAAACGCCCTGCAATCATGTGCAATGCATGCAGTTGCAGTGCGTTTGTTGGCAAAAATTGGGTTAAAACAGGCGATGACGAGGCATTGCATCACTTCCTCACCACTTGTCAGTAGCCTCTGGAGCATGATCTGATTATGGATCTACCTTTATTGTTTTTCTCTTTCAGTCTGTTCAGTGAGTGTAAACAATAGTTTCTAGCAGTTAAAAGTGTATTTCCACTTTAGCAGCCAAACGTGGATAACACCTACTTTAAAATAGCATAACATAAACAAATAAAAATGACTGCTTATCGTTTTAGAAGCTTTTTTTCCCAGCAAGCTTTCCCATGTTATGTTATGTTAACAAGAAGGTTGTGGAGCAATGTTTAACATAATTAATCCTGTACATTCTGTGTTGGAAGATCTTATCTGTAAACTAGATTTGAACACTGTCTGTAAGAAATGCCTAAAGCCTCATACAGGGCCGATGTACTAACAATATGATGGTAGTACAGTGATCTCCTCTGCTGTGCTATTGTCTTCTGACAGGGGGATGTCACCCCCACCAGAACAGTTTCTATTGCCTGACACTCGGCCCGTGTGTACTAGGCTTTACTAAAGCTATTCTTAAAAATGTTCCCTCCCCTCCTCCAACCTATACTGCATACCCTGTTTAAAAAAAGACGTACTTACCAATTTTTTTATTTGGTCCAGTCATGTGATCCAGCAGCTCTGGCTCCCCTGTGTTAGTAAGTAGCTGCTGCAGGGGAGAGGTGGGAGCACTGACAACAGCTGGGCCATGGGAGTCTATGGGTGACATCAAGGATCCTGAAAGCAAAGCTGCTGAATAATCTGACAGAATCCGGCCAGAATGAAAAACTTAAACACATAGGTTTTTACAGAGGGTATGCAGAATAGCTAATAATAGGGGGGAGGGAACATTTTTAAGAATAGTTAGAGTTAAGCTTTACAACTAGGGATGAGCTCGATATTAGAGTCGAATGTAAGTTTGACTCAAACATTGGATGTTCACCCATTTGCCCAACAGCGCACAACAGGAAATTTGAGCGCAGTAGCGTCTGATGATTGGCCAAAGCATGCACCTGACCTGACTCTGCTGCGAGAGCCATAGTTACATAGTTACATAGTTAGTCAGGTTGAAAAAAGACACAAGTCCATCCAGTCCAACCACAAAAAAATAAACAAACAAAATAAAAAACACAGTACAAACCCCAGCAGAGCATGATCCAATTTGCTACAGCAGGGGAAAAAAATCCTTCCTGATTCCCTGAGAGGCAATCGGATTTGCCCTGGATCAACTTTACCTATAAATCTTAGTACTCGGTTATATTATATATATATATATATATATATATATATATATACTCTGCATTCAGGGTCTTTATATATACAGTACATTTGGTGGTGTACAGTATATAATACACTTCAGGCGATGTATCAATATATATACAGTTGTGCTCATAAGTTTACTTACCATAGCAGAATTTATGATTTCTTGGCCATTTTTCAGAAAATATGAGTGATAACACAAAAACTTTTCTTTCACTCATGGTTAGTGTTTGGCTGAAGCCATTTATTATCAATCAACTGTGCTTACTGTTTTTAAATCATAATGACAACATAAACTACCCAAATGACTCTGATCAAAAGTTTACACACCCCAGTTCTTAATACTGTGTATTGCCCCCTTTAACATCAATGACAGCTTGAAGTCTTTTGTGGTATTTGTGGATAAGGCTCTTTATCTTCTCAGATGGTAAAGCTGCCCATTCCTCTTGGCAAAAAGCCTCCAGTTCCTGTGAATTCTTGGGCTGTCTTACATGAACTGCATGTTTGAGATCTCCCCAGAGTGGCTTAATGATAATGAGGTCAGGAGACTGAGATGGCCACTCCAGAACCTTCACTTTATTCTGCTGTAGCCAATGACAGTTCAACTTGGCCTTCCTGCAAATGTTCCTCCAGTATTTTTTGATAACATACTGCATTCATCTTGCCAACAATTTTAACCAAATTCCCTGTGTCTTTGTAGCTCACACATCCCCAAAACATCAGTGACCCACCTCCGTGTTTCACAGTAGGAATGGTGTACCTTTCATCATAGGCCTTGTTGACTCCTCTCCAAATGTAGCATTTATGGTTGTGGCCAAAAAGCTCACTTTTGGTTTCATCACTCCAAATGACTTTGTGCCAGAAGGATTGAGGATTGTCTCTGTGCTGTTTGGCGTATTGTAAGCAGAATACTTTGTGGCATTTGCGTAGTAATGGCTTTCTTCTGGTGACTTGACCATGCAACCCTTCTTTATTGTGCCTCCTTATTGTGCATCTTGAAACACTCAAACCACATGTTTTTATAGAGTCCTGTATTTTTTTTTTTATAAATTTCTTTTTATTGACATTTTTAATACCAAACATAACAGTTATACATTCCTTGGCACAACACCAAGTATAAACCAACGGTCAACATGACCGGCTTAACAGACCTACTGTTTGCTATCGCAGATAGCAGGTATAACGACATAAACCTAACCCCCCCTCCCACCCCACCCCCACTCAGTTCCCTAGTCCCCTGCAAATCAACCTCCACCAAGTTTAATACGAGCCTCTTCCTACACCTCAGACCAGTGCGGCTTACCCCACTGTTAGGTCAGATTCGTACCATGCCCTCCAGACTTTTTCAAATTTCCCAACACAGCCCCTGGACAAGTATGTCGCCCTATAGAATGGAATCATAGCGTTCACCAACCCCTTCCAAAAAGAAACCTCAGGAGCCCCCGGACTCTTCCATTTCAGCAAAATAGCTTTTTTCCCATAAAATAATAATATACTAAGCAGTGTTCTATGAGCCCTTGACGGGACTACCTCCTCCACCAGACCAAGTAAACATACACTAATGTACTGAGGAATCGGTACCCCCAAAACTTCCGTTATGCAGGTGGTGACCCCAGTCCAAAACAGTTGGATCTGGGGGCATCCCCAGAATTTATGGTGCGCGTCTGCCGGAGCGAACGTACATCTCCAGCATTCCGATGACACTGAGGGATATATCAAAGCCAATCTGAAAGGGGTATAGTATACCCGATGTAAAAATTTAAATTGGATAGGCCGGTCCCTTGCAGCTACTAAATATTGGAACGGACGGTCCCATACATCTTCCCATTCCTCCCCCGAAATACCTGGAACTTCCGCCTCCCACCGATCTCTACACTTGAGAAGTGCCTTGGGAGTAGTTTTAAATAGCTCTTTATAAGTCACTGACAGGTCCTCCGTCATAAGCAAGTCCTCCATACGAGAAGGGAAAGATTCTACACTCTCCGTTCTAAACTGGGTTTGAAATGCATGCCTCAGCTGCAGATATCTAAAAAATTGAGCGTTAGGGAGGTCATGCCTGGCCTTCAGTTGGTCAAACGTCAATAGTACTCCGTCTAGTGTAATATCGTTAAGCAGCTTAACCCCTTTAGTTGCCCACCCCATGGCGTCATCAAAGTCAAGGAACTGTCGCAACTTTGGATTCATCCACAGGGGGGTCAAGGGAGATACCCCCCCCCCCCCGTAATTTGGACAGGCTAACTTGATCGCCTCCTCCCAAGCCTTAACTGTAGCTTTTATAGTCCCTGTGAGGGGGAGATCCCTATCAGTGCCCCTATGAATAGAGTCCTGTATTTCATCTGAAGTTACTTGTGGGTTTTTCATAGCATGCTGAACAATTTTCCTGGAAATTGTGGCTGTAGTTTTAGTTGGTCTACTGGACCATGCTTTGGTTTCAACAGAATCCCTAATTTCCCTCTTCTTGATTAGATTTTGAACACCGCTTATTGGCATTCTCAATTCCTTCGATATCTTTATATCTCTTTCCTGTTTTATACAGTTCAACTACCATTTCCTGCAGGCCCTTTGAATTTTTTTTTTGTTTTCCCCATGACTCAGAATCCAGAAACGTCAACGCAGCACTGGATGAAAGATGCAAGGGTCTGTCAGGAGTCCAAAAACTCATTGACTTTTTATACACACACACTAATTAAAAGCAAACAGATGGTTAGGGTGAGAATAGCCATTCAAACCCTTTTGTGTCAACTTGTGTGCATGTTATCAGGCCAAAATCACCAGGGTATGTACATTTTTGATATGGGTCATTTGGGTAGTTTTTGTTGTTTTTGTTGTCATTATGATTTAAAAAGAGTAAACACAGTTGATTGATAATAAATGGCTTCAGCCAAACACTAACCATGAGTGAAAGAAACGTTTTTGTGTTATCATTCATATCCTAGGAAAAATGACCAAGAAATCATAAATTCTGCCAGGGTATGTAAACTTATGAGCACAACTGTATATACTGTACAGTCTAGTATATATACTGTATATACTGTATATATATATATATATATATATATATATATATATATATATATATATATATATATATATATAGTGTATATATATACACACCGCATTCAGTGTAGCCTATATATACAGTGCATTTAGTGTGTGTGTATATATATATATATATATATATATATATATATACAGTATATACTGTATATACACTGCATTCAGTGAAGTGCATATATACACAGTGCATTCAGTGGTCTACAGTATATAATACTGTATAGGCGGTGTATTCATATATATATATATATAAATGTGTAGCCTACATATACAGTGCACTCAGTGGTGTACAGTTTCTAATACACTTCAGGTGGTGTACACAGTATATAATACAGTGCAGGCAGTGTACACTGTATATAATACAGTGTGTACAGTTTCTAAAACACTTCAGGTGGTGTGCAGCCAATGTACAGTTTCTAATACAGTGCAAGCGGTGTACACAGTTTATAATACAGTGTGTACAGTTTCTAATACACTTCAGGTGGTGTACACAGTATATAATACAGTGCAGCCAGTGTAGTTTCTTATACAGTGCAGGTGGTGTACACAGTATATAATACAGTGCAGCCAGTGTACAGTTTATAATACAGTGCAGGCAGTGTACACAGTGTATAATACAGTGTGTACAGTTTCTAATACACTTCAGGTGGTGTACACAGTATATAATACAGTGCAGCCGGTGTACAGTTTCCAATACAGTGCAGGCAGTGTACACAGTATACAATACACTGTAGTCCGGTGTTAAACAAAAAATCATGTCCGGAAGGCCACCAAGTAGAGGCAGACGCTCACAAGTCACTAAAGGAGAGCAAGCAGCCTCTGTGTCTATGGTGAACAGTGGTGGTCGTGAATATGGTGCATCCTCTGCAGGTGGCCGGGGGGGGGACGCTTGTCCTTTTTTGCTGCTGCTGGCCATGTTATTGAGCAACAACATGCAGAAGAGTTGAGGGAGTGGATAATGAAGCCATCCTCATTCTCTTCACCCTCTGTCACCCAGACTCATAGTAGTTTGGCCTCCAACGCAGCTGCCAAAATGGCCTATTTCACCTGCTTCTTGTCCAGAGTTACTCCTTCCGTAGCCTAACCATCATGCATGGAGGAGTTACCAGAATTATTTGACCATAGTGTCGGTTACATGCTGCTGGAGGATGCGCAGCAATTTGAAGGCTCCGATGTTGGTTCCCAGACTGAGGAAGGGAGTAACATGAGCCTAGAGAGAGGGGGTGCCACAGAAGGACAAGAACTGGCAATCATGTTCGCCCAGCTGCAGCATACTGCCAAGTTATCTTCAGTGAGGAGGAGGGAGGGCATGATGAGGTTTCTGTCTGTATTTGGGTGCCTGAGAAAAGAGAGGAGGAAAGTGAGGAGGAGGAGGCACAATTCCAACGAGGCAGGATATCCTCCAGGGGGCATCTTAAGAGCATGCCATCCTACTGCATCACACCAAAGAGCTCCGCAGGTGCAACGTGCTGCTGACTCCCCGCTGATTTGCAAAAGTTCCTTGGTGTGGGCTTTTTTCGACATGTGTGCAGCAGATCGCACCGTTGCTGTTTGCAATCTATGTCTAAAACAGATCAAGTTTGTCCAGAACAGCAGCCACTTGGGCACCACATGCTTGACCAGGCATATGACGACCTGCCACGCAGTCCATTGGCAACAGCATCTGGAAGACCCACATCATAGAAAAAGGCGGACTTCTCCTTGCTCCTCAGCTGGGATCTCAAACACTACTATACATCCAGTCCTCCCAAAAACCTGCACTGAGAGGAATGAAGGTATAGAAATTGGTTTCCCAAGCACTTGCAGACATTCTGAGAAGGCCACAAGGATGGTAAGCAGTGACAATGCATGCATCAGTGACACTGTGCCTCTAGTTTTCCCGTTGGAGCACACGCTTTGTGGATTCATGTACAGGGCACTTGAAACAGGACAGTAGGAGGAATAGGAGGACTCACTTATCTCAAGGCCCCCTTATACAGATAGCATTGAGGATTGTGTCAGAATGTTGAGAAGAACACACAGCAGTCTTCAAGGCATGGTTTTTAGTCCCCAGAAACCCAAGGAGTTGTGCGTGGCTGGGAGGAGGTAGTTACAGATAATGTGATCCTTAGTGACCCAGAGGACCCATAATCGAATGCCTCTGAAAACTTACGCTGCATGGCCTTCCCGATTCTGCAAAGTCTGAAAAAGAACCCTAAGATTTGTGGTATCAACGAGCTGGATCATTACAAGCTGGCAACCCTTCTTGAGCCACCTTTCAAGGGTAAAGTGGCAGAACTCATCCTGCCTTCCCAGAGGAAGCAGAGTATTAAACATCTTCAGAAGGCCTTGAAGAAAAGTTTGTGTAATGCATTTCCAGACCCTGGGAGCTTATTGTTTCTTGGTGCTGGACAACATGTTTCGTAGGCTTTGTTTGGTCAGAGAAAGGACAGTGTAGAAGGTGGCCGATGCCTTTAAACAATTTTTCAGTCCTCAGCACCAAGGTATTATAGGTTCAAGCAAACATTGCCAGCATCTACATTATATGGTGCAGGAATGTCTAGGGGCAAAAGCAGACTTGGAGACCTTTCCAATAGAGAATCCACTGGGTTACTGGGTCTTGAGGGTGGACCACTGGCCAGAACTTGCTTAATATGCAGTAGAGTTAATGGCCGGTCCTGCATCCAGCATGCTTTCTGAATGCACATTCAGTGCTGGTAGAGGGTTTGTAATAGATTAAAGAGTGTGCCTCTCCACAGACTCCATTGATAGGCTCACATTTTTAAAAATGAATTGGTCCTGGATCACCAGGTATCAAGCCCCTAATGCTGATGTAACTGATTGAATTTACTATGGATCTGGAATCCTTTGAAGACTGCATATGCTGCCTATTCTATTCCTCTTGAATCTCGATGATGCTAGCTTCCAACAATATTTTTGGTTTAGGGCACCACGAACACCCAAGGCCCAACTTTTCTGCCCCTGTTTAACAGGGGCAAATAATTACAATTTTTTAAATAATATTTAACAGCAGGGCCCGTTTCTGTGCCCAACAAGAGTAACTGAGGGGTTACAGTGTTCTGGCACCACTAAAACCAAAGGCCCAATTTTTCTGCACCTGTTTGACTGGGACATGTAATTATAACTTTTTAAATAATATTTAACAGCAGGGCACAAGCACAGTATCGAGCACGAGGCTAGTATCTCAGGAGAGACTTTAGACTTCATCGAAGGATCCACCATTGCGGAGAGGCTGGATGATGGTCGCCTGTCAGTTCTGAATTGACAAAAGTTTATTCAAGAGACATCCAGGTGCTTAATCCTGAGTTGAGAAGGATTCTGGACCAAAAATATCTCCATCTTTGGGAAGGTCTGTGGTAGAGACTTTGCTAAAGTTCCGTGCTGGGCTGGTGAGAGAGGCCTATCCAGGTGCACAATACCCACTCTGGCTAGAGTGGCGATGAAAGTTTATCGCTGGAAGCAGGACTGTTTCCGAACAAATTTATACGCCTGAACCTAATACTTACTATTCTTCCTACCTCTTCTACTACTTTTATTATTTTATCCCGTTGGGTAAGAAAGCACAGAAAAAGACATCTAAAGTGTGGACATTGCGGTTCTTCTCAGCTCTTATTGTACACCCTAGACGGCGGAGGAATAGAGGTAACATTCTGTCAGAGAACACACCTTACTGGACGTGGTGTTGCTCGCCTTGGTTCCGTGCTCGCGCGCCGGTGCACGCTGATGTGCATGACTCTGTGCATGCTGGTCCGCGTCCCGGGTTTTGGGTGCATGCAGGAACAGGCCCCGCTATTAAAAATTATTATGACACCCCAGATGATGTCCGTTAGCATGAAACGCATTGCGGGACATTTGTGGCAATCACTTTTGACCTTCCATAGAGCAAGCTTGTTTTTATCTTCAACTTTGTAAATGTAAACCCCTTTTTTTTTAATAAAAGACCTTACGGTCCCTGCTTAATCGGCTAAATTTCGATCCATGTACTGTATGACTTAACTGTATTACTTGGTGCTTTTGAAAAATCTGCCTGGAGTTCCATTAAAAATGTTTATTCAGTTTGGAGGTTCAGTAAAATCAGTCATGCAGAGTTGAGTAGACCTCCCTGTAAATAATAGGTTGCTTGTAAAAAAAATCAAGATATTGCAGCCATACATGAAGATAAGGAGCTCTTGTCTCACACCTGGTTTTCTGTTTCAGCACCGTGCATGGAGGTTGTGTGGGTAAATTGTTAAAAAACTATGCAGTTTGTTGATATTTCCTTTGAAATATTAGTTATTAGTGTATTCTAACTGACTTAAACAATACCAGACATATGGCTTTCTTTTCTACCTATAACCCCTAACATTTTAGAGACAGGAAGCTGAGGGTCTGTCTCTTGTGGGATAGACACATGGGCTTATTTTAAGAATTATTTGTGTAACCTTTATTTGTGAATATCTTTTAGATTACTACCTATACAGTATATTAATTCTAAACTTGAGGGAAACCTAGATTAACAACCTGACTGCTACTGAATTGAATTTTAAATTGCCTTTGATGTGAACCAATGTCCTACAGCATGGAAGCAGATTTGCAACACTCTAAATTCACATTATTGCTCATAAATGTACGGTCATACAGTATGTGCATTGTAGAAAGCTGCCATTCACTTTGAATGACACCCAACACACATATACATTAAGGCAATTACTGGTTTTAAAAAAAATCTATTAACCACTTAAGGACCTTGGGTGTTTTTCAGATTTGGCGTTTACATGACTAAAACCGTTTTTTTTTACTAGAAAATTACTTAAAACCCCCAAACATTATATATATATTTTTTCTAACACCCCAGAGAATAAAATGGCGGTCGTTGCAATACTTTTTGTCACACCGTATTTGCGCAGTGGTCTTACAAGCGCACTTTTTTGGGAAAAAAATAACTTTTTTTAAATTAAAAAATAAGACAACGATAAATTGAAAGTGAAAGATAATGTTACACCGAGTAAAATGATACCCAACATGTCACGCTTAAAAATTGAGCCCGCTCGTGGAATGGCGTCAAACTTTTACCCTTAAAAATCTTGATAGGCGACGTTTAAAAAATTCTAAAAGGTTGCATCTTTTGAGCTACAGAGGAGGTCTAGGGCTAGAATTATTGCTCTCGCTCTAACGATCGCGGTGATACCTAACTTGTGTGTTTGAACACCGTTTTCATATGCGGGCACTACTCATGTATGCGCTCGCTTCTGCGCACGAGCTCGTCTGGACAGGGCGCTTCAAAAAAACTTTGGGGTGTTTTCTTATTTATTTTTATTTATTTTATTATTTTTTTCACTGAAAAAAAAATGGATCACTTTTATTCCTATTAAAAGGAATGTAAACATCCCTTGTAATAGACAAAAGCATGACAGGTCCTCTTAAATATGAGATCTGGGGTCAAAAAGACCTCAGATCTCATATTTAGACTTAAATGCAAAAAAAAAAATGTCATTTGAAAAAATGACATTTAGAAAATGTTGCTTTAAGAAGCATGGGCGGAACTGATGTTTTGACGTCACTTCCGCCCTGCTATGCTATCGGGATGGGTGGGGGCCATCTTGTCCTCACTCGCATCCCCACACAGCACGAGAGAGGACCCGATCGCCTCCGCCACTACCAACAGCTTGAAGAATAAAGATATTGTTTGGTGTCACTGCTTTAGTGGCTCACATTTTTGTCTTTCAGAACTGAGTGTCCATCCAGGACACTATTTGGGTGGAGTTAGCCTGTTATTTCCTCCCACACTCCAAACACATGCTAGGAGGTCAACCAACTGCTGTTTAAATTGGCCTTAGAATGTGAGTGTGTATGTGAGATACGGACCATAGACTGTAATTGAGAGCAGGAACTAATGTAAGTGTGCAGTATTTAAAGAGCTGCATAAATTGACAAGGCTGTATAGATGCCCATAATACATAAAATAATCACAATAAACATGCATTTTAACATTATTAAGTTAGGGTGACCAGACATCCCCAGTTTCAGGGGATAGTCCCCTGATTGAGGACACTGTCCCCGGTTTTGTCCCCAGATTGGATTTAATAGGGGGCAGGAGCAACTTCAATAAAAAAGTCAGTGCAGAATTAAAATAAAAAAAATTGAATTACACCCCCCCGCCCGCTCTGCCGTGCCTACTAGCATAGAGGGGTTGTATTTTTCCCATTATCTGTGCCCCTTTCTGATGATCATGTGCTGGTCGGAGCAAAGGGAATATTTCTTCAGTTTCGGGCGCATGCTCATTCAGCTCTGCTTGCATGTTCTTCTGCCTTGGCTCAAATCCTAGCCAGCCACCTGCCTGCTTATCTCCTTGCCTTCCCGGCGGAGTGATCTTCCTCCGCTCCCCATCCAGTAGAAGCCGGGGCCCGGAGAGTAAGACTTGTGAGGCGGGTGGCGACAGGCAGAGAGCCGCTGACTGTTGCCATTACTAGTAAAGAAAAAATATGTCCCCGGATTTTATTTTAAAAATCTGGTCACCTTATATAAAGTGAATACTGGTGAACTGTGAATTGTGGTGACCTGTGTTGGCAAAAATAGTGTGGCTACATGTAGCCGCACTATTTGTACATGGACATACTGGGCCAGATTCACAGAGCGATTACGCCGGCGTAACAGGAGATGCGCGGCGTAAGTCTAGTTGTGCGCGTGCGTTTCGATGCACGGCATTCCCAAAACGAGATACGCAAGAAATCTACTTTTTTTTGTCCAGCGTAATTTCGTTAGACAGGCGCATCCGTCCACGCAAAACTGCGCTAGACACACCATTGATTTGCTATTCAAATATGCTAATGAGGGAGTTACGGGGATCCACAAAAGAACGTTGGGGCAGCGCAGGCTACGCAGTGTGCGCAACTGCAAAATGTCCTGTCTAAAATTAGACCATATAAAAGCTGGTATAAAAATAGACAATTCGTCTACATGTCAGATAAAGCAACACTGTTAGTGAGGAGCTGAGCAGTCACACATGTTGCCCAACAAACTGTATGCCAACATGCCAGTGGCATCCATGCTCATAGCTATACTACTGACTTTAGATGAGCAAAGAAGGAGGAGGGCACTGAGGAGGGCACTGAGGATTTTTTTTTTTGAAAACTTTTTTTTTTGCTTATATAAACTTTACAATTTAGGCTGCATTCACACCTAGGCGTTTTAACGCCTGAAGTGCGACGCTACAATAAGCCAGAGGGATGAAATAACATTATTGTCTATGGTGACTGTTCACATCTTAACGACGAACGCCGAAACACCGGTCGCGTGAAGCTCAAACAAGTCCCGGACCTTTTTTTGTCGCGCGCATCGGGCGGTTTGGGCGTATTTGAGCGTTTCCATTTCCCATAGAAAGTAATGGAAACGCTCGATTCAAGTGACTTGCGCGACAACGAGCGTTTGCTACGGGCGTTTTGTCGCTCTAATCAATAGAACTTTTCACCCAGGCAGAAGATAAAAAAAATCTACCAACATAGCAACAAGTGATGAAAAGATGATCATTTTTCCTATTGGCTAAAATAAAAAACGTCGAAGTACAAAAACGTCGGACGACGCTGTATGCAAACGCGTAAATAAGCTTGAATACGCGCGACAAAACGCCGGCAAAAAACGCCCGAAAAAACCAACGAACAACCGACGCTCAGGTGTGAATGCAGCCTAAATCTAATCTAATACAATATTCTTATCTGATACAAGCCCATCACTCTTCACTCTTCACTCTTCACGGGAGAGGATATATCACACACGCATAGACATCTTTGGCATGAGTGATTCTGAGGTGTCTCGCATCTTCAGATTCACCCCTCATGCCATCATGGAATTAACCACAACCCTGCAGGAGGACAGTACCAGCCCAACACATGACACTACCCATGACACCCATGACAGCTACATATATAATCAGAGCCCCATCCCCACAGATTTCGAACAGAACATGTATGGGGACAGCTGGCTGGTTGGTGAGTGACATGGGTGGCAGGCATGACTGCCCCCCCCCATGATGCACACATCACAAGGGGCACATGCACTACTAACATCCTCCTGTCTTTTCCCTTCAAAGTGACTCTGCATATGCACTGGGACCCCATCTCATGACCCCATCTCATGCCAGCTCACATTATGCATCTTTGCACGTTAAACACACACATTAATCATGGCACAATGAGAATGCATGCATGCACACCACTGTGGTCCCTAGCACACACACCCCACATCCTCATCACATTGGATTGGCACAAGCCCACCATGCAGGACTTGTGAGCTGCAACGCCACGCCACGGCTCCAATTATGTCACTGTACATTCATACACCATTCACACGGACCTGGGGATCACTTCTCCACCACAAAGGAGGGTGACACCCCTTTTCCGGCAGGAATGTCAACCCCCACATTCCCAAATCATACACAAACAGAACCAAAAAAAAAAAATTGACCAGCAAAAATAAAAAATGCCCAGCAAAAATATAATTTAAACAAAATAACAACAAAGAAAACACATAAAAGACAAAAATCACTCTGCAAAACAGTCCCCAAATATCTCAAAGACACGTCACAAACAAACAAACGCTAATAAACAACAGAACAAAAGCACCTTGCTGTATAGGGAGGGATACAAAGGGATGTACTTTTGCAAAGGAAGTGCGTTTGTCTCTGTCTATTTATGCTGTTTGCATAGTTCACTAATTTGCCCTAGTCCACTTCCAATTTCACTGATTGCGCCGTTCCTGAGTTGTGAGCATGCGCACAGAGGTGCTGACCATGGTCTGCTTCAAGCGCGCATGCGCGAGCCGGCTGGCCCTTCATTTGCATGGGGTCACGGCTCATTTCAATGTAACACGCCCACGTCCTTCCCAATTTGTATTACTCCGCCTTGCGCCTCTGAAATAACGTTGCGCAGGCGCAAATTTCTGAGTAAAACCGATGAGAATAGGGTGATTGTGCCGCTACATTGCGCCAGTCCAACGTAAAGGCGGTGCGCTACGCCGGTCCAATAATGCGCAGATGTACCTGAATCTGGCCCACTGTATTTAAGAGTGATATAGGGCTTGTGTATTGTCATTGATTTTCCAGTGCAAGTAAATTGCACGAACAAAGGAAAATCTATTGGTTTCAGTAGAACCTAATATTAAGACACAGACAGTGCTACACCCAATTTATATAACAACTACCTCACCAAGCTGCTACCTTTTTTTCACATGAATACACACATGAACAAACTAAAAACAGTGGCCCAGATTCAGGTACATCTGCGCATTATTGGACCGGGGTAGCGCACCGCCTTTACGTTAGACTTGCGCAATGTAGCCGCGTAATCACCCTATTCTCGTAGCTTTTGCGCAGAAAATTGCGCATGCGTAACGTTATTTCAGAGGCGTAAGGCGGAGTAATACAAATTGGGAAGGACGTGGGCGGGTTACATTGAAATGAGCCGTGACCCCATGCAAATGAAGGGCCGGCCGGCTCGAGCATGCGCGCTTGAAGGAGACCATGGTCAGCTCCGCTGTGCGCATGCTCACAACTCGGGAGCGGCGCAATCAGTGAAATTGGAAATGGACTAAGGACTATGCAGACAGCATAAATAAACAGACACAAACACACTTGCATTGCAAAAGTACATCCCTTTGTCCCTTCCCATTAAACCAAGTGCTTTTGTCCCGTTGTTCGTTGCGTTGTGTTTTGTATTTGTCAGATTAGTGTTCTGTGTGATCAAGTGTTTGTTAGTAGATCTTTGAAAGTGTTTTTTGATAAGTGTTTGAGAGACTGTTTGTTTGATATATTTCTGTTCGTTTGTTTTCTTGCTGAATTTTTGCTGTTTGTTTTTGTGACTGTTTTTTGCTGAGTGCTTGTGTGATTTTTTGGGTGTTAGTTTTCTCTTTGTGTGTGTTCTTGCTTGATTGGTTGTGCTTGTTTTTGAGACTGATTTTTGTTGACTGGGAGTGAGTTTTTGCAGTATGACAGAGAGAAAGCAAAAACTAAATTTTACTTTGGGGGAAAAAATAATTCTTGCCCGGGCCATTAGCGATTATGGGCGTTTCCTCCACGGCCCGGACAGTGCCAACACCACCCCGGCCAGGAGGAGGGAGATTTTGGACCTCATCACTGAGCAGGTCAATTCAGCGGGGGAGGGGGTGACACAGACCCGGTCTGGGATTGACAAAAAGATTAATGACCTCCGGCGTCTGGTCAAACAGAAGCTGTCCAAAATGCTTGCCCATGCCAGGGGCACAGGAGGGGGCCCACCATGCCGTATTAGGCTGACAGCGGAGGAGCGTGCGGTGGCCCTGACCTTTCATCGGCATGAAGTTGAGGGCCTGCCCGGCTTTGACTCAAGTTCGGAGCCCGTGGTGCCAGGTAATTTTTTTTTTTAATATCAGGTGTGTAGCATGTGTGGGGGAGGGGGTGAAAGGGAATATGTGGCAAGTGTGTGGATCCTCCAACCTGTAAATGTTTTGTGTCATCCACAGATGTGCAGGAGGGTGCAGGGCCATCTGGCCTGACCGCACCATCCCCAGGACAGCAGCCTAATGAGGCCCCCCCCCGACAAGGCCGGAGTCCGCGGAGGAGGTTCAAGAGGAGGAGGAGGAGGTTGAGGAGGAGGAGTTTCATGAGGAGGAGGAGTCCATGTCAGGCACTGGACTTGTGGTTTTTGAGGACTCTTCCCCTCTGGCTGGCAGCAGGCAGCCCTCCCTAAGGGGGAGCCCCCAACATGGCTCCCCTCCCAAGGGCCTCCCCTTCTCCCCGGCCACAAGCATCAGCTGGAGGCAGGAAGTCGTCCCAGAAGACCAGGGGGGTGGCCGATCTCCTGCCCGCCACTCTGAGAAGGGACCAGTTCCTCCAGACCCGCCATCTGGGACAGGTCAGCCAGACATTGGTGCGGATGGAGGAGAGCCTGGGGAACCTGGACTCCCACTCCCGGGCTTTCACAAACTGCCTAAACGAACTGCAGACGACATCAGCAGGCGTTGGGCAGGATGTGAGGGCCCTTACCCAGGCTATCCAGGCCGTGGCCTTGGAGGGCAGGCCGCCAGGTGGGCAGAGATCAGGGGCTGCTCCTCCTTCCCCGGTTTTCCCCCTCCCCCATGAGTCTCCCCTGAGGAGCCGGAGCCGTGGCCGTGGGCGCCCCAGGCGTGGCTCACGTCAAGGGCAATAATTTTTTTTCCCCCTCTTTTTATTTTTTTATTTTTTTTTATTTTTTGCTGGAATTTTTTTGTTTTTGCTGGGCATTTTTTTTTTTTTGGGTTGTGAATGCTGTTTGAATGTGGGGGCGACATTCCTGCCGGAAAAGGGGTGTCACCCTCAATTTTGGTGGAGAAGGGTTCCCCAGGACCAGGGAGAAGTGATCCCCAGGTCGGTGTGAATGGTGTATGAATGTACAGTGACATAATTGGAGCCTTGGCGTGGCGTTGCTGCTCACAAGTCCTGCATGGTGGACTGGTGCCAATCCAATTTGATGTGGATGTGGGGTGTGTGTGCTAGGGACCACAGTGGTGTGCATGCATGCATTCTCATTGTGCCATGATTAATGTGTGTGTTTAACAAGCAAAGATGCCCAATGTGAGCTGTCTCCTGGCTGCTCTTCCCTCAGAAGACGGGGGACCCTCGGTTAGGGGGGGATTGTCTGGTTCAGGGGTCAGGTCATCACGTAGGTCAATCTGCAGGCCCTTTCTTACTGCGAAGTTGTGCAGCATGCAACATGCACCGATGATCTGGCACACAAAGTTTGGGGAATACAAGAGGGTACCCCCAGACTTATCCAGGCATCGGAAACGTGACTTCAGGAGGCCAAAGGTGCGCTCCACCACTGCTCGTGTTTGGGCATGTGCTTGATTGTATCTTTCCTCTCCTGGGGTTTGGGGGTTTCCCGAAAGGAGTCATGAGATGGGGTCCCAGTGGATATACAGAGTCACCTGTAAGGGAAAAGACAGGAGGATGTTAGCCATGCATGTGCCCCTTGTGATGTGTGCATCATGGGGGGGTACAGTCATGCCTGCCACCCATGTCACTCACCAACCAGCCAGGTGGCCCCATACACGTTCTGATCGAATTCCATTCGGATGTGGCATTGATTGTATATGTAGCTGTCATGGCTGGATCCGGGGTGTTTGGCACGGACGTGCCATATGAGGTGCGTGGGAATCTGGCAATTCTGTAGAAATCTGTCATTGCCTTCAGCCGCAGCTCCTCAGTGGTGGGTTTGATGATTTGGTTGGCCATGCATCTGAGGATTGCAGGGACAACCTGGTGCACACATCTGCTCATGGAGGATTGTGACATCCCAGCCACCACTCCACTTGTACGCTGAAAAGAGCCACTGGCAAGGAAATGGAGTGTTGCCATGACCTTGACCAGTGGCTGCACTGCATGTGAGCGGTGTGTTGGGCTGGTGATGTCCTCCTGCAGGGTTGTGGTTAATTCCATGATGGCATGAGGGGTGAATCTGAAGATGCGATACACCTCAGAATCACTCATGCCAAATAGGTCTATGCGTGTGCGGTATATCCTCTCCCGTGCCATCCTCCGTGCCCTCCTCCTTCTTTGCTCATCTAAAGTCAGTAGTATAGCTATGTGCGACGATGCCCCTGGCATGTTGGCATACAGATTGTTGTGCAACACGTGTGACTGCTGAGCTCCTCACTAACAGTGTTGCTTTATCTAACAAGTAGACTTTTTTTCTCTTTTTAGACCAGCTTTTATATGGTCTAATTTTAGACAGGACATTTTGCTGCGTAGCCTGCGCTGCCCCAACGTTCTTTTGTGGATCCCCATAAGTCCCTCATTAGCATATTTGACTAGCAAATCAATGGTCTGTCTAGCGCAGTTTTGCGCGGACGGATGCGCCTGTCTAACGAAATTACGCTGGACAAAAAAAGTAGATTTCTTGCGTATCTCGTTCTGGGGATGCCGTGCATCGAAACGCACGCGCACATTTAGACTTACGCCGCGCATCTCCTGTTGCGCAGGCGTAATCGCTCTGTGAATCTGGGCCAGTGTAAGTAAGGCAGTGCTGATACCTAAACCTATATGTCCTTATAAAGTGCAATGTAAACACATTGGCCCAGATTCACAAAGCACTTACGCCGTCGTAAGTGAAAATTTGCGCCGGTAAGCGCAAATGTGCGCCGGCGTATCTGTGCGCTAGACCCGCAAACCAACATACGCATAAAAACTGTCCGCCCTATGCCAAAGTAGCTTACATACACCGGCGTAGCTTGGGCGCACTTTTCGTCTGGACGCATGTTGCTGCTCCCATTGATTAGGCATTCAAACATGCAAATGAGGGAAATACGGAGATTCACGAATGTACGTACACCCAACGCATGCTACGCGAGGTGCGCGTAAGTTGTACGTCCGGCGTAGTTATTCCCAATAGATGAGGCGCAATCGGACATGCAAAGGTCTGCACCAGAGAACACAGGCCGGCGTATTAGGCGTACGTTACGTTCGCGGCGTACGTGGTGATCCAGCGTAGCTTAGGCATTTGTGCCAAAGTGGTTGTGAGCATGCGCATAAGGGTGCTGTTTCATACGTCCACGTAACGTCACGGTGCATGCGCAGTTCGTAATACGCCGGGCGTAAAACACTGCACCATGCTCGGACCATCATTTGCACAGGGTTGCTCCCACTTCCACCTACGCCAGCCTGTGCCTTCAAAACCTATGCCACGCCGACACAGCGTTGGGAGCAATAGCTTGCTGAATGCAGTGCTTGTCTCTCCGCGCTGCGCCGGCGTAGCGTACGGCGTTTGCGCTACGGCGGCGTAATGTGCACCCACTCTCTGTGAATCTGGGCCAATGGGGTTGACTAAAGGCAAATAGCCTGTGCACTTTTGCAAGTGCAGTTGCTTCAGAGCTTAGTAAATGAGCTACAGCTTCACTTTACAAGGAATACTCAATCACATGCAAGGGAAAAAAAAAAATGTTTGCTTGCACATGATTGGATGATGAAAGTCAGCAGAGCTCTCCCTCATTTACTAAGCTGAACTGCACTTGCAAAAGTGCACAGTCTATTTGTCTTTAACCACTTGCTTACTGGGCACTTACACCCCCCTCCTGCCCAGGTAAAATTTCAGCTTCCGGCACTGCGTCGCTTTAACTGACAATTGCGCGGTCGTGCGACGTGGCTCCCAAACAAAATTTACGTCCTTTTTTCCCCACAAGTAGAGCTTTCTTTTGGTGGTATTTGATCGCCTGTGCGATTTTTATTTTTTGCGCTATAAACAAAAAAGAGTGACAATTTTGAAGAAAAATACAATATTTTTTACTTGTTGCTATAATAAATATCCCAATTTAAAAAAAAAAACACATTTTTTTTTCTCAGTTTAGGGCGATACGTATTCTTCTACATATTTTTGGTAAAAAAAAAAAAAAAAAATCGCAATAAGCGACTGGTTTGCGCAAAAGTTATAGCGCTTACAAAATAGGGGAGAGAATTATTATTTTTTATTATTTTTTTTTTACTAGAAATGGCGGCGATCTGCGATTTTTATTGGTACTGCGACGTTATAGCGGACACATCGGACACTTTTGACACATTTTTGGCGCCATTCACATTTATTCTGCGATCAGTGCTATAAATATGCACTAATTACAGTATAAATGTGACTGGCATTGAAGGGGTTAACACTAGGGGGTGAGGAAGGGGTTAAATGTGTATGCTAGGTGTGTTCTAACTGTAGGGGGAGGGGGGGTGACTGGGGGGGGGTGACCGATCTGTGTCCCTATGTAGGAAGGAACACAGATCGGGCTCCTCCCTTCCAGAGACAGGACATTGTCTCTGTGTGAGCCGGCAATGAGAGATGATCTATGAGAGATCATCTCTCATTGGCCCACAGATCGCATCACAAACGGCCGCTCTGATTGGCCGTTTGCCGACGGTAGCGCGGGCCTCAAGTGGTTAATAAATCAACCCCAATGTGAATAAAGCAGTGCTTGAAAACACAACCAAACCTTCAGTATGGGCGCAGGGCGACACCCCCCCTATTCATGCGCTCGGCCCCCTAATCTACATACAGGAGCACCGGATGCACGAATTCCAATTAGTGGGGGGGTTGAAGCAGAGGCTCTAATAGGCTTCAAAAAAGGGTGGGATCAGGGGGCAGAGCATTGCGCTCTGAACCCATCCAGTTGTGTGACAATAGCGAATCAGGAAGCGGGTCATGAGACCCAACACCTGATTGGCTGAAAGGACAGGCGATCCTATTGGATGCCTAGGAGAAGCAGGGAGGAGATGCCGTGATGCAGAGGAGGAGAAGTTGCACCTGTAAGAGCGCTGCACACCCAGAAACCTAGATGTGGTAAGTGCTGGATGACCGACCGCAAGACCCTTGGGGGGGGGGGTGACCCGACATGGCAGGGGAGTGCCACCAGCTGACCGGGGGTGTGGCAAGTCCACCTCTATGCATTTCACCAATAGGCTTTTTAGGAGGTTGGTTTACAGGTGCCAAGCTACATTGGCCTTTATTTTGGTGTGCAATGGCATAACATTCTTTCAAAAGTTAATGTCAATCAGAAAACACATTAAGAAATGCATAGTGGTGTACTAGAGCCCATAGGGTTTAACCACAGATACAATCCCTCCAAAAATGATTGGATCTGGTAACTATCTTTCTATTTGTATGGTCTGCCAAAAGGTGGTCTTTATTGACAATAAAGGGTGATATGGGGGGGGGGCTGCAAGCTCTTCCTGCATCACATCTGACATGGCAAGCAGTGATATAAAAGTAAAGAATTAGTAAAATGCAGTCAGAATTCTGAATAAGTTTGCTACAGATGATCAGTAGGGGTGTTGAAAATGATCGCCGCATCGATGCATCGAGATTATGCCCTGGACGATTCTGCATCGATGCGGTAGCCTGTGGTAATCGATTATTTATGACGTCATCCAGGCTCCTCCCCCTCCCCCCCCGCATGGCAGTGAATTTTTACACCGATCGGCTGGTTGAGCCTGGTGCTGTGTTTCCCCGTCAAGCCTCAGTATGCTGTATGCTGCCCCCCCACCCAGGCTCTCCCCCCTCCTGAGGATATGGACAGTGACCCCTCATCTCCCTGATTGGCGCGCACGGAGCTGCGAGACAGATTACTGGCTGTCCGTGGGAGTGACTAAACAGTCAGTGTTGCGAAGTCCCTGTAGATCCTGCACTGTGCAATGCAGTGTTTCCAGCCACTAATTATCGCTGTAACAATTTGAGAAAGATTGATTTATCCCCTCTGTATGACAGGAGAAATTATTCTGTACATTCAGGGGCCAGAGGCTGCAGCCGAGCTGAGTGCCTGACACTTGTCTCACACAGCACACAGCCCAGCAAAGTTCACTCCCCCTCCCAAATGAACGGAACGAAGCATTGCATACAGCTGCGCTCTCTCTCTCTCTCTCTCCGGCCCACCCACTCCTATCCTGACGTCCAGCTGTGAAGGAGAGAGAGAGGAAGGGGGGGGGGGGATGTGCGCGGGAGATATGAAGAACAGTCAGCAGCTACAGATTCCAAGGTGTGTGACCTTCCACCTGGTCCCTGAATGAGTGAGCACTGCATTTTTTTTATTACACATTGATCACTGAACTGTCCCTTTCTCACCCCTAACTGACTATCTGTCTCCCTCCCCCATTTTCTTCTTCCAAGATCCAGTTAGCACCAAGCCACTTATGCAGCCCATGTATTGATCGCTTTTTTTTTTCGTTTGGTCATTACACTGGAAAAAAAGAAGATCCAGTTCCCCCATCTACACATTCCAGGTGAATGGGAGAATCCTCCAACAGTGGGCGAACAACCAGGGTTGCTGTCCTGGCACCGCTATTGACAGCGCTGGTCTTTGTCTCCATGGCAGCAGCAGCGCATTAGAGCCCAGTGCTGGCTACTTGGCTTATCAGTTTCCAACAGTTTCTGACCATCTCTTGTATCATGTCTGCAGTCTCTGACCATCTCTTGTATCATGTCTGCAGTCTCTGACCATCTCTTGTATCATGTCTGCAGTCTCTGACCATCTCTTGTATCATGTCTGCAGTCTCTGACCATCTCTTGTATCATGTCTGCAGTCTCTGACCATCTCTTGTATCATGTCTGCAGTCTCTGATCATCTCTTGCATTCTGTCCCCAGTCTCTGATCATCTCTTGCATTCTGTCCCCAGTCTCTGACCATATCTTGTATTCTGTCCCCAGTCTTTGACCATCTCTTGTATTCTGTCCCCAGTCTCTGACCATATCTTGTATTCTGTCCCCAGTCTCTGACCATCTCTTGCATTCTGTCCCCAGTCTCTGATCATCTCTTGCATTCTGTCCCCAGTCTCTGACCATATCTTGTATTCTGTCCCCAGTCTCTGACCATATCTTGTATTCTGTCCCCAGTCTCTGACCATCTCTTGTATTCTGTCCCCAGTCTCTGACCATCTCTTGTATCATTTCCGCAGTCTCTGACCATCTCTTGTATCATGTCCGCAGTCTCTGACCATCTCTTGTATCATGTCCGCAGTCACTGACCATCTCTTGTATTCTGTCCGCAGTCCCTGACCATCTCTTGGATCATGTCCGCAGTCTCTGACCATCTCTTGTATCATGTCTGCAGTCTCTGACCATCTCTTGTATCATGTTTGCAGTCCCTGACCATCTCTTGTATCATGTCTGCAGTCCCTGACCATCTCTTGTACCATGTCTGCAGTCCCTGACCATCTCTAGTATCATGTCTGCAGTCTCTGATCCTCTCTTGTGTCATGTCTGCAGTCTCTGATTCTCTCTTGTATCATGTCTGCAGTCTCTGATCCTCTCTTGTATCATGTCTGCAGTCTCTGATCCTCTCTTGTATCATGTCTGCAGTCTCTGATCCTCTCTTGTATCATGTCTGCAGTCTCTGACCATCTCCTCTACTATTTTTTGTTGTTGGGGGGGGGAGCCTGGAACTCCTCTAAGGTGTTGTCTGCTGTGTTTAGACTTTTCTGCATGCAGGGAGTGTTTTTTTTTTTTTAAGAACAGATGAAATAAAAAAAATAAAAAAATCAGAGTTCTCCTGACTGCTTGATTTTTTTTTTTTTTTATGAAAACAGTGCGCAGTAATCTTGATGCATCGTGATGCATCGCGGAATCGAATCGAATCGAATCGTTGACATGATAATCGTAATCGCATCGAATCGTGAGGCCAGTGAAGATGCGCACCTCTAATGATCAGACATACCCAACAGGACCCAGATTGTCAGAAACGATACAACTTAGCCCCATGTCTCTCTTTAATTAGGCAATGTAAGACCACACTGACAAGAAAACACTCAAGCCATGGTATTTACTCTTCTTTAAAGGAAACCAAGGTCATTTTAAAATGATTGGCATTTTTTTTTTTTATTTATTTACTGTATTTATTGGCGTATAACACTCACTTTTTTACCCTGAAAATAGAGGGTAAATTGTGCCTGCGTGTTATACGCAGGGGGCTGTGGAAAGTTAGGGCACATGTTATAAGCCTGTGTGTGTTATACGCCGATAAATACGGTATATACAATCTTTATTTTAGAGATAATCATCTAATGCAATGGAGTCTTGTAATACCTTATTTGAAGAAGGTGTTTGCTTTCATACTGCTCCTCTATAACTGAATACCCATACACTCCCATATTATCAGAGTAGACATAACGCCTTCATATGAACAGAACAGAACAGAGCAGACAAGTATGGGGAGTCATTCCTGACTTATTCAACTGTTTGTAATTCTGAGCTTGACCTACTGATTTCTGTAAACAGCATGATTTTCCAGCAAATCAATTAAGTCTGGTGAACATGTCAAACATGCCCACAGCTATCTATAACGTTTTTTTTTTGTTTTTTTACTCAGATTTTGGTATAGTTAATAGTAGTAGTTATTATAGATATGTTGGTACTCTCAGTACGACAATATATATACATATATATATATATATATATATATATATATATATACATATATATATATACATATATATATATATATATATATATATATATATATATATATATATATATATATTTGCGCATAGACATTAGCTTATCTTTCAGAGTAAATCTATTGAATGCAGTCTAGAAAGCCAATAAAATCAGGAAGCCTTTAGGTCTATCTCTGTTAATCAGTGTGCTTTGAAGAATTTAAATGACCCCCAGGGCATTGGTTTTAAACTTAACTATTACTTGAAAAGCTTTTGTTATCCCTTAGCCTGGACTGCACACAAAAACAGCAATATTATGATATTGTTGAGCTTGCTCAGTAGGAAACTGGGATTATACAAAATGTTGTGACACAAGGATCACTTTTACAAAAGCTTTCCTAATCCCGCTAAGTTAAAACCTTCATCAAATCAACATCTCAGTGGGGATTCCTAAACTTTGAAAAGTTCTTACTAAAGTATTATGTGCTTTGCACATAAATATCACAGAAGCAGCAAAATATGTGTAGGGAATAATATATATATATATATAAAAAGTTTTATATATTCATCCACTGAAAGTTTTAAATATCATCCAGCTTTTTTGATTACTTACAGAATAATATATACCGTATTTATCGGCTTATACCGCGTTCTTTTTCCCCTTAACATCAGGGGAAAATCGTGGGTGCACGATATACGCCAATCCCCGCTTCCCGCACTGTGCTTGAACACCGCCGTCGACATATACCGAGCGCAGTACACTCGGGTACACTCGGCCAGGCTCGGCTCCACTCGCGGACACGCCCTGTGCCGCCTCCCAGCCTTTATGTGAGAGGAGCCTAGCATGGCCGAGCGTGCCCGAGTGTACTGTGCTCGGTTCAAGGCCGCCGATGGACGCCGGGCAAGACACCGACGATGGACATTCAAACTGTAAGTATTTTCTTTTTTTTTTCTGAAATTTCCCTTCTAGGTTGGGGATGCGCGCTATATGCCGGTGCGCGCTATAGGGCGATAAATACAGTATATTAAAAAAGTTTTATATAATCATCCACCTAAAGTTTTATCAAGTTTTAGCAGGTTTTTATCAAGAATGTCTCTGTACATTGCTGCATTCATCTTTCCCTCGATCCTGACTAGTCTCCCAACTCTCCCAAATGGAAAACATCCCCACAACATGATGCTGCCACCACCATTCTATATTCTAGGGATGGTATTGGTCAGGTGATGAGCGGTGCCTGGTTTCCTCATGACATGATGCTTGCTATTCAGGCCAAAGAGTTCAATCTTTGTTTCATCAGACCAGAGAATTTTGTTTCTCATGGTCTGAGAGTCCTTCAGGTGCCTTTTGGCAAACTCTAGATGGGCTATCATGTGCCTTTTACTGAGGAGTAGCTTCCACCTGGCCACTCTACCTTACAGGCCTGATTGGTGGAGGGCTGCAGAGATGGTTGTTCTTCTGGAAATTTCTCCTCTCTCCACAGAGAAATGCTGGAGCTCAGCTCTGTGACCACCAGGTTTTTGGTCACCTCTCTAAGGCCCTTCCCCACTGATCGCTCTGTTTAACCTGGCATCCCGCTCTAGAAAGAGTCCCAGTGGTTACAAACTTCTTCCATTTACAGATGATGGAGGCCACTGTGCTCATTGGGAGAAACATTTCTGTACCCTTTCCCATATCTGTGCCTTCATACAATCCTGTCTCGGAGGTCTACAGACAATTCCTTGGACATTATGGCTTGTTTGTGCTCTGACATGCACTGTTAATTGTGGGACCTTATATAGTCAGACACGTGCATTTTTAAATCATGTCCAATCAACTGAATTTACCACAAGTGGACTCCAATTAAGTTGTAAAAATATCTCAGGAAACAGGATGCACCTGAGCTCAATTTTAGCAATGTTTTATAAATTTGCTAATATATTGGATTGGATTGGATTGGATTGGATTAAATACTTATAGAGCGCCAAATGCAAGTTGTGATACTCGCGTCTAAGCGCTTACCAACAAGCTAAAAAACAAAACAAAAAAAAAACAGAAATATAAAAAGAAGGGGGGGGGGGTGTTGGGGCACAGCAAGCCTATCCCTACTCACTGACAATGGACCGCAGCCTAGGATTAAGGCAGCGTCCTGCTAAGGGCTTGGAAGGGCAGGTCTCTATCTATAGGCTTGTGAAAACAAAAGTGTCTTCAAGCCCTTACGGAAGGCCATCAAGGAGGTGGATGCTCGGAGCTGATGAGGGAGCTGGTTCCACAGAAAATTCCCCAGTGTTTGGAGCCGGCGGCCACCTTTCGAAGCTAATCGGCTAGATTTAATAATTGCTAACAGAGCGTCAGTCGAACGAAGCTCTCTGGGTGGACAGTAATGTTCTGTCATATTTGATAAATACATCGGACCTAGTTGCCAATAGGCCCGAAACACCAAACAGAGTGCCTTGAACTCAACCCGTTTTACTATCGGGAGCCAGTGTAAGTTCTTTAGTACCGGGGAGATGTGATTCCGCTTTGGGCAGTTTGTAACTAATCTTGCAGCATGGTTCTGTGTAATCTGCAATCGTTTTATCCACTTCTGTGGGAGCCCTAGGAAGAAAATGTTAGAACAATCCAACCTAGAGTGGATAAGTCCATGAACTAAGATCATACGGTTGTGCTGAGTGAAAAGATTCTTAATTTTCCGTAATAATTGCAGATGGTAGTTGGCGGATTTTATGCAATATTTTGCGTGAGGTATGAAACTTAGTTCAGCATCAAAAATTATACCCAGATTTTTAACCTGCTTAGCTGGAATTGGGGCAGAGCCAAACGAGGATGGCCAGGCAGGTAAAAAGGTAGAGTTGGCCTGTGGGCCGATCAGCAATAGCTCCGTTTTGTCGGCGTTAAGGCCTAGCCTGTTTGTGTCCATCCATTGTTGGATGTTAGATAGTCCCTTATTCAGCTGCTCAGGCATATTAGGTCCACTTGCAAGGTCTGCCAAGATCTGTGTGTCATCCGCATAGATCTGGCAGCCTAGACCATAGCTGGTAATGAGGTCGGCAAGTGGGCGCATATAGCAGTTAAAGAATAGGGGAGAGAGGGCAGAGCCCTGAGGTACCCCACAGGTCAATGACAGGGTGTTTGAGCGGTACAACGCCATTTTTATGGAGTGCGTTCTTTCTGACAAAAAGGATCTAATCCAATTTAACACTACATCCTCACAGCCAAATAAGGATTGCATTCTAAAGAGAAGGATAGAATGGTCAATGGTGTCAAACGCCGCAGAGAGGTCCAGCAGCACCAAGGCTGCGGACCCCCCCGCGTCGCGGACACCCAGCAGACGTTCCCTCATATCTAGGGCAGACATCTCCGTACCACGACCGGGTCGAAATTCCGACTGACAATCATGGAACAGACCATGTGACTCAAACCGCTCCTGCAGCTGGATAAACACAACCTGATCCAGGACCTTAGATAGAAAGGGCAGTAGAGAAATGGGGCGGTAGTTGGTAAGTATCGTGGGGTCCAGGCACGCTTTTTTCAATAATGGGAGTATGATTGCTCTCTTGAATCTAGAAGGCACTATACCCAGGCGGAGGGACAAATTGATTACTCTGCAGATGTCGGTAACCAGAGTGTCTACATGCTTCTGAATGAACCAGGCAGGGCAGGGGTCATCAGGATAACTGGTTGGTTTCAGTTTTGAGATGATAGCTCTGATTTCCTCCTCTGACACTAGGCGAAAATTCTGTAGTTTTTCCGGGGTGGTTTTGGCTTTTGGTGTTGCACAGGGGGGTGCTAAGGAGGATCGAGCACGGATTTTCTCCACTTTTGAAATGAAAGACTGGTGGATATCATTACACAGTTGTGGGGATGCCATAATCTTGGAGTGGAGTCTTTTTGGCTCAAAAATCTCCCGGACTATGGCAAACAGTTCTCCCGTTTGATTAGGGGCAACGCTAATTTTGGTATTATGATATGTTCTTTTTAGCGTTTTTACTGCCTTGGCATAACCTCTGCAATGTATGCGGTAGGCTTGTTTGTCCAGATTACATTGAGATTTTAGCCGTCTCTTTTTTTTGAGAGGGAGGAGACTAGATGAATACCACGGTTGGGATTTCTGTAATCTCGGTCGGTTGTTAGCCACCTGAAAGGGCGCCACTTCGTTCAGTGATTTTTTGAGCCTAGATTCAAAATCGTCCAAGGCACTCTCTAATTGGAGAGCACCTTCTTCGAGATCGTCAATAAGCTTATTCTCGTCAATCTCGTTGTCGGTTTTAATATAGCAGTTCTTGAATTCAACACAGTTCACAGGCTTAAGTTTTCGAAATGGGATTGACTTACGCATGTTATTGCCCGCCTGTATTCTTTTGAGAGCAAAGTCCGGAAGAACATACGAAGTCAAAAAATGATCTGACCACACAATTTTTTGTATCGTCACTTTTGAAATGGAAAGACCATATAGGAAAAGGGCATCTAAAGTGTGGCCCTTAATATGAGTGGGTTCCTTGATATGCTGGGTGAAATGTAAAGCCTGCATGTCATCCAGGAGATCTTGAGCGTCCTGGTTCCGTACATCGTCTAGCCATAGGTTTAGGTCACCCTGAATCACTACATGATTGGAAATCAATGAAAGTTGCATAGAGAAATCGGCAAAATCAGAGAGAAATTGGGCCAGGGGGCCAGGAGGCCTATAGATGATTGCGAATGTGAATGTTGCGTTATCATTCACTAAGCATTTCACTGCTAAGTGTTCAAAGGTATTATAGGGAGAAGAGGAGATTTCTTGGCAAATCAAATTAGTGTCATGAATAATGCATATGCCTCCACCTTTTTTAGTTTGTCTATTCTTGGTCATGATGCTATAGTTGCTAGGTAGTAATTCGTCATAGATTGATTTGGAGCTGTCCTGGAACCAGGTTTCTGTAACTCCCATTATATGAGCGCCAGAAATTAGCAGCACATTGTGAATTTCATCGCAGTGCTTTACTGCGGATCGGGCATTTACATATAGGGCCTGAATAGACTCCATTGAGCAGGGCTTAGCCAGTTTTTTCTGTCTTTCCTGATGTAAATGTAGCCGGTCAGTGATGCTGGGGACCGGAGCAATTTTTGCAGTATGGGATAAGCAAAGCGCATTGATATCTATTAAGGGAGGGATTCGAGATTGTTCCCAGGAAAGAAGCTCTGCACGTGAGTAACACAATCGTGTACCCCTACCTGTTGACGGAAGATCTGCACGTGTCATATTGGAGTTGGTGTTATTAATATTAAGGAGAGAAAACAGAAAACGGCAAAAGCCCCCGCCGACACCCGCGGACGCTAGCAGACGCCGCACCCTTATGTCGCACCCTTCGGTCGCGACCAAGGTGCGCGCCCGCAGGCGCGCCCGCTGCGCGAGCGCTGCGCTCTGCCCAGATAAGTCCTGGCTGGATAGAGGCCATGCCCCTTTGCTCTCTCACAGCAGGGTCACGTGACCTAAGCCCCGCCTCCAAGATGGCTGCTAGAGGAGGAAGCTCGGCTGATGTACAGCGCCGATTTCAGCTGGATTTCAGGTGATTTAAAAGTCTCTTGCACAGGGGAGGATTGGAGGTTTAAAAAGTCCTCAGCTTTGTTGGTAGAGATGTGCGAGCGCTGCGCTCTGCCCAGATAAGTCTTGGCTGGATAGAGGCCACGCCCCTTTGCTCTCTCACAGCAGGGTCACGTGACCTAAGCCCCGCCTCCAAGATGGCTGCTAGAGGAGGAAGCTCGGCTGATGTACAGCGCCGATTTCAGCTGGATTTCAGGTGATTTAAAAGTCTCTTGCACAGGGGAGGATTGGAGGTTTAAAAAGTCCTCAGCTTTGTTGGTAGAGATGTGCGAGCGCTGCGCTCTGCCCAGATAAGTCCTGGCTGGATAGAGGCCACGCCCCTTTGCTCTCTCACAGCAGGGTCACGTGACCTAAGCCCCGCCTCCAAGATGGCTGCTAGAGGAGGAAGCTCGGCTGATGTACAGCGCCGATTTCAGCTGGATTTCAGGTGATTTAAAAGTCTCTTGCACAGGGGAGGATTGGAGGTTTAAAAAGTCCTCAGCTTTGTTGGTAGAGATGTGCGAGCGCTGCGCTCTGCCCAGATAAGTCCTGGCTGGATAGAGGCCACGCCCCTTTGCTCTCTCACAGCAGGGTCACGTGACCTAAGCCCCGCCTCCAAGATGGCTGCTAGAGGAGGAAGCTCGGCTGATGTACAGCGCCGATTTCAGCTGGATTTCAGGTGATTTAAAAGTCTCTTGCACAGGGGAGGATTGGAGGTTTAAAAAGTCCTCAGCTTTGTTGGTAGAGATGTGCGAGCGCTGCGCTCTGCCCAGATAAGTCCTGGCTGGATAGAGGCCACGCCCCTTTGCTCTCTCACAGCAGGGTCACGTGACCTAAGCCCCGCCTCCAAGATGGCTGCTAGAAGAGGAAGCTCGGCTGATGTACAGCGCCGATTTCAGCTGGATTTCAGGTGATTTAAAAGTCTCTTGCACAGGGGAGGATTGGAGGTTTAAAAAGTCGTCAGCTTTGTTGGTAGAGATGTGCGAGCGCTGCGCTCTGCCCAGATATTAAACAAACGTCTTTCTCACATTGTCATTATTGGGTATTGTTTGTAGAATTTTGGAATACGGCTATAACATAAAAAATTTGGAAAAAGTGAAGCACTGTGAATACTTTCCAGATGCACTATATGATGTTTAAACTTGATTAGAGAGTGATTCTCTTCATGGCTTTATATGTTTTGATGGCTGCGTAGGTATGATGTGGGAACTGCATTAATTACTTTTCAGTTTTATCCTAAAGTTTTCTCTTAGGCTGCGTACACACGATCAGACCGGTCCGATGAAACTGGTTTGCAGAGCAGTTTCATCGGACCAGTTCGATGGTGTGTACGGCCCATCGGACCATTGTCCGTCGGACCAAAGTTTTAAAACTTGCTTTAAAATCAATTCGATTGGATTCGATGGTTAGTACGCAAAAGCATCGGACCAAAAACCTGCGCATGCTCAGAATCAAGTCGACTCATGCTTGGAAGCATTGAACTTCGTTTTTTCAGCACGTCGTTGTGTTCTACGTCACCGGGTTCTGGTCTGATCAGATTTTTGGTCCGATGGTGTGTACACACATCAGACCATCAGACCACTTCAGTCTGGTCTGATGAAAACGGTCCGTCGGACCAGTTTCATCAGACCGGTCTGATCGTGTGTACGTGGCCAAAGATAATGGTTTTAAGTGAGCATTCAATAAAGCTGTATACTGTTTTAATAACTTTAGTCTTCCCTATTTTTTTTAAATCTTTGAACTAATTATACATGATAGATCTATATCCTAAATATAAGAAGAAAAGAGAGGGTGAGACCCATCCCAGCCTAAAAACACACCAGAATACCTCCATCCCTAAATATGTTATGCAAAAACAAAGAGATAGTGGAGTCGGGACTTTAAATGAGGCATAAAGGTGTAATGAATAGAATATACGAGAAACCTTGAATGTCAGAGTTCCCTATGGATTGGCATTATACGGTATAAATGAACCAGTAATTATGTTACATATATGATACAGAAATGTAATCACAAAAGAGCAATTCATTAACTTAATAACATGATGAATGAATGATTAGTTAGGGAACATGATTAATGACAGACATTAATCATCAAGGACTGATCAATAAATAAATACAAACACCGATTACTGATTTATGGATCTCCCGCCTCAGCCCCGGACAGGATTCTATACACGGGGGCTCCATCTCCTGCCTCTCCCCTCATGGCATTAGCACAGTGGCCTTGTGGTAAGGTATACTAAGACCCTTACCTTTATTATTTTTAGGATTTTTATTTTCTCTTTCTTTCATTCTTTTTCCCCTTTTCATTTTCTTTTGGGTTTGTCCATGGGGAGTAGTGGATCCCCAGAAACTACCACTACAAATCTCTATATTTATCTAATTTTATATTACTCTCCATGCATCCAAACTCCTGATGAGTGGCAGGCGCCCACGAAACGTGTAGAGTACACACCCTTGGATGCTCTACAAAAATGTATATCATCGCTTATTTATTGTTGCACATGCTGAAAATGTAGCTTATTTATTTATTGATCAGTTCTTGATGTATTTATTTATTATTATGTTTGTATGTCATTAATCATGTTCCCTAACTAATCATGTGTTATTAAATTAATGATGATTATGAATTGCTCTTTTGTGATTACATTTCTGTATCATAAATGTAACATGATTACTGGTTCATTTATACCGTATCATGTCAATCCATAGGGAACTCTGATATTCAAGGTTTCTCGTATATTCTATTCATTACACCTTTATGCCTTATTTAAAGCACTAAATATAAGAAATTGTTCTCCATTCCTTGATATTACCACAAAATACGTACGTAGCCAAGAATTGTTTTTGAAAATTGTTTAAAACAGTTTACTGAAATAGTTTAACATGGATATCCTAAAAATTACCTTTAACAGAAAACAATCTAACATTTTGAACATTTAACCATTAAAATAAAAACAAAATGATAAGTGCTTTATTATCTTATTGGCGTTACCTGTGTAGCACTGGCTGGCAACTTCTTTAGGCAGCAGGAGCTACACAGCCCTGGGCATCATCAACATCATGCCACGGAATTTCCTTCCTTTCCTCCCTCTATCATAAATCAGCAGCCCTGTGATTGGATGCATTGGTGGCCTCTCTAATACAGCCCTGCTTCACCCAAGTGGAGGGAAATCCAATTTAAGCTGCCGGTATCTGGGAGGAGAGAAAGCTCAGGAGACAAGGAGCAGGGCCATGTGATGTGGAGGAAAAAGTGACCAGAACCCCGGGGACAGGAAGCAGAGTTGTCTGACAGCAGTGGAGAGGGCATGCATAAGGCCACAATGGAGCTTCCTAGGCCTCAGGAGCTGGACTATGCCATCAAATAGAGTGACGCTTGAGGAGAAAAACAGAACAGAGCTGCTCAATCTCACGTAGCCAAGAGGTAAATATTTCAGCTGGAGATCCTAGAGACAGAGTCACCCATCATCATCCTGCAAGAGATGGCCAGGTTTATTCGTCCTCCACCTCTATCCTGTATGAAGGAGCAGCCACCTAACGTCAGACTACACCCAGAAGGTCATCCAGCAGATATCAGTGTAATGAGTGGCCTTTGGCCTCCCTGTCTGTGAGATCAATTGTAATTACACTTGTTGCAGATACCACTCCTTAAGGGGGAATTTTCTTCAACAGGACCTCTATAA
The DNA here is from genome assembly GCA_029574335.1 of Rana kukunoris. Lineage (NCBI taxonomy): Eukaryota > Metazoa > Chordata > Amphibia > Anura > Ranidae > Rana > Rana kukunoris. The sequence goes on along the minus strand of CM056050.1, from coordinate 381,830,151 downwards.
CCTATCATTGTTAATTGTTTTAGGACATTTTGCAAAAATACCCTTTTACCTGTGGATTAAAAATACTTTCTTGTTGGCCCCATGACCAGAAGACATGTGTGAAAATGTATCCCCTGGCCAGATGCTAGCTAGGGTATACATAAAGAAGTTTTGCTTCAGTTAACCATATTTCTCTCACTCTGATTTATTGGGCGTGTATTGATTGCTGTTGTTTTTTTTTTTTTTTTGCAGTTTTGTTTGCTCACCTATTATGATATCACAAAGCCCACTGGCAATAAAGGAAAATTAATGACAACATTATTTATCTCTCTGTGCCATTGTGTCGTAGCCCTGTTATCGAACCACTGTATTTTAGTACTGCCAGTCTTGTTAACCACCTCTTTTTTCAGAGCTTAATGCAAGTTTAATGAAAAACCTATTTATCTGGTCCATCCTCAAGGTGGGTCACCACTGGAAATGGTGGAGGAAGCTATATTAACCAGCAGTTCCCGCATAGGTGAGTCTTACATCAGTATATGAAAAAAAAAGACGTTGTGTAAACAAGAACTGGATTGAAAGCCGATACTTGGAACCTAGATTCTGTTTTGCAGTATTCAATATACGTAAGGAGGGATACGCATAGTAGAGAGCCATGGAATGTGTTTGTAAATTCTACTTTAAATTCAATAAGGTTCTTCATACAGTTTCGAGGAAATTTTAGAGCTAAGAACACTAAAACAGATGAACAATAAACAAAAGTGAATGAGAAAAGCTGTGTTTTGCAATATTGAATGGTTCAGCAGGGATAAGTATAGTAGAAAGTGAGAGGCATGGAATGTGTTTGTAAATGCAACTTTAAATTCAATAAGGTTCTTCATGCAGTTTCGAACAAACGGAATTTTTGGAGGTAAAAAACACTATAACCGATGAAAAATAAATATAAATGAATGGCATAAATTGTGTACAAATGTACTGTTGTGGCTATGATAGAAACTTCTGCGATTCTACTATGGGGAAGGAAGGTCTAGAAATGTGCTGGTTTATGTCTAAGAGGCCAGGTTTAGATATGAGAAACATTAACTATCACTGTTTAGAGTTACACATTTCAGCCTGCTATGAAAAGTAGTGATTGATCTTAACAACTATCATTCAGTCATCCATGCAGAAGGGAAGGTGTTGTGCAACATTCTTATGGGAAGTATTGGTAATGGTGTTCCATGGAATAAACAACAGCAGTCTTAAAAGCAATTCTGCTATTCCCTAAAACAGGGCCAGTGCTACCACTAGGGCTAGGCAAACAGGGAAAGACAGGAATTTAGGGTAGTAGTTTCACCCAGATATTTATCATTTGTGTCATGAATATATGAAAATATATTTTAAAATATTGATTTATAATTTGTTACACTGTAAGCGATGACATCACTGGCAACAGAGTGGTTAAAGCCACATGATGTACCTGTATAGATTGGAAAGCTGGAAAAAATTAAGCTTAGGTGTTGCATATAATGATCTTAATCAGTTCTAATGTAATGCTGGAAACGTAATCACCTGCTATGCTAGGGCCACACTTAAAGGGTAACTAAAGGCAAAACATTTTTTCAGTTTTGGATAGAGTGGAGAAAGATTAGAACACCTGTCAGTTTTTATTGCCCTAGTTCTTTTCCAAGATTCATGCTTTCGATTTGCCCTTTTTTTCATTATCATCAAAAGTGAAAAGAAAATACCAAATTTTGGTTTGACATCAGGTGTTCCGTCAGATTAGGTGACCAGTAAGATTTCGTAACTGAAGTGACCATCATGGCCATCTTGGTACACCCCGCGCTCGGCCACGCTAAGCCTACATTCTGAAGTCACCAAGCGGACATCTTTTCACCAAAATCTTGCATTTCACACTTATTTTTACCACTAAACTGAGCTTATATCGTTAATTACAGTATTTAAAGTCTGTGTGACTGTTTTGATGTCGAATTTTAAAAGTAGCTGCAAGCCTGCTGATCTCACAATTTTGATCATCTGACAGAAAACCGCTGCTTTAAAAATTCAACTTTAAAGCAGTGTCATGGACTTCTAAATACTGTATTTAACAATATAAACTCAGTTTGGTAAAAATAATGTGAAATGTAAAATGTTAGTGGGTTTAAAAAGATGTCCGCTTGGCGACTTCAGACTGCAGGCTTACTGCGGCTAAGAGCAGGGTGTACCAAGATGGTCACGACAGAATGTAATTTTATGTTACAAGTTTTGACGGGTCGCCTAATTTGATGTAACATAGGCACTAATAGAAATAGAATAGAAATCTTCCAATGTGGACATTCGTTTTGGTGACTGGTGATAAAGCCGGTTTTCCTTCACTTTGGAAGGGATTTCTTAACATTTCCTGTTTTGGCTATGAGACAGGAAGTGAAGGAAAATCTCCCAAAAATGACACAGATGGCAAAAAAACAACTTAATTGACGGGGGTTATAACTCCCTACCCCTTATGCTATCCAAAATGAAAAAAAAAAAAAGTTTTGCTTCAAATATAGATTAGTCAAACTATTAGAGTGTTACAAATATTCAAGTTTATTTTATTTAATAAACATTGCAAACTGCAGTAATCCCTATCAAAAATGTAGGCTCTGTTCACATCTAGGCATTGCTATTTTACAGGCATTTTCCGGGTGTTTTTTCCGGTGTTTTTGCAGCTTTTTTCCCTTTAATCTGCCAACGAGAATTTTTCTTCAGGGGACAGAATGCTCAGCTGTAAACAGGGGCCATTAAACAATAATGGGATTTGTCTTGTTGGGCATTTTTAGAGCTGAGGCTTAGAGCAGAAAATTGCCCAAAAACACCTAGATGTGAACGGAGCCTTAGAATCTACTGTACTGATGTGTGTCTAATACAGAATGTATTCTGAGTTATTTCTATGGGTACTGCCCCTTCCATGTAGTTGTTTTGCCCCATGAAGTCTTACAGAGCCTTAAAATGTTATTTTGATATGTACCTTGAGAAATGTTAGAAGTGACAGTATATGTCAGTTGATTTGATAATACCTCTATTGCTGTCACGAACCTGGTGGAGATCAAGCTGGATAGGGGGCTTCTATTGCACCTCCTGTCTGACACCCCTGGTAGTGATGACAGGGAGTGACGGACACAGAGTGGCATGAGGGCTGATGTAATGGATGACGCTGGCTGAGTCTTGGCAGGAACCAAGTGGCTGGAGAGTGCTGGGCAGACTCTGAGAACAGGAGCTCCGTATCGCTGGGTCAGCAGATGGAGACGTAGCCAGGACATAAGCCAGAAGGTCATCAACAGCCGGACAGAGCAGGTACCGAAACGAGAGGCAGAAACGGGACACAGGCAGGGTTTGGTACACAGTCGGGCAGCAAGGTACAGGAACATCGGGCAGAGGTGGAGTTAGACACAAGCTGGGGTCAGTTAGGCAGGCGGAGGTCAAGGAGTAGGTTCAGGTGTAGCCGGGTCAAGACACAGGAAACTGGAACAGATCAGTTAACAGGCACTACGTGCGGGCGGCCATGCATGCGACAATACAAGTACCTCTTTGTGCACACACTGGTGTGCCCGTGCTTGTGCGCAGATCCGCGCCTGTTACTGGACTTCTTTTACAATTGCTAATTTCTAAATATTAGTTTACATTTACACGTAACAATTTTATTTGACACAAGGTTTTAAAAATTACTCCGCGCAGAATTATTTCTAGTTTTTTTGGTTGACAAAAGTTAAAAACATTTCATACATTTCATACATTCATTGTACTATCTTTTTTAGATGTATTTCTTTCTCCATAGAAAAAGCTATTTACTGACAGATTCAGTCTATTTGTATATTTAAAACCTCATGTGATAACAATGTTACAGCTGATCTGGCAATCACACAACTGTGAACCACACTAAGGCACCGCTGACACCTAGTGTTCCTGAAACGGGCGACAAAACCAACAGAAAACATGTGTTTTGCCATGCATTTTGGTACCTTGCTGCAAACGTGCATCACACCTGTGGTACAATCAGTACAGTAAGAATACTGAAATAAATGGATTAGGAATGTCCACCCTCATCTACACACTAAAGAAACACTGGGCCAGATTCACAGAGCCCTTACTCCTGTCTAACTAGTGTTAGACTGGAGTAATTTCAAATTACGCGCGTTTTTTAGCTAGTCGAAAACCTCAAACCATGAATAGACGGCTGCGGGCTTCAATTCGACTGGATTACGTGTTCGTACGCCTTCGGATCTACGCTGCAATAAAATTGCGGCCACTAGGTGGACTTCCCGTTGTTTTCCGCGTCGGGGTATGCCAATGAGCTTTTGCCGGCGATCCCCGAAATTACGATCTTCATTCGCAATCTCTTACGGCACCATTAGTCATCTTTTTTTTGCGTAACACTATACCAGCTTTTTGCTGCTCTAATATTAGACAGCCCATGTTAAGTATGGCCGTCGTTCCCGCGTCGAATTTCTACGTTTTCCGACGTCTTTTATTATTTTTTACGTAAGTCGTCCGGGAATAGGAATGTTCGTAAACGACGCTACTCAAACAACGAATGACGTAACGACGTGATTTCGCGCAATGCACGGCGGGAAATTTCTGAACGGAGCATGCGCAGTTCAATCGCCGCGGGGACGCGCTTAATTTAAATGCTTCACGCCCCCCAATCGCGTATTTCGATTACGCGGCGAGAAATAGACTACGCCGCCGTAGCGTACGGGCAAAAATCTACCAGAATTCGGTGTAGAGCCTGGTAAAATACGGCAGCGTAGAATATTTCGATTACGCAGCGCAATATTAAGTGTATGTGAATCTGGCCCACTGTTTCCAGAGCACAAAATCACATATACATCAAGGCAATTTAAATGTATTCTACAGTATGGCCAATGTGTCATTAGAGAAGCGCTATGAGTACGGCTAAGCCTGGATGAAAAAACAAAACTCTGCACATGTAGCTGCATCCATTGCAGCAACATGCATTTTAAAGTCTAATTTGCAACTTTAGGATATTCAAATTGTGGGTGGTGGATACTGGTGGGTTAGATTATCTAGTGGCTTTTTCTTTAGGATTAATGGTACCCGACCGGGGACCCGGCTTTCTCTCTGTGGGTGGAAGAGAGAAATGCCGGTATTTGTGTGGGTCCCTCAGTGGCACCACCCGTACACATGTAAACCCACCCTGAGTAGCGATATTACTACTGCCTCAAAATTACAAATTCCCACCAGCTTCTGTCTCTAAACAAAGGGGCTGGGGATTCTGGGAGTCGTCATTTGCCAAATTTTCATCCTCTAGGTTTGTTTTAATATTTCATTGGTGGCAGGGAGCTGGCATTTGTAACTGGAGTAGTGATGAGGCAGTGCTGTCATGGCCGCAGGTCATTGTGGTGGTATATCTACATTGTCAGGCATATCTTGCAATAATGTGGGTGTTTTTACTTACTATTTCCCTTTTTTGTGAATTAATAACAACAAGTAATATGTATCCTTAACTCAGTCAAATGGGGGGGGGGGCAGATATATGGGGCCACCTTATTCTAAAGGAGGATTTCATATTCCGATAAGCCCTCCCCTGCTCCCCGGCTGACGGGATGCGGGAAAGAGGCCCTTGTCCCCATCAACATGGGGGGGGGGGGGCTTGGCTGTCCCTTTAAGGAAAACAATTCAAACCAGATCCTTATCTAGATATCCAGTCTAGGTGGCCAAGAAAGGAGGAATAATGAGCATGTAGCCCCCTCATCCTGAACCCTAAAAGCTTACATGCCACAATATTTGGATTGCACCTTAAAAGCGTGTGACCAAGCCTCCCTTTCTTTCAAGCAACCCAGATACTGTATCCTCACCTGACTGAGTATGAGGTACATAGTTGTAAATAGAATAGGGATTAATGGAACCCCAAAGGCCCAGAAAAACCATTAGAGCAAGTGGGGGCAAATGGACTAAAAAATACATTTTGAGAAGAGAATTGTAATAGGGATAAAAGATATAAATCAATTTATTTAACACAATATCAAAAAACAGGAGACACACATGGTTATAAAATATCAAAAACAGCAGTATAAAATCGTGGACATATTGTACGACCAACCGTCCCAGTCACCTGATACACACCTGGCCCTGGGACATGCTTGCCGTTTTACCAAACACCAAGCTGCCCATCTACAAACAAATCCCATTCGTTGCTGGCACACTTGAACTTGCAACTCACAGCCTTTTGTGCGGCCTTTGATTACTTGCCGCTTACAATCACTTAGGTCCCAGGGCCCTTATACATTAAATATCTCCACACAGCCAATACAGGTTTCCCTCTGCAGTTGGGCTTCTTTACCATCTTGGCCTCCGTGAGAGTTTTTCTCTCCACGTTTGGTCCCTTGGTCCCCAAACGTTCTCCTGACAAAGCAACTATCGTTGCGAAACTAGTAGAGATTTGACTTGTATGACCCCTTCGTTTCACCACCACTCTTCGTCTAGGGTTTACGCCATCTCGGTGACTGGGACGGTTGGTCGTACAATATGTCCACGATTTTATACTGCTGTTTTTGATATTTTATAACCATGTGTGTCTCCAGTTTTTTGATATTTTGTTAAATAAAGTGATTTATATCTTTTTTCCCTATTACAATTCTCTTATCAAAATTTCTTATTTAGTACCGCTATAGTCCCTCTGCCCCCACTTGCTCTAATGGTTTTTCTGGGCCTTTGGGGTCCCATTAATCCCTATTCTATTCTATTTTGATCTCCAGGATGATGGTACTATAATTTTATGTTTATATTTTCATACTAAGAGGCTTTCAAATCCATGAGGTACATAGTACCCTTTCATACTGATTTAACAAAAAAGGGCATATTAAATAAAAACACCCATACTACAGAAAGTTATTTAAAAAAAATATGTCTCCTGATGTTCTGATGTAAATTGAACATCCATCATGTCTGTGAATTGCAATGTGGTGGACTACATATTATTTTGTACCTTCCCATCCTGTTATCACAGTGCAAAGACACAACAGTCCTTTTGAGAACTACCCTTTTTTGTGTGTCAGAAACAACTGACTCCCCCTTGTTCAGCTGCTCCCCCTGCAGAGGAGGTAGCTGAGTGGCTCAAAAAGCCTTTCTTCCTCCTCCTCTACTGCTATAGCTGCTATAGCTGCCATAACCCTGCAAACTGGCACAGAGAATCCAGCAGGCTTAATTCAGCACACCCTCACTTGAAGATGTGCAATGGTGCTGAGATCATAGTCAGAACTTATTAACTTACTAAATAAACACTCTTTACTCAAAATTGGTGGTTTGAATAGACTATGGCCCTTTATTTATAGGTATAAAATATAATTCCTTTATTATATTAATTTCAATAAAACATAATTCATTAATTCAACAATCAATAAATTAACACTAATAGTATACAGTAGGTGACTACAATATTGTGTCAATCTCACTGCTTTTATCGGCGAGATTGATCACCTATGAGCCCCGTCGCGGGAGCCAACTATGAAGGGAAAAAGTGTTGAAGCTGACATACGTCCGACTTACAATGAACAAGTATCCAACTTGGATTTCCGCCAATTCTAGGCACTGTGTTTGGTATGAATCATGAGGGGGGAACTCCACGCCAGACAACAGCACTAACCTGCCAGCCACCCTTTGGCAGTAACATTCAAACATGTACCTTACCTGGCATATGCCCTGAACCTGATGGTACAGCAGTTCATCATTTAGTACCTTGGCTTCCAGAATGTTCTTCAGCAGGCCAGAAGAGTGTGCAGCCAATTTAGGTGGTCATAAGCAGCAAGTGTTAGCCTGGCCAAAAATGCAGAAACACATGCTGCCTGCCTCAACAATGCTTTTTAGTATTTTTTTTTTTCAATCAAACCAGATAGGTGCAATCACAGGCATCAGTCAACTACTTAGGGTTCATGGTTGATCAGGGCCATTTGTACTTTCTAACATTGTACATACATGTGAATACCTTTTCTTTATTACAAATAAATGGTAATGCAGTTTTACACTATGAAGCTTCTGTGATTCATATCTTTGCAGGCAGAGCAGTCATCAGAAATGTTGGGGGCCCTTACACAGCTTTAGGCCTGGACCCCCTGGAGCTGACCACCAACCTTCTTCAGGGCACACTCACTGGCTATTCCACTGAATATGCCCACTGGCCATCCCACCAAGTCCTTCAGTGCACCGGCTTTTTTTTTATAGCAATCCTACAACTTAAAGGATAAGCTCAACATTACATGTTCCATCCGATTTTAGGGCGGAACATGCAACATGTTCCCAGCGCTGAAGCCACCGCCTTTTGTCTTCCTTTCCTGTGGCAGCAGTACCAGCCGTACCAGCTGCCACAGTTTGAAAAACACTGCAGCTGTGTCATTTAGACATGCAGCTCCATGTGTCTGAATGAACTACAAGCCTCGACATCCTTAGCAGCTGTTGGCCTGTAGTTCTCAATGATGTATGGGATGTATGGGTAAGCTGATACACTGACAGTGTGCATAGGAAAATAGATGAAAAATGGATAGCCGCACTCCAAAAAAAGTAGAGGTTGTCTTTATTGAAAAAACAGCAAATGCATCATAGGATTACAGCAATGGAAACATGGGAACAGCGACGCGTTTCGTACCGGATTAGTGCTTATTCATGGCACACTGACAGTGTGCAGGAGACTACAGCCACTAATCAAATGGTTGATTTTGAAAAACACTCAGCCAATCAGCGGGTCTGGTGGCCACGCTGGCCACCGTGACCTGTCAATCATTTACAGTGTTGCACGATCGCGCAATTGTCAGTTAAAGCGATGCAGTGCCGTATTGCAAAAAAATGGCCAAAAAAAGGTAAAACCTTCCTGAGTAGTTAATCCTTTGCAATTTATGTACAAGCATTGGTTTAACTCTTTTATTGTTGATATTAATACACATGGTTGTTACAAATGTGGCAAATTGTGCTTTCTATCTGTTTATATCCATTGTCCCTCCCTCCCTCACATTGGCACCATCAAAAATCTGACATTCTTGTTTCAATGCATTCAAACTGATCTTTCTGTTTTCCAGATGTTTTGTATTCTTTTTTTATTTCCTTTACTATTAGTAATAACTGTTTTTAGATATTCAAGGGGGTGTACTGCTTCAACACAGTTTTATCAAAGTTCAGTCATCTCTTAAGTAAATAAGTGCCAGACAGTGAAGGCTCTGAAAGCAAACTAGAGAACATGAATTTAAAAAGCAAAATAACATTGGTTACATAATGTACATTTGGTACAGAAGTTAAAACCTCTAAAAGATTGCTAACTTGCTAATATACGTAAATACAAGAGTATATTTAACCGCAACAACTAATTTCTATGTTTTATTTTTATGTGTTGAAGCACTCACAACAAAGAGTTTAAATTAAGATTTTACCTGCGGAAACTGATGAAGGGGATGATGTGTGGTCCCTGAAACACATTGTCGGTAGCACCTATTAACCGCTTCAATACCGGGGCTATTTTGGCATTTTTCCTACATGCATAAATCATAATTTTTTTGTTAGAAAATTACTCAGAACCCCCAAACACTATATATGTTTTTTTAGCAGACACCCTAGGGCAGGGGTGGCAAACACAAGGCCCGCAGGCCGAATCCGGCCCGCCAGGCCTTGTGATGTGGCCCGCGCAGCAGCCCCTGTCAGCAGGGCGGATATCTCTCATCCGATTTTTTTTATTTTGCTGGCATCCACGGCCGGGCAGAGACAATGTCTCTGCCGGACGCCATTTTCTTGAAGACCACCGCCGTCGCTGCCGCTAGAGGTCCGCGGCCGGGCAGAGACAATGTCTCCGCCGGCCGCCATTTTCTTGAAGTCCGCCGTCGCCGCCGCTAGAGGTCCGCGGCCGGGCAGAGACAATGTCTCTGCCGGCCGCCATTTTCTTGAAGACCGGAGAGAGTCTGCTGGTGGGGGAACTTGGATGCTGGGGGACTCCTGATGTAAAGGGGGGACGCGGCTCATGTAAGGGGGGGACTCGGCTCATGTAAGGGGGGGGACTTGGCTCATGTAAGGGGGGGGGGGGACTCAGCTCATGTAAGGGGGGGGGGGGACTCGGCTCATGTAAGGGGGGAGGGACTCGGCTCATGTAAGGGGGAGGGGGACTCGGCTCATGTAAGGGGGGGGGCGGGGACTCGGCTCATGTAAAAGGGGGGGGGGCACTCGGCTCATGTAAGGGGGCACTCGGCTCATGTAAGGGGGCACTCGGCTCATGTAAGGGGGCACTCGGCTCATGTAAGGGGGCACTCGGCTCATGTAAGGGGGGACTCGGCTCATGTAAGGGGGGACGCCTGATGTAAAGGGGGGACGCCTGATGTAAAGGGGGGACACCTGATGTAAAGGGGGGACGCCTGATGTAAAGGGGGGACTCGGCTGGTGTGGACGCCTGATGTAAAGGGGGGACGCCTGATGTAAAAGGGGGACTCGGCTGGTGGGGACGCCCGATGTAAAAGGGGGACTCGGCTGGTGGGGACGCCCGATGTAAAAGGGGGACTCGGCTGGTGGGGACGCCCGATGTAAAAGGGGGACTCGGCTGGTGGGGACGCCCGATGTAAAAGGGGGACTCGGCTGGTGGGGACGCCTGATGCAAGGAGAGACTCCGGGCTTCCACTGATTCTGCATTATGGTGAGTTGAATGATTTCATTTTATATTAGAATGTAATATTAGAAATAATGTGCTTCGCACTCCTGAACCCTGCGCTGCGTCCATATGCAGCGCAAGAAAACTTGGAGACTGCTCAGACTGAACACTATGGTGGAGTGCAGATACAACCGGCCCTTTGAGGGCAACCAAACTGCTGATGCGGCCCCCGATGAATTTGAGTTTGCCACCCCTGCCCTAGGGAATAAAATGCCGGCCATTGCAACTTTTTATCTCGCACATTATTTGCGCAATCATTTTTCAAACGCCTTTTTTTTGGGAAAACAACGGTTTTGTGAATTAAAAAAGAACAAAACAGTAAAGTTAGCCCAATTTTTTGGTATAATGTGAAAGATGAAGTTACGCCAAGTAAATAGATACCTAGAATGTCACGCTTTAAAACTGCGTACACTCATGGAATGGCGACAAACGTCAGTACTTAAAAATCTCCATAGGCGTTGCTTATTTTTTTTTTTTACAAGTTACAAATTTAGAGTTCCAGAGGAGCTCTAGTGCTAGAATTGTTGCTGGTGCTCTAACGCACGCGGCGATACCTCACATGTTTGCTTTGAATGGCGTTTACACATGTTGGCGGGACTTATGCGTGCGTTTGCTTCTGAGCGCGAGCTACCGGGGGTAGGGGAGTTTAAAAGATTTTTTTTTATTTTACACAATTTATTTTATTTTTAAACTTTTTTTGACATTTTTTTTTTTTATATCACTTTTATTCCTATTACAAGGAATGTAAACATCCCTTGTAATAGGAATGTGTGTGACAGGTACTCTTTATGGAGAGATGCAGGGTCAATAAGACACAACATCTCTCCTCCAGGCTGGAAAGCATTAGATCGTGAAAAAAAATGTCACCGATCTAATGCTTTCAGATTGCGCGATTCCAGGACCCGGGCGTGACGTCATAACATCGCGCCCGGACCTCCGACGACCATAGAGATGACTGGTGACCATCTGGTCACCAGTCTACTCTATGGTTTACAGCGGACGGCGGCGGATCGTTTCTCTGGGTCTCCGATGGCAAAGGCGCACCGGATGGCGGCGGGAGGGGGGGGCGTCCCCTCCCGCCGCCTATAAGAACGATCAAGCGGCGGAACCGCCGCTATGATCGTTCTTATGGTGCAGGGATTCGCCACCAGAAGAGATGGATATCTGAATGATGCCTGTGGCTGCAGGCATCAATCAGATATCCCCACTGAAAGCCAGGACGTCAATTGACGTCCTTGGTATTGAAGTGGTTAAACGTTTGGAGTAAAACCTTATTTTAGACAAACACTTTAGTGTGGTGACTTGATTTTCAAGCTCAGGTTTTTACTACTATCCAGGACTGTGTCTAAGACATTTCAAAATCACTTAGTGCACATGACAACGGTTTCACCAAGCAGAAAGTAAAGCCTAGTACACACGGGCCGAATATCGGATGGCTTCAGCTGGTTCAATAGGAAGCGCCCAACATTTGGCCTGTGTGTACGGTAGCCAGTCCGACAAAGGGGTATGACTAAAAAAGGTCAATGGCTGAGAGTACTGACCAAAGTGTTCTGGCAGGGCACTGTCAAAGCACAATAGCACAGCTGGGGGAGATCAATGTACTAACATTGGATTGTTAGTACAGCGGCTCCTCCTGAACTCCTGTTTTTTCTTTGTTCAGCCTGCTGGGTTGAATGACAAAAAAAGTGTGCCAGGCTTTAAGAGAACATTTTATATGTGTATTTTAGGAGAAAATTGGCAACAGCAACATAGACATTTACCTTATAGTCTTGTGACTATAATGCCAAAGCCCTTCTGTCCTGGCGTTAAAGAGGTTGTAAAGTCAGAAGTTTTTTTCTATCTTAATGCAATCTATGCACTAAAATAAAAAGTCTTCTTTGTACAGCAGCCCCTTTAATACTTACCTGAGCCCATCTCAGTCCAGCAAAGTCCTTGAGTCCCTTGGCTGTCTGGGACTCTCCCTCCTGATTGGCTGAAACACAGCAGTAGCGCCACTGGCTGCCGCTGCTGTCAATCAGAGACAGTTAGCCAATTAGGAGAGAGAGGAGGTGGGGCTGAACCGCAGCTCCGTGTTTAAATGGACACAGGGAGCTGTGACTCGTCTCAGGTGCCCCCATAGTAAGCCGCTTGCTGTAGGGGAACTCAAAAAAGAAGGGAGGGGCCAGGAGCACCAAAGACGGACCCGAGGAGAGGAGGAATGGGGCTGCTCTGTCAAAATCCACTGCAAAAAAACAAGACTTTACCATCACATTAATTGTGTGCAACCAGCTCAGACTGTAATCAGACCTCATAGTGCATATAACTGGTTGTTCCCTGCATTTAATGACCATTTTATTCAAGTCAATTTGTATTCAGCGCATTGGTCTAAGGTGTGATACATACACATCATTTCCATGGCTGGAGTTTCCTGCAAACTGGACTTGTTTGGAAAAAATTTGCCCAAAACAGTTTCATCATTAAGGCTCCTTACACACGGAGCGGACCGCGGATAGTAGGCGGACGTTAGCGGATGCATCATCCGCTAACGGATCCGCTCCCATAGGGCCCCATTCTAAGTCCGTTTACGGACTTAGAAAAAGCTGACCGTTCGTCCGCACGTGTGAAAGGGCCCTTAGGCTGCATTCACACCTGGGCAGACCCAGGAGAAGAGCTGCTGCAGACGTGCACAGCGATGGACCGAGATCGGGCTCAGGTAAGTATTTAGGGGTGGCTGGAGGGGGGAGCAGAATGCATTAAGGTAATAAAAACCTTTAACTTAAGGCATCGGCGGTAAAGCGCCGCTATTTTTAGCCGTGCTTTACTGTCGTTTTTGCTGTGCTATTCGGATGCTTTTAACCCCCCTAGCGGCTGAAAATGGGTTTTGGGTGCTGTAGGAGCGGTGTATACAGCGCCTCAAAGATGCGGCTAGCAGGACTTTTTTACTGTCCTGCCAGCGCACTGCTCCAGTGAGTGAGAGGAGAGGCTCTTTCAGGGCGCTTTGCAGGCGCTATTTTTAGCGCTATAACGCCTGCAAAGCGCCTCAGTGTGAAAGTAGCCTTACAACCACTTTAACTGTTTCCCAAAAGAAATGTCAGGTTAGAATCGTTCAATATAAAGTATATGTTAATAAATCTTTATTTAAACATACAAATGTAGTTTTCTGTTGTGTTTTTTTTTCATTCTGCCAACTAGCATTTGCACAGTGAATGCTACATTCAGGACCAGCTCACACCACATGCAGTTCAGTGAGTTTTTCCTGCATCAAAAATGCATGGAAAGTAGGTAGGTTTCCAATGGCATAGTTCACACCAGTGTGGTCAGTTTCAGGGCTTTCCAGTTACAGAAAAAAAAGTAGATGCTGCATTTTTCCTGCACTGGACTGTACTAGAACACAGTTAAACACATAAAAAATGCCCTGGTACAAATTTGACAAGATAAAAATGCACTGGAACGCATCAAAAATGCAGCAGACCCCAGTACAATGATAAAAAACATCAAAATCAAAAACGCCCAAAAAATGCATTAAAAACGTGCCTGCAGAAGTGCATCCAGAACGGATCTGGAGTGCGTTTTTGTGGTGTGAACCAGTCTATACCTCTGGCAGTAACTGTCACAGTTACCAATGTGCTTATATCTGCTCTCAACAGCTCCCACGCCCTCAAATTGCTGTCATAGCTGCTAATGTGTGCATGTCTGCAGTAGCTCTTCCCCCTGGTCCCCACTCACAGAGGCTTGGCTGAGAACCATTGGTTCCCGCTGCTGTCATTCAAAACCTGTGAGCGCAGAGCGGGGGGTGGGGCTGAGCCAGGCTGTGTGTCTGATCTGAATTGATGAAAACAGCTGGGTTGGAGAGAAAGCCCAAACAAGGAAGCGGTTTCCTATGGGGGCACTTGGCTGGGGGGAGGGGCCAGGAGCATCAGCTGGGGACCCGAGAAGAGGAGGACTGGAGCAGGTAAGCGTAACATATTTAATTTTGTTTTTATGAAAAAAACTGGGAGGCTTTACAATCACTTTAAAGCCAGCACTAGTAGCATTTTTTTTTTCCTTTAAAAAAAGGTTTACTTTAAATGAGCTGTTCTGTGACAAACACTTGTATACATTCTACTGCAAAGTGGCTTAGAAAATCAAGACTCATATAAACACACAAACCACAGCATGTCACTTGCACTGTGTGGATGAATGATGTGTGGTCTATTTGTGTGTCCTCACTTAACCTCAGGAAAAGAATCTAAAAACAACGTTGTATATATTTATGTTATTACATTTATTTGGCCAGTTAATCAATTTTATGTTCATCCAGGGTACAAAACACGCATCATTATTTTTGCATGCTCTTGTCGGTATTGAAAATGTAAAATGCACGTGGTACAAGTCAAGGACTAAAATACCTATGTATAAAAATACAGGACACTGAAGAGGCAGAGTTTGAAGGTCCAGCAACCCAATTAGGAGCCACAGCTGATTCCTACAAATGTAGAATGGAAGCTCTAATCATTTCCTTGCTGGTAATGAGTGTAGGAATCTGTTTCCTGCCACTGTTCACTGCTAATATCACAGTGTTATGTAGAATTATGTTTTAGCACTTCCTGTCTCTGGGAGGCTGGCTTTTGAAAAACCCCAGAAGGAGGAACTGGAGAGAGGAGCCATGTCCTGGAACTGACCTCTGTAGTTTCCGCCTGCAGCAGCTGAAAGCTGGCTTCTCCTCCTCTCCCTCCCACTGGCTTTTCAGCTGCCACAGGTGATTGGTTCCTGTAATTGTCATCTCTGCCTCACAATTTAGCCCCCCTCTTGTCCACTGTCTGATTCTCACAACTGCCTGGGCCCCCCTGTGTGCCCTTATCCCCGCAGCGCTGGTGGCTTGCCTCCTCTCCTTTATGCTTTAGGCATATAGAGGGATTTTTTCAGGATGGTAAACTGGTCGTGATCGGTACCAATCACTCACTGCATTCATAACTTACCAAAGCATAGTAAACTATGTTTCAGTTTGTGAGACTCTGGTTAGAGATAGTATACACACCCCTTCTCAAACCCCCACTGCGCACAGGAAAAAAATATTAATATAAATATATATACATAGTGTATATATGCCTAAAGCTGGTACTTGAATGGTATGATATAACCACCAGGGATCAAGGTAGCCGGACACTGAAGGATTGATAACCCGTCAGTTGGTGCCTGGGCGACACTTATCCAGGCGTAATTCCTTAAGGAGGGTTGCCTCCGTAACTAAAACCAGAGAGGGCCTGTGGCAGAGGTGTCTCCCTGAACTTTGTTCAAGTTCATTCTAAGGAAGGTCTGTGGCAGAGACTTTGTCCTAACAAGAGTTCGAGTGATACTCCGGCTGCCAGGTCAGTGAGAAAGGCCTGTCCGGGTTCACTAAGCTCACTCAGGCAGGAGTTAACAGAAGGTGTTACGTATGGGAGCAGGACTGTTCCAAATATTACACCTGAATCTGCTGTTCTCCTTCTTCTTTCAAACTCTATCCTTTCATCACCAGTTCATTGTTTTTACCCGGCTGGGTAATAAAGAGTACAGAAAAGACACTTGTTGCGGACATTCCTTTACTATCGCTATTCACCCCTAGGAATTCGGAAGAGCCACTAGGTAAATGTGCCACCCAAAACAATCCAGCAGCTCCTCTGGGGTAGTGCTACATATGCAAAATTGTTAATGAAAACTAAAAGACTGTTTCAGTTTATGAATGAACAGGAAGGAGCCTCTGTACAGAGTGTTTTCTTTTCATTCAATGTTCAGTGCAGCTGAGGCTACAGAGAAAGGGATTTAGGAATGTCCTCGGTCCCTTTCTGTCTAAAAAGTGAGACATCGTGGGGACTGTTTAGACCCCTGATGTTTTCACCAAATCCCCATTCCCAGCAGCGTAAACAAATAAAATAAAATAATAATAGAAGGGCTCATCCACATGGGTTCTCTTGTCCATACAGCGTGATTAAGCAGTTTATGCATCTGGAGCGACCTGTTATTCTATAAGGATGAAGTGATTGTACAAACACAGCTACAGGTTCTAATTTGATAGGTGTGGGTGAGTGGCCCAGAATGTACACTGACTGTGTTTGGGGCCATACATCTGCATCCACATGCCTGTCAAAGCAGGACCTGCAGGTATATTCGTACAGCTGCTGTGTCTCCATAACACAACATATCCTGCCTACACACAGCTCCAGCCACACATGCAGAGAAAAAAAAAAACACTGATTCGCACTGTACAGGCCCCAGCGAATGAACCCCAAGTCCTCATTTACACATAGGACTTTATTAACCACTTCAGCCCCGGACCATATTGCTGTCCAAAGACCAGAGCACTTTTTGCGATTCGGCACTGCGTCGCTTTAACTGACAATTGCGCGGTCGTGCGACGTGGCTCCCAAACAAAATTGGCGTCCTTTTTTTCCCACAAATAGAGCTTTCTTTTGGTGGTATTTGATCATCTCTGCGGTTTTTATTTTTTGCGCTATAAACAAAAACAGAGCGACTATTTTGAAAAAAATGCAATATTTTTTACTTTTTTCTATAATAAATATCCCCAAAAATATATAAAAAAATAATATTTTTTCCTCAGTTTAGGCCGATACGTATTCTTCTACATATTTTTCGTAAAAAAAATCGCAATTAGCGTTTATTGATTGGTTTGCGCAAAAGTTATAGCGTTTACAAAATAGGGGGTAGTTTTATGGCATTTTTATTATTATTTTTTTTTTACTAGTAATGGCGGCGATCAGCGTTTTTTTTCGGTACTGCGATATTATGGCGGACACTTCGGACACTTTTGACACATTTTTGGGACCATTGGCATTTTTTTAGCGATCAATGCTATAAAAATGCATTGGATTACTATAAAAATGCCATTGGCAGTGAAGGGGTTAACACTAGGGGGCAGGGAAGGGGTTAAGTGTGTTCCTATTTGTGTTCTAACTGTATGGGGGGGGTGGACTCACTAGGGGGAATCACTGATCTTCTGTTCATACATTGTATGAACAGAAAATCAGCGTTTCCCCCGCTGACAGGAACGAGCGCTGTGTGTTTTCACACACAGCTCCCGTTCCCCGCTCTGTAACGAGCGATCGCGTGTGCCCGGCCCCCTAGTGGCCGCGAAAGGCGCGACGTAGAGCTACGGGCTCTCGCGCACCCGTGCCGACCTGCCGCCGTATAACTGCGGCGGCTGGTCGGCAAGTGGTTAATTAACTCTATATAGTTTTTTTTTCTTTTCAGCAGGGCGAGGATTGGGGGGTTGGCCCTGGTACTGCGAGCTGTATGGGTCCCTGTGATTTCTAACAGCAGCCCTGACTGTATGTATGTAGAGGTCACCTTCCAGCATACTTTTTTTTTATATCAAATCATTTTTCTTTTTTTTATTATGCTTATTCCAAACAAAAGTTTAAAAAAAGTAAAAAAAAAAAAAAAAAAAGACCTAAAAGATTTTAGTTTGTTATTCAATTGAGTTGTATAGTTTATAGGTCACATTAAAGGTGGTAACAATTCTGAAATGATTTATCTTTGTCTTATTTTTTTACATCACAAAAACCTGACATTTAAACAGTCTTTTTATATCCACTGTATGCGCAAAACTCCACCAGAACTCTTGTTGGGCCCTTTGCTGTTAAAGGGGTTGTAAAGGTAAAAGTTTTTTCACCTTAATGCATACTTTGCATTAAGGTGAAAAAACATCAGAGCATTAGTGGCCCCCCTGAGCCCTCGTTTACTTACCTGACAACTTTGAATGTCCCACGCCATGGACGTGCAGGCTTCTTGGTCGGCTTCTTGGCTTATTCATTGGTTGATTAAAAGCAACCATTGGCTCGCGCTGCTGTCAATCATATCTAATGATGCAGTGCGCCAGGGGGCGGGGCCGAGTGATACAGTGAGCTGCTATAGCCGCTGGCTGTATCACTCGCATGAAGGTGGAATGTTCTTGTGGGGGGGAGCCAAGACAGCCGCCGAGGGACCCCAGAAGACCAGGTTCGGGGCCACTCTGTGCAAAATGAGCTGCACAGTGGAGGTAAGTATAACATGTTTGTTATTAAAAATATATATATATATATATCTTTAGTGTTCCTTTAATAATAGTAAATACATACACTGTACAAATCAGTAATATTTATTTTCTTATATAAAGCTTGTATTAGTTCCATATTGATGTGTATCTATATACTTATGATTAATGTTATAATGCTGGTTGCACTTACTTTGATTAGATTACTGTAAATGTAATGTAAATTCTGATTACTTCTTATTTGCTAAGGTTGGTCTGTTTATTACAGCATACCAATGAAAGTGTTTTGTTTTATCTGTCTGATAAGTGCAACAAAGTGCCTGTTGGTCATATCAAATTCTGAGCTGTCCTGTGCAAACCTCTTGGTGTCTAAATGGCCCTCCTAGTTTAAGGCTAGGCATAGATAGATTTTTTTTTTAACTACTTGGTGCCCACACTATAGCCAAAAGATGAAGGGGGAGGGCATACAAAGGAAGAAAACAGGGCTGGACTCGGACAAAAATTTGGCCCTGGACCTCATTTAGACTGGCCCACTTTGACAGGTCTCTCCCACGGCGGCAGGACAACTCCTGCCCCCCCCCCCCCGGCCACCCAAGCCCCCTCTTCCCCTTCACTAGCCACTAGCTATAGAACGGCTGGTACTGGTACTCTCTAGGCAGTACCAGTGGGGAAGCTAGACATTATTTGACCCGGGGCAAAGAATCAGTTCGGTGCCCCCACCTTATGGGACAAGATTAGGCAGAAGTGAGAAACTCCCAGGCCATAGCCGTTAAGTCAGCTGTCTGTCCCCTCCCCCATGCTCCTCTGTTGTCCCCCCTGCTCCTCTGGTCCTCCACCTGCTTCTTTGTTCCCCCCAGGTGAGCGCTGTGGGCAGGGAAAGGAGGTGAGCGCTGCAGGAAGGGAGAGACAGAGGAGCGGAGGGGGGCGGCGGTCCGCTGTCACTGAAGCCGGCCCACTGAGCCATCGGCCCACAGGGAAACTCCCTGTAGTCCCAATGGTCAGTCCATCCCTGGAAGAAAATAATAAAGCCGTTATCTGATTTCTGTTAGAGGGAAATCGGTCCCCACTAGTGCTTGGGAATCTGTGCCCACCAGTGTCATATATCAGTGCCCTCCAGTGCCACCTATTAGTGCCCACCAACGCCTATCAGTGCTGTCAATCAGTGCTGCCTATCAGTGCCGCCTACCAGTGTTCATCAGTGCCGAAAACAAGAGAGTGCAAACTCTGGAACTCTGCATAGAAAACAAATAGCTTGCACTTTTTTTTTTCTTGTCAAAGCTTAATTGAACAAGTTGAAGTTAAAAGCT
The DNA here is from genome assembly GCA_029574335.1 of Rana kukunoris. Classification (NCBI taxonomy): domain Eukaryota; kingdom Metazoa; phylum Chordata; class Amphibia; order Anura; family Ranidae; genus Rana; species Rana kukunoris. Next base: position 381,810,230 of record CM056050.1, on the reverse strand, counting down.
GAGTGGCTACCATGCCCAGCTGCACCAGATTTTGCACTTTCCAGTTTTAGTAAATCAACCCCAGTGTAACTATCAGTATGGGTAGAAGATATAATCTCTGCGTGCATTTAGACAAGTCAAGGGGAAAAAAAAGCCGCAGCTGTATGCATACAAGCAGCCCCCACAGTTATAACCCCACACGATTTTCTGGAAGGTGTTCAAGTCTAAAAAAGCATTACAGTGGACAACACACCACATGGGCCCCTGAGGAAACTGGGCTGAAAAGAAAAGCCTACCACATATCTATTAATCACTGAAACAATTTCATGGTCAGAAACTGTACTTGCGGTTTATATTTATTTGGCACAGGAACAATACTGAGTACCTGATGCTCAGTTTACATAGAAGAATTCATGATTCAGGGATTTATTAAACGAAAGCAAACTACTATTGGGATATAATGCTTTCTTATTATATATAACAGCATGTTAACCAGTTTGTAAATGTAGGTATGCACGTACAGTATCTAACAAAAGAGTACACCCCTCACACTTTAGTAAATATTTTATTATATTTTTTCATGTGACAATACTAAAGAAATTACACTTTTCTACTATGTTAGTGTTTGTACAGCTTGTATAACAGTGTACATGTGCTTTCCACTTAAATAACTCAAGACATAGCCATTCATGTCTAAACCGCTGGCAACAAAAGTGAGCACACCCCTAAGTGAAAATGTCAGAATTGAGTCCAATTAGCCATTTCCCTACCTAGTGTCACAAGATCTGGTGTTATCGCTCTCACTCATTCTGGTCACTGGAAGTTCAACATGGCACATAAACCTCAGATGATCTAAAAGAAAAATGTTGCTCTACATAAAGATGGCATAGGCCTGTGATGGCGAACTTTGGCACCCCAGATGTTTTGAAACTACATTTCCCATGACACTCTGCAGTGTTATTGAGCACCATGGGAAATGTAGTTCCAAAACATCTGGGGTGCCAAGGTTCACCATCACTGGCCTAGGCTATAAGATTATTGCCAAGACCCTGAAACTGAGCTGCAGCACAGTGGCCACAACCATACAGTGGTTTAACAGGACAGGTTTCACTCAGAATAGCACTGGCCATAGTCGACCAAAGAAGTGTCATATCCAGAGATTGTCTTCGGGAAATAGATGTATGAGTGCTGCCAGCATTGCTGCAAAGGTTGAAGGGGTGGTGGACCAGCCTGTCAGTGCTCAGACCATACGCTGCACACTGCATCAAATTGGTCTGCATGCAAAGAAGCCTCTTCTAAAGATGATGTACAAGAAAGCAGACTAAGAACATGAATTATTGTAACCATGTCCTGTGGTCTAATTACACCAAGATAAACTTATTTGGTTCAGATGGTGTCAAGTGTGTGTGGCAGCAACCAGGTGAGGAGTAAAAAGTCTAATGTTTCTTGACAACAGTCAAGTATGGTGGTAGAAGTGTCATAGTCTGGGCCTGCATGAGTGCTGCGGGCACTGGGGAGCTACAGTTCATTGAGGGAACCATGAATGCCAACATGTACTGTGACATACTGAAGCAGAGCATGATCCCCTTCCCTATGGAGACTGGGCCGCAGGGCAGTATTCCAACATAACGACCCCAAACACACCTCTAAGGCCGCTTACACACGATCGGACTTGTACGATGAAACTGGTCTGCAGACCGGTTTCATCGGACCAGTTCGATGGTGTGTATGGCCTATCTGACCGTTTTCCATCGGACCAAAGTTTTAAAACATGCTTTAAAACCTGTCTGCTGGACACCTGTCCGTCGGACAGGTTCGATGGTTAGTACACAAAAGCATCGGACCAAAAACCCGCGCATGCTCAGAATCAAGTCGACGAATGCTTGGAAGCATTGAACTTCGTTTTTTCAGCACGTCGTTGTGTTCTACGTCACCGCGTTCTGGTCTGATCGGATTTTTGGTCCGATGGTGTGTACACACATCAGACCATCAGACCACTTCAGCCTGGTCCGATGAAAACGGTACATCTGACCAGTTTCATCGGACCTGTCTGATCGTGTGTACAGGGCCTAAGATGACCACTGCCTTGCTAAAGAAGCTGAGGGTAAAGGAGATGGACTGGTTAAGCATGTCTCCAGACCTAAACCTTATTGAGAATCTGTGGGGCATCCTCAAATAGAAGGTGGAGGAGCGCTGTGATGTCGTCATGGAGGAATGGAAGAGGACCTGTGAAGCTCTGGTGAACTCAACCCCCAAGAGGGTTAAGGCAGTGATGGAAAATGATGGTGGCCACACAAAATATTGACACTTTGGGCCCAATTTGGACATTGGTGTACTCACTTTTGTTGCCAGTGGTTTAGACATTAATAGCTGTGTGTTGAGTTATTTTGAGGGGTCAGCAAGTTGACACTGTTATACAAGCTGTACACTCACTACTTTACATTGTAGCAAAGTGTCATTTCAGTGTTGTCACATGATAAAATATAGTAAAATATTTACAAAAATGTGAGGAGTTTACTAACTTTTGTGAGGTACTGTATGTATTGATGTTAAATCATTTACTGTTGTCACAAGAGTAACTAGATACTATTGCAGATTAAAGCGACACTAAACAATATCCTTATTCTCCAAAAATAATCCATACACATCCACTTTTAATAGTCCTGTAATCAATTTTTCATGAAATTATTTCTTATTGTGTCTATGCCTTTCTCTTTAGCAGAGACTTTAGTACTGATGTCACACCGTTACATGATATCGGTCAGCAGAGGCTTTCTATGTGAGTTACAGCAGTTTTTCATTTATACATTAGTCTGTTTGTTTGCCAAGCTATGTATGTGATTTTTATGGTGTAATAAATACTACACTATTACCATCTTTGCTAGCTTTATTTGCTGTAGCTTGGATTGGTGATGGGAACTGGAGAAGAGAGCACTATGAACAGCGATGGACTGGCCATCGGGAGTACCGGGAGATTCCCTGGTGGGCTGATCGGAAGTGGGCCGGGCCCGGCCGGCTGCCAATCGCTGTCAATGTGTTTCTCTGCACATACCTGGCGGCCACACCGTCAGCCAATAGCCGTCCATTACGCTGCGGCTGCCGCCAGTGGCATCAAGACTTCCATCCGGCTCCTCCTATGTTTAGAGCGGCCCTGCTCACCTCGTATCTCAGGGGTCATGGCCGTATACGGAGAGGGGATGGGAGGAGGAGCATGGGAGGAGCCGAGCCCGAGGAGAGAGGCTGTTTAAGCTACAAGAGGAGGCGGAGCCAGCGCCGCCGAGGAGGAACGGATATCGACGATAAAGTCAGTGCCACCACCATTGCCAGCAAGTTAAACAAGTAGGTTAATACAAACACTACTAGGCATCTGACTACACTATAGTGCAGTTTGATCGGATGTATGCAGATTATGAACTGTGACTGCCATTCTGATTTTTTTAATATGCAGCATGGCGGGGGGTAAATCTGCCACCACTGGTCAAAGTAACTGATGTGAAGAGTGTATGAAGATTATGAACTGTGACTCACAGTTCATAATCTTCATACACATATCACATTATTACATCAGTTACTATGACCAGTGGTGGCAGACAGTACATCCCCCCCCCCGCCATGCTGCATATTAAAAAAACAAAATGGCAGTCACAGTTCATAATCTGCATACACATTATTACATCATTTACTATTACCAGTGGTGGCAGACAGTACATCCCCCCCCCCCGCCATGCTGCATATTAAAAAAACAAAATGGCAGTCACAGTTCATAATCTGCATACACATTATTACATCATTTACTATTACCAGTGGTGGCAGACAGTACATCCCCCCCGCCATGCTGCATATTAAAAAAACAAAATGGCAGTCACAGTTCATAATCTGCATACACATTATTACATCATTTACTATTACCAGTGGTGGCAGACAGTACATTCCCCTCCCCCACGCCATGCTGCATATTAAAAAAACAAAATGGCAGTCACAGTTCATAATCTGCATACACATTATTACATCATTTACTATTACCAGTGGTGGCAGACAGTACATTCCCCTCCCCCACGCCATGCTGCATATTAAAAAAACAGAATGCCAGTCTGTGAGGGGCGGAATGTACTGTCTGCCACCACTGGTCATATAGTAACTGATGTAATAATGTGATATGTGTATGAAGATTATGAACTGTGACTGTCATTCAGATTTTTTGAATATGCAGCATGGCGGGGAGAGGGATGTACTGTCTGCCACCGGTCATAGTAACTGATGTAGTAATGTGACATGTCCTGCACTGGTGATGGTCACTGATGAGTGAATTTACTGGCCACGGTCACAGACAAATTAATTCACTGGCCACCGTCACAGACGAATGAATGTACTGCCACTGCTGGTCATGGTCACTGATGATGAATGAATGTACTGCCACTGGTCAGCCATTAATGCATCAGTGGCAGTACATTCATTCATCATCAGTGACCAGTGGCAGTACTGGCAGTCTTGGCAGCCCTTCTCTGGGCTGCAGTCCTCTTGTTTAACCACTTGCTTACTGGGCACTTAAACCCCCCTCCTGTCCAGACCAATTTCCAGCTTTCAGCACTCTCATTCTTTGAATGACAATTGTGCGGTCAGAGAACTCTGTACCCAAATACAATTGTTTATATAATTGTTATAATTTTTATTCCCACAAATAGAGCTTTCTTTCAGTTGTATTTTATCACCTCTGCGGTTTAAATTTTTAAAAGTGAATTGTTTTCTAAACTTCTGCTATAGGCCCTACCAGTGATTTTGAACATTTTTGGGTGGTTAGCCGTTTATACTGCCTTGTTAATTGTATGTTAGCGTGGATTTTTCGCTGTCTTTTTATGTTTGTGATTCCTACAAGTTATTGATTGAACTGTTTCTTGTTAATATTATATTTAAAAATAATATGTTATTTATAACTGTTTTCCTTATTTATGACACCTGCCATTGAATGGAGTGTAACTTACACGTCATTCTAAAGGCTTCTGTAACAGTCGGTTCACACTACAGCGATCCGACTTTGGGGGCGGCTCTGCAAGGCGTCCTGAGGACGACTTCAGAGGCGACCTGCAAAACGACTTCTGTATAGAAGTCAATGCAAGTCGCCCCGAGCCGCCCCCAAAGTCGTACAGGAACCTCTTTCTAAGTCGGAGCGACTTGCATCGCTCCTATTAGAATGGTTCCATTGACTTCAATGGGACGCGACTCGTCAGGCGGCTGAGCCGCCTGACGAGTCGCCCCAGTGTGAACCGACTCTAATGTTGGAATGCATCTTTTTTTTCAAAATTAAGAATAAAAATAAAGAACCTGTTTATACTTACAGTGGAATGTTTTTACTTATGGTTTTTTTTTGCACAATTGCATATAGTTTATATACTGTTTTTGAGTGTATTTGGAAAAATAAAGTGGGCCGGTCTGGCTGAAGTCCAGGGCCACTTTATTGTCCCAGTCCATCCCCGACTATGAATGGAGGTATAAGTTACCTGGGATGACACCTACCTATCAGAAACACTAACATATATGGTGCCATGAATAAGCACTGATCCAGTGCGAAACGCGTCGGCTGTTCCTTGTTTCCACTGCTGTGACCCTATTTTTGTACATGCTGTCTATTGAATAAAAGACCACCCATCAGGTTTTTGAGTGCGGCTATCCATTTTTCTTTGTCTTCATTTTGCTTAGTGCACCGCCAGCACCCTCGGTATCCTGCACCACCTGTAACCATTTAGTGATCCCACCTGGAGCGGTGACTCCTTTCTCTCTAACATATATGGTGCACCTTAACAGGATTCAACAAAATCCATCAAGAAACTTGGTGGCAGAGCATTTTTTTTGCAGAGCTTTTTTGCCAAGGAAAATGGCCGTGTGTATGTTTTTCATCGAGAAACTGTTGTGGATCTTAACGAGAAAAAAAGAGAACAAGTTCTCTTTTTTTTTTGTCGGGAGTCTGAATTTCCTTGTCGGGCTGGTTTACGACAAGAAACACGTTTGTGTGTATGCTTAGAAACCCGCGAATGCTCAGAATAAAATATGAGATGGGAGCGCACATTCGGTAAAAGTAGCGTTCGTAATGGAGATAGCACATTCGTCACGCTGTAACAGACTGAAAAGCGTGAATCGTCTTTTACCAAACTTTTACTTAACACGCAGTAACAAGAGATTAGCAAAAGCAGCCCCAAGGGTTGTGCCCGTGGAATCGAACTTCCCCTTTATAGTGCCGTTGTACGTGTTGTACGTCACCGCGTTTGAGAACAACGAGATTTTGTCTTGACAGTGTGTACGCGAAGAAAGCTTGTCAAGATTCTCGACAAGCCTGACAAGGAACTCGTCGAGGAAAACAATGTTTCTTTTATGACGAGTTTCTCAGTCGTGTGTACGAGGCCATAGGCTTGAATGATAACTTGTCTGATCCACCTAGCAATGGTGAAATGAAAAGCAGGGAGACTCCTGCGAGAACCTTTGAGAAGTACAAAGAGGAAATCCAATTACCAAAAAGATAGTGTGGTTGATTTACTAAAACTGTAAAGTGTAAAATCTGGTTGTTAGCCAATCAGCTTATAACTACAGCTTGTTCAATTAAGCTTTGACTAAAAAATCATTGAAGCTGATTGGTTTCTATGCAGGTCTACATCTGATTTTGCACTCTTCAGTTGTAGAAAATCAACCCCAGTAGCTGTACCCAGCATGTACCATGTGAAAACAGTGGAGAGAAATTCCACTTGGATGTTTCAGAGCAGGAAGATAGAGACCAAAAGGAAGAAGGTATTAGGAATTCACCAGTGAGTGAACCAGGAAAGTTTTAACTGATTTGGCAATTTAAGAGACCTTGGAGTGTGCAGACTCAGGCTGCTCTAAAGATAAACAGGTGCAAACAACATTATGGGTGGGTATCAAAGTTTACATAGTTAGTCAGGTTGAAAAAAAAAAAAAACACAAGTTAGTCTAGTTTAACCAACAGAAAAAAAAATATATAATAAATAGACAGAAAATCCCAATAAAGAATCCTTTTCTCACAGCTGATACATGGTCTGATTCATCAGTGGTATCCTACAGCTTGGATGAAATCTTTGCCCCAGGTGTGCCATTCGATCTGATTCCTCTGAAGGATAGGAAGGATCATCCTCAGCTAATGTGCCTGGCTCAAGGGAAATTTCAAAGATCGATATTGAAGGCCGAAGGAGCACAGTTGTGACCCCTGCTATCAATGGCCTTTATTAAAAAAAAGAGGAGACTTGTGTGGCAGAAGGGCAAGAAGAAGGTGCTGAGAAACTATTAGAACTATCAAAATAATGGGTACTAGAATACTGTGTAGATTTACTACAGCCCTTGTTGGAGCTATGTACCAAGTATTAGCTAGCAAAATCAACAGATCCTTTTACCTTGATCTGTGAATTTTCCCCAGAGTTGTATTCATTACCTCAGCTGCTGTGAAGAGGTAAGAAAAGGCCTCCCTTTTACTTTAGGCTGCTTTGAACCCAGGTATCACAGTGAGTCTGATGTGCTGTGCTAATTGATGAGGGGCAGGAGCTGTTGCTGGTCATAACAAACGCCCAGAAGGAGGAAGAAGCTGTGTGTGCAGACTTAGTAACCCACATGAGAATGAGACGGTGCAGGTGAAGTGTGTGCCAAGGCAGTTCAGGCACACTAGGGCACTATAGTGGGAAGCTCATGCAGGCGCAATAGCACCAAGAAAATATGCTTGTGTAGTAAAACAGCATCAAATTTAATAAAAAAAAGTCACATCCAGCTCCAAGATGCAACCACCAAGAAGACACACCCCAGAATGGTAAAGAGATTATTGGAGCCCTGGGCATGAAAGGTTAAAAGGCCTTCTTTCTTTCTTCAAATCTGAAGCTTGTATGGTGGCAGGATTAGGTATTTTAAGGGGTAGGATTTTGCCCCAGCATACCACAGTCCTGGACCTGTAAACCAACCTGTGTCTCATTCCATGCCTTTAAACTACAGGCCAAGAGAAGGCCTACAGTAGGATCCAGTGCATTCTAGCAAAATTACAGGCTGCCCTTGCTTCTTCAATCTGGTGGGGTCCAAATACGGTCCCCGTATATACACTGCTCAAAAAAAATGAAAGGAACAATTTTGAATCAGAACTCCTGGGATAATGATCTAGTCAGTTATCTAGCAGATGGGGTTGCTAATTTCAATTAACAGCAAAGCAGATGAAACTGTTTAACAACAGGTGCACTGGGTGGGCAACAATAAGACCACCTCCAAAGCAGGAATGGTTTTTCAAGTGGAGGTGTCTGACTTTTTTTTTCCTACTCATCTTTTCTGACTGTTTTTCACTAGTTTTGCATCTGGCTAGGGTCAGTGTCACTACTGGTAGCATGAGGCGATACTTGGACCATAAAAAGGTTGCACAGGCAGTCCAACTCCTCCAGGATGGCACATCAATATATGTCATTGACAGCAAGTTTTCCGTGTCTCCCAGCACAGTCTTAAGAGCATGGAGGAGATTCCAGGAGACAGGCAGTTACTCTAGGAGAGCTGGACAGAGCCGTAGAAGGTCCATCAGTAGGACCGGTATCTGCTCCTTTGTGCAAGGAGGAACAGGATAAGCACTGCCGGAGCCCTGCAAAATGACCTCCAGCAGGCCACTGATGTGAATGTCTCTGACTAAACAATCAGAAACAGACTTCATGGGGGTGGCCTGAGGGCCCGACGTCCTCTAGTGTGCTCTGTGCTCACTGCTGGACACTGTGGAGCTCGATTGGCATTTTCCATTGAGTGAGTGAGTTAGAAACTTATATAGTGCAGAACATGCAAACTAAAGCGCCTCAGGGCGCTTGGTGTCCATTTCTCAGAAGAGATGGGTTTTGAGCTTTTTCCTGAAGGCCAAGTGGTTCTCCTCCAACCGAATGCTGGTTGGTAAAGCGTTCCATAGTCTAGGACCTTGGACCGCAAATCTTCTTTCACCTTTGGACTTGTATCTGGCTTTGGGTATCTGGAGTAGATTTTGGTCGGTTGAGCGCAGAACGCGATTGGGGTTGTGAGCTTTTAGTTTTTCGCATAGATATTGGGGGACATTTCCCAGAATTCTCATTGAACACCAGAATTGGCAGGTCCGCCACTGGTGCCCTATGCTTTTCACAGATGAGAGCAGGTCCACCCTGAGCATATGTGACAGACGTGAAAAAGTCTGGAGAAGCCGCGGAGGACTTTATGCTGCCTGTAACATCGTTCAGCATGACCGGTTTGGTGGTGGGTCAGTGATGGTCTGGGGAGGCATATCCATGGAGGGACGCACAGACCTCTACAGGCTACACAATGGCACCCTGACTGCCATTAGGTATTAGGAAAAAATCCTTGAACCCATTGTCAGACCCTACACTGGTGCAGTGGGTCCTGGGTTCCTCCTGGTGCACGACATTGCCTGGCCTTATGTGGCAAAAGCATGCAGCCAGTTCCTGGAGGATGAAGAAATTGATACCATTGAATGGCCCCCCAAGCTCACCTGACTTAAATCCAAAAGAACACCTCTGAGACATTATGTTTCGGTCCATCCGGTGCCACCAGGTTACACCTCAGTCTGTTGAGGAGCTCAGTGATGCTCTCTCTGGTCCAGATCTGGTAGGAAATACCCCAGGACACGATCTATCGTTTCATTAGGAGCATGCCCTGATGTTGTCAGGTATGCATACAAGCACTTGGGGGCCATACAAACTATGGAAGGACCATTTTGAGTTGTTGCAATAAAATTTCAGCAAAATTGACTAGCTTTGCTGCATAATTTTTTCACTTAGATTTTTGGGGCATCTTTAAATTCAGCTCTCATTTCCATCAAATTATGTGCCACCCTTTCATTCCTAACACCTTACCCAGTCCATATCAGTATAGATATCCAGCATGAGATTTTTGCCCGTTGAGATCTGATATGTTTTCAAAGTGTTCCTTAATTCTTTCGAGCAGAGTATATATATATATATATATATATATATATATATATATATATATATATATATATATACACACACTGAGACAAGGAGTCAATTGATCCAAAAGCTGCAAAAGGAAAAGGGAATAGAATCGGGGAAAGTGAGGTTATATAGAGGTTGTCCATGCAGTGTCCAGTCACCTGAAGGTAGCTCCACATAACCCATGCTAATGTCTAAGGAGCTTGTGTCTTGTACTGTATGACTAAGAAATATGTTTTCCGTTAACCATTCAGAGCGTGTCCAGTTTACTGAAAATTTGGGCAATTCAAGTGTCATCTGACCTACTTGTATATATGTGGCCTTCAGTATTATTTGCCTTTAGGGATAACAAAATATCCTATTACTCCAGTTATAACCTCTTATACAGTATGAAAACTATCTCTAAAATCCCTACCAAAACAGAAAATAAAAATGAGGAACAAAGCTCACAGACTCCAATATACTAGTCTATGGGAGTGCTGCACAGTGAACTGAGCTGATTAGAACCCAAGAGGCTCTCAGTATAAGCTAATAAGTATTTACAGAATGCCTCTCAGCATGACGGTTCCTGCTTAGATCACTTGACAATACAATTCTATTAAGACCCTTCTGCAATTAATCCGCTTAAAGTGGTCTCCCAGGCAATGGAGGAGGATTATCTGTTTATCTAACTCTGTCAGCACAGTGAAGAGAACAAGGTACACTGGGACTGAGCACAGAACAATTATGAGATGGCTAGAGATATCTGAAGTGGATAATAGGATGCAACGAAGATGCAAAAAATGTAGTAGAACTTGTTGGGAAAAGAAAAATTAATTTTTTAATTGAAGGCATTTATTTTATTATAAATACATGTATGAAAAGTTAGAAATGTGTGCGGATATAGGTGATAAAAACAATACCCAACACAGTTCATCAATAAAGATTTCGTTTTTTTCATTGATATCCCACTGCAAATTGGAACTCCAGCTAAAAAAAAGATTTGATTTCTAATTTTGAATAAAATTTAAACGGATTAGGTCTTCATCATGTTTTTATTGTTGTGTGTCACTGGTGGGGAGATTCAGCATTGCTATTTGTCCAGCTGGCCATTGCCATTGAGATAGAAATTCAGGGGACTTCCAATGATGACACATGTCACAGACACAAAAGCTTGAACAGATCTCCAAACCACAAACCAATTTTTTTTTCCCCCAAACAAAACAATTAATATTTTTTTCATAATGGGAGTGCACAGTGGAAAAACATGAATTACCAACCTTGTATAATCATCTACTTTGAAGGGCTACTACGGAAGTCATATCAATATAAACTCAAAATAGAAAATTTCACACCCCTTAACTGCTTGCCGACCGCTGCCTTATACGTTGGCAGAATGGCATGGCTGTGCACAGCAACGTACCTGTATGTTGCTTTGAAATTGCCACCATGGGGGTGCGCGTGCCTGCCATGAGTTTGTGATCGCGGACTTAATGTCCGCCGGTGTCCCACGATCGTGTCAAGGAGCTGTAGAACGGGGAGATGCCTATGTAAACAAGGCATTTCCCTGTTCTGCCTAGTGACAGCACAGGGATCTACTGCTCGGGAGCAGTGATCACTGTCGTGTCACTTGTAGCCCAGCCCCCCCCCAGTTAGAATCACTTCCTAGGACACACTTAACCCCTTCCTTGCCCCCTAGTGGTTAACCCCTTCCCTGCCAGTGTCATTTGCACAGTAATCAGTGCATTTTTATAGCACTGATCGCTGTATAAATGACAATGGTCCCAAAATAGCATCAAAAGTGTCCGATGTGTTCTCAATAATGCCGCAGTCGTGATAAAAATCGCAGAACGCAGCCATTATTAGTAAAAAATATATATATATTAATAAAAATGCCATAAAATTATCCGTTATTTTGTAGATGCTATAACTTTTGCGCAAACCAATCAATATACGCTTATTGAAAGTGGGGTGTTTTCCACGCCAAGTGATAGATGATCGTGAGATTCACTAAAGTGAATCCATAGATTGGATATATAAATAATGTGTATAAGGTGAAAAAATACAAAATAAGAAATACAATAACTGCTCCTCAAAGGACAGGTGTGACCTGTGAATCAAAAGGTGTGGGTGAGGGCGCTTGGGCTAGTATATACTACTGTGTATCACAATAATTGGGTGAGCACCTGTGAGGGTGATACATGGATTGCAAATTAGGTGAATAAATTATATAAGAGAGTTCCCACCACAGATGGTGGGTGGAAACATACACTTGGCAAATATAGAAAAAGTTCAAAACTCTGTTTGAGTTGGTAAAGTTCATAAAGCAGTGTTGCTTAAAGTGAGTTCACAGCATGTTATGGTAAAGTGGGTCATAAGGGCTTGGCAGGATAAGTGCCTGCACACTTAGGGCAAATGCTGGAACACTGGCTTCAATGGTGGATCAATGGAGTAGCTCAAAGAAAACATAAAAGGGGGATCCCATAGTGTAAAACCATTTATTGCTTTAAAACAACATTAAAAATAGCCAAATGGCCTCTTACTTGAAAGAGTGCCTCCCCTTGGCACTATCACTGCGCGTTAGTCTCCCTTGGAGGCACCTATGCTCTGCTTCCCGAAAAGGCTGCGGCTAAAGGACCTAGGTAGATACTGAGAGTCGGGTGCTGGGGTGGCTATGTGCGGGGTGACCAAAACGAAGCCTCCAGGGGATCCCCCCTTTTATGTTTTCTTTGAGCTACTCTATTGATCCACCATTGAAGCCAGTGTTCCAGCATTTGCCCTAAGTGTGCAGGCACTTATCCTGTCAAGCCCTTACGACCCACTTTAACATAAAGTGTCCAATCAGTGTGGTAAGCGCATTTTGATTCTCTGAGCACTCCAGGTGAAACTAGATGGTGAAGGCTGTTTTATCACTGGGACACCATTTGCATGAACTTGTTGAAGATTGTACTTATGAAATCCAACTTTCCTTGCTGTGAACTCACTTTAACCACTTTAGCCCCGGACCATATTGCTGTCCAAAGACCAGAGCACTTTTTGTGATTCGGCACTGCGTCGCTTTAACTGACAATTGCGTGGTCGTGCGACGTGGCTCCCAAACAAAATTGGCGTCCTTTTTTTCCCACAAATAGAGCTTTCTTTTGGTGGTATTTGATCATCTCTGCGGTTTTTATTTTTTGCGCTATAAACAAAAATAGAGCGACTATTTTGAAAAAAATTCAATATTTTTTACATTTTGCTATAATAAATATCCCCAAAAAAGATATAAAAAAACATTTTTTTTCCTCAGTTTAGGCCGATACGTATTCTTCTACATATTTTTCGTAAAAAAAAAATCGCAATTAGCGTTTATTGATTGGTTTGCGCAAAATTTATAGCGTTTACAAAAAAGGAGGTATTTTTATGGCATTTTTATTAATATTTTTTTTTTACTAGTAATGGCGGCGATCAGCGTTTTTTTTCGGTGCTGTGATATTATGGCGGACACATCGGACACTTTTGACACATTTTTGGGACCATTGGCATTTTTATAGCGATCAATGCTATAAAAATGCATTGGATTACTATAAAAATGCCATTGGCAGTGAAGGGGTTAACACTAGGGGCGGGGAAGGGGTTAAGTGTGTTCCTATTTGTGTTCTAACTGTATAGGGGGGGTGGACTCACTAGGGGGAATCACTGATCTTCCGTTCATACATTGTATGAAGGGAGGATCAGCGTTTCCTTTACACACATACCTCCCGTTCCCCGCTCTGTAACGAACGAGCGCGCGTGCCCGGCGGTGATCGCGCCCGCCGGGCACGCGCGCGGGACTCGGGGGCCAGCGGGGGGCGCGCGGGCCGCCGGCAGCGCGCACGTGCCCCCTAGTGGCCGTGAATGTCCTGACGTAGAGCTACGGGCTCTCGCCCAGGAGAGCCGACCTGCCGCCGTAGAACGACGGCGGCTGGTCGGCTAGTGGTTAAGCAACACTGCTTTATGAATTTTACTAACTCAAACAGAGCATTGAACTTTTTCTATATTTGCCAAGTGTATGTTTCCACCCACCATCTGTGATGGGAACTCTCTTGCATTGCATGTGATTTACCATATTTATGGTGAACTGTTTGGGTTATATAATTTATTCACCTAATTTGCAATCCATGTATCACCCTCACAGGTGCTCACCCAATTATTGTGATACACAGTAGTATCTACTAGCCCAAACGCCCTCATCCCCCACCCACACCTTTTAATATACGTTTATTGCATTTTTTTTTTTTTTACAAAAAATATGTAGGAGAATAAACTGAGAAATAAATTTGTTTTTTTATACATTTTTTGAGGATATTTATTATAGCAAAATGTAGAAAAATATTGCTTTTTTTTTTCATAGCGCAAAAAAGAAAAACCGCAGATGTGATTAAATACCACCAAAAGAAAGCTCTATTTGTGGGAAAAATAGGACTTCAATTTTGTTTGGGTGCCACGTCGCATGACCGCAAAATAGTCACAGTTAAAGCAAAATGGTCATTGGGCAGACAAAAACTCCAGGGCCGAAGTGGTTAATTAATAAACAAGTAAAAGGAAAAATAAGTAAAAAGGAAAAATATATACAGTATATAAAACCAGCTGCCTATCAAATGTAAGAAATCTTAAAGTGGATGTCCGCTGAAAAAAATATATTAAAAACCAGCAGCTACAAATACTGCAACTGCTGACTTTAAATATTGGCACACTTACCTTTCCTGGAGTCCAGCGGCATCCGCAGCAAAGGACGAGCGATCGTTTGTCACTCTGCTGCCCACCACCATCCTCAGTGAGGGAACCAGGAAGTGAAGCGCTCTGGCTGCCCGGTTCCCTACGGTGCATGCGCGAGTCGCGATGCACCGTGCTGACTGGCTCCCGCTGTGTTCTGGGAGCCGAGTGTTTCCCAGAACACAACGGGTGGGGAGACGGGAGGTGACGTCCTGACCGCAGTCTACCCGCAGACTGTGTGGCCGTAAGTGAATGCAAATACTTGTCTTAAGACAGGGGGAGGCTTCTGATTCGCGGGAGTGGAGCTCCGCTTTAAGAAAGCGTTTACATCTGACCGCCCATAGATTAGAGCTGTGTCTGCTCTGCATAAGCGGAGTGGACCAGCCATCTGCCTGCTCAGGGATCGGGATCAACAAACTCTAATAGAGCCTGCCCCATTTATACAGCTGATTGCATAAATATTATATATATATATATATATATATATTTGTGTATATACACTATATTACCAAAAGTATTGGGAGCTTTAATGGCATCACAGTCTTAGTCCATAGGGTTCAGTATTGAGTTGGCCCACCCTTTGCAGCTATAACAGCTTCAACCATTATGGGAAGGCTGTCCACAAGGTTTAGGAGTGTGTCTATAGGAATGTTTGACTATTCTTCCAGAAGGACATCTGTGAGGTCAGGCACTGATGCTGGAGAGAAGGCCTGGCTCGCAGTCTTCGCTCTAATTAATCCCAAAGGTGTTCTATCGGGTTGAGGTTAGCACTCTGTGCAGGCCAGTCAACTTCCTCCACCCCAAACTTGCTCATCCCTGTCATCCATAAAGAGTATTAAAAATAAACAGAACTTACAGCACAATGAGTATTTCTTCTGCTAGCTGGGTTTTGGCAGAAAATAAGGATCATGACCCCCCCCCCCCCCACCTAAAAAAGACAGAACCCCTCAGGTATGACAAAGATTTGATATCACAATTCCTTACTATATAGAATTGTGATTGATGTGCAACTCTGTATGACGTGATTGATGGTGGATTTACCTTGTGGGTTACTTTTATATATTAATTAACCACTTAAGACCCGGACCTTTAGGCAGCTAAAAGACCTGCCCAGTTTTTGCGATTCGGCACTGCGTCGCTTTAACTGACAATTGCGCGGTCGTGCGACGTGGCCCCTAAATAAAATTGGCTTCCTTTTTTCCTACAAATAGAGCTTTCTTTTGGTGGTATTTGATCACCTCTGCCATTTTTATTTTTTGCGCTATAAACAAAAATAGAGCGACAATTTAAAAAAAAAATTCAATATTTTTAACTTTTTGCTATAATAAATATGCCCCAAAAATATATATATAAAAAATAGTTTTTCTCAGTTTAGGCCGATGCGTATTCTTCTACCTACTTTTGTTAAAAAAAAATCGCAATAAACGTTTATCGATTGGTTTACGCAAAAATGATAGCGTTTACAAAATAGGGGATAGTTTTATTGCATTTTTATAAAAAAAATGTTTTACTACTAATGGCGGCGATCAGCGATTTTTTTCGTGACTGCGACATTATGGCGGACACTTCGGACAATTTTGACACATTTTTGGGACCATTGTCATTTTCACAGCAAAAAATGCATTAAAAATGCATTGTTTACTGTGAAAATTACAATTGCAGTTTGGGAGTTAACCACAAGGGGCGCTGAAAGGGGTTAAGGGTGACCTCATTTGTGTTTCTAACTGTAGGGGGGTGTGGCTGTAGGTGTAACGTCATTGATTGTGTTTCCCTATATAAGGGAACACACGATCAATGACGGCGCCACAGTGAAGAATGGGGAAGCTGTGTTTTCACACAGCTATCCCCGTTCTTCAGTTCTGGGGACCGATCTTGGGACTCCGGCGGCGATCGGGTCCGCGGGTCCCGTGGTCACGGAGCTTCGGACCGGGTCGTGGGCGTGCACCCATGGCTTGGCACGTAAAAAGGACGTACCTGTACGTGCTTGTGCCCAGCCGTGCCATTCTGCCGATGTATATGTGCAGGAGGCGGTCCTTAAATATTGTGTGTATGTGTAATTACTATTGACTTTTTTTCATTTTGTGAATGAGTAGTTTTTTTTTTGTACCTGCCACCCATTCACGTAGGGGGAAACCAGTATCTGGTTTAAAGGGGGCCTCATAAAAGCCCTCTGCCTGGCAAGGTATCCCTCCATGTTGAGGGAGGAGGGGGACAAACTCTTGTATGAGATTTGTGACCCCACACTGTTTTGTTTGTTTGCTTGTATTTTTATGATAGAGTCCCTCTTAAAATCCATACAAGACCTAAAGAACTTTGTATAAATATTGGTAACCTCCTGCTTTTTTTTTTTGGCATACTCTCTCTGATTATTTACATTCATCTGTCAGTTGGGAATCCCTAGCTATCAGCTGGGTGCCAGCTCCCTAACAATCAGGTGGAAACTCCCTAACAATTAGGGGCAAACTGTTATGCCACGTACACACGATCGGTTCGTCTGATGAAAACGGACCGTTTTCATTGGACAAACCGATCGTGTGTGGGCCCCATCGTTTTTTTTCCCATCGGTAAAAAAAAATTAGAACCTGTTTTAAAATTATCTGATGGTTAAAAAACGATAGAAAAAACGATCGTCTGTGGGCAAGTCCATCTGTTAAAAATCCATGCATGCTCAGAATCAAGTCGACGCATGCTCGGAAGCATTGAACTTCATTTTTCTCTGCACATCGTTGTGTTTTACATCACCATGTTGGACACGATCAGATTTTTAACTGATGGTGTGTAGGCAAGACTGATGAAAGTCAGCTTCATCGGATATCTGATGAAAAAAAATCCATCGGTCTGTTTTCATCGGATGAACCGATTATGTGTACAGGACATTACACTTAGCAATTGTACTAATATTACTGCTGAACACCTATTCGATTGGCAGTTCACACAGGATTCTCCATAGACTGTACACAGTACTGAGTTCTCCTTCATATTATTCCCCCTGCTAATCGAATGTTCTTAGCCAATATTGTTACGTGATTTTCTCTACTGGTGTATGCTAACTTTCATGGTTGATTCTTATGGCTATTTTTTGTAATAGGATCCAATGTTAGGGAATGTAATACTCATGGCGAAAGCCAACAAAAACTATTATACCCCGTACACACGATCGGTTTTCCTGCCAGGAAAACTGCCATGAGAGCCTTTGACCGGGAATCCCGGACATGTGTATGCTCCATCGCAGTTTTTCTCCCATCAGGAAAACCGCCGGGAATCCCGGCGGGAAAAAAGAAAACATGTTTACTAATTTTTCCCGTAGGGATTCCTGGCGTTTTTTAAGATGCCAGTTTCCCTATGGGGAAAACCTGCGGTGGAGCATACATACGCGGCCAGGTTTCCCAACCAAAGCTTTCATGGCACTTTTCCTGTCGAGAAACCCAGCCGAGTGTGGGGGGAAAAAGCTACCGAGCAGGTTCTGGGTTTTCCCCTCGGTTTTCCCAGCTGACTTCTTACCGCTGGGAAAACCGATCGTGTGTACAAGGCATGAAATTACAAACATTTGCACGAGTGTGGAGACATTTTTATTATAAGTAGACCCCTAAGGTAAGAAGAACTTTAGAAGACTTAAGCACATTTAGGTGCCATTCATAGTGTAGGTTTGTGGCCCGTTTTAGAATGTCACCAACTGCATTCATTCAATTCAGATCTATTATGAATTTGTAAAGCAATAAACCATACCGTGTAAATTTGTTAGAACACTAGGGACATTTATTCTCTGTATCACATATCAAAACAAAACCCACTTTTCAAATGCAATTTTACTTCTAAATAATGATGCACATGCAAAAATATTGCTGCCGTTTTTGGGAAGGTTAAACATTTTTTTCCTCAAAAACGTCAGCATTAAATAACTTTAATGAGTTGTTCACGACAAATCTGTTTAATTGATGTTTTACCTGGCAGCTAATCACACCTCCCCCACAGTGTTTTTATGTCTGGTAACTGGGTATAGTCCAGGAAACACTCTGACTACTGGAATAATCTCTTGTCTGGCAGCCGATTCAGTGCTGGAAAGGATGGTTGTGGCTCAAAGGTTACAAAAGATTTCCAAACTATCTGTTCCCATCGTCCTGTTTTAATATATTGTCCGTTCCTCTACTAATGTGCGATAGTACAAACATCACACTTTACTGCAATATTTGGACACTTTAAAGCTACACTAATAGATATTTTATGAATTTTTCCATCTTAGAGGAACAAACACTGATTTTACATATGCTAAGCGCAGTATCTGAATGCAGAAGGGGTGTTCAGATCATTAGGAAAAACCCAGTTATTTACAAAAAAGTTTTGCAATATAATAGAGCTTTCTTCTGAGAAAACAGTTTATAGAATGCTGGCATTTACAGGCTTTTATCCAGAGCCTTGTTAAACACAATATCAGCAATGTACCTTTCTCTGATCATTTGCCAGCAAGCTGTTAAGAAAAGTAAAGGTATCTATTCAAAGCTGACAGAAAAAAAACATTACCCAAAACCTTCAATTATTTGTGTTGTTCCAACTACAGCTTTGTTGATCTTACTGTTCTAAGGCCTCGTACACACAACCAGGTTTCTCGGCAAAAAACAACAAGAAAACTGCTTTTTGCCGAGATACCCGTTCGTGTGTACGAGGCGTTCAGGTTTCTCGTCTGGAAATCAGGCAAGAATCTTGACGAGAAAAAAAAAAAGAGAACCTGCTCTTATTTTTCTCTTCGAGATTCTGGTTTGCCTGTTTCCAGACGAGAAACCCAAGAGTGTGTATACTTACCTGTCGCCGTGGAAACCCGTGCATGCTCGAAATGACTTTGACGCATGTGCGGTAGCTTCCACGGCATAGGTAGGGTAAAGCAAGATGGCGGCGACAGCATCGAATGTGACGAGCGCATGCTTGTCGTACGCAATGACTTCACCGTGTTAATTCCTTTTCAAGAGAACCGCGGTTCTTTTGAAATGAAAGTCAATACACTCTGAGGCAAGAGTTTCTTGCCAAGAATCTCGTCAGGGAAAACAACTGTTTTTTCCTGACGAGATTCTCGGTCGTGCATACGAGGCCTAAGGCTTGCCCTTCTCATACCTGAGACACTTTGAATTCAGTGAAAGTCCACTTATTGTAATTTAACTTATCTTTTAACTTCTTCTCGACCAATATTTTTTTAACTTTACATGCCCAAACCAAGTTTAGCAGCATCAGTTAACTTCATTAACTATAATTATTTAATTTTTTGGGGATCTGAGAATTAGGAGCATACACAACTGTGCATTCCAAGTTGTCTGCTGGGAGGTTAATTAGCCTTTCTTATGCAAAGTGATATTTTACTTTTAGATCCAGAAGGTCGTATTGCAGTCATGAAGTGGTTAGGCTATACAGCACATTTGTTTTTGTTTTTTTAATGGAGGTACTACATAAGTCCTCACAACAATTCTATTAAAAAGTATTAAAAGCATTCCAATCACCTAGTGCATCACAAGATTTACATAACCAAAGCAACTGACCAACTCTTATACCCTGTAAACACGATCAGAGTTTCCGTCAGAATAAACTCCGACTGTTTTTTCCGACAGAATTCCGTTCAAGCTGTCTTGTATATACAGGGACACAGCAAATTCTGGCTGTCAAAAACGTGGTGATGTACAACACTACGACGAGCCTAGAAAAATTAAGTTCAATGCTTCCGAGCCTACGTCAAATTGTTTCCTGAGCATGCATGTTTTTTTCTCCGTCAGAGTTCCATACAGACAAACAGAATTTCCTTCTGAAAAAAGACAACATGTTCTCTTTCTAACTGTCGGAATTTGCGACGGAAAAAGTCAGATGGAGCATACACAAGGTCGGAATATCCGATGAAAAAATTCTGACTTTTTCCATCGGAAATTCTGATCATGTGTACAAGGCATTACACAAACCTTAATACTATAACCATTAAGGCCGCGTACACACGATCAAATCTGTCTGCTGGAAACGGTCTGCCAGACCGTTTCAGCAGACAGATTCGATCGTGTGTACGGGCAAACAGACGGATTTGGCCACCCAACAGATTTGAAAGCATGCTTTCAAATCTGTCGGCTAGGGACCCGTCCGCCCGACATGTCTGCTGGTTAGTATGCTAACCAGCAGACATATCTGCTCGCACACGCGTCGAATGGTTTCGACGCATGCGCGGAAGTGTTTAACTTCCTGGTGCGGTGACGTGGCGGCGTCAACGTCACCGCCACGTCAGCGCGCTGTCTGCCGGCGGGGATTTTGGTTTGATTGTGTGTACACGATCAAACCAATACATCCCAGCAGACAGATTTGTTCAAATCGGTCTGTCCGACCGATTTGAACAAATCTATTTGCTCGTGTGTACAAGGCCTAAGAGACAAAATTCCACACAAGGGGGTCTCATGTTTTGAACCAAGATTCTCACAATATTCACCTAAGATGCATAGGCTATTTTTTTTTTACAACAAACATAGGTAATGAACATATTATTGTAAAATAAGAAATAACACAACACACACACACCTGGCTTCCTGCTTTATAGGAAAGCAGATATTCGTGGCAACTGATTAAACAATAAACAGAGAATAGTGAATTGTCTTTGTATTTACCTTCTAGCCAAAAATAATACACTAAAAATAAGAGTAAGCAAAAAGCATTTTTAATGGTGTTTGTATTTTAGAAATATTGAGGTTAGGGTAACTACACAAAACTGAATGACAAAAGAAAAACCAATGTGGGCTGATTAATCAATACTGGAGCCTGAGGGGAGCAAGCACTTCCCAGATTACTTTTTTTTTATCTGAAACACTGAAGCATTTTGGTTGTATGATCAATAGCTACAAACTCCAGTTTTCCTATTCCCCTGTTTGTTTATTTTTTGGTACAGCAACAAATGTTTTTGCTCATTGTCTTCCGATCCTTCTGGTGAAGATTACATGCGACTCAAATGTTGCCATAAACTGGATGGCATGACGTTTTCCATTTTTTCCAGTATAAAAGTGAAGGGAGCCAGCATCGTCACAAAACACTGCAAGAAAGAAACAACATTTTGTATCACTACTGGATCTCAATAACCACAGTGGACACACTTGTTCTTATGATAAAAAGTGTTGACTGAGCGTAAACCAAATATATAGAGAGAGAAAAAACTAAATACAGTGATAAATAAGCTACAGGACTCAATCGTTTGAGTACATTTTGTTTCCAGATACACAGTTTGGTAGAAAAGCGAATGATCTAGATTTCTTACTTATTTATTCCAAAAATGTCTTTTGTGTGGAACAATGGTTTTATGCTCATAACGAGCGTTTCAATTGCAAATCAAAGCCCAAAGTAGACCTATCAAAAGGCAATGGCATCAACTAGCACAAAAGCATGCACTTGAAGATACAGATATTTTAAGAACTGAGAAAATACGTATGCAGTTATTGAGGAATTTACCAAGTTGTCCAGCTGTTCTGGTGATCCAAAGGTTTCATTGCTTTCTGCTAGAACATATTTCTGAGTCAGAGACAAGCAAACGGCAGTCAGAGCCTCTACATTTATCTCAGCTCTGGTTTCATTTTAAAGAAAAATATAGTATATTTTTGTGTACACGCTTTGGAGGATATTTGCTACCATCTTGAAAGAAGTAAATAGGAACATTATGCAGTTTTATACCACAGTGACCACTCAACTTTAAAATTATTCCTTGGGAAAATTTAGCAAAGAATTGATTGGTCAATACTGTAACCATCCCGTCTTTGTTTCCAATGTTTTCTACACCTTTTTTTTAAACAAAATAATCCTGTTTGAGTTATGACTATAATGTTTTCTGGGAAGCAATGTCTGACATGAATAACACATTTTACTAGCTTATTGTTACAAATTTTATTACAAATGCATAGTTATACATGGTCTGTTTAGTAGTCACCTTTATGAAAGGGAATTTTACTCACATTGCTGCTTAACCACTTAAGACCCGGACCAATATGCTGCCAAATGACCAAAGGGGTTTTTGCGATTCGGCACTGCGTCGCTTTAACAGACAATTGCGCGGTCGTGCGATGTGGCTCCCAAACAAAATTTGCGTCCTTTTCTTCCCACAAATAGAGCTTTCTTTTGGTGGTATTTGATCGCCTCTACGATTTTTATTTTTTGCGCTATATACAAAAATAGAGCGACATTTTTGAAAAAAAAAACAATATTGTTTACTTTTTGTTATAAGAAAAATCAATAAACTAAATTTTAGTCAAACATTTAGGCCAAAATTTATTTAGCCACATGTCTTTAGTAAAAAAAAAAAAAAATCGCAATAATAAAAAAAAAAAAATTAGCTACCTAGCGGGAACAGCGACACGAATACAGCGATCAGATCCCCCCCAAGGCACCAACGTATATATACGTTGATGTGCCTGTCGGTGCCATTCTGCCAACGTAAATGTACATGCGGCGGTCCTTAAGTGGTTAAAATGTATCTAAAGTCAATATGTATTCTTTCATTTTGAATAAGACACTGCAGTTTTTTTGTCATTTATATCTAATTGTGTGCTACCCTTAGAGAAATATGTACAATTATGTATTGTCTAGATTCCATTTACTGAGATTTACGATCACCATACATTACCATGTATGTTATGTTGAAATACTGTGTACAATCATGTAATATCTAGACTTTAATTATTTATACCCATTAGTACTATTTTACCAATCTTTATGTGTATGTCATGCCTTTTTTGTAATAATAAAAAACAATTGTTCAATATAATTGGTTCATATAATTCAGTAGTGTGCTTCATTCAAAGTCCCACCATATAGCTTCTTTATTCATGTCCTGTAAACTGAACAGGAAGCAAGAATATATATTTCCAAAGTGAGAGAAATCCCCATTTAGGCTGGGTTCACACTTATTCGAATTTGATGCAAGTTTCTCAGTATCCAATTCACATTACAGGAGACTGTGACTGGCTCTCAATGGAACCAGCTTACACATCTCCGAGGCGGCTGTGGAGCACATTGCACAGGGGTCCATCTTTGGCTCTGTTTTAGGTCTGAATCCAGTCATTAATTCAAGCCCAATTCGCACCTGAAACAGAGAACAGGGCCACACCGGACCCCTGGTGTGAACCCAGCCTTAGACAGTTCTTGCGGTAACAAGTGTCCCCATTGAAAGAATTCCCCTTCAATTTATTTTCTCACGGCAACTCAAAATTCTGGATTTACCCTTACCTAACCAAAGACACTGGGGGCCGGGATAATTAGATTGAGTAAATCTACCCAGTGGGGACAGGGAAATAGGACAGTGGTTCTAACCACTCACCAAATCATATGAGAATAAAAACGTTTTGTCATTAGTCACACTTTAACCACTTTTAGCGCCGTCGCACTTTGAATGACAATCAGGGCCGTTTGAAGGAGTTTGGGGGCCCCAAGCAAAATGGGGGCCCCAAAGCCGCCCCCCCCCACATGCAAAGCCTACGTTAACGCTACACTATTTTCTTTTCTATTTTACCTCCCGTTCTTCCCTGTAGCGTGGCCAAGCTCCTCTTCCCCCTGCCTCTTCTCTAGTCCCCTATCAGATAGTGTCGGGTACCGCACGTGGTACAGGAGATTCAGTTTCCTGTCTTTCCAGCCGCACTGAAAGGAAGTGAGCACTCAGTGTGCACTTCCTGTTAGTCCGGCCGGGAACAGGAATCTCCTGTACCAGGTGCGGTACCCGGTCAGACTGACAGGACTCCAGGTGGAAGGAAGAGGAGCTTGGCTACAGGGGAAGTTGGGGGCCCCAGGCCAGCTCGGGGCCCCAAGCAATTGTTTGTTTTGCCTGTCCTTTAGCGACGGGCCTGATGACAATTGCACAGTCATGCAACACTGCACCCAAACTAAACGTTTATAAATTTTCTTCCCACAAATAGAGCTTTATTTTGGTAGTATTGCACTCCATTTCTTACCATGATCAGTTCAAGTAAGAAGGTTTCCTTGGCCAACTAATAATATCCTACTAGGCCAGGTGTGAAGAATCATGTGACAACGCTGAATGTGCCATGAAAGCAAATGGAAGGCAACTGTATGCTTTATCCTGCATTCACAAAGCACAGGTTAACTTCAAGACTGGGGTATGTGACCAGATCTGGGTTGGGTTTGAGAGATGTGTTCCAAGACTTGGTTTCACACACCCATGATAAAAATGAAAGGTGAAGTTATTTATCACAAGCCTAACATAGTCTACTCTATATGCTAGTAGATTTTCATATGAAAATTCTTTATACATTCGATGAATGTTGTTTGCAAGTACTTAAAATGTGTGTTTGCTTTTAATGTTTAATTTTGTATTAAATGTTATTTCACTAATGAAATTAGTTTGTTCATGAAAAATGTCCATCCTGCTCCTAATTTTCTTGTCACTTTGGTTAAAAACAAGCATCAGTTTGACCCCACTAACGATTAGAAAATTGAGTTAACATGTTCAAAAAATGTGGAGAAATTATACTAGCGTATAGCCAGCTCTACCTGCCAAGTTGTTGCAGATGACAGTAGCAGTTGTGTGAATACATGGGCAGATGCAGTAACTGGCCAGTCTATACTTTAGCTGGGGAGTATAGAATGTAGTGTATACACCTCTCCTCGCCAAAAAAAAAAAAAAAAAGATGTTTTGGCTGCAGTTCCAAACTAATTAATAAAACAAACAGCATGTCCAACGTGTAATACACAATAGCATCCACTCAGAACTGTTTCCCTGATCTTTTTCCTGTACTTGTACTCTGAACAACATTACTCTTTGTGATGCCTTATTCAATAAACCAGTATGAGTAATAGAATATATGTCAAAAGATAACACATGCAAGGTTCAGAAATACAAAAGCACATTTTACTCAACACTTTTTTCAAAGATGTGGCCCACTGTGAACGTGCTGACATTATAGACATGTTTAAATGACAGATTCCTGTTACAAAGCCAGACTGGGGTCCCTTATGAATATCAGCAAACTTTACTTTTTTTTTTTTTACTTTACGGTGTGGTTTCCAGCATTACAGTTTCCCTTCCCATGCTAGGGAATGAAATTGCATGCAAAATAGTTTGGCACCTGTCTTCAGCATTGTTTTCAACATGATCCACACAGGCAAATCATCCCTTATGATTTTATTTTAGCTTCCAGTGATGACAGCAGCTTTTAAAGGAATCTCTCTTCGCATGATACAATTTAAAGGGGTAGTTTCTATTGCTCTCTGAAAAATATCTATACCTCTGCTATTGCTAGGGTTGAAAAAAGTGGACTGATAACCCCCACCAATTATATGAAACATCTAAATTTATCCAGGCAAGTTAATTATTTTAATAGTTTTAGTTTGCATTTATTGCGAAGAAGCATCAGATAACGAATATGTTCAAGTTGTTTTTTTTCTACAAATGAGCAGCTCTTTGTATGTTACTGTACTTGTTCTAGAAGAGAATTAATGCTATTTTGTGGGAAGCTGTTGACAGATTTATGTGTGTATATATGCATTATATGTTTTTTTTCCTATCTAGTACCTATACAGGGGGACAAAGAGTCAGCAACAGCACTTAGGCATGCAGTGTTTTTAACCACTTCCATACCGGGCCTATTCTAGTACTCCACTCCCACGTGCTAAAATCATATTTTCTTGCTAGGAAATTACTGAGAACCCCCAAATATTACATATTTTTTATCAGATACCCTAGGGAATAAAATGGTGGTTGTTGCAACTTTTTATTTCACACGGTATTTGTGCAACAATTTTTCAAACACTCAAAAAAAAAAAAAAAATGGTTTCAAAAATTTTAAATAAAATAAACAGTAAAGTTAGCCCATTTTTTTTGTATAATGTAAAAGATGGTGTTGCAAAAAATCTCCATAGGCGATGCTTAATTTTTTCTTACGGGTTACCAGTTTAGAGTTACAGAGGAGGTCTAGTGCTAGAATTGTTGCTTTCGCTCTAATATCTAATATTATATCTCACATGTATGATTTGAACTGCGTTTATATATGCGGGTGCGACTTGCATGTGCGCTCGCTTCTGTACACTTTAAAAATATATATTTATTTTACTTCCATTTTTTTATTTTTAAACTTTCTCTTGAGGAATGGTGCATGGCAGGTCCTCTTTATGGAGAGATATGGGGTCTTATCCAGGCAAAAAATAAATAAATTACCAATCTTTTTCTTCCCAGCCGAGATCTCGGGTTTGTTTACTACCACTGACCGGACAAGACGTCACAAAGTCGCACCCGGGCCTCTGACGGTCAGAGAGATGACTGAAATCTCTATCACCATTGTTTACCATGGACAGGTAAGCATACAGACAACTGGTTTTCTCAGCAGGAAACACTCTGATGGGAATCCCGATGAGAAAATAGAGAGGCAGGTTCTCTATTTTCCCATTGTGATTCCCGGCTGTTTTCCTGACGGAAAAACTGCTAGGGAGCATACACATGGCCGGGATTCCCAGCCAAATGCTCTCCTGGCAGTTTTCCTGCCAGGAAAACCGGTCATGTGTACAAGGCTTTTCATTTGAAATTAGCTAGTTCGACAGCCTCTAAAATTTGATAAGTGTCAGTTTTTAAAGCAGCTGGATAGATTGGAGAGCATGGCATAATTTCACTGCTCCATGCATAACTGAAAACCCCCAAAAAACACAACCTCCATAAAACCCCATTTTAGTAATTTGATAATCTCTAGGGCAGATTCTAGGGAAAGCTTGTTAAGCTTTAAAAAATAAAAAGTCTGTATTATATATAATAAAGCACAATTCCCTTGCTTGTACATGCAGTGCTCTTCATTGTTTAATGCGAATAGAGGCATTTGGATGTCAGTTTGGCATGCAGCCATCTGGATTTTCCTTTCGTTATTGCTTCGGCTGCAATTGGGTGAGCACCCTGCAGTGAGGAGATCATGCTGCTGGAGCCAGCTCACCTGTGAGCAGCGTGGACCTTTTGTGTATGATATTATTTTTGTCTTCTACAAAATCAGAATACATATGTGCACAAAAAATGTAGGCGGTAGCTTAGGTCAAGACAAGAGCTTGGTATTTTAAGTGATGGCACCGAAAGCGTTACTTACCAAGTGATTACACTTCACTGCCACTCTAATATAGATTTGGAAAGTGAGAGGATGAGTGAAAGCTTTTTAGAAAGTCATGATCAGACTTCACTGTGAAGCCTTTCAAAAGATGTTTAACAAAAAAGAGCAGACAAGGAGAGAGGAAAATACATCAGACACAGCATTTAATAAGAAAATCCTTCACAGTCAGGGTTTTATTGAAAGAAAATCCTGAATTCCCACAGACCAAAGGGATCAGAGAATCAAAAACTTCAGCTATGGCCTGAGCTGAAGCAGTGTTGGCTCTGAAGTTTCTTGCTAGCATCAAAGTGGATAAAGATTCTTAAATCTCCTTCATCTGTACAGAGGTGAGAACAATGCCTTCATCTTATATGAAGGCAGTAAAACAGAAAGACAGGATGCAGTCAGTGTTAAGCAAAGGTAGAAAATATGCTGTCTTATTACCATATGGACAGAGTTAATTTCAATAGAAACATGTTGTCATTTTCATACTTGAATCCTGGGTCTTCAAATTTTAGCACCATGTAACAAAATGTAAAAATGTGATCTTTTCAAACAAGTCAGCAAATGTCTCAACATTTCTGAAGCCTTATACTGTACTTCTTATATTTTATATTGTCCTGTTCCATATAGCAACACATGTTCTATGCAAAATGGTATTTGTTCACGTGTTATGACTATTGCTGCATTTTTTAATACGGTCACTAAAGTTTTGTGGTGCATTGAAAAATAATTCCTAAAATATTCTAAAGTCTAATTATTTTCCCAAAAAAGCTGAGAATTTAAGCTTAGCATATACCTTTACCTACATTTTTTTTTCAAATAACATTTTATTGATCATATCAATAAGCAAATGAACATAGACTGAATGCAGCAGTGCACACAGATCGCTACAATCTAGCCAGTGTTTACATCGTATTAACACACAACTCTGGAAATGGTAAATAATCACAACTGACAATCTGCATACAATAGCAATCATCAAACAACTGCCGCAGGCCTCTACAAGTCCAGAGAATAACAGAGAAAAGAGAAAAAGAACAGGGTGGAAAAGTGAGAAAAGAAAAAAGAAACAAGGATTAAGAGGGAGGTAAAAGGAAGGGGGGATGGGGGGCGGGGGTAGGGGCTCATCCATCGGCTCAGGGGGGGGTCCTCCCGGGGATGCCACTCTTCCCAGACCTCATAATGCATTTCCAACCTATCCTGTATTCTAGCTGTCATTTTTTCCATAAGTTCCACATCTTTTATTCTAGTGTACAGGTCTTCTTGGGAGGGTGGGGAGCGCCTTTTCCAGTGGAAGGCAACCAGGCATCGGCCAGCTGTGAGTATGTGCCTAAGCAGTTTTGTGGACGATTTAGAAATCTGTAGGGGTGCTACCCACAATAAGAATAGTTTGGGAGTCAAGGGGACCTGCACCCCCAAAAGGCAGGACAGCGGGAGTTGTGTCTCCTTCTAAAAGGGTACAATCTTGGGGCAGCTCCAGTAAATATGGTAGGTGAGTCCTTGTCGTCCAGGCAGCGCCAGCACCTATCCGAGCAGGAGGGACAAAAAACATGGAGCACATCTGGCGTCAAGTACCAAAAATAAAGAACTTTATACATGTTCTCCTTGTAGAGAGTACAGTAGGAGCTCTTTGCTGCCTGAGACCAGATCATCCACCATGTCCCCTCCGGGATTTCTTCTCCCAGCACCTTTTCCCAGTGAAGCATGTAAGCATGCTTACCCTGGACATCGATAGAGTGGGAATTAAGTAACCGGTAGATATCAGATATCAAGCCTCGGCGTGCTGTTCCCTCCAGAATTATGCTCTCAAAAGGGGATGGCGCTAAAAACTGGAGGTTTGGGGATAAGGATTGGGCATAGTGATGTATTTGTAGATAACCATAAAACACCTGGCGAGGTAGGTCATGTTTGTCCTGGAGTTGAGTAAATGATGGCAATTTACATGTTCTCAGATCCACCAAGTAGCCGAAGTGGAACAAGTTACGTGTCGCCCAGGGCGCGGACATCTGGCGAGTGATACCATCAGGCATCCCGGAGTTGTAGAGGAAAGAGGTTAGCAGTGACCTCTCTAAGCTGAGCCCATGGACACGCGTGAGTTTGCGCCAGAGCGATCTAAGTAATTTTTATGGACACCAGAAGCCTCTCCTTCACACCTGCGTTCCAGAGTAAGCTATTTAGGTGTGTAGGTGCAAACCATACCTTTTCAATTTCTGTCCATTTGTTGTACGCCCGCTGGGGGAACCAGAAGGTGATTGCGCGCAATTGAGTCGCTTGATATTTCACTAAATTGGGAAGAGCCAGCCCCCCATCAGAGCAGGAAGCCACCAAGACCGAGCAGGTTATCCTATGTCTCTTATAGTTCCAGACAAAGCGCACCAGGTCTGCTTAAGGGACCGTAAGGGACTGGGATGGGCAGAGTCTGGAATAGATAATAAATCCCAATCGCGTTCTGCGATCCACCAATCAAAATGTACTCCAGATACCGAAAGCCAACTAGAAGTCCAAAGGAGAAAGGAGATTCGCGGTCCAAGGTCCCAGACTATGGAACGCTCTACCAACCAGTATTCAGTTGGAGGAGAACCACTTAGCGTTCAGGAGAAAGATCAAGACTCATCTCTTTTGATACCAAAGGAGACAGGAACAACAAGCGCCCAGAGGCGATTAAGTTTGCATGTGATGCGCTATATAAGTTTTCATTAATTCATTCATTCATTCAGGAGTTTGGGAAGAATGGTCATCTTCACAGTTGCCGCTCTACCTAAAAGGGAAATGTGGTGAACTTTCCACTTCTGCAGGAGGTCTCGTATTTGGCGAAAACTGGGAGGGAAATTAGTCTGGTATAGTGATGCAGAGGACGGCGTGATTTGGACTCCTAGATACTTACATGATTTTATATTTCAAGCATTATCTGCACCTCCCTCTGAAGTGGCACTGCAAATAGCTTTCTGATGGATGGCATTAGCTTGACCCTAAATGAGTTGTGTTTGAGATAGCAGAAACTGCACTGTGGGATTTGCCCATTCTCAACAACCAAAAAGTGTAGATTGTTTTTACATTTTGACTGTGTACAGTTACAAATTTCAGATTAAGTGTCCATAAAAGGACATGCAATTTTGAAAGAAAAAAGGTGTTACTAAGCCCAGGTACTTGTATGAGAAAGTATCCTGTTCTCTTTGTATTGCAGCATTGCATTGTGTGAAATCCCTGGTGTTCCTGCGATTCCATTTTGCTTTTTCGATTGGAAAGTGACCATGCTAAGCAGGAGAACACACAATGGTCAGTTTTCCTATGCTGGGAACTCAGGTTGCTCTCATCTAATGATCAGACATGTCCTGACACATCCCCCGGCACAGCCATTTACTGAGAAGCTCAGTGTACTACTGCTTCTCCTCCCCTCAGCTCTTATGCAGCTAAGAACAGAGGGAATGTGATCACTTATAAAAAAAAGGGATAAAAAAAAGGAATATATAATGTTTTTTTATATCTATACAATTAGGGTTACTAGTATCGGTACTTGTACTTATGCAAATGCTATGATGCCTAATCCGATACCTGGGCAGCCAGGGGATAATTGGTGCGGAGGTGAGAGCAGTTACAAGCATGGAACTCCCTGTATAATTTCAATAAAGCACCTGGCAATGACTTCTCCTCCAATCTCTCCAGGGGCTTTCAGCTAATTTATTGAACTCTATACAGGGGGATCAGTGCATGTAACGGCCCCCACCACCACATGATCTTCTCCTGACTGTCCCATGTCCTCCTCCGCTTCCCCTCTGTGTCCTTCTCTGCTACCCCTCCACTCCTTCTCTGCCTCTTCTCCGCTCCCCCACAGTGTCCTTCTCTGCTCCTCTTTCGTGTCATTTTCCACTGCTCTTTCTTCGCTCCCCCTCTGTGTCCTTCTTCGCTCCCCCCAGTCCCTGATGTGTCAGGATGGAGAGTGGTAGAAGGAGAAAAAAACTACTGGCACAGTCCACACCTCATCAGTGCCACCTAACAGTGCCCATCAGTGCATCTGTCACATGACATAAAAAAAAGTATTGGTAATCGGTATCAGCGAGTACTTGAAAAAAGTATCAGTACTTGTTCTCAGTCTTTCATTTCATTTTTAAAATGAATAAGTTGAAAATCTCTGCACCCAACCTACACCGCAGCAGCATATGATTTCTAGCATCCATTCCATGCTCTTTGCCTCAGTTTCTCCCAAAGCCGGGAAAGCTTGCTTAACATGGGAAAGGGAACTACATCTTGACCTATCTGAAGAGGACTGGGAACGCATTTTTGCAATAGTACACAAAGGCTCATTCAATGTTACGACACAAGAGAACAATTATAAAACCCTTGTCCGATGGTATCGAACGCCTGATCTGCTCAACAAATTAAACCCAGATACATCAGTGAATTGTCGGAGGTGTTCAACCGAAACAGGTACACTCTTACACATTTTGTGGTCCTGCCCACTTATTCAGACATTTTGGACACAAGTACACAACATCACCTCACAGGTGATCACATGCTCTCTAGATTACACCCCAGCTCAGCTCATTTTGCACCATTCCTCTGTTTCAGCTCACTCCTACAAGAAATCTTTGGTTGTACATATGATTAACACAGCTAAACTATGTATCCCAGCACATTGGGGCTCTTCACGTGCCCCAACTATCTCTGAATGGCTTACTCGTGTGAGGAAAATTGCTGAAATGGAGGAATTAATCCACATAGTTCGAGACTTCACGTCAAAATTCTCCCGGATCTGGGCCATGCTGGACCCACTACTGTACCACATAAAGTTATGCCTCCTTGATGGGTCTAAACCCTCAAATGGCCATTGATATGCCCCGATTAACAACATTTTAGGAGCTCACTGCTCTGATACGCTGTACTGATCTTCCCTCTTTTACTCAAAAGCTGATCCCGGGAGGAAACCCCCTCTTAGCTAGGATCATCCCACGAGCCTCTACCTACACGCTACGCCCTGTGGAGACCGAGGAGATGACACCCTTGGAGCTCCCCCACCCTCCCCCCCCTTCTCCTACCTTCCACCCCTTTTCTTTTCTCCCTCTCTCTTTCTCCTCTTAGTTAATTATTTTCTCTTGCCCTGCATACACACCCCCGTTTGCACATTAGCTCCGGTGACTGACTACTCTCCTTACTCTCCACACCAGTTCCCCCACGCAATCTTGCCCTCACTTAAGGATCCTATCTTTTCATAATTACTCATGTATGGACAAGGTCCTATATATGCGTAAATTATGCACTGCCTCTACGCTGAGCCTCACACCTGATAGGTGGTGATTGGGGCGATTGCCTTGTCTTTGTATGGTTACAGAAATATATTAAATGTGTTCTTTTGGTTTTTGACTTTTGGGTACAACGTTTGTTTGGATATATTTTCATGAGTAAGGACATATTCATTCTGTATGTGACTTTTATGCTCACTCACCCTTTTTTTTTTGTTGTATGTAAAAGTGTCTATACTTTCTTCTTAATAAATTTTATATGAAAAAAAAAAAAAAGAATAAGTTGTTTCACAATTTGATCGTTTACTATCACTTTAACTTACCAGTAATACCAGTTGAATACCAAACATGAACCCATAAGGAAATATGTGAGCTGACAAAATACACGCAGTAAGTAGAAATGCCAGAAACAGCATGGCAACCCAAAAGACTGCATTTTAAAGCTAGCTCCACAATGGCAGCTCCCATTTCTCAAATGGTTCCTTTAATAGAGCAGGAAAAGTATGAAAGTTCTATAAACTGTAAAAAAATTGGGAGCCAAAATGAAAAATAGATTACAATATTGCAGTTAAATATTGTATGTAAGTGACATAGTAATACAATTACCACTAGGATCTGAGCCACATAATGCACCTCTGAGCTGCATTCAAGAGCCAAACACTTTGTCACATTGTGCAGTTTTCATTTAAAAGCTGTTCAAATTAAGATCTGAATAACGTTGCCAGAACCAATGCCACGTTTGCCAAAAACGTATAATGCCACAAGTGAGATTGAAGTTATCAAAGACAGAATCAAAACCTTACTTCCAAAGCCTCAACCATATTTCCAGAACAGGAAATAAAGTGACAGTGCCAGTCCTGGATCGCTGGCAGTTCACACTGCTCTCTGCGAACCACTGCAGGTGTCAATGCAAAGTTAATGACACCCCCAGATCAGTTTGCAGATCGCAGAGCAAACTGTGAATTCTGACAGGAATCGGATCGTATGGGTGTGAACACCCATGTGACCCAATTCCAGGGTGGGAAAAAAGGCCCCGGAAGATTTGCCTGCTCAATGACCAGGCCATTTTTTTGTGATACAGCACTGTGTCGCTTTAACTGACAATTGCAACGTTGTACCCAAACAAAATTGATGTCCTTTTTTTCCCAGAAATAGAGCTTTATTTTGGTGGTATTTGATCACTCATACTCGGCCTTAAAAAAACTGATATTGATGCATCCCTAGATAGAACATCTGCCAGATATTTACTGTTGTCCTACTGACATCAAATGCCCCATTAGGGGACTGTGCTTTCCCCATACAGAGCAAAGCAACAGCTTCACTTTGCTTCTCTGCCAGAAGCAAAGAGAACTACTTGCAGTAATAATAAGGAGGCACGTGATCTCCTTTCCCTTCTACAATGCGAAAACACTGAAGCTTGCCAGTGCCATCACATGGAGTTGGGAGAGAGTTCTCAGCCGCGTGTTATCTCAAACTAGGATCAACTTGTAGCACCCGGGAAGATAAGGAAAGGAAAGCACAAACTACAGCAAGAGCAATTTTTTATTAATTCCGTCGCTTTGCTCTGGTTAGGCAAAGTATAGGTACATTTTAATTGTTTTAATGTAAAGCTAAATTACAAATTATAATAAACAAGTCAAAACATAATTGATATTGGTTATTGGGAACCACCAAATCAGACAATATTATATTATGTAATTGCAATAAATAAATAAGCAGTGCAAAGTCTACAAGTTAATGTAACTGATGAATTAAACTGGCAGTCACTTAAAAATGTATATGTGGCCATGAACATTATTTAATGTAGGCTCAATCGATTCAACAATAGAGTGATGTAATTCTATTCTATTATAATAAAAGTGATATAATAAAGAAGCCAACCTTTGTTATGTTTAATGTATAAATATAACTTGTTACTAACGCAGCTATAGGTTTTACTATGCTTCCATTCACAGTGCCCTCTCCTTGAATGGAGACACAGACGTATCATGAGCAGACGTGATACATTTTCTAAATGTCACCCTAATGCCTTTTAGACGAATCCTGGTAAGGATACATCTGCTTCCACTTTGATCTGCATCACAGTTTTTTAAATCCCAATATATCCTCTCCTAATGCAAGCACACAGTCAGACAGGATGAGATCACAGTCTGACCCTTGCAAGCAAGTGATCTCCTACTCAACTGTTCAACCATAGACTTCTGTTGCCGACACCACCTAAGGATGACATGTATTATCTTTTCAAAAGTCCCTGGCAAAGCTGTGTGTAGCACCAAGGTGATTGTTAATGTCAACATAGACTAAGGCATGACTTTGATGTAAGCCACAGGAAGGGTCCAGCTTTCTAGTGATCTCTATGGTGAAGGGATGGGAGCTGAGCCGTCTCTTATGGAAAAATACATTCTTACTCTGTATGTGACACCCGAGTGCCAAAGTCATGTAAGTGGTAGAAATACAAGATCATTCTTAATAGCAAGCAGACCTAATAAATTTTAAAAAAAAGTAATATACTGTATGGAATCATTTTCTTCTGGGCAAATAATATAATTTAGCATAAAAATATGACTTGTAGCCTGTGGTAACTGACATTCTTGACCCCTACAGCAACCTTGCATAAAAGATGCATAACATTTAATTTAGTAGAGGCAGTGAAAAAGGCAAATCGCCAAATTAAAACATGTAGAGGCTGAAAGGTTTTACTTCCTTTAACCACTTGCCTACTGGGCACTTTTACTCCCTTCCTGACCAGGCTGTTCAGCTTTCAGCGCTGTCACACTTTGAATGACAATTGCGCCATGCAACACTGTGCCCAAACCAAATTTGTTATATTTATCATTTTTACACAAAATAGATCTTTCTTTTGGTAGTATTTAATCACCACTGGGTTTTTTTTTTTTTTGCTAAACAAAAAAAAAAAGACCAAACATTTTGAAAAAATTAAATAAAAAAGTTTTCATAGTTTGTTATAACATTTTGGAAACAGGTAATTTTTATCCTTGAATTGAGGTGGGCGGATGAGGCTGAACTGATGAACTGAAATAATGGGCACTTACTGGCAGCACTGGTGGGCACTGTAGGGACTGCACTGATAATCAGGACACATATAATCAGTGTAGATGCCCCTTTTAGAGAAGCTGGTTATCGCCTCTCTTCTCCTCTTCCTTATGCTCTCAGCATAAGGAAAGGCGTGCCAATAACCAGCTATTATTTACATCTGTGATCAGCTGTGATTTGGCACAGCTGATCATGTGGGAAAGAGCTGCTGATTGGCTCTTTACCTCAATTTGTGATCAGCAGTGTCCTCTGGGGGGGGGGGGTTGTCCTGGCTATGGAGGAGTGAAGACTTGTGTCTCCTCAGCTCCGTTTCACCGCCGCAATTCATCAGTGCTACGGGAGTGAAACTTACCCCATCCGCCACCGGTCATGCCTAAGGACATCAGGCGCCATATTATACCCTTGCCTACTAAAGCTGACCTTGAGCGCTTTGCTGACAGGTTGGAAAAAGCCTTTAAAGAGGACATTGCACAGCTCAAAGTTGACACAACACACCTGGGGGGTAGGCTTGAATCCTTGGAACAGAAGTTTTAGGAAGCTCTCCCTGTCATCTCAATGCTACAGGTTAAATGTGCCACACAGGGTCACCAGATTGAGGCCCTGCTTTGCCAGTTAGATGACACAGAGAACCGTAGCCGCAGGGCCATCATCAGGATCCGAGACATACCTGAAGCCACTGGTGCTAAGGACATTATTCCCACCATGGAAGGCATCTTTCAAGAAATACTGGGGCTGCCTGCTACTGCCACTATTGAAATTGACCTCGCACACAGGGCCTTGAAACCCCCTTCTCAGGTTGTGAACAACCCAAGAGACATCATTTGCAAACTGCATAAATATACGCTCAAGGACCGCATCATGCAGAAAATGAGGGGCAAACCCTATTTTGACTTTGATGGTGCACACTTAGCTTTTTACAAAGCAGTATCCTCCGGGACAGTCTACCAGCAGAATTTACAGCGTGTCACTTGATACAAAGCCACAACTACACCCAGAATATCAGGGGATCTGCAGAAAAACAGAGCAACATGGTGCAGAGGTATGATCTATGTTAGGAATGATCATTCCATTCAGTTCTAGTATAAAGAAAGTTGAAATTTAGCTTTAAAATTTTAAACTTGCCAATCCTCTGCCTTGGTTGATATAAATATTATTAGCTCCTTAAACTGTTTTTATGTATTCTCTCTTAGTAAAGTAAATGTTTTAAGTGAATCTGTTACAGCTAAACAACAAAAAAAAACTTAAGTGTAAATGAAGAAGCTTAACTACTTCCCTCCCAAGGTACGTCATATGACGTCCTGGACGTTGAGTGGTGATATCTGAATGATGCCTGCAGCTACAGGCATTTCTTGCACCATAAGAACAATCATACTGGCAGTTCAGCCAATTGATTGTTCTTACAGGCGGCGGTGGGGACCACCACTGCCACTTCTACCGGCTAGCCTGTATAATCGGCGAGCCGCAGAAGAAATCCACCAGCCCCAGAAGTTGAACATAGAGATTTTCAAGGGACAGATGGTCCCCGGCAATCTCTATGACCTTCTTAGGCCCGGCGCGACGTTATGACGTCACGTCTGGCGGAAGTAAACATTGCCGGGGACTCGGCTGGAAAGGCAGAGGTTGTTCATTTTTTTCTTTCCTGTCTGGAGGACCATAAAGAGGAACTGTCATGTACTATTCCTATTACAAGGGATGTTTACATTCCTTGTAATAGGAATAAAAGTGATGATATTTTTTTTTTTTTTAAGGGAAAGTGTAAAAGTAAATAAATTCAAATAAAACAATAAATTGTATTTTTTTTTGTTAAATCGCCCCATCCCTACGTGCTCACACACAGAAGCGAACGCATATGTACGTTGAACCCACATGTAAATAGCACTCAAACCACACGTAAGGTATCGCCGCGAACATTAGAGTGGGAGTAAAAATTTTAGCTCAAGACCTCCCCTGTAACTCTAAACAGATAACCTGTGAAAAATGTAAAGCGTCACCTATGGAGTAAAATTTGACACCATTCTACGAGTGTGCGCAATTTTAAAGTGTGACATGTTAGGAATCGATTTACTCGGCGTTACATCATCTTTCACATTATACAAAAAAATTGGGCTAACTTTACAGTTTTTTTTTTAAATTAATGAAACTGTTTTTTTTTTACCCCCAAAAAAGACGAGTTTAAAAAAATCGCTGCGCAAATACTGTGTGATATAAAAATTTGCAATGCCCGCCATTTTATTCCCTAGGGTCTCTGCTAAATAAACATATATAATGTTTAGGAGTTCCAAGTAATTTTCTAGACAAAAAAATATGATTTTTACACATAGGAGCAAAATGCCAGAATTGGCCCGGATGGAAAGTGATTAAAGTGGTTGTAAACCCTCACATATACCCAGTAAAGTGATTAGCCTCAGATGATACACAGAGATATAACAAATCCCCCAACATATGTTTTACATAAATATCTGCTGTTTTTCCCTTTCTACACTCTTTGGAAAGTACAGATTGTGTTAAAAATCGTTCTTCCTCTTTCAGCAGCACATAGGGGTGGGGATACTGGACTTACACTGTGTGAGAGCTGATTGGACAAAAAGGACACCCCCCCTCCACATAGGCAGAGGAATTAAGGAAAATGCAGAGCTGTAGTCTGAATAGACAAGCTCGCTGCTTAACTACCTTGAAGTTCCCTCCCAGACACAAATGTCCAGCTACTGTTATCTCATTTGCTGAGAACTTGTCAGAAGGGACATATGCTCATAACAGAGAAATGGAGCACTAGAGATAAATGGCACTTAGAGCTCTGGAGAGAGAGATAAGTAAACACTGATAAGTATATAAATGTATATATATATATATATATATATATATATATATATATATATATATATATATTGTAGCAGAGCGTCCCAGAGAGAGCCTGGGAAAGTCCAGTTCGGGGTTTACACCTCTCCCAGGCTCCTCTCTTACACGTTCAGGGATCTCTGATCCAGGTCAGGTGTTGGCCCTCTCCCCCAGGCCAATTTAAGCTCACCTGAGCTAACAGCCATTGCTCTGTCCTGGGAAACAGTGTGAATCTGTGAGAGCAAGGAGGCTGCTGAAAAAACTGGTGAGAAGTTTGTGTTTGAGCTAACAAGCGGTAGGCTTGTTTAGCTTAGTAGTTAGGACCTGCATATCGTGTAGTTAGAGCCGAGACACGGCTAGGTGTTTGTTTGGCTATTTTTGTTTTGTTTTCTGCACACTGTACAGCACCTGTAAATAGACTTTGTATAGCACCAATAAAACATCCCACTGTTGTTCACTGATCCTATGGACTTTGGTATCTGTGCTGGCTCATCCCAGGGAGCTTTTGTACCGACTACCTATCCCCAGCTTACAAATGGTGGAGGCTGCGATCAGCAATAGTAAGTTACTATTTAAAAGGCCAGTACCTAAAGTGACAACATGAAGGAAATCCTCAAACAAATGGTGCTATTCAATGCTGCACAACAGCAAGCAAACGCTGCACAACAGCAAACTAATGCTGCGCTGCAGCAAGCCAACGCTATCGCACAGGAGCAATCGCAGAGGCAGATTAGTGCTGTACAGGAGCAATCGCAGAGGCTGTTTGAACAGCTTGCCACTGCTGCAGAAGCGGATAGGAAAACCCTGACTAAGGTTGCAGAAACGCTAGCACAGTGGGCACCTGCGGAAATCAAGGATATTAGAGACAAGCCTTCAGCCATCCATGTGGCTCGCTTTCTGTCTAAAATGACTACGGATGATGATCCAGAGGCCTTCCTGCTAACATTTGAACGGACCGCTGAGAGGGAAGGTTGGCCTAAAACCAAGTGGGCAGGACTGATCGCCCCCTTACTTTCTGGTGAATCGCAGAAGGCCTACTATGATCTGGAGTCGGCAGAAGCGGGAGACTATGAAAAGGTCAAGCAGGAAATTCTGGCGCGACTCGGTGTCACCTTGGCCGTTCGAGCCCAATGGGTCCACAGCTGGTTCTTCCAAATTGAGAGGCCCCCAAGATCGCAGATGTTCGACCTAATCCACCTGGTGAGAAAATGGCTACAGCCGGAGTCCCTGTCTGCGCCACAAATAGTGGAGCGTGTGGTCATGGACCAATTCCTGAGGTCACTCCCAATTCCCCTGCAGAGGTGGGTGAGTCAAGGAGACCCCAAGTCGGCAGATAACTTGGTGGAACTCGTCGAAAGGTACTTTGCTGCAGAGAACCTGGTCACCACCCCAACAGCCGCACGGACTTTCCACCCAAAGCCACGGTCTCCCCAGGCAACCGGTAAGACTGTTCCAGGGGAAGTGGGTAGTAAGCATGGCAAGGAAATAGGGGGGAGGATGTTTGGTGCCAGGACGGAACTTTGGCGTCCCAAGCAAGGGAAACCACTGCCTGTCAGCAAACCAACTTGGGGAAACATCAGGTGTTTTCGTTGCCAAGAGCTGGGACATGTTGCAGCAAATTGTCCTTTGACTGATGAACCAATGCAGTGTGATCTGTCTATTAGAAGGCAGTCTATGTTTGCTGCTGTTTCATGCGCTGCAGTGCCAAATGTGGGGAAACACATGTATCACATGACTGTTAATGATAAGCCTATTACGGCCTTACTGGACTCTGGAAGTCTGGTTACTTTGGTTACAGCTGAGATAGTTAAAACTGTGAATTTTCATGAAAAAAAAGTTGCTGTGATCTGTGTACATGGGGATACCCGGGAGTATCCTATAGCCACAGTTCAGTTTAAAACTGGCTTAGATACGGTGTCCCATGCGGTCGGACTTGTGCCCCACTTGGTGCATGAGGCCATCATTGGTAGGGACTTCCCTAAGTTTTGGGAGCTGTGGGATCGTCCCGACCCGGTCACAGTACCTGACTCAGTCGCAGAGCCAGAGCTCCTGGCTACTTCCGATATTGTGGGTTCAGGGGACTCATCTCAGGGCTCTCCGAGTTTTCCTTTCTCGGTTATGGCAGGGGAACTGGAGGAGCCTGAGGAAGTCCCCACAACCAGTAGAGCCGGACAGCCGTCTGCCGACTCGGAGCCTACGTTGGAGTTTACTGACCTCAATGTGCACAAGGAAAATTTTGGTACTGAGCAGAGAAAAGACCCTACCCTTGCCAGGGCCTGGGGAAATGTAATGGTGATTAATGATGTACCTGTCGAACCAGGGGATAGGCCCTGTTTTCCTTATTTCAGCAGCAATGATGAT
The DNA here is from genome assembly GCA_029574335.1 of Rana kukunoris. Lineage (NCBI taxonomy): Eukaryota > Metazoa > Chordata > Amphibia > Anura > Ranidae > Rana > Rana kukunoris. The sequence continues at coordinate 381,769,037 of CM056050.1, read as the reverse complement.
TTACTGTATCGTGTATGTAAAAAGAATGATGAAGTTATTGAACAGTTGGTGGTCCCTAAGCCTTTTAGAAGGGTGGTGTTGGAACTTGCCCATGGGCACTTGCTATGAGGCCATTTAGGGGTTGAGAAAACCACTGAAAGAGTGTTGCGCAGGTTTTACTGGCCTGGGATACAGAAAAATATTGAAAATTGTCAATCCTGTCCGGTGTGTCAGATGTCAGCCCCTCAGCCCCACTTCCGAAGTCCTTTAGTGCCCTTGCCCATTATTGAAGTGCCCTTCGAGAGGATTGCCATGGACCTTGTGGGTCCGCTCCCCAAATCCGCCTGTGGTCATCAGCATATCCTCGTGATTATGGATTACGCTACCCGTTATCCTGAGGCCGTTCCCTTACGCGCCGCGTCTGCTAAAAATATTGCCAAAGAGCTGTTTATGGTGTTCAGTCGGGTTGGCATCCCTAAAGAAATCCTTACAGACCAGGGTACCCCATTTATGTCACGGATAACTAGGGAGCTGTGCAAGTTATTTAAGGTGACGCAGTTGCGAACCTCTGTGTATCATCTGCAAACAGATGGCTTGGTGGAACGTTTTAATAAGACGTTAAAGGGCATGTTAAAAAAGGTTGTTGACAAAGATGGGAAAGACTGGGACTTCCTGATACCGTACCTGATGTTTGCTATCAGGGAGGTTCCCCAGTCCTCTACAGGGTACTCTCCATTTGAGTTGCTTTACGGGAGACACCCTCGGGGACTCTTGGACATAGCCAAGGAAACTTGGGAGGGGGAACAGACACCTCACAAAAGCATAAATGAGCATATCGCTCAAATGCAGGACAGGATTGCAGCAGTAATACCAGTGGTGAAAGAACATTTACTACAGGCACAAGCAGCCCAACAGAGAATATACAACCGGGGGGCCCAACTCCGTGTTTTCTCACCGGGTGACAGGGTCCTCGTATTAGTTCCCACTGTTGAGAGCAAGTTCCTGGCTAAGTGGCAGGGCCCCTTTGAAGTACTTGAAATAGTTGGGGAAGTCAATTACAAGGTGTATCAACCAGGTAAAAGGAAGCCGGAACAGATTTACCACGTAAACCTGTTAAAGCCCTGGAAGGATAGACTGGCGTTAACTGCAAGGTCCCTCCCGGTAACGCCTAGGGGTACTGAATCCCCTCTGATCCCTGAGGTCACGATTCCAGACACCCTGTCATTTTCCCAAAAACAGGAAGCTAGAGAGTTCCTGATAAGAAATAGAGAGAAATTTTCAGAGTTGCCTGGCACGAGTTCGGAGGTTCAGCATGATATTGTTACTGAACCTGGGGTCCGTGTCAAGCTCAAACCGTACCGAATTCCTGAAGCGAGGAGAAAGGACATCAGTGCTGAAGTTAAAAGAATGTTGGAGCTAGATGTCATTGAGGAATCCAATAGTGATTGGTCGAGCCCCATCGTGTTAGTCCCAAAACCGGATGGCACCTGGAGGTTCTGTAATGACTTCAGGAAGCTTAATGCAGTGACAAAGTTTGACACGTACCCAATGCCCAGAGTAGATGAACTTATAGACCGACTTGGCAAGGCTCGCTATCTGACTACTTTGGACTTGACAAAAGGTTATTGGCAGATACCCCTGACTGCTAGTGCCAAAGAGAAGACTGCATTTGTGACCCCGGAGGGTTCCTTTCAATATAAAAAGATGCCTTTTGGGTTGCAAAATGCCCCTGCGACATTTCAGAGGGCCATGGACAGGACCCTAAGACCTCACCGACAGTATGCTGCAGCCTATCTGGATGACATAGTGGTGCATAGCACTGACTGGGGCTCTCACTTGCCCCGTGTCCAAGCAGTCTTCGATTCCCTCTTCAAAGAAGGGTTTACGGCAAATCCCAAAAAATGTGCCATTGGTCTAGAGGAAGCCAAGTATTTGGGCTACACTATTGGCCGTGGTGTCATAAAGCCCCAGGTAAATAAAATAGAAGCCATCCAGGAGTGGCCACGTCCGGCAAACAAGAAGCAGGTCAAGGCCTTTCTTGGCATTGCGGGGTATTATAGAAGATTTATCCCAAATTTTGCAACTTTAGCTGCCCCACTGACAGACCTTACGAAAGGGAAAGACTCTGTAATGGTGAAATGGTCCCCAGTAGCGGAAGAATCTTTCCAAGCCCTGAAAAAAGCTCTTTGTGCACAGCCAGTGCTATACTCCCCCAATTTCGCCAAAGACTTTTTGGTACAGACAGATGCCTCTGATGTAGGTATCGGGGCAGTATTGTCACAGGTACACAACGGGGAAGAACACCCTGTGGTCTACCTAAGCAGAAAGCTCAATGATCATGAGAAAAAGTATGCAGTCATTGAAAAGGAATGCTTAGCCATAAAGTGGGCCGTGGACGCGCTCAGGTACTACCTGTTAGGGCGCCAGTTTGAGCTAATAACTGACCATGCTCCCTTGAAATGGATGGCCCAAAAGAAGGAGACTAATAGGCGGGTGAACCGGTGGTTTTTGGCTCTACAGGATTATTCCTTTACAGTAAAACACAGGCCAGGTGTGGAGATGGGAAATGTAGATGCCCTGTCCCGTGTTCACTCCTGTTGGGCTACAGGTGTTCCAACCCTGGGGTTGAAACAAGGGGGGAGGGTGTGTAGCAGAGCGTCCCAGAGAGAGCCTGGGAAAGTCCAGTTCGGGGTTTATACCTCTCCCAGGCTCCTCTCTTACACGTTCAGGGATCTCTGATCCCTGATCCAGGTCAGGTGTTGGCCCTCTCCCCCAGGCCAATTTAAGCTCACCTGAGCTAACAGCCATTGCTCTGTCCTGGGAAACAGTGTGAATCTGTGAGAGCAAGGAGGCTGCTGAAAATACTGGTGAGAAGTTTGTGTTTGAGCTAACAAGCGGTAGGCTTGTTTAGCTTAGTAGTTAGGACCTGCATATCGTGTAGTTAGAGCCGAGACACGGCTAGGTGTTTGTTTGGCTATTTTTGTTTTGTTTTCTGCACACTGTACAGCACCTGTAAATAGACTTTGTATAGCACCAATAAACATCCCACTGTTGTTCACTTATCCTATGGACTTTGGTATCTGTGCTGGCTATCCCAGGGAGCTTTTGTACCCGCTACCTATCCCCAGCTTACAATATATATATATATATATATATATATATATCACGCTTTGCTAAACTTCACTGCATATATAGAGAGAGCTGTGGTTGACACCCAGGCTGAACTTTAAACATGTCTGTCTTTGTCCATCTCCAATACATAGGGGATAGGGAAATATGAAGTTTACAGAAGGATGACACGCTTCCAGTCCAGCTCACGTTGTCAGATATTTTCTGTAAAGAGACAGAGATCGCCGCTCCAGGCAGGTCTTGTTGGTGCAAATCTTCTTCTCAGGAACTGAGGGTGCTAGCAATGCACATGGCAAATAAGAACAAAAGATGGTCAGGACAGCCGCACTCCAATCCAACGTAACTTTAATGTAAAACTGGAAACAGGCACTCCAAATCACAGCAACGGAACCTAGGACAGCTGGTGCGTTTCACACTAACTTCAGTGTTTACTCAGTAAACACTGAAGTTAGTGTGAAACACGTCAGCTGTCCTAGGTTCCATTGCTGTGATTTGTAGTGCCTATTTCCAGTTTTTACATTAAAGTTACGTTGGATTGGAGTGCGGCTGTCCTGACCATCATTTGTTCTTATTTGCCATGTGCATTGCTAGCAAAATGAAGAGCTGTAGTCTGAATAGACAAGCTCGCTGCTTAACTACCTTGAAGCTCCCTCCCAGACACAAATTTCCAGCTACTGTTATCTCATTTGCTGAGAACTTGTCAGAAGGGACACATGCTCATAACAGAGAAATGGATCACTAGAGATAAATGGCACTCCAAATCACAGCAACGGAACCCAGGACAGCTGGTGCGTTTCACACTAACTTCAGTGTTTACTCATAGCTGAGTAAACACTGAAGTTAGTGTGAAACACGTCAGCTGTCCTAGGTTCCATTGCTGTGATTTGTAGTGCCTGTTTCCAGTTTTTACATTAAAGTTACATTGGATTAAACACTGAAGTTGGTGTGAAACGTGTCAGCTGTCCTAGGTTCTATTGCTGTGATTTGTAGTGCCCGTTCCCAGTTATTACATTAAAGTTACGTTGGATTGGAGTGCGGCTGTGCTGATCATCTCTTGTAGATATTTTCTGTACTTTCTGAAAATGTTTTAGCCAGAAAAACTGAAAACGAATGCAGCCACCATGTCTAAGGATGGTGAACTGCATTTTTGTTCTGGAGTTTAGTTATTCTTTAAAACATAGTTCTGGTGCACATGGGCTGCAGGCTATTAAAAATAGACCTTTAGCACAGGAATGGGAAGCGACACATATAAATCGAACTACATGTGGAAGAGGGCCAAGTTTAATACTTTGAAGAAAAAGTACACCCTTAAATGCTCAGAGGGTACAATAGCATTTTTCTATCACTTCCAGTGAAAGTGGCCAAAACAGTAGACACTTGACTGATGTGAACAGGGCAGAAGTTGGAAGTATTTAGTAAGGAAAAAAGCCAAGGTAGGGAGTTGCTTCTAGGCTTTAAGCAAAGGCCTCCAGCGTTCCAATAGAGCTGCTGGTACAGAAGGAATATGTTCAGGTGGCATCCTGTCAAACATGCACATATTTTTAGTACAAAATGTGTTGTAAAGGGTCAAGCATTATTTCTCTGGACAGGAACCTCCACATTGTGTCTGCTGCTTTATGTCACAGCCATTCCTGTACTAAATATATTTCAGTCTTACATGGCAATGTGCAGCATGGCCAGTGTCCAGAGAAAGATGTGAATGTGCCAAAATATTTTCCACTTAAAAAAAAAAAAGAAAATCTGAAAATCTCATGCTTAGAAAAGATTTTCAGTTTTGGGACTTGAAAAGTAATTTGAAGACATAATTACACTCTACTGGAGCAAAGTGAGAAAAATAACTTTGCTTTGTTTGATTTGAACTCACCTACCTAGATTTTAAGTACATTTACACTAGATATTGTTATATAAAAAAAGGGCTATTTATAAATCAAAAATAAATAAACACACTATGTGCAGTAGCTGCTCACCTACAGCATTTCATGCTTTTGTGTTATCTTTCAAAGCCTAAGTATGTGTGTGGTCTCAGATCTCAGCGTTCAGACACCACGGCATAATCCATCAATTTTCTGCTTCACCATCTTAAGCAGTTTTATCTTTGTGCTGTAAATGCCGATACCAATTCACGCTCTAAAATAGCAGATGGGGATTATAACACATCTGCATATTAAAAAAAAAAAAAAATTACTTATTTTTGCAAAGGGTTTTGTGACTATAGAGCTCTTAAAACATGTTGGTGAAGATTTTTTTTTAAAACAAAATGTATTTAGTAGTAAAAGAGTGCCGTTCATTGAACAGCTTTAATACAGAAGGACCCATTATTGCAGTGGCAGAGAACACAGGCGTGCACATTGGTATAGCATGTGTTGGTACAGTGCCAGTGAGTGCAGGGGCGAGTGAAGTGGGGACATGTAGGAGAGGTGATAAAAAGGTGGGGATGAGGGGGATGGAGGTCAGGCACAATGTTAATTTTAGGGTTTTTTGTACAGGTTGGTTGTGGGTAAAGGAGGATGTTGGTCAGCTGTGGTTATGAAAGCATAGGGTGGGGTTGGTTTTAAGGTGCAGTGCTGGGGAGGTTTTAGGCACGATGTTAAGAAGGGGGGTGCAGATATAGGGCCAGATTCAGCAAGACTTGCGCTGGAGTATTTCGATATGCGCCGCGTAACTGTGAAGATGCGCCGTCGTATCTATGTGGCCGTACCCACCAAACTAGATGCGACAGAAAACAGGCCATTTTGGATCGGCTTAACTTTCCGACGCCAGAGTATCGTCAGCGCATAATTTCGCTTGGCGCATCAGTCGCGCCTATTGATTTCCCCTGCTGTCAGGTTCAGTTCAGTTCAGTGTCAGGTATTGAGAGAGTAAGGACGCTCTCCAACGAGTCTCTCTCTCAGGGATAGCTCAGCCAGGCAGGGTCCTCCCACTGTGCGGCTCCAGGCCTCGCAGGCAAGCAGGGCTTCCACCTCCCTGTCTCCCTGTCTTGGCTGCCACTACCTACAATTTACCTCTCCCTGGGTACCTCCGGTTACCTCCGGTTCAGTGATCCAGCCCTCCCCTGGATTCTCTTCACTCCAGGTAAGAGCCTCGCTGGGACCATTGACGGCCGTCCTTTTGAGGACAGCCGCCACAAACATCCATGCCCCACGGCTCTCCCCTGCTCCCCTGCTCCTTCTTCCCCTCCGCGGTTGCTCCCCCGGGTGCTTTTCCCGAGAACCGCGCCAGCCTGTGGGGAATCGCGGGCGCCGCGATCTAGGAAAGACCGCGGCTTCACTTGCGGCCTACCGCCGCGCCGATCCCCACACGCTGCTACAGGCCAGAAATCCCCCACCTCACCCCAGAAGCATCTCCACATCACCATCACTGCTTCTCCACATCACTATCACTGCAGCGGCAGCCGCGACTCAGGAAAGGCCGCGGCTTCATCCGCGGCCTAGCGGCGTGCCGCTCCCCACCTCCAACTATTACTTTTCACTCACCCTTGCAGAGTCCCCTCGCCCCCGATCATCCTTCTCAGCCCCCCTGGCAGCACAGACAGTGATCTCCTTAGCCTGGTACCCCCCCAGCCTGGATCCTGCTGTCAGGTTGGTGGACAGCTTGCTCCATCCAGCCCTATCTCCCCCTGCTCATATTCGTTTATAACTTGATCCAGGGCTAAAACCCGATCGCCTATTTAGGGGTCAGGAAGGAATTTTTTCCCTACCACAGCATATTGGCACAGCGTGGTCAGGGTTTTTTGCCTTCCTCTGGACCAAGCCAGGATCTGAGGATTCGGTTATCCTCGAGAATCCACCCCCCCACTCCTGCCATGGTTAATCGGCAATACTCGGCGGAGAACATTTGGGATCTGGAGCGATTTGCCGCAATTCTGTCGGCCGCTACCAAAAAGACCCTAGGAAATCTGCGACTTTTGAGGATCGAGCGACGATCGACTTCAAAAAATCGCAGGCAGTTACCACAGCCAAAGCACATATCATGTGCTTTGATTAACACTAGATCGGCAGTAAAACACCGATTAGAAATTCACGATTTCTTATTGCAACATGACTTAGACTGCCTCTTTATCACAGAGAGCTGGCTCACAGCCGACTGTAACACCATTCTTGGAGAATTGGTGCCAGAAAACTACCGTATTATAACGGAAAATAGAATAGGGCAAAGAGGAGGAGGATTGGCGGTGATTCATAAGACACGTCTTGCGATCACAAAACCAAGCCTCCAAAACCCTCTTCCATTCATGGAAACCCTTACTCTCCAACTGCAAGTAAACGGCCAGGAGACCGTCCAGATTCTACTCTGCTATAGGCCACCTGGCCCCAAGTCGCAGCTGCTCCCATCCTTGACGGATTTTGTCTCCACCTACACCCTGAATAGCAGACACCTTTTGCTGCTCGGGGACTTCAATCTCTGGGCCAACTCCCCGCAGGACCCCATTGCTGACGCCTGCATCGACCACCTGGAAGGATTAGGCCTTCAACAACTAGTATGTGGGCCCACACATGCTTCAGGTCATACGCTCGATCTTATTTTCAGACAAGATCTGGAAATAAAAATCTTGGAAAATGAACCATTGCCATGGACAGATCACCATGCAATTAAATTCATTATTTCCGATTTCCCCCCCTTAACAAAAACATCAAATCCAGTGACAACACACTGGACTAGATGTCAGAAGAAGCTCCACTCTGAGCTTTTCAAAGCCACATTAGGGGAAAAAATAAATACAATTCAGCCGCACCAAACAGCGGAAGAAACATTGGTGGCCATAAACACAGCACTATTGCAGTCAGCTGACTTGATAGCGCCTAAACGAAAGACCCAGATCAGGAAAAATAACTCCGGCTGGTTCAACAACCAGCTGGCGTTACTGAAGCAAGAGCGCAGAAGGGCAGAGGCAGCCTGGAAAAGAAACTCTTCAGATGAGAACCTCTCGATCTACAAGGTAATAACTAGAAAATACTACAAACAAATCTTTGAAGCCAAGAAGAATTATTTTTCGGAGGCTATCAACGGTGCCCTAAATCGCCCCCGCGAACTCTTCAAGCTGGTCACCCAGACCATGAAACCAGGATGTCTTGTGGCCCCCAACTTGGATTCACAAGAATTTTGCGATGAGTTAGCGGATTGCTTCATTACCAAAATTGAGGCAATCCGGCAAGGCATTCAGCAAAACAATCGCTCTTCCAGCCCCCCCCGGAGTCGATTACACTGCACCGGCAGTAAGTCACCACAGTTAGGTGAGTTCAAGCTGGAACCCATCTCCATTCAGACCACTAAAAATATCATCGGCACTCTGCGCAACAGCACTGCGCCAAATGATATTATCCCCACTAAACTGCTGAAGGAATGCGCCGACATCTTGGCACCTCCTGTCACGCAGCTTGTCAACCAATCCTTCAAGGAGGGCATAATGCCCTCCCAGTTGAAGGAGGGCTTCATTCAACCCATCCTGAAGAAAGCCACCCTGGATCCTAAGGATCCACTCAACTGGCGCCCCATAACAGGCCTAAATGCTCTCTCCAAGGTAATGGAGAAAGCAGTGGTACAGCAGCTGCAACAGCATCTAGACACCCACAACTTACTCGACCCATTTCAATCAGGATTCCGTCCCGGACACGGGACGGAAACTGCATTGCTTAAGATATGGGACGACGTTCTCGAGGCCGCAGACGAAGGAGAATCATCTCTTCTGGTTCTGCTGGACCTAAGCGCAGCCTTTGATACAGTAGATCACAAGCTGTTGCTGACTCGGCTGGCTAAAGTAGCTAAAGTCGCAGAACGCGATCTATCCTGGTTCTCCTCTTTTTTGGAAAACAGATCGCAAATAGTGAAGCTAGGACCCTTCACTTCTGAACAACGCACATTATCGTGCGGGGTCCCTCAAGGATCTCCCCTGTCGCCGATGTTATTCAACATCTATGTGCGTCCTCTTTTCGAAATCATCAGCAGCCAAAAACTGCTATATCACTCCTATGCAGATGACACGCAACTGTACTTCCGCATTTGCAATAAAAAGGATCACCACCTCAATCTAGAGACATGCCTCTCTCTGATAGAGGACTGGATGACAAAGAGTTATCTCAAACTCAACGGAGCAAAAACAGAACTTCTTCTGTTTCACGCCAAGCGTAGGAATCTATCGACACCAACTTGGATCCCGCCGCCCATTCTGGGCAAAATTATCACCCCTAGCGCCAAAGTCAAAAGTCTTGGGGTCATCTTTGACTCCGACATGACAATGAACGCACAAATAGGGTCAGTAGTCAGCGGATCTCACCATCTGCTGCGCCTACTACGCAGACTCACGCCTTTTATTCCCAAGAAAGACTTAGCGGTCGTGGTGGGAGCGATTGTAAATTCCAGACTGGACTATGCAAATGCCCTTTACCTCGGACTCCCCAAGTACCAGATCGCTCGTCTTCAAGTCGTTCAAAATACGGCCGCCAGACTTGTGACTGGGAAAAAACCCTGGGAATCAATCTCACCTTCACTGAGATCCCTTCACTGGCTTCCAGTTAGAGACAGAATCTCCTTTAAAGCTCTCTGTCTAACGCATAGATGTATCCATGGGAATGCTCCCCATTATCTATGCGAAAAATTACAAGTTCACAATCCCAATCGTATTCTACGATCCACCAATCAAAATCGGCTTCAGATACCAAAAGCCAGATTCAAGTCCAAAGGAGACAGGAGATTCGCTGTCCAGGGTCCCAGACTATGGAACGCCTTACCAGCGAGTATTCGGCTGGAGGAGAACTATCTAGTCTTCAGGAGAAAGATTAAGACGCATCTCTTTTGATCTCAAAGGAGACAGGAACATCAAGCGCCCAGAGGCGATTTGCTTCGCATGTGCTGCGCTATATAAGTTTTTCATTCATTTTTTTTTCATTCATTCATTCATTCATTCATTCAAATATGCAAATGAGGGAGATTTCCCGATTCGCGAACGGATTAGCACCATACGCTGGCTACATGCGCCGCGCGTAAATCGTCCGTCCGGCGCAAAGTTATTTCTACAAATAGCTGCTTTATCTTTACTCCAGACGGCCACAGGTCAGCAGGAGAGCAGCTACAGCAGCGTTACCGACGATAAGAGCTAGCTGAGCACCCCCACTTGCAGGACAACACCTCTGTCCCTGCTTGTCTGTCAACTTTTACAGCCATGGAGGAAGACATCATAGTTCTCCATAGCCGAGATGACGGCTGACAGCTCCTGGCCTTTAAAGTTCAGCTTTCTCCTGTGTTTGCGGGGAACGGGAGCAGCCATCTCAGAACAAAAGTAACTTCACTGCGGGGAGGGGGAACAGGATATACTTTAGTGCCGGAATGGCGCATCTACGAGCGCATTTAAACGTCCAACGGAACACATTGCGCTGTCGTTTCCAAGGAAGTGGTGCCGACGGAAGTTGTGAGCATGCGCACTGGGATGCATTGACAGTCGACGCATGCGCAGTACGTTCGCCGCGGGATCGCGCCTAGTTTTAATAATACACGCCCCGTACCCGCCCAATTTGAATAACGCCGGCTAATTTTCGATACGCTGCCGCAACTTTAGGAGCAAGTGCTTCATGAATAAGAGCACTTGCTTCTAAAATTTCGCCAGAGTAACGTAAATGAGAAACGTTACTCCAGATTAAAGATGCGCCCATCTACCTGAATCTGGCCCATAGTGATGATGTTGGGGGGCTAGCCCGGTAGTGGTGAAGGAAGTGATTGCAGCCATAGTGGTGAGGAGCTGTCAAATGCAACTCCAGATGCATTCTTACCTGCTAGCAGCGAAAGTTGGGCAGGAAGGGGTTGTGATGTGAGCTGCCAGGCTGGAGATTATGGTGCCTTTTTAAACTGCAGCACAAGCCGGGGAAGGGGTGGTGAACTGACCAAGGCACACCTGCAGAGGGTGCTTTGGCTTTGTCTACTGCTGGGTATGGCTGTTGAAGATGGCACTGGTCTACATTTAAATGTTCATTCTTCCATGCATTATTAGTAGTGACATATTGTACTTTCAAATACCTTAATTCTAGTTATCCCACTTGCTACGTTAAGCCTACATCATATCATGTAATGCTCAACAAGAGAAGCCTCCCTGCAGGTGCACAAGTAGAAGAAGTTACATTGCACCTTTCTGCCAGCCTGTACAGCCCCCCTGCAACCCAACACCCCTACCACTGCACCCTTGATGTTGAACCTCCCTGCTTCCTAGCACCCTTGACACTGCGCCCCAACATCGAAGACACTACTCTTTTCTACCTGCCAATACCCCCTGCCACTCAGCCCCCCTATGACAACACCCGACTCTGAACCTCTCTGCCTCCCAGAACCCATGACATGGAACCTTTCTTTGACTGCATATTTCACAACTGCTCCCCCTGTCCCTGTTGATATATAAAGATTCACTATAGTGACGGCCTCCCTTTATTTTTTCTCCTTTACCCGCACCTTGCCTGTTCACTAACCTCTACACTCACCATTGCACCTGACTGCCATCTCTTCCCCCTCTGTCTGACACTAACCCCTTACCCCCAGCCTTCACCCCATCTCCTACATTTTAAAGCATTACATTTTCTCCTCTCTTGATTTGCCTTTCCTTTTCCTCTGCCCCTTTTGCAGGATTTCCCCACACCTTGAGGTTATATACTGTAGGCATCATTTCCAGCCATTACCTTTCATTTAACCCCCCTGCCGGTATCCCCGAGCGCAACTCGGGGTGGATTTTTTATGTAAATATCGATATCCCCGAGTCGCGCTCGGGGTGAATATGCAGAGCCTGCAGAGCGCGCTGGCTTACCTTGTATCCAGGCAGGGTACTGTACTTACCTTGTCCCTGGATCCAGCGATGCATCCACGCTGTGTGAGCGAGTGGCGTCCTCCATTCGACTCACACAGTGCCCGCGCGCTGCCGATCTCCGTTCCCTGCGACGTAACGGCGCACGGGGGCGGAGACCGGCGGCAAATTCAAAAAAGTAAACAAACACATTACATACAGAATACTGTAATCTTATAGATTACAGTACTGTATGTAAAAAGTACACACCCCCCTTGTCCCTAGTGGTCTGCCCAGTGCCCTGCACGTTCTTTTACATAATAAAAACATTTTTTTTGTGCCTGCAAACTGTAGATTGTCCATAGCAACCAAAAGTGTCCCTTTATGTCAAAAGTGATTTTAGAGCAGCTAGAAAACAGCGATCATAAATGATAATCACTTGCAGAATTGAGCGATAGCGATTTGTGGGGAAATTCATCATAAAAAAATAAAAGTAATGACAGCGACAATTCTGCAACTGAGCAAATTTCAGTGATTTTGATTTGATTACATTAGTGAATAATTTTTATTATAATTACATTATTATTTGTTATAATTATTTATAGTTATTTATTATATTATAATTTTATGATTTTGTGTTTCAAACTTTATCATACCCGGGATGTCTACTAGACTCTGGTTTGGACAAATTTAAGTGAGTTATTCCTAAAAATTGCAGGCCTACAGTATAAAACGCAGAATTTCCATGCAAAATAATTGTACCGCTTTTGGTACGTAATTCCAGACAGAATCATACCGCCAGGGAGGTTAATATGAGAACCTAGCATTTAATGCCTTATGTAAGCATCTGAGGTGAGGTGCTGGCCATCGCTCATTTGTTTGGTGTGGTGTGTGGTGTTGGGATAAAAGCATTATATTATTTATCAATTAAATGAACTACTTTACTGTATTTTAGATTATGTGAAACCAGTATTATAAACTCTATGGAATTTGTGGATGCTGTGTTCTTCAGGACCACTGATCCTGACAAAGTAGATTTATCTATGCAATGCATCGACTGCTATTTGCTGCTCACCTGTTTCTAAAAAAAACTGGCTTCATCTGGTTCAACAAGGAATAACTGACCTGGGACAAATATGCACCTCAGGAGTTTTTATTTCAGTCTGACATTACTTGCTACATTGTCCTGGATCAGTGAATAACGTTTTAAAGCCAGTGGACTAGCAACACAACTAACAAACCAGCATTTTCAGAAGAAGCTTTTCAAAAAAATCCATATTAACCTCAAACTGTACCCCAACTGTGAAGCATGACGGGGTGAATATAATGGCACAGGGCTGCCTGAAAAGTTTGCAGCACTTGAGGGACCAGTACATTTTTAATTCTTATCAGGAAATTCAACAGCACCACATCAGGGATTCTGCTGGTGTTTGAAAAGTCAGAGGAAAAGCGGGGTCATGCAACATGACAATTATTTAAGTAAATTTACAGTGAAGTGGTTAATAGTGTCCACTTCCTTTTATTTATTTTCAAAACTGCTTGAAAAAAAGTTGCATACTTATCTTTCAAATGATCTACAACTCTTTTAACCACTTCAAGTCCAGAATGTTTCACCTACTTCAGGTCAGGCCATTTTGCAGATATCAGCATTGTCACACTTTGAATGATAATTACTCAGTCATGCAAAACTGTACCCAAATTAATTTTATATACATTTTTGTAGACAGATAAAACTTTCCTTTGGTTGTATTTAATTACTACAGGCATACACCGCTTTTAAGTACACAATAGGGTTTATTTACTAAAGCTGGAAAGCACAAAAAAGGGATTTTTTAAACAGCTTACCTGTAAAATCTTTTTCTTGTAGTACATCACGGGACACAGAGCTGCATAGTAATTACTATGTGGGTTATATGGCCTACCTTCAGGTGATGGACACTGGCACTCTTCAGACAGGAAGTCCCTCCCTATATAACCCCCTCCCCTATCGGGAGTACCTCAGTTTTGTAGCAAGCAATAATTTACCCAGAAAAATTCCCCCAAAAGAGGGGTGGGAGCTCTGTGTCCCGTGATGTACTACAAGAAAAGGATTTTAGAAGTAAGCTGTTTAAAAAATCCCCTTTTCTTTATCCTGCATCACGGGACACAGAGCTGCATAGTAATTACTATGTGGGATGTCCAGAAGCAATGCCAACTGAGGGGAGGGAGACCAAAAGGAAGGACTAAAGAGATACCATCGGACGCAGGACTCTAAAGAGCGGCCTTTAGGACCGCTTGCCCGAAGGCCAGGTCCCCGCGCCTTCTTACGTCCACTTGATAAAATTTTGTGAACGTGTGAACTGATGACCAGGTTGCTGCCCTGCAGACCTGGGCCATGGAAACCTGATGCTGAACTGCCCAAGAAGTCCCTAAAGCCCTAGTGGAATGGGCCTTAATAGAATCTGGAGGTTCTTTACCCCTTAGGTCGTAAGCCTGGGCGATTACCTGTCGAATCCACCTAGCTAGCGTGGCTTTCGGCGCTGCCTGACCCTTCCTGGGCCCGTCTGGCAGAATAAATAACGACTCTGTTTTCCTGAACTGGGCTGTGGCCCGTAAATAGACCTTAATAGCCCTTACTACATCTAAAGAATGTAGCAACTTCTCTTCTCTGGAACTTGGTTTAGGAAAAAAGGACGGGAGAACCAACTCTTGGTTCAAATGAAAACTCAAGACCCTTTTTGGCAAAAAGGTAGGCAGAGGCCGCAAAACGGCCCTGTCTTCATGCAAAATTAAGTACGGCTCCTTACACGAGAGGACCGCGAGCTCTGAAACCCTTCTGGCCGAGGTCATAGCCACCAAGAAAACTAACTTCCTCGATAGCAGGACCAGCGGGGCCTGACCCAGGGGCTCAAAGGGCCATCCCAAGGACAGCCAGCTTCCTTTCTATTTCGTGTTGTAGAAAGTCCAGGATTCTACTGATGACAAACTTGCGGGGGTGCCACCCCTTGGCCTCACACCAACCGATGTAGGCTTTCCATACCCTGTAGTATATATGTCTTGAAACCGGCTTCCTAGCACGATTTACTGTGGAAAGCACGGACCTTGAGAGCCCTCTCTGTAAGATGTAGGTTTCAGCCGCCAAGCCGTCAAAGCTAGCGACTTTGAGACAGGGTGGAATATTGGCCCCTGGGACAGCAGGTCTGGCCAGGGTGGTAAGGGCCAGGGGTCCCCGACCGTCATTTTGACAATTAGGGAGTACCACTGTCTCCGGGGCCACGCTGGAGCCACTAGCCGGGGTAGCAGCTGAAGTGGTGGGAAGGCATATATCAGAGCATATTGGTGCCATGGGCAAACCAGGGCATCCGTACCGCAGTCCCAAGGGTCCCTTGTCCTGGACACGAACCTGGGCAACTTTGTATTCAGCCTCGACGCCATGAGGTCCACATCCGGCATCCCCCACCTCCGACAGATTTCTTGGAACACCTCGGGGTGGAGAGACCATTCCCCTGACAATAACAACCTCCGGCTGAGGTAATCTGCTCGCCAATTCTCCACTCCAGGGATAAATACCGCTGAGAGACACGGGACGTGAGCCTCTGCCCATACAAATATTTGGTCCGCCTCTCTCTGGACAGTCAGACTTCTTGTGCCCCCTTGGTGATTTATATATGCCACCGTCGTGGCATTGTCCGACTGTATCCTGACCGCAGACCCTTCCAGTCTGCCCGCATCTCCAATAGGTTGATGGGTAGAAGATGTTCTGTGGTTGACCAACTCCCCTGTTGGGACAAGTTTCCCAGGACTGCTCCCCAACCTGCCCGGCTGGCGTCTGTCGTGACTACTTGCCAAGACCCTGGGTTGAAGGATTTCCCCTTCTGCAGGTTCCCGGGAGCCAACCACCAACCAAAGCTTCCCCGGACTACCGGGGAGAGTGTCATGGGCAGATCCAAGGCCTGAACCTGCTTGTTCCATCTTGACAGGATTGCCCATGAAAGTGGTGCTGACCTATCGCGAACCGCAGGAATCTGTGGTGGCCGGGGAAAATAGGGATGTGAAGGTATGCGTCCTTTACATCTATGGACGCTAGGAAGTCTCCTCCATGGAGAGCAGCGGCAACTGAACGGATGGATTCCATCCGAAAGATTTGGACAGAAAGGTATTTGTTTAGGCCCTTCAAGTCCAGGATGGGCCTTACATCGCCGTTTGGTTTCAGGATGATAAAGAGATTTGAATAAAATCCTCACCCCCCTTTCCTGAACCGGCACCTGCACGATCACCCCCTGAGCCAAGAGGTGATCTAATGATGCCAATAGTGCCGCTGCTTTCCTTGGGTCGCTTGGTACGTTTGACCTTTGGAACCGCGGGGGAGGGAAGTGCTGAAACTCCAGCCGATACCCTGAAGTGACTGTGGAACAAACCCATCTGTCGGAGACCCTTGTTTCCCAGACACTTGAAAAAAAACGGAGCCTTCCCCCCACCCGAGAGGATGGGGGCGCCCCTTCACAAGGACGCCTTTGGGGTGGCTTTACCTGGCTTACGGGTCCAAGGTCTTTTGTTCCCTGGAAACTGACCTTGTGCCTTGTTATCATTGGTAGGCCGGCCCCCCGGCCGTCGATACTACCTAGGGTTGGAAGACCCGGGCACAGGAACCGCAGGGCGCCTAAATGTGGGCCCTCTGAACTGCTTTTTTACCGGCAAAATAGTGCTCTTTCTGCTGGAGATCTTTTAAATATCCAAATCCTCTCCAAATAGTCTTTCCCCATGGAAGGAGAAACCTGTCAGGAGCCTCTTGCAGGGGGTCTCAGCCGACCAGTTCTTCAGCCATAGTAGTCTACGCATATGCACTAAGAACATTGAGAGTCAAGAGGCCTGTTGAACAGAGTCCTTAATAGCGTCAACCGCAAAACAAAGAGCTCTTGGCAAATCCGCCAACTCCCGTGCCTGTTGAGCTGGAATGTCCTTTAGGACCTGCTTGGCCTGGTCTTTTAAAGCCTGGCATACCCCAATGGTGGCAATAGCCAGCTGGACAACGGCCCCTGTGGTGGCAAAGGCTGATTTTAACAGTGTCTCTAACCGATTATCGACTGGGTCCTTGAACATCTGGACGTTGTCGACAGGGCAGGTTAGTGTCTTATTGACACATGATATAGCGGCATCTACCACGGGAACTGACCATTTCTTAGTACATTTTTCCTCCATGGGGTACAGTACTGCGAACCTTCTAGGGGGAATGAAGATTCTGTCCGGCCTAGCCCACTCTTTATACATTACATCTTCCAGGAGGGGGTGGATCGGAAAACAAGAATTAGTCTGCGGTGCCTTCAAAGACCCCAAAGACGATACTGTACCCACCGGAGGCTCCAGTATGGGTACCTTAAAAGCGGACCGGACCATCTCAGTTAAAGAATGGACCCATAGTTTCTCTGCCTGGAAAAAGCCGAAAAGGGCTCCTCTATGGTAGACTCCTTGTTCTCCAGGTCCTCCCCCTGGTTTCCTAGGAACTCCATCTCATCCGAAGAGAGATCTAACCCTGGGGATTGTAATGCAGGAGAAAGAGTGTGCGTTTCCTTCCTGGTAAGGAGGCAGCAATTAACTCTGTTAATTAACTCTGTTAATCTGTTTTCCAACCCCCCCAAGGTGGAAGCCAGCACCTCTTCAGTCACATAGACCGGGGCTGGTAGAAAATGGGGGCGAGCCTCAGTACCACCCGGCTCAGATGGCCCACGCTGGAGCCCCAACTCTGGTCTTTCAGGGGAGGGCGGTGTAGCTGAGGCCTGGCCCAAATCCTCAGAGCCCGACGGGGATCCCCTAGGCTTCTTTGTAGCCCTTGTCCCCTTGGCAGAGCCTGATCCCTTGGGAGCCATGTATACAATCCTGAGGTATCCCAAACACTGGGAAATAATCAGGGGTAAGACTCCAACGAGGGCTCTGGGATTTTAGGTAGATGCCCTTTTTTTTTTTAGGCAAAGTACCCCCAAGCTGAACCTAGTGTTGAGTCTGTTACATAGGGAGAGAGGCTAAAACAGAGCTTCCTGCAAACGCAGTGTGTTCAGATTTGGGCTCTTAGCCCCTGAACTGGTGCATGCTCGAGTGTCCTGGATCCTCCCTGAAAGTAAGTCAGCCAGCGCTCTGTGTCTCACTCTGTATACTGACCTTCTGGCTTTTAACTACTCCAGGTGCTCACACGCCGCTCCGCCCCCCGCCGCTCGCCGCGTCACGCTGCCTATTTCCGGGCACTCGCGCGTGTATGCGCGCACAAGGACTGCGCGATCCACAGCGGTTGCTTCAGGGGGAGACAGGATGCTGCCAAGCGGAGGAAAGCCACTGCGGGGAGCCCCAGGAATGCTCAGGTCAACCAAAATATGGTAACAAGACCAAAAAGCTTTTAATACTGCTTAGCCGGGGTGCACCATATAGCCAAACAGACACTAGGCCGCCAAGGGAGAAGTATGGGTGAGGGACCATCCTGTCTCAGCAGACATAGTGGTGTGTTGCCCGTGCATAGCAGCACAATATAGGCCAGCCCTATGACCCCCTTTTTAGGAGAAACTGCCAACAGACCATGTCCTGCAGTCCTCCACTTACCTGTCTACGCTGCAGGGTGTTGCTAAAAGCAAGAGGCCCAGCCTTCACCCCTCACCGTGGGCATTGTCACCGACCTTCAGGGACTGGGGTCCATAGCAGGTCACCTCTCCCCTGGACCTATACAGCATTCTGGCAAACAGACAACATTTGGTCTTTGGAATCAACCAATGCTCTGGAACCCAGGATCCAGCTCTCTAAAGAGAAGCATTATAGGCAAAACTCTGTTCTTCCATCCGTGGCCCAGGTACCGTCCACTTTGGCTCTGCGGCACCTTGGACAGATCCGGTAGACAGCTAAGCCTAGCCACAATGGACCGGGCCTTAAACGTGACCAATCACCTAGACACTGCCTGACACTTCTTCTGCCTGAAAAGTTTGCAGCACTTGAGGGACCAGTACATTTTTAATTCTTATCAGGAAATTCAACAGCACCACATCAGGGATTCTGCTGGTGTTTGAAAAGTCAGAGGAAAAGCGGGGTCATGCAACATGACAATTATTTAAGTAAATTTACAGTGAAGTGGTTAATAGTGTCCACTTTCTTTTATTTATTTTCAAAACTGCTTGAAAAAAAGTTGCATACTTATCTTTCAAATGATCTACAACTCTTTTAACCACTTCAAGTCCAGAATGTTTCACCTACTTCAGGTCAGGCCATTTTGCAGATATCAGCATTGTCACACTTTGAATGATAATTACTCAGTCATGCAAAACTGTACCCAAATTAATTTTATATACATTTTTGTAGACAGATAAAACTTTCCTTTGGTTGTATTTAATTACTACAGGCATACACCGCTTTTAAGTACACAATAGGGTTTATTTACTAAAGCTGGAAAGCACAAAAAAGGGATTTTTTAAACAGCTTACCTGTAAAATCTTTTTCTTGTAGTACATCACGGGACACAGAGCTGCATAGTAATTACTATGTGGGTTATATGGCCTACCTTCAGGTGATGGACACTGGCACTCTTCAGACAGGAAGTCCCTCCCTATATAACCCCCTCCCCTATCGGGAGTACCTCAGTTTTGTAGCAAGCAATAATTTACCCAGAAAAATTCCCCCAAAAGAGGGGTGGGAGCTCTGTGTCCCGTGATGTACTACAAGAAAAGGATTTTAGAAGTAAGCTGTTTAAAAAATCCCCTTTTCTTTATCCTGCATCACGGGACACAGAGCTGCATAGTAATTACTATGTGGGATGTCCAGAAGCAATGCCAACTGAGGGGAGGGAGACCAAAAGGAAGGACTAAAGAGATACCATCGGACGCAGGACTCTAAAGAGCGGCCTTTAGGACCGCTTGCCCGAAGGCCAGGTCCCCGCGCCTTCTTACGTCCACTTGATAAAATTTTGTGAACGTGTGAACTGATGACCAGGTTGCTGCCCTGCAGACCTGGGCCATGGAAACCTGATGCTGAACTGCCCAAGAAGTCCCTAAAGCCCTAGTGGAATGGGCCTTAATAGAATCTGGAGGTTCTTTACCCCTTAGGCCGTAAGCCTGGGCGATTACCTGTCGAATCCACCTAGCTAGCGTGGCTTTCGGCGCTGCCTGACCCTTCCTGGGCCCGTCTGGCAGAATAAATAACGACTCTGTTTTCCTGAACTGGGCTGTGGCCCGTAAATAGACCTTAATAGCCCTTACTACATCTAAAGAATGTAGCAACTTCTCTTCTCTGGAACTTGGTTTAGGAAAAAAGGACGGGAGAACCAACTCTTGGTTCAAATGAAAACTCAAGACCCTTTTTGGCAAAAAGGTAGGCAGAGGCCGCAAAACGGCCCTGTCTTCATGCAAAATTAAGTACGGCTCCTTACACGAGAGGACCGCGAGCTCTGAAACCCTTCTGGCCGAGGTCATAGCCACCAAGAAAACTAACTTCCTCGATAGCAGGACCAGCGGGGCCTGACCCAGGGGCTCAAAGGGCCATCCCAAGGACAAGACGGGAGTCTAACTGGAGGGTTAATCCGTAGGACCCCTTGTAGAAACGTCTTAACTAAAGAATGCGTAGCTAAAGGCCTGTGGAAGAGAACTGAAAAGGCTGATACCTGGCACTTAATAGTGCCGACAGCCAGCTTCCTTTCTATTTCGTGTTGTAGAAAGTCCAGGATTCTACTGATGACAAACTTGCGGGGGTGCCACCCCTTGGCCTCACACCAACCGATGTAGGCTTTCCATACCCTGTAGTATATATGTCTTGAAACCGGCTTCCTAGCACGATTTACTGTGGAAAGCACGGACCTTGAGAGCCCTCTCTGTAAGATGTAGGTTTCAGCCGCCAAGCCGTCAAAGCTAGCGACTTTGAGACAGGGTGGAATATTGGCCCCTGGGACAGCAGGTCTGGCCAGGGTGGTAAGGGCCAGGGGTCCCCGACCGTCATTTTGACAATTAGGGAGTACCACTGTCTCCGGGGCCACGCTGGAGCCACTAGCCGGGGTAGCAGCTGAAGTGGTGGGAAGGCATATATCAGAGCATATTGGTGCCATGGGCAAACCAGGGCATCCGTACCGCAGTCCCAAGGGTCCCTTGTCCTGGACACGAACCTGGGCAACTTTGTATTCAGCCTCGACGCCATGAGGTCCACATCCGGCATCCCCCACCTCCGACAGATTTCTTGGAACACCTCGGGGTGGAGAGACCATTCCCCTGACAATAACAACCTCCGGCTGAGGTAATCTGCTCGCCAATTCTCCACTCCAGGGATAAATACCGCTGAGAGACACGGGACGTGAGCCTCTGCCCATACAAATATTTGGTCCGCCTCTCTGGACAGTCCGACTTCTTGTGCCCCCTTGGTGATTTATATATGCCACCGTCGTGGCATTGTCCGACTGTATCCTGACCGCAGACCCTTCCAGTCTGCCCGCATCTCCAATAGGTTGATGGGTAGAAGATGTTCTGTGGTTGACCAACTCCCCTGTTGGGACAAGTTTCCCAGGACTGCTCCCCAACCTGCCCGGCTGGCGTCTGTCGTGACTACTTGCCAAGACCCTGGGTTGAAGGATTTCCCCTTCTGCAGGTTCCCGGGAGCCAACCACCAACCAAAGCTTCCCCGGACTACCGGGGAGAGTGTCATGGGCAGATCCAAGGCCTGAACCTGCTTGTTCCATCTTGACAGGATTGCCCATGAAAGTGGTGCTGACCTATCGCGAACCGCAGGAATCTGTGGTGGCCGGGGAAAATAGGGATGTGAAGGTATGCGTCCTTTACATCTATGGACGCTAGGAAGTCTCCTCCATGGAGAGCAGCGGCAACTGAACGGATGGATTCCATCCGAAAGATTTGGACAGAAAGGTATTTGTTTAGGCCCTTCAAGTCCAGGATGGGCCTTACATCGCCGTTTGGTTTCAGGATGATAAAGAGATTTGAATAAAATCCTCACCCCCCTTTCCTGAACCGGCACCTGCACGATCACCCCCTGAGCCAAGAGGTGATCTAATGATGCCAATAGTGCCGCTGCTTTCCTTGGGTCGCTTGGTACGTTTGACCTTTGGAACCGCGGGGGAGGGAAGTGCTGAAACTCCAGCCGATACCCTGAAGTGACTGTGGAACAAACCCATCTGTCGGAGACCCTTGTTTCCCAGACACTTGAAAAAAAACGGAGCCTTCCCCCCACCCGAGAGGATGGGGGCGCCCCTTCACAAGGACGCCTTTGGGGTGGCTTTACCTGGCTTACGGGTCCAAGGTCTTTTGTTCCCTGGAAACTGACCTTGTGCCTTGTTATCATTGGTAGGCCGGCCCCCCGGCCGTCGATACTACCTAGGGTTGGAAGACCCGGGCACAGGAACCGCAGGGCGCCTAAATGTGGGCCCTCTGAACTGCTTTTTTACCGGCAAAATAGTGCTCTTTCTGCTGGAGATCTTTTAAATATCCAAATCCTCTCCAAATAGTCTTTCCCCATGGAAGGAGAAACCTGTCAGGAGCCTCTTGCAGGGGGTCTCAGCCGACCAGTTCTTCAGCCATAGTAGTCTACGCATATGCACTAAGAACATTGAGAGTCAAGAGGCCTGTTGAACAGAGTCCTTAATAGCGTCAACCGCAAAACAAAGAGCTCTTGGCAAATCCGCCAACTCCCGTGCCTGTTGAGCTGGAATGTCCTTTAGGACCTGCTTGGCCTGGTCTTTTAAAGCCTGGCATACCCCAATGGTGGCAATAGCCAGCTGGACAACGGCCTCTGTGGTGGCAAAGGCTGATTTTAACAGTGTCTCTAACCGATTATCGACTGGGTCCTTGAACATCTGGACGTTGTCGACAGGGCAGGTTAGTGTCTTATTGACACATGATATAGCGGCATCTACCACGGGAACTGACCATTTCTTAGTACATTTTTCCTCCATGGGGTACAGTACTGCGAACCTTCTAGGGGGAATGAAGATTCTGTCCGGCCTAGCCCACTCTTTATACATTACATCTTCCAGGAGGGGGTGGATCGGAAAACAAGAATTAGTCTGCGGTGCCTTCAAAGACCCCAAAGACGATACTGTACCCACCGGAGGCTCCAGTATGGGTACCTTAAAAGCGGACCGGACCATCTCAGTTAAAGAATGGACCCATAGTTTCTCTGCCTGGAAAAAGCCGAAAAGGGCTCCTCTATGGTAGACTCCTTGTTCTCCAGGTCCTCCCCCTGGTTTCCTAGGAACTCCATCTCATCCGAAGAGAGATCTAACCCTGGGGATTGTAATGCAGGAGAAATAGTGTGCGTTTCCTTCCTGGTAAGGAGGCAGCAATTAACTCTGTTAATTAACTCTGTTAATCTGTTTTCCAACCCCCCCAAGGTGGAAGCCAGCACCTCTTCAGTCACATAGACCGGGGCTGGTAGAAAATGGGGGCGAGCCTCAGTACCACCCGGCTCAGATGGCCCACGCTGGAGCCCCAACTCTGGTCTTTCAGGGGAGGGCGGTGTAGCTGAGGCCTGGCCCAAATCCTCAGAGCCCGACGGGGATCCCCTAGGCTTCTTTGTAGCCCTTGTCCCCTTGGCAGAGCCTGATCCCTTGGGAGCCATGTATACAATCCTGAGGTATCCCAAACACTGGGAAATAATCAGGGGTAAGACTCCAACGAGGGCTCTGGGATTTTAGGTAGATGCCCTTTTTTTTTTTAGGCAAAGTACCCCCAAGCTGAACCTAGTGTTGAGTCTGTTACATAGGGAGAGAGGCTAAAACAGAGCTTCCTGCAAACGCAGTGTGTTCAGATTTGGGCTCTTAGCCCCTGAACTGGTGCATGCTCGAGTGTCCTGGATCCTCCCTGAAAGTAAGTCAGCCAGCGCTCTGTGTCTCACTCTGTATACTGACCTTCTGGCTTTTAACTACTCCAGGTGCTCACACGCCGCTCCGCCCCCCGCCGCTCGCCGCGTCACGCTGCCTATTTCCGGGCACTCGCGCGTGTATGCGCGCACAAGGACTGCGCGATCCACAGCGGTTGCTTCAGGGGGAGACAGGATGCTGCCAAGCGGAGGAAAGCCACTGCGGGGAGCCCCAGGAATGCTCAGGTCAACCAAAATATGGTAACAAGACCAAAAAGCTTTTAATACTGCTTAGCCGGGGTGCACCATATAGCCAAACAGACACTAGGCCGCCAAGGGAGAAGTATGGGTGAGGGACCATCCTGTCTCAGCAGACATAGTGGTGTGTTGCCCGTGCATAGCAGCACAATATAGGCCAGCCCTATGACCCCCTTTTTAGGAGAAACTGCCAACAGACCATGTCCTGCAGTCCTCCACTTACCTGTCTACGCTGCAGGGTGTTGCTAAAAGCAAGAGGCCCAGCCTTCACCCCTCACCGTGGGCATTGTCACCGACCTTCAGGGACTGGGGTCCATAGCAGGTCACCTCTCCCCTGGACCTATACAGCATTCTGGCAAACAGACAACATTTGGTCTTTGGAATCAACCAATGCTCTGGAACCCAGGATCCAGCTCTCTAAAGAGAAGCATTATAGGCAAAACTCTGTTCTTCCATCCGTGGCCCAGGTACCGTCCACTTTGGCTCTGCGGCACCTTGGACAGATCCGGTAGACAGCTAAGCCTAGCCACAATGGACCGGGCCTTAAACGTGACCAATCACCTAGACACTGGCGAAAAAACTGAGGTACTCCCAATAGGGGATTGTGCCGTATCCCCTGCACAATCGCGTAGCGCATTACAAGCTTTCATTCTAAAAACTTGTAAATGGCCGCGCTCTGTGTATTAAAACTCCCCTTCTCCAGGTTTGGAGGGATCCGTCCAATCCCACGCAAGGGGGAGTGTCTATATGCGGATTCGTGCATAGACACTCCCCCTTGCTCGGGATTGGAGGGATCCCTCCAATCCGGAGAAGGGGAGTGTCAATACACGGCCATTTACAAGTATTCAGAATGAATGCTTGTAATGTGTGCTATGCGATTGTGCAGGGGGATACGGCGGTATGCGGCAGCGGCGGTGTCAGCATATCTAAAAAGGTATGAGGGACGCATCAAGTACTCCCGCAAATACTCGGCATCGGTCCCGATACCGATACTAGTATCGGTATCGGGACAACCCTAATAAAAACATTCTAATATTCCTTCGGAGTATGGCGGTACCACAAGGGTGAGACATTTTTATTGTTTGTACTGATTATGAATGGACAATGGTATCTTGTATATCACACAAATTAACAAAATGTATCAAAACCAATGTACTGTAATAGCCTCTGTATGAGTGGTCAGGGAGTATAGCTTAATGTAGCATCACAGATAGCAGTTCCTGTTCCCATAAGCCAAGCAAGCCTAGCCTACTGGTACATGGTTTTGCCCAGGAACACAATGTTCACTGGCCACCAGGAAATACAGAAGGCAGCAGTATGGATAAAAAAAAATCGTTTAGTTCCAGGAGTGCAGTTGTCTGAAGGGGGTGGTTGGGACTGGTGTCTCACAGGAATGTTGTCAGTTAACCAGTTCAAGTGAATGGGGGTGCTTGTGTGAGGACCGAGGGGTTAAATTAGGATTTAAAGCAGGTGTTGAGGAGGCGATACACACCAGTCACAATATCCCTGATCATCACATCAGTCAGAGTGCCACTCAGGGACATTCAGGGTGATGTGGTGGTGATTAGAGACACTGGAACATGTGCACCAGTGATATTGGTGTGGCAGTGATCAGGGACACCGACTAGTGTGGCAATGATCAGGTAAACTGTGGCAGGTACGACCTGGTGACATTGTACTGCTGTAGTGGTTATCAGAAACAATGATATTAGAGCAGCCAGCCATTGTATATGATTGCCGCCACAGCAGTATATTGTCACCATAGTAACAGGATGTCATTTTTAATTTTTTTTGCATACTGTTACCAGAGCAGTGCAGTTTTACCATAGTGACACTGAACTGCTCTGGGAAGGTGATCAGGATTTTTTACTACGATTCCACACAATGGCCCGGATTCACAAAGCACTTACGCCAACATATCTCCAGATACGCCGACGTAAGTACAAATGTGCGCCTTCGTATCTATGCGCCGACCCACAAACTAAGATATGCCTAAAAATAGGCTTCATCCCACCGACGTAACTTTCCTACGCCGGCGTAGAGTGGGCGCATATTTACGCTGGACGCATGTGGTGCTCCCATTAATTTTAGATTCAAATATGCAAATGAGGGAAATACGGCGATTCACGAATGTACTTGCGCCCAGCGCATAATATACGCGGTTTGCGCAAGTCGTACGTCCGGCGTAAAGTTATTCACCATATATGAGGCGCAACCCATGCAAAGGTATGGACCAAGGAACACAAGCCGTCTAATTTTACGTTGTACGTAAACATGGCTGGGCGTAGGTTACGTTCACACAGTAGGCAGTAATTTGACGTATCTTAGGCAGTTGTTTCGACGTGATTGTGAGCATGCGCACTGGGATGCGGCCATAACACGATGCATGCGCAGTCCGTTCTAAGTACGTGTCTGTCACTCGGCCCATCTTTTACATGGGGTCACGCCTCATTTGCATGGCTCACGCCCACTTCCACCTACGCCGGCTTACGCCTTAGAAACCCAGCGTAGTTTTGAGAGCAAGTGCTTTGTGAATTCTGTGCTTGCCTCTCTTTACGCTGCGTCGGCGTAGCGTAAAGAATATACGCTACGGCGGCATATATATGCGTCAATGTATGTGAATCCGGGCCATAGTGATGATCACTGTGTAAGCAATAGGGAAAACTGTTCAAATGCTTTCATTCATGATGCCTTTGTTACCAGCTACTATCACACTGCACATTTAAACCACCTTATAGACTGGTGCTGACATGGGAATACCAAACTATGGCCACGACTGGAACAAGCACAATGTGAGACCCCACTGCAGCGAGCACCTTGGTGCCATACAGCAATACAAAAGAGCGTCCAACTTCACCCACTGATAGGGAACCCCATCAAAATTTGCGCAAGACTGCTGACACAAGCTCACCTCTCTTCGGGGAACTCACCATTACGTCCGGTACTGGGAAACCAACACTTCGAACCGGGTATGCGAGACACAAAATTCTGCGCGCTGAGAGAGACGGGTTTGTTCCAGACCTCTCACTTTGACGAAGCGGGGTGATGGAGAATGGTGTCGGAGCTGATGGACCCAACGGGCTGATATCAACTGGACTTCCTGAGAGCCCATCAGCTCAGCAATTTTCTAGGTACCATACCACCCCCTGCGCAGACGAACCACCCTCTTACGACTCTGGAGGAGCTGTGCTCGGAGTCAGGCACGTTGCCACACGCCCTGTCCCTCACCCATAACATACTGGTCACACCAACGGAGGGATATCAAATCCTGAGTATTGGCAAATGGGAGCGGGACACTGCTGCATGTCTTCTGGTCTTGCCGAAATTTACAGACATAATGGGAGGAGATCAGACGGATATCACAAAAATGTACAGATAATTCCAGATGGTTCCGGCGTATTTTCTTTTACATGCAAATGACACCCCTACACACATATATAAAAAATCAATCATTCGTCACCTCCTGGACGCAGCGAAGGCGTGTATTCCATTGTGTTGGAAATTCCCACACCCACTGATAGTTGCTATGTGGCTGTGGAAAGTGGATGATATCAACAGAATGGAAGACTTAATCCTCACAAATCAAGACAGACATACTCCAAAACCTGGAAACTCTTGAACATCTTTACATACTCGGAGGAAGGGCAGGCCCTCAGGGGAACCCCTTAGGCCACGTACACATGATGAGACATGTCCGCTCAAACATGTCCGACGGACCGTTTGCAGCGGACATGTCTCATCGGATTTTGATCTGATAGCGTGTACACACCATCGGACGAAAATCCCCTCGGGCTGAGGACGCGGTGACGTGGCGGTGACGTTGACGCCGCCACGTCACCACTCCAGGAAGTAAAATACTTCCACGCATGCGTCGAATCCATTCGACGCATGCGCAGAGATTTCTGTCCGCTGGTTAGTGTACTAACCAGCGGACATATCCGACGGACATGTCTCCGGCGGACAAATTTCAAAGCATGCTTTGAAATTTGTCCGCTGGGAAAACATGTCCGCTAGCCCGTACACACGATCGGAGATGTCTGCTGATACGGTCCGTCGGACCAGTTTCAGCAGATAAATTTGATCATGTGTACGTGGCCTTAGAGTTTCCCGGTGATGACCACCCTCCGAGGACATCCGGTTCATCTTGCCGATCCAGTGGCCCATACAATACACTTGAATGACGCAAACGTCCATGGTCGTGAATTCCCTCCCCTTCTGCTGATCCTATGCGTAGCCCGTAGTCTTTCTGTATTTTCTCTCTCCTTTTTCTCTCTGCTTATACTTCCGTTCTTGAGACTTTTATAAAAATAAAAATAAAAGACGGGAGGTGGAGCCTATGGTACCATAGGGACCTACCGCATTTAATGTGTAATATGTCGATAACCTGAAACCTGCACAACTAGTTGACATGGGACTAGTGGACGTCATGTTGACCATTGGAATAAGTTGGGTGCGTCATACGCCCACCCTTGTGTATGTATGTACAGTGCAGAAAATAAGTATTTGAACACCCTGCTATTTTGCAAGTTCTCCCACTTGGAAATCATGGAGGGGTCTGAAATTGTTATCGTAGGTGCATGTCCACTGTGAGAGACATAATCAAAAAAAAAAATTCCAGAAATCACAATGTATGATTTTTTTAACTATTTATTTGTATGATACAGCTGCAAATAAGTATTTGAACACCTGAGAAAATCAATGTTATTTGGTACAGTAGCCTTTGTTTGCAATTACAGAGGTTAAACGTTTTTTGTAGTTTTTCACCAGGTTTGCACACACTGGAGGAGGGATTTTGGCCCACTCCTCCACACAGATCTTCTCTAGATCAGTCAGGTTTCTGGGCTGTCGCTGAGAAACACAGAGTTTGAGCTCCCTCCAAAGAGTCTCTATTGGGTTTAGGTCTGGAGACTGGCTAGGCCACGCCAGAACCTTGATATGCTTCTTACAGAGCCACTCCTTGGTTATCCTGGCTGTGTGCTTCGGGTCATTGTCATGTTGGAAGACCCAGCCTCGACCCATCTTCAAAGCTCTAACTGAGGGAAGGAGGTTGTTGCCCAAAATCTCGCAATACATGGCCCCGGTCATCCTCTCCTTAATACAGTGCAGTCGCCCTGTCCCATGTGCAGAAAAACACCCCCAAAGCATGATGCTACCACCCCCATGCTTCACAGTAGGGATGGTGTTCTTGGGATGGTACTCATCATTCTTCTTCCTCCAAACACGGTTAGTGGAATTATGACCAAAAAGTTCTATTTTGGTCTCATCTGACCACATGACTTTCTCCCATGACTCCTCTGGATCATCCAAATGGTCATTGGCAAACTTAAGACGGGCCTTGACATGTGCTGGTTTAAGCAGGGGAACCTTCCGTGCCATGCATGATTTCAAACCATGACGTCTTAGTGTATTACCAACAGTAACCTTGGAAACGGTGGTCCCAGCTCTTTTCAGGTCATTGACCAGCTCCTCCCGTGTAGTCCTGGGCTGATTTCTCACCTTTCTTAGGATCATTGAGACCCCACGAGGTGAGATTTTGCATGGAGCCCCAGTCCGAGGGAGATTGACAGTCATGTTTAGCTTCTTCCATTTTCTAATGATTGCTCCAACAGTGGACCTTTTTTCACCAAGCTGCTTGGCAATTTCCCCATAGCCCTTTCCAGCCTTGTGGAGGTGTACAATTTTGTCTCTAGTGTCTTTGGACAGCTCTTTGGTCTTGGCCATGTTAGTAGTTGGATTCTTACTGATTGTATGGGGCTGATAGGTGTCTTTATGCAGCTAATGACCTCAAACAGGTGCATCTAATTTAGGATATTAAATGGAGTGGAGGTGGACATTTTAAAGGCAGACTAACAGGTCTATCAGGGTCAGAATTCTAGCTGATAGACAGGTGTTCAAATACTTCTTTGCAGCTGTATCATACAAATAAATAGTTAAAAAATCATAAATTGTGATTTCTGGAATTTTTTTTTTGATTATGTCTCTCACAGTGGACATGCACCTACGATGACAATTTCAGACCCCTCCATGATTTCCAAGTGGGAGAACTTGCAAAATAGCAGGGTGTTCAAATACTTATTTTCTGCACTGTATGTCCATGTTGTCGTTGATTTGATTGTACTGACGCTGTGGTTCATGTGGACCCATTTCCTGTTTTGAATAAATAAATAATTTTGAGAAAAAAAAAATATTTGCCATCATCATAGGCATGCGCACAGGGTGTGCCAGGTGTGTCCAGGCACACCCTAATCACCCTGTGCAGCTACTGCCCTGGCTCCCATCTTTCCCCCTGCAGCGCTGCCTGCTTCCCTCCTCTCCTATTGGCTGTTGCTGCTGGGATGTTTTAGGAGTGGGAAGGGGGCAGTAAATAGGTAATTTACCATTCCCTTCCCTTTCTAAATGAACACCGTGAGCGTTCGGTAGTGTGTGTTTGGGCTTTGGAGTGCACACCCTAATGCAATAGGCTGCGCACACCTATGCCCATCACTACTTGTTCTGACAATAAAAAATCCCAGAAGAGGCTCTAACTATTCCTTTAGTTAAAATGTAATGATACTTTTGGTCCAGTGGTTAAAGCTTTAAAGGGTCAGTCCACTCAGCATTACATTTTAGTCATTGTTGGATTCTGGTGGGCCAAGCCAAACTTTGTCCCCTAATGTTTCTAAGCGAAATCTTCCTACCATCATTTCCCTATTATGTTTTACTGTAAATACAGTAAACGTGTAAGTTGTTCTCTGGGAACAAAGCATGTTCTAGCACCTCCTACTGCATTGTCCATAAAGATTATATAAAATACATAACAAATACAACAGGGTACCATATTTGACGATGTATAAGGTGACTGGGCGTATAAGACGACCCCCTAATTTTACAGTTTTTTAAGATTTGTTGCCTTTACTCACCGTATAAGACGACCCCCCTTCCGAGGCTTCCGATGCTTCATATTTCTTCCTTCTGGAGCCATATTCTTCTTCATTCTTGCTGGAGCTGGAGCCATATTCTTCTTCCTTTTTGCTGGAGCTGGAGCCAATCACGGCGAGCAATGTATTTAATTAATGAATACAAAGCCCGCTTGGATTAGCAGAGGCTGCAACATCATCAGCCCAAGCCTCTCTGACGCTCAAAGCCAGTCCGACCAGTCTACTGTATGTAGCCTGCTCGGATTGGCAGAGGTTGTTACTCCAATCCGAGCAGGCTCTGTATTCATTTGAATACATCACTCACCAGGATTGGCTAATCGGTATATATTACCATCCAAGCAGCTGACCCGGTGTATAAGATCCCCTGCTTTTTGCCCTGCTTTTTTTTAAGCGTGAAAGGTAGTCTTATACGCCAGCAAATACAGTAGTTCCCCTGATAATGACATAGAACATGTGCAGACCTAAGAACTCAAGCACAGAGATCTTACCATCAGAGTCTCTGAGAGATGTAAAAATTTGATGAGTTTTTTACCTCTCCGCCACCTATCAAATACTGAAATACCAAGCCTGGGTGGACTGACCCTCTAAATGCATAAAATATGCATTTAATTAAAAATATCCATTGACCGCTTCTGCGTATTTGGGTCTTTTTTTATATTTTATTACCATTTTTGAAATGCTATATGATTTTTATTCAGAAATTGCAGGGTAGTTAAGTAAAAGCAGAGCTGTTAAAATGAAACCACATAAGACTTAGGTTACATGTCCTAAAGCAGTGTAACAAATGTGACCAGTTCTATAGAAAAATTGAACACAGTACAAAGGAAAGGTATCAGTTACCAGAGTGGTCTGCATTACTTGTGCTTTAAATACATGAAATTAGTCGATACAACCGATAAGGAAAAAAATTCATCAGTACATTTGTACTCCTAACCTGTAAATGGAAGACATAACACAAGACAAGACAGACATCTAATCACTACATGTACAGATATGGCCACAGCTGTGAGCCTGTCCATGTGCCTTTCCCACTCAGACAGACAAAAGACAGTGTTTATAGAGAAAACTAAATTGATTGTAAGCAGGGTTTGTTTAGGGGGCTTGGAAACTACCAGTTTATCTTGGCAATAGTATATGTAAGGAATTTTGCTCTGTTTGATATATGTTTATATCCCATGCTACCTATTTCTCAAGAATGTTTTTACATTTAATTCTAATTGTCATGCTCTTAACCTCTTCCCCACCACCCGAGTATGTGTCTTAATGTAATAAAAGTACTATACATTTTATTTTGCTTAGATGAGTGCTGTGCTATAAGCCAAAGCTAATGGCAAATTGTTGATCAAAATCAGGGTTTCAAATGAACCCCATTCTAACTGTACAAAGTGACCACATAGACCATGGGTGCATCAGACACGCTCTGCGTGGCCGTGCCAGATAACAGAACTGCGGGTCTCCGAACCTTTATTTTACGCACATCTGAAAGAACACGTAGTCCTTGAGGAACTGATGGAGAAGATAGCTAAGCCCATGCTTACAATTCAGCCAGCAAGGGACTGCAGAGGAATTAATCACAGCCATGTCCAACTGCATTTTTTCACTTAACGCATAGCAGAAGTTTGGAGAAAGGAGGCCCCTCTGCCAGGCCTGCAACTGCTTTGACAAAAATTAGTACACAGATCCAGGAAGAAATATGTTTTGTTAATTTAACCCCTACAGGTGCAAAACGATATTTAAAAGCTGTGGTTAATCTTTACTAGGCTTTTAAATAGCTTTATTACATTAAAAAAAAGGTGTTTAAAAAAAGTTCTCTTAAATACTGTGCATGAAGTTAATAAAACAGGCTTGTAAAAGACAAGGCATGCAGACTTTATAAAACAGTCTGCTAAATTTAGCCGATTTGAACAGCTCAGCTACGGCCTTCATTTTCACAATGGCAGCATACACGTTTTGATCTTCTATGTGCAATAAAATGGTCCATCCATCCATCCAAAAATGACGGCAAGGTGGGAATATAGATCTCAGTTGGGTACTTTTCTGTACACTACATGGCTTTATGGGAAATATGTGCTGACAGGAATAAGTGAGCTGCCACAGCCGATCATCTTTGAAATGTTAGTTGCCTTGCCTAGCTGTCTCTAGCTTTAATACATTCTAAATCACTGACCATAGAACAGGGGTCTCAAACTGGCGGCCCTGCAGCTGTTGCCAAACTACAAGTTCCATGAGGCATTGCAAGGCTGACAGTTACAAGCATGACTCCCGCAGGCAGAGGCATGATGGGACTTGTATTTTCGCAACAGCTGGAGAGCCGCGAAACAGGCATCCAGTAAAACTAGTGGGAGTTTAGAACGCCTTATTTGCATCCTTTTTCTGGGTCAGTGAGATGGAAAGCCAGAGGCTCAGCATGGCAGGCAGACAACTAGTATTTTCTAAAGAAGGAATATGCATCGGAAATCTTAATACTCTCTCAGCAAAGGTGGATAGAGTGGTGAGGATGGTTTAGAACCCCTGTTGAATTTTTGTACATAGTTCAGTGGAAAAATTGTCCACGGCACTCAAACAATTGTGTCTCAGTGAGATTCACACTCCTGTAGACCATTCTCACTAGGACAGAGAGGGAGAGAAAATCCCAAACAATAGAATGGAATAGACACACTTGTGCTGGTGACAACCAAGATTAACTGGACTCCACATAGCAAAAAAATAAATAAATATTTGGCTGCTTTATACACATGATCTCTGGCACTGTGCTCCACAAAATCACTGCTCTGACTCTCAGCCACCTCTCTTCTTGAGGGCTGAATGCCCACCATCATATTCAACCCACTTCCTGTAAGCTCAAAGCATTAAAGCTCCAGCCTCCCACTCTGGACTCAGCAGCAGCTCCTCATTACCTTGCGACTCTCACTGCAACAGTAGCTATACGTCAGCTACTTTGCGGCCACTAGGGGGCGCGCGCACGTGCCGGCGGGTACGATCACCGCCGGGCACACACGATCGCTCGGTACAGAGCGAGAACCGGGAGCTATGTGTGTAAACACACAGCTCCCGGTCCTGTCAGCGGGGGAAACACTGACCTTCTGTTCATACAATGTATGAACGGAAGATCAGTGATTTCCCCTAGTGAGGCAACCCCCCCATACAGTTAGAACACACCCAGGAACACACTTAACCCCTTCCCCGCCCCCTAGTGTTAACCCCTTCACTGCCAGTGGCATTTTTATAGTAATCCAATGCATTTTTATAGCACTGATCGCTATAAAAATGCCAATGGTCCCAAAAATGTGTCAAAATTCTCCGAAGTGTCCGCCATAATGTCGCAGTACTGAAAAAACGCCGATCGCCGCCATTACTAGTAAAAAAAAAACATATTAATAAAAATACCATAAAACTACCCCCTATTTTGTAAATGCTATAACTTTTGTGCAAACCAATCAATAAACGCTAATTGCGATCTTCTTTACAAAAAATATGTACAAGAATATGTATCGGCCTAAACTGATGAAATTTTTTTTTTTTATAGTTGTTTTTTGGGGATATTTATTATAGCAAAAAGTAAAAAATATTGCATTTTTTTTCAAAATTGTCGCTCTATTTTTGTTTATAGCGCAAAAAATAAAAACCGCAGAGATGATCAAATACCACCAAAAGAAAGCTCTATTTGTGGGAAAAAAGGGACGCCAATTTTGTTTGGGAGCCACGTCGCACGACTGCGCAATTGTAAGTTAAAGCGACGCAGTGCCGAATCACAAAAAGTGCTCTGGTCATTGGGCAGCAATATGGTCCGGGGGTTAAGTGGTTAAAGCGTTTGTTAACCCCCAAAAAAATGTTGCTTCTGGTCCCTTAAAGCAGATTACACAGCCCAGCGCATTTGAACAGAGCAGCCCTGATACTCCACTTCCCTGAACCCCCCCCCCCCCCATTTCTATGGGGGCACTCATGCGTGCTCACTCTCGATCCCCGCTCTGTGTATTCATAAAACACACAAAATGGTGTTCAGTTCTGCCCACCAGTCCCTCCTCACTGGCTGTGATTGGCATTGGCCTTTTTGTGTCTCAGCCACTGAGGAGGCAGAGAGCTAGGACAGCAGCAGCTCTTGTGCACCTGGCTGGATTGAGATCAGGCTCAGGTGTGTTTTTAGGGGGGGGGTGTTGCCCATTATGTTAATTAAGTATTGAGAAATGCAAGCGGAATGTGGCAGCCACTTATGCATAAGTCTTGGCAAAGCCAGCTACACCACTTTGGTGAATGTAAGATCGATTTGTTGTCATCAGGGCCATGCCTCCCAGCCATGGTGGAATTTCCAAGTGACGGTAAAAACTCAAGAGTGGTAACTGAGGGGAGGATGATGCGGAAAACAGGCCAGTGAATACCTCTGTATGGCTAAGTACAGCTAGTAGAAATTTACCCTTAGGGGATGTGGAAAACAGAGTAACCTGGCTGGCTCAGAGACTAAGATGCAAGTGTAAGTGCTGAAGCAGGTGTATCTGCATCTGGTTTTAGCTGTGTTATTTCATATTAACTACATGCATTACACCAAGCAAGGTGATTTAAAACTGAATTGTTTACTGGATTCAGTCAACAAATTAGATCTTTTCGTGCAACATTTTTTGAGAAATTTGTCTGCATAGACACTTTTTTTGTTCCATTCATCTACTCTTATACCTTGTACACACAACCGGTTTTCACGACGATAAAACTGCCATTTTTTACATTGGTTGTGAAAACCGGTCATGTGTATGCTACCTAGCAGTTTTCTCAACGAAAAAACTGCCATTTTTTACATTGGTTGTGAAAACCGGTCATGTGTATGCTACCTAGCAGTTTTCTCAACGAAAAAACTGCCCGCAAAAAAAATTAAAACCAGCTCTATTTTTTCTTGTTGTGTTTCCCGTCAGTTTTTTTCTCTTTGCGAAAAACGGTCATGTGTATGCTTTTCCGAGGGGAAAAAACATGCATGCTCAGAATCAAGTATGCAGCCCAAATGGTGGTGCCATTTGAAAGGAACTTCCCCATCATAGTCCCGTCGTACGTGTTGTACGTCACCGCGCTTCGGTCGGTCATTTTTTTTGCATGAACGTGTGTATGCAAGTCAGGCTGGAGAGGAATCACGTTGGTGAAAAACGTTTTTGGTCGTGTGTACGAGGCATTATGCTTTACAGCTGTTTATCGCTTACTCTAAAGTTACTGCTGCTGGACTGTGACAAATATTGCACGGTGGCTTGCTTTAATGGAGTAAGTGTTGGAGGGTAATTAGTGGTATAATGCATTTGGTAATTAGGTAAATGTGTTTGTGATTTTATGTACTAATATATTTTTCAGACAAACTCTGGAATATTACTACTGAGTATATACCACTTTTTTTTTTCAACATGGTCGCTGTTTGGGCTTTGATGTCTGTGCCTTTACTTTTGTACAAGCAGGTGTAATATGCACAAGGCAACACAATAAAGGAGTAATGGCCCTTTTAAGAAGCAAAGTGCAGCAGGCTTCTAACTGCGGCGAGGACTCAGTTTACCGACTGACTATAGGTAGTTAGGAAACTGTGGATCATGGCAAAGCAACAGTCATGTAGACACAATGTGGAGGAGCAAGAAAGTACTACAAGTACAGCTAACTGTTCAGAGAGGAAGAACCTCCTACTTTCTGTACCCAGAGGAACTTCCTGTGCCTGGAACAGGAAAGAACAAAGGCAAAGTAGTAACACAGAATGGCCAACATCAAAATGGCAACTGCACTTTAAACTCCCCCAAAAGTTGGAAAAAATACACCGGTGTCCCCCAGTAAAAAAAACATGCAACAGTATAAAAAAAAAACACTATTCGAAGCACCATCCTCTCCTCCACATTCCCTCTGCCCAAAAAAAGTTATTGCCTTTACAGCCTACTTACCTAGGGGGAGGGCATTCGGCCTTGAGAATGATGATTCAGTGCCCTGCCAGCCCAGAAAAAGGAGTACTATGACAAGCAGGTCAGAGACCCACTGGTCATATGCAGGTCTGTCCCTAGGTTGTCTTTTGTTTTTTTAGTTGAGCCTAGCATCCTACACAGATGGCACAATACCCAACAGAATCAATCAAAATGAGAGCTGTGCTCTCCAATGAACGAAAGAGAAATCCATATCTCTGCCCATATTCACTTGGAAGGCATGTGGGAAAAATATAAAATAATGGAAAAAAAAAAAAGGAAAAAAAATATAAGTAAAAAAAATATATTATGTTAAATACTAACACTGCATCTAATAACCACATACAGTAATCGGAATAGCATTTTTGACAACAGTGTTGATTTGCATGGATTTCAGTGAGTGAACCGACTCCTAGACCTGCAATGTGAGTAAGGCGGCATACACACGACCGAGAAACTCGTCAGGCGAAACACATCGTTTTCCCCGTCGAGTTCCTTGTTCAGCAGTCAAAAAACTTGTTGAGCCAAATTTTCCCATTGCCCATCGAGGAAATAGAGAACATGCTCTTTTTTTGGCTCGACGAGTTCCTCGATGGGTTTCTCGGCGAAAAGTGTACACACGAACGGTTTCCTCAGCAGAATACGTCTCCCATCGTGTTTCTTGCTGAATTCTGCCGAGGAAACTGGTCGTGTGTACGCGGCCTGAGAGCTAGAAAGCAAAAACATTGTATAGCACTGAAGGACAGGGAGCAGAGAATTAATATGTAACAGGCCAAAATGGCTGCCCCATCTACATAAATAATTGTGAACTATGCCAAATATAAGAGCTGTTAAATATTAAGCACAATTTAAATGCTACACATGGCTTTAAGCATTGCATTTGAGTTTTCAATTTAAGGCACGCCATACTGTAAATAAATACCTGATCTTGACAAATGAACATTGCTAACCTAACCCCAAAAAAGAGCGAGTGCCATCTGAAAATAAAATTCAAAAAAGTGTAGTTGGGATAATTTTGTTTTTCATTATCTGCAATGATACACACATGCCAGTATAGTATAACAAGCAGAGAAACAATGGCTTCAAGTGAATATGTGACAATAGAATAGAATATTAATATAATAAGCTATTAGCCACTTACCGTTTTTGCAAAAACTCCCATGAGATCTGGAAATTGATGTGTAAGAAGTGCCAACATTGCAGTAAAGGAGCACATACCAGCTGTGAAGTGAATAAAGAAAGGCAGCTCCTTCTTTGGGTAAACAGAAACTTCATGGAAAGCTATAATGTGTAACAGAAAAATGTATAAGAAGTTAATGTGCTTACAATAGTATAACCAGGTTATGGCAAGGTGGGGTAAATAAATCAAAACATTGTCCAATGAACCAGTGGGATTCCTTGTAGAGTCTTCTTTAACCACTTAAGGACCCCTTCACGCCAATATACAGCGGCAGAATGGCACGGCTGGGCACATCCATGTACCGGTCGGGGGCTTTTTGCTGTGAAAATGACAATAGTCCCAAAAATGTGTCAAAATTGTCCGAAGTGTCCGCCACAATGTCATCGCCGCCATTAGTATAATAAATTTTGCGCAAACCAACCGATAAACGCTTATTTTACCAAAAATAGGTAGAAGAATACGTATCGGCCTAAACTGAGGAAAAAATATGTTGTTGTTTTTTTAATATATTTTTGGGGGGATATTTATTATAGCAAAAAGTAAAAAATATTGCATTTTTTTTTCAAAATTGTCGCTCTATTTTTGTTTATAGCGCAAAAAATAAAAGCCGCAGGGGTGATCACAATTAGGGAACACAATTAACCCCTTGATCGTCCGCTAGTGTTAACCCCTTCCCTGCCAGTGACCTTTTTATAACACTGATCGCTGTATAAATGCCAATGGTCTAAAAAAATGTGTCAAAAGTGTCGAATATGTCTGCCATAATGTCACAGTCCCGATAAAAATTGCAGATCGCCGCCATTACTAGTGAAAAAAAATAAAAATAAAAATGCTATAAATCTATGACCTATTTTGTAGACACAATAACATCTGTGCAAACCAATCAATATAGGCTTATTGTGATTTTTATTACCAAAAATAGGTAGAAGAATACATATTGGCCTAAACTGAGAAAATAATTGCTTTTTAAAAAAACAAAAAAGGGGGAATATTTATTATAGCAAAAAGTAAAAAATATTGTGTTTTTTCAAAATTGTCGCTCTTTTTTTGTTTATAGCGAAAAAAAAAAAAAATCACAGAGATGATCCAATACCACCAAAAGAAAGCTATATTTGTGGGGGAAAAAAGGACATCAATATTGTTTGGGTACAGCGTTGCACATTGCAATTGTCAGTTAAAGCGACGCAGTGCCGTATCGCAAAAAAATTGCCCGGTCATTGGGCAGCCAATTCTTCCGGGGCTGAAGTGGTTGTTAACCCACTTTTATTAAATGTTTCCATCCTCTCTGCACCATTATAATAATTGTCCCTGTACCTGTGTTCTGTAGAAAAACTGCATGGATTGTACCTGTATGAGCTCCGCTCTGGGCGCTGAGCCGATTCCTCTCCTCTCTCCGGCTCACAGCTGCAGTGGGCAGGGTTGAGCCATCCTGCTGACATCAACCGGGGAGGAGGGGGAGAGAGAGAGTGCTGAGCCACTGACAATCCACTCAGCTGCGGGAGCGGAGCTCATACAGGTACAACTGTGCAGTTTTTTTTACATTACACAGGTACAGGGACAATTATTATAATGGTGCAGAGAAGATGGGAGCATTTAATAGCTGAAATGAGAGCAGCAGGGGGGGGGGGGAGGAGGGAACTGGTAGAGCAGACACAGGCAGAGAGGGGAGGGAGGAGAAGGACACAGGAGACAGATAACAGGCTGTGGCTAACTGAATCACCCGCAGACGGACCACAATGTCAGGGCTCAGCAGCCATTATTATGGTCTGTTTGCAGAGGGGAGGGTATAACCAGGCAGAATCAGCCAGGTATTTCAGGTGATACAAGGGTCCAAATGACACAGCACAAGCACTGTGCTGTATAACATGCTTTATGGAAACCGGACCTTTTTTTTGGGGAGGGGGGGGGGGGGTAACAAATGCTTTAAATTTGACTTTAGACAGTTATTCTGTACCAATTTCTATTACACTGCTATTAGGCCACTGTGTGTGCACAGAGCAGTTGCAGAGTAATGTAATGGAAACTGTTAATTTGGGTTAACTTTGCCCAAACAAACTTTTTAAACTCAAATGAATTCTGCTTTAATGATGCCCCACCTCAAAAACGTGCAATAAGTAAAAAATAAAATACATATTTCATCAACCAGAAAATGAATCATTTTTGTAACATCACTGCCAATGAATATTTGATTAAGTTACAATGGAATGCTGTTAAAAGTTATAAATTGAAAGGACAGATGGATGGACAGTTGTGGCAATGAACAATCCAGCTACTCCTCTCAACATTATAATTTTGCAGAACTTTCTAGTTCGGAAAAATGTCACGTCAAAAGCAAACACAGCAAACACATGTACCATCAATCACTATGTGACTGTATCAAGTGCGATACCAGATAACATGCCCAAAGCCTCAGTACTTGGCAGTCTCTACAACCATCTTGGTGTGTTTAGGTTGGAGTGCGTCATTCTCAATTATACAACAAAAATAATTAAAACAGTAAAAAAAAAAAAATGTGTGTATTTGTGTTGGCTGGTTAAGGCTGAGACAAATGGTTTAAACATAAATCATTTATGCCAAACAAATGGCAATAAAGTATAAATCTACAAATTAAAGAAAGTCCTCACTTAGGGTCATAATTAGTGTGTATGTTGTCAAAGCTACATGTGAGTGATAATGTAATTTCCTATATAAATTTTAAAGCCCTTTTTCAACAGTACATACAAAGGTCAGGATATGCAATTGTGGGCAGCATAACACTGATTACTACTGTACAATGTATAACTTTGTAATTTTTGTAAAGAGCCATGGGCTTTATGTGACAACTGCAGCTCTGAATTTCGTTTAACGCATAAAAGTGCCTTTTGGCTGCCATAGGTCTCTTGAGCACTGCCCATTTGCCATTCTATGCACACATAGGTGACGGTCATTTTTAGATGCAAAACAGATCCTTCCCTCCAGTAAGAGCATTGAAGATGGGTCGTAGCTGGGTCTTCCAGCATGACAACGACCCGAAACACACAATCAGGGTAACTAAGGAGAGGCGCCGTAACCTGAAAGATCTGGAGAAGCTCTGTATGGAGGAGTGGGTAAAAAACCCTGCTGCAGTGTGTGCAAACCTGGTCAAGGTAAATATTCACTTTTTATTTTGTTGTAAGTACATAGATGAACACAATCACATGTTAGGCCGCGTACACACGAGGAGACATATCCGATGAAATGGTCCGACAGACCGATTTCATCGGATATGTCTCCTGGAGATTTTGGTCTGATGTGTGTACACACGATCAAACCAAAATCCCCGCAGACGGACAGCGCGGTGACGTTGACGCCGCCACGTCACCAAACCAGGAAGTAAAATACTTCCGCACATGCGTCAAATCCATTCGGCGCATGCGGGGGATTTATGTCCGTTTGTTAGGCGTACTAACCAGCGGACATGTCGGACAGACGGGTTTCCAGCAGACAAGTTTTAAAGCATGCTTTAAAACTTTTGTCTGCTGGAAACCCGTCTACTAGCCCATACACACGATCGAATCTGTTCGATGAAACTGGTCTGCGGAGCAGTTTCAGCAAGGTATATTCGATTGTGTGTACGCGGCCTTAAAAACATCCTGTTCCCTTATCTATCTATCCATTTATTCCCCCTACCCCTATAGACCCTCCCACAAAATAAAGAAAGGAAAACTCTTTCCCTCCTCAGTTTCCTACTCCTTCATCATTCCCTCCAGGTTCCTGACTCCCTAAGCTCCCTCCATTTCCCCCATATATTCCGGGATCTCTCCAATGAGTCGTCTTCTATATGGATAGTTCCTTTTATAGATTATATTTTTTCAACCCAGTCCTTCATACTCTGCATTTCCTGGGACCTCCAGAGACTCGGGATCAGGCTTTTGGCCGCATTTAGAAGAAATGGGACAAAAGTATTCTTATATTGAGGTGCCATTTTCATGAATTAAGCAATCCCAGGGATTCTTCTGAATCTGTTCTCCTGTGATTTGGCAAGTTGCTTCCAAGATTCCCTCCCAATAGTGTTGAATCTTGGTGCATTCCCACCAGAGGTGCGCAAAGGTCCCGGGGCATCACCACAAAGTCCCAACCCCCCCCCTCTTTTACTACAAAGTCT
The DNA here is from genome assembly GCA_029574335.1 of Rana kukunoris. Taxonomy (NCBI): domain Eukaryota; kingdom Metazoa; phylum Chordata; class Amphibia; order Anura; family Ranidae; genus Rana; species Rana kukunoris. Next base: position 381,726,988 of record CM056050.1, on the reverse strand, counting down.
AGTCATAAATTGGGGACTACCATCTTTTTGTGTCTGAATCCTAGTCTGGGAAACTGTCACAATGCCGAGCCAATCTCAAGCGGCCGTGGCATTCTCTGCCCAGCAGCTGCATGGATACACACTTATTGTATATGTGCAGCTGTGGGGCAGGGCATGTCCCAGTCGCAGATGATTGGCCCAGTACTGGAGACAGCTTCCTGGTAGGCTTATTTAGGTGGGTTCAAACTAGGATCCTAACATGCATAATTGTAGGGTTGGGGCAGACATGTGCTCACCTTTAGCAAGCAAAGTAAAAAAAGGTTAAAGTATATTTTTGTGGTTCCATGTGTGTAATATATATATATATATATATATATATATATATACACACATACACAAACATATATATACACACACACACACACACACACATATATATATTTTTTATTGTAGAATACTCAAAATAATAGTTTCATAACATTTCCTCTGACTTATGCTAGTAGAAATGTGTGGAAAGGTAGGAAAGGTAATTTAATATTACAGGCCATTAAAAGCCAACAGCACAGAAATGCGCAGTGGGCAACATAATATTTTTACAATTCCGATTTGCACCACGAAGCACAGTTAATAATTGCAGGTGTTACAAGGCCTGGGAATTTTTGTAAGACGCATTTTTGTTTTTAGTGCCAAATATATAAAACAGGTGTGCCTGAGATTCGGACTCATCTATTTGGGTCAGATGGGGATAACATAAGGTACCTAAATAAAAGAATCACAAATATATATATATTACACAACCTGATGATGAGTTGTAGAGAACACTGTTCCTGAAATGGTGGTAACTGTCATTCCATAATGAAAATTACTTCCAGACTTCAGGTTCCAGGTCTTAAAAAGACAGCTTGGTCATAATATCAGGCTGAATTGCACAATGCTGACCACACACACAGCAATGAGGAAAGTACAGAGCAAATGGTCTAATATTTGTGTGTGTATGAAAAATAGATAATCTGAGAAAATGCAATGCTATAACTGAGTTTTTTAACTACTCGTGTCCCAGCACCTTACACCTATATAAAACTCCATGAAGCTCAAGCTTTGTTCAGGTTTTGGATATGTAATAAATTGTCGAACAATTGTTGCTTTGTTCTACAGCTAGCCTAACCAATCTTGATCTTGCTTTTGGGTGCAGATGGTACTTTCTTTTAATACCATATTTTAAATGATAGACTTCCAATTTATTTATTTTTTCTAGAAATGTGAAAATAAAATAATAAAAAATATGAGGAAAAGGCGGTGTTTCTTGATTTTGACCACAAAGGTAATTTATAAAAGAAAAAAAAAAAACATTTGGTCTTTAACTGATTGCTGGCCGCCCTATAGCACCTTTACTGCTACAGGGCGGCCGCGCTGCACAGGATCACATGTTTATAAGTGATCCTGCACTTCTGGGAATCGAGCACGAGTGCACTCTGCTGGCGGCTCGCTCCTGCTGTGATTTTACACAGCAGTAGCTGATCAACAGGTCCTGCGAACCCCATGTCCGCTGATTGTTCAGCACACAGGCAGAACGGCAGTCTGCCTATGTAAACAACACTACACTGCACTAAAACACTAGCTAGGCATACATTTAACCCTTTCATTGCCCTGTTAACCCCTCCCCAGGCAGTGTCATTAGTACAGTGACATAATAATGTTACTGGTCCCCAAAAAAGTGTCAGGTGACACTCACACCTGAGCGTTTAAAAAGTCACATTTTTTTGCAGCGATTTTGTAAGAAAGGCAGAAAAACACCTGAAATCTGCCCAAAGAAGCCCATGTTCTTTTTTGAGCTTAAGACCTTTTTCAGGCCTTTTGTTTCAGATGTAAACAGGTGCCATTGAAATGAATAGGATTTTGCTTGTTGACGCGTTTTTCAGGCGTTTGCGAGCTGAAAATGTTCAAGTGTGAATATAGCCTTAAGGCTAAGTGCGGCCTTCTCATAGGCTTTACCATAGCATGTGTACAGCATATTTTGTAAGGTGTGAGGACAAAGAATTACATTCTAGAAGATATGCAGTGAAGCATATTTTAGGATTGTACCAATCAGAAGATTTAGACTTTAGCTATACTTATCCAGAAGCGGTTGGCTTTGCATTCACTAGTACAGAAGTCTGTCGGGATTGGAGTAAATAGCTCCTCCTGTAACACGTTTGCACCATGGAACCTGAACCTGGTGTTGTCAGCTCTCCAATATTCTCCTTTTAAATTTGTGAGCAGCATTTCTCTCTTTCTCTGATCTTATTAGGAAGATGAGCTTTAGTTTGGCCTGAAGAGTATCAGAATTGGCAGCCTTGTCTTGTCATTTTTAATTGTACACATTCTTCATCATTTCACATTATTCAAGACATACAGTGGGGATCAAAAGTTTGGGCACCCCAGGTAAAAATTTGTATTAATGTGCATAACGAAGCCAAGGAACGATTGAAAAATCTCCAAAATGCATCAAATTACAGATTAGACATTCTTATAATATGTCAAATAAAGTTCGATTTTATTTCCATCATTTACACTTTCAAAATTACAGAAAACAAAAAATTGGCGTATGCAAAAGTCTGGGCACCCTGCAGAGTTAATAACTTGTACTGCCCCCTTTGGCAAGTATCACAGCTTGAAAACGCTTTTTGTAGCCAGCCAAGAGTCTCTTTCAATTCTTGTTTGAGGTATCTTTTCCCATTCTTCCTTACAAAAGTCTTCCAGTTCTTTGAGATATCTGGGCTGTCTGTCACGCACTGCTCTTTTAAGGTCTATCCATAGATTTTCAATTATGTTGAGGTCAGGAGATTGTGAAGGCCATAGCAAAACTTTCAGTTTACGCCTCTTGATGTTATCCCCTGTGGATTTTGAGGTGTATTTAGGATCATTATCCATTTGTAGAAGCCATCCTCTCTTTAACTTCCGCTTTTTCACAGATAGCATCAAGTTACCATCCAAAATTTGCTGAAATTTTATTCAATCCATTTTTCCTTCCACTCGTGAAATGTTCCCTGTGCCACTGGCTGCAATACAACCCCAAAGCATGATTGATCCACCCCAATGCTTAACAGTTGGGCAGAGGTTCTTGTTATTAAATTCTGTGCCCTTTCTTTTCCAAGCGTACCTTTGCTCATTCCGGCCAAAAAGTTATATTTAAATCGGTCCACAGAACTTGTTTCCAAAATGCATCAGGCTTGTCTATATGTTCATTTGCAATGTTTTTGTGGTGAGGACGTAGAAGAGGTTTTCTTCTGATGACTTTTCTATGAAGACCATATTTGTAAAAGTATCTCTTTATAGTGGAATAGTGTACCACAACTCCAGTGTCTGCCAGATCTTTCTGGAGGGATCGTGCAGTCAAACGTGGGTTTTGAATTGCTTTTCTCACAATCCTGCAAGCTGTTCTGTCTGATATTTTTCTTGGTCTTCCAAATCTTGCTTTAACTTTCACTGTTCCTGATGACTGCCATTTCTTAATTACATTCCGAAAAGAGGATTTTGTCATCTGAACACGCTTTGCTATCTTCTTATAGCCTTCTCCAGCTTTGTGAGCGTCAACTATTTTCAGTTTTCTAGGCAACTGCTTAGAAGAACCCATGGTGCTGATTGTTGGGGCAAGGTCAGATGAGTCTGGGCATTTAAAACCTTTGAAATTGACATCACCTGGTCTTCCCAGACGATGATTGGGAACAATCCATGACACTGGCAGGTCTCAGCTTTGTAAAGGGGGCAGTGCATGCTATAAATTCTGCAATGTGCCCAAACTTTTGCAGACGGCATTTTTTGTTTTCTGTAATTTTGAAAGTGTAAATGATGGAAATAAACTTAATCTAACTTAATTTGACATATAAGAATGTCTAATCTATAATTTATTGCTTTTTGGAGATTTTTCCATCTTTCCTTGGCTTCTTTATTAATACAATTTTTTACCTGGGGGGGGGCCCAAACTTTCGATCCCCACTGTAGTCTTACCTGCTTTAGGCAGCTATAAGGGTAAATCAGCATTTTACTTTACTATTGTAGATGGGATCAGGCCTGTTGTTCTGGCATCTAACCTGCAAAGGGAAGTTCCTTCCTTTCTTGTCAATCAACTGTGTTTACTCTTTAAATCATAATGGCAACAGAAACTACCCAAATGACCCTGATCAAAAGTTTACATACCCCAGTTCTTAATACTGTGTATTGCCGCTTTAACATCAAGGACAGCTTAAAGTGTTTTGTGATATTTGTGGATGAGGTTCTTTATCTTCTCAGATGGTAAAGCTGCCCATTCCTCCAGTTCCTGTAAATTCTTGGGCTGTCTTGCACAAACTGCATGTCTGAGATCTCCCCAGAGTGGCTCAATTATATTGAGGTCAGGAGACTGATATGGCCACTCCAGAACCTTCACTTTATTCTGCTGTAGCCAATGACAGATCGACTTGGCCTTTTGTTTTGGATCATTGTCATGTTGGACTGTCCAAGTACGTCCCATGCGCATATTCTTGGCTAATAAATGCAAATGTTCCTCCAGTATTTTTTGATAACATACAGTACTGCATTCATCTTGTAGCTCACACATCTCTAAAACATCAGTGATCCACCTCCATGTTTCACAGTAGGAATGGTGTACCTTTCATCATAGGCCTTGTTGACTCCTCTCAATGTAACATTTATGGTTTTAGCCAAAAAGCAAAATTTTGGTCTCATCACTCCAAATTACTTTGTGCCAGAAGGTTTGAGGTTTGTTTGTGCTGTTTGGCATATTGTAAGCAGGATACTTTGTGGCATTTGCTTAGTAATGGCTTTCTTCTGGCCACTGGACCATACAGCCCATCTTTCTTGCAGCCCAGTGCCTCCTTATTGTGCATATTGAAACAAACACACCACATGTTTTCAGAGAGTTCTGTAGTTCACTTGAAGTTATTTGTGGGTTTTTCTTTGCATCCCAAACTATTTTCCTGACAGTTGTGGCTAAAATTGTATTTGTTCCACCTGACCGTGGTTTGGTTTAAAAAGAACCCCTCGTGTTCCACTTCTCAATTAGTGTTTGAACACTGCTGACTGCCATTCTTAATTGCTTAGATATCTTTTTATATCCCATTCCTGTTTTATACAGTTCAACTACCTACCTTTTGCTTTTTCCATGACTCAGAATTCAGAAACGTCCGTGCAGCACTGGATGAAAGATGCAAGGGTCTGTCAGGAGTCCAGAAACGCATTGACCTTTTATACACACACACCGGTCACCTTTAATAGCCATTCAAACCCCTTTGTGCCAACTTGTGTGCATGTTATCAGGCCAAAATTACCAGGATGTGTAAACTTTTCATCAGGGTCATTTCGGTAGTTTCTGTTGCCATTGTGAGTGAAAGAAATATGTTTGTCTCATCATTCATATTTTCTGAAAAATGGCCAAGAAATCATAAACTCTGCCAGGGTATGTAAACTTATAAGCAAAACTGTGTATACACATACACACTTTAACATAAAAAGGACAATTAAAAAAGAGCAAAAAATAAATAAAAATGATAATTAAAAAGTAAAGCAAATTGTTGCATAAGATCTGTTTTTACTGCTCATTACAATCGGCCAAAGAACAGAAAAAAAGCTTCAAGCTGTGGTTTAGTTAGCTGTATGTTTAAAATACATCTGACTGCGAACATGTTTTAATGCAAACAAGTTGAAAATGTTTGGTTACTGAAGACAGATGTGCCCCATGAGGACACTTCAGCAACTCAACACTGTAATGGGCAGGAGAGCTGTGGGTTTCACAAGTAATTGTCCGATTACATGCTTACTTGGCAAAATTTGCAGTGAAGTTGCTTACTATTCAGTTTTTATAGGTATTTTCCCAATAACATTTTACATTTAAAGTAAAGTAGCAACAAACGGAATAATGGGAACTTGCAAGCACTATGAAAACAAGAGACTGGCTGACCATCTAGAGATTGTAAGGCATAAAATATAAATCAAATAATTTTAATTAAAAAAAAATTGTTAACTGTATGGAATCTGTTATCCAGAGACGTAACAAGAAAGTTCCTGTATATGGAAAAAATGTTTTCCTACTTTTCTGTAACTGTATAACACACACAAAGATATTTCTCCCTTCAATAACCTGGGGCAGCTTAGTACTATGACTCACAATAAAGAGGGCTCAGATATATTATTATTTAGGAAACAAGGCAACAAAGGGAAAAGGGGATGTGTCTAACAGTAGTAATTTCAATATTTAAAGCAAACTTTGTTTTAATAATAAAAATGTTTTATTCCTTATGCTGCCAGCCTAGTAAATAAGCAGGAAGGTATATAATATTTACTTTTAATTTGTATTGTTTTTTTTTTTGTTCAGTTGCTTTCTAAGCAATGCCACCCTGCCTGCATGCCAGAGCTGAGGGAAGATGGATTCCATTAAGTAAAAGCTACACAAATCGTCTGCCCTTACTCAACATTTTTCAAAATGATTTTTCAGCAAAATAAAGGAGACATGGATGGATTGACGAGTTTGCTTTAAATATTAAAAATTTATTTAGTAGCTTTTTTGGTTTGTGGTGCTCAGATGCAGTTATCTTCCACTTTAAACCAGCATTAGTAAGATAGAATGCAACTACTATACTGGCTTTGCTTGTACACATATGGATACAAATCAGGCCAGCTGCATACTATATAAAAGCAGTGGATAACATAAAATTTAAAAATATTCAGTTAGTTAGTGGCTGTTTTATTAGGCAACGTTCCCATTTCGGTGATTCAAGATCATGTATGGCACGCCAAATGCAGTGTGATTTTGCTGCGATTGTCACACAGCAGAACGGGTGTTTAAAAGCACAAACGGGAACCTGCTAAATGATACGTGAACGGGGGCCTTATGGAAATACATTGCGCATTAATTAGACCACGCATATATATTTCCACTGACACTTAAATATCCATGCACTTTAGTAATCTGCAAGAGTGGAGATCATGAGTAGGAGCTGGTCCACACTAGGAATTGCACAAAACGTACTGTGAACATGCAAAGGTGGGATTCACATCAGGGGGGCCAGAATTTGAATAAACCACTGTTTCAACACACAAACTGACAACATGTATCTGTCCTTCCCCACTGAAAATTGTCATAATTACACTAGATCCATTGGGTATATTTTCCCTTCATTCTTTTTGAGGTTGTGGGTTTCATGTTTTTCTTATCCTCAGTTTTTTGCAAAAATGCGCTATTTAGATTTTTTGATTTGTTCACCCATACTATAACTGTAGATGTTGTATTTAGTGGATTTTCACCAATATTTATCTTCATGGTAACAAGTGTATGTAAATGTATGCCTTTTTGTCTCTTTGCGATACGAGTGTTGCTGGTGCAAGTGCAAACCAAAAATATTCTATAATGGTGAGTGTGCTGCAATCAGAAAAAAAGGGGCAAGACACCCAATGGTGTCTCGTCCTTAAAAATGAATGTGGTATGTGAATTGCGCTCCCCTGGTGGTTAATCTATCACCACCTACTTCTGGGCAATATTTCCCCAATATGTATTACCTCTGTTGACAATACACCAAACATGTATAAATTTACATGAATACATATTTGGTGTATTGAGGTAATACATATTGGGGTAAATATTGCCCAGAAGTAGGTGGTGATAGATTAACCACCAGGGGAGCGCAACATTTATACATATTTGGTGTATTGTCAACAGAGGTAATACATATTGGGAAAATATTGCCCAGAAGCACTGAGCTGGCCTATTGTCACTCACACAGTGCACAAAGGTCATCACAACGATCTGTCGGCCTTTGCTATTGGGTGCCAAGTGGCTGGGTTCTTTCCTGGTTGCCATGGCGCAATTGGGCTGCTGACACGGATCACATTGGTTGGCTGGTGATGTCAGGACGCCGCCTTGCGGGTGTCCAGCACCGCTGGCTGCCATTGGCATGCGGCATTCTTCCTGGGGGGGTTTGCCAGCGTGCGAGTGGCTCGGGGGGTCACACTCCTTGGTCAGCCCCTCCCTTTTCCCACACCTTGATGGCCTATTAACCCTTCCCTGCTCACCTCAAGCTCCATGAAACATGCTATACCTGGGGAGCTCATTACATGCTGCCCTTGTGAGTCTCCAGGCTCACATGATACACCATTACTGATAAGGTAACTCTCCAAGCTTTTTTCTCTGCAGGTATATATATATAATAAATAGAAATCAGATGCACTGTCAATATCCAACAGATAGAATATAATGGTTTATTCTCTGTTGTAGACTGGCCATCTCTATGTATTTAATAGGATGGCAACTGTCAAGTAAGCTGCGTTTTTGGTTTTTAAATGCAGCCCAAACACCTCACTGCTTTGATAAATCACCTCTTCCTCCCGTCAGTTCACCTATTTTAAACTATTTGGTTTTCTAGGTGAATATAGCAAATTGGTGTGTTCAGTCCTTCTTAGGTATCCCTCCAGGGTACTCTGGAGCTTCAAGTTTAGTCCCCCTTGGGTGTTTATCCTAAAGGCAGAGGTGGGAACCATGATGGGTTCTACACACTATAATGTTATTTACTCCAACCAAATTTTGTACTTTTACTATTCTACTTTATACCATTAGATTTATCTGCTGGCCTGTCTCCAGAAAAGCCATGCTCATTGGCCAGAAAGAACAGCAGAATAAAGAAGGACAAACAAAATAATTTCTGTGGTACCAGGAGTGCAGTACAGGGGATGGCTGGGACTGGTGTCTTGCAGGAACTTAGTCAGATGGACGTGCAGATAGGCAAGGTCAGGCAGAGACATGGTCAGCATACGGGCAAAGGATAGGTACAGGCAACAGGCAAAAACATGGTCAATAAACAGGCAAATCAGGAACACATATTTTAGCTATGCTGATCTGGCAAAATTGTGGCTGGTGAGGTGGTGATTGGAGAACTGAGACTGGCTGCAATATTAGGGACTATTTACACATGAACTTGTCAGAAAAACACCCCTCAACCACTACCCCTTTACCCCCAGCGGCTGGGGGTGTACACCTATCATGACTAAGATCCTTTGCTGATGTGGAAAGAATAATACCCCCTATATGCCCGCAGACTGTGACCAATTCAAGTGAATGGGGTTACTTCTGTGGGGTCCAAGTAGTTAAAATAGGTGGTGAGGAGACGATACAGTGCCCCAGCGCTGCCTGTCAAATGCTCTCAGAAGAGTGATCCGAACATGGATGGCTCTTCAGAGAGCATCACAAATGTGAACAAGTATTTTAGGGGACATGAGGGCTGCTTTGGCAGTGATCAGGAACACGGCTGTAATTGACTCTGTATCAAGTGACACAGCAGATGACAGTCCATGCAGCTGTGTGTCGCAGGGAGTATGCATAAGTGGGAGGATGTGATATGACATCTTTCCGCAACTGGACAGAACGCACCTGGCCGTATATACACATTGGCTGAGTGGAAAGTGGTTTACATTGACACCCACTGCAGATCACAACTGCAGTGCATTTTGAATGCAGTGCAGGAAATGTGCACAGATTCCCGCACCACATACTCGGGTGAATGGGGCCTAAATCTTCCAACACAGGAAGACTGTCTTTAAACAAACATCTTCTGAAGAACTCTTTATTGCTCATTGGTGTTTTATTCTCCATGACTGCTCAAACTTTTTGAAACTGCAGTAATCAGAAATTTGATTTCTTGTTACAAGTTTTCCAAATACCCTTGATGAGTAAAAATGTATAACAGATCTGATCAGATCTGTTTTACATCTAGAAGTGCCTTAAAAGCGTAAAAGAACATTCATCAGATCTGGTTGTTTACAGTTGGATTCAGGAATGTTTAAATGTCTGTACACCTTTTCTAATGTACCATATCGAGGTCAGCACGTTGGAAGAATCGACCAATCGCAAAGGATTTAACCAGCCAAGTCTACAGGTTTGTTTCTAAGACAAACCTGTGATGCAGAATTCCCCATCAGGACTCTATAAGCAAAACATGCAAGTTCACCTGAAAAGAAGCCATGTGTGTAGAACAATTTTTTTTTTTAAATAACCAGACTATGCATACAGGGTGGCCACATTTGAGTCGGTTTTGTTATAAAACCTAGAGTATGGAAAATCCAATTATAAGATGGAACATCTGCTTTTGTAAATTGTGCCTTAATACAACCACAAACCTAACCTGGTAGCACAATCTAAATATGTGTATATCAGACAGAAGACATGTTCATGTGAACCTTTACACTACGTACCTGGCAAGAGTTCTCTGTCAGCATTTTCTGTACACCCAGGGTATGGATAAAAAAGGTGTCCCTTTTCTAGGGGATATGGGAGAATCCTAAATGCTTTTTTTGGAGACAAAAAAAAAGTAAAGTTTTTATCAGTTAATAAACAAAACAAATATAAAAATATACTTAAACACGTAAAATATGTATTTCTCATTATTCTTACACTTAAAGATCTGTGTTTAAAAAAATAACCATGGGGTTGTCTTAAAGCAGAGTTCCACCAAAAAGTGGAATCAGAGGGGGGAGGGGAGCAGGTACCTGTTTTGATAGGTACCTGTCCCCACTTCCGTCAGACCTAGCCGTGGCAAGGTACGTCAGAAGTTCGCCCCCCTTTCTCCTTCCCCTCCGCCAGGCCATTCAGAAAGCACAGCAGTCTGCCGGTTTCCCCTACTGCACAGGTGTCAAACGCAAGGCCCGTGGGCCGAATCCGACCCTCCAGGCCATTTAATGTGGCCCTTGCACCTCTCTCCTGTATGTGTTGCTGCTGACTTTTAATTGTTGCGTGGAGGGAGGCTGGAGCACCGCTTTAAGCATTTGCACAGGCACAACTAATAATCACCATATTGTTTTATAATGTGATTATCTTTTTCTTTTACCAAAAATATGTAGAAGAATACGTATCGCCCTAAACTGAGAAAAAAAAATGTGTTTTTTTTTTTAAATTGGGATATTTATTATAGCAACAAGTAAAAAATATTGTATTTTTCTTCAAAATTGTCGCACTTTTTTGTTTATAGCGCAAAAAATAAAAACTGCACAGGCGATCAAATACCACCAAAAGAAAGCTCTACTTGTGGGGAAAAAAGGACGTCAATTTTGTTTGGGAGCCACGTCGCACAACCGCGCAATTGTCAGTTAAAGCGACGCAGTGCCGGAAGCTGAAATTTCACCTGGGCAGGTGTATGTGCCCAGTAAGCAAGTGGTTAAACATAGCCCCCATAGTATCTTGGATCAAAGTGCTCCATAAAGCTGGATGCTCTGGAAAACAAACATACCAGAGATACCAGCTGCTGTCTTACTATACTTGCGTGTTGGGTTTGCGGTAGCTTGTGATATGGCATTGCTGCAGGTTCTGACACTATCCTGCTGAGGTGGTAACTGGGAAAACCAAAAACAACAAAGCTGCAGCAGATCAAAGTTGTAACTTTATGATAAGCTCAACTGTGTATGTGCAGTCATATAGCTGAATCCAATTCTCAGATTAGGCACTTGTGTACATATGAAGAAAAGTATTACTGGCAGATCACTAGGTTAAAATAAGAAAAAAGAAAATCAATGTAGCCATTATTACATCTAATTCAAGAAAGCTCCAATTTCTATGTTTTTTGGTATCAGTCACATTTAATATGAATTTTTAGGAGTAGTTTCGATCCGTGCACTGAAAAAGGTTCTCTTATATGTGGTAACTGTGTACCTCATGTAAAACACAAGAAGCTGTACAAAGCAACTGAGTAAAACAGACCAGCAGTTATCATGTACTGCACCGGTATGCTAAGCTGCTTAGGTGTGAACGATCGCTCAGTACTGACCTTTCTGCATATGGCAAGCCTGGTGCAAAAAAAACAAGTACTTCACCTGTGAATATTACATTCATGCCGTGTACACACAATCGGAATTTCCGACAACAAAACCGTGGATTATTTTCCAAATGTTGGCTCAAACTTGTGTTGCATACATACAGTCACACAAATGTTGTCTGAAATTCCGAACGTCAAGAACGCGGTGACGTACAACACCAAGAAACGGCTCGTCGTAGCGAGCCAAGAAAAATTAAGTTCAATGATTCCGAGCTTGCATCGAACATTTGTTTTCGGAAATTCCGATCGTTTGTACATGGCATTAGAGTTCATCTGATGGCTCTTACTAACACCACTTTTATGTTTTAACCAAACAAGCAGAGCTGACCTCTGCACAACTGTCTTTGATCACTAGATGAATACATGTGCTTAAAAATTAAAGTTGATGTAAATAAATTGCATATGACCAATTTTAAGCATCTGTGTACAATGTTGGTGCATTAGCTGATAGTAAATCTCACCCATAGTGTTTAATGTACCCTAAAACTGGAGCACTCATAATCTGGCATGGCAGCCAATCAGCTTCTAACCTCAGTTTGTTTGAATGAAACTTTGGCAATAATACCTGGAAGCCAATTGGTTTCTCTGCAGAAGTGAGCCCAAATTTGTACTCTCTAGCTTTAGTAAATAAACCAGTTAACTGAATGACCTCACACATTGGGGAAGATATACTAAAACTAATGCACTCAGAATCTGGTGCAGCTGTGTATAATAGAAAATCAGCTTTTAATTTCAGCTTGTTCAATTAAGCTTTGACAAAAAATAAAATAAAAATGGAAGTGGATTGAAAACCATGCGCAGCCGCACCAGATTCTGCACTCTCCAGTTATAGTAAATCGCCTCCATTGTCTCACAACTCCTGAGAGAGCATAACAATGTCGGATAACAGAGTCTCCTGTTAAGAGCAATATAAAAAGCAATGGGACTTGTTAATTTGGAACTCATACGCACATTTAGGACATGGGAAGCAGTATATGGAATTAAAAAGTTAACAGTACAGCAGTTTTAGAACTTTAGGTGATATTTAACCCCTGAAATTCAAACAAAAATGTTCGACTGAGACAGATTTTTTTAAGGAAATAAATATACTGTAAATATATTTTAAAGTCAAACTATTATGGTGTTATCTGTCAATTTTAAGAATTTTTAAACAAATATTTTATGTTTTACAAATAAACTTTTAATGAATGCATACATGACAAAGGATTCCCAGAGCACTGAGTGTTGGATAAAAAAAAATTAACACTTGTTTTGAGGCTCTCTTTGAAACGTTGAACTGAACTTTCTGTATTTAGAGTGGAACATGTAACATGTTCCAGCAGCTGCAGGCTCCCCACCCCCCTCCCAATCACAGCGGGTTGGCATCTTCTCTTTATGCCCGCTGTCACTGTTTGAAAATAACATGGCTGTGCAGTCCCCTGTGAATGGGAAACTACAAGTCCTGACAGCCTTTGTGGCTGTCGGCTTGTAGTTTCAATGAACTGCTATGGCACTGTCGAGCGCTCTGGTAGTTCATTCATTCTTCCTGTCAACTTGTACCTCGTACGAGCAGACAGATAAACTGAGAAGTCTGCAGAAGTCTTCCATAACACCTGCAATCTGCTGATTGCGGATGCAATGCTTTACAGGCGCTAAGTGTGAAAAATCTGCGCTACCCCCGTGTACATAAAAAGTGCAAAAAGTGCAACAAATTTTAGATATCCGTGAGATTCTCCTACTGTATTAGAATTGTTTGATATATGTATGTAATGGTTAGGCCTCGAGGATGCCCGCTATTGTTTCAGACATTTGAGAGGCATGCAGGATTACTGGTATGAGGTTTTTTACACAGTAGATTCATATACTGAGTTATATTTAGTTTTTTAATATTATATTTAGTTTTTTAATATATATATTAATTTTAATGTTTATTAATGATTTTAAAGGTTCGTTATATAATCCGATTTGATGTGTATAAACAGTATGATTATTATAATGTATTACTCCTTGGCGATCGCGATTATTCATGGTTGCTGAGGAGGAATAGGCCATGTACCCTGGTGACCTGAAGGCGGATGTGCTCCTTTTTGGTTTCCGGTGTCTTTCTCCTGCAGATTCATAAAGTGTGGTGGGTGACGTCCAGATCCAGCCTCCTTTCCAAGTAGACGCCACATATGGAGAAACGCAGCGTCGGGTGGAGCCGGGGATCCTGATGTCACCACGCCCACAGCTGTCTGGCCTGAGCCGCGGCTGTGTGAATGTCCGTTTTTTAAACCTGTGCGGTTTCTAAAACATTTTCTTTTTGATGTCAGTTACCCAGCTATTTGATTAAAGGGTACATTTTTTACCAAAGTTACGGCACCAAGAAGTGTTTGTTTATTTTTCTTCTTCCTAACATAGTCCCCTGCATCGCTGTTTGAACCACTTTACTTTCACTGAGACGGTGAAGGATTTTTGCTAACATATACCCAGCTGATTGGTGGATTTAGCGACGGAAGGATGATCAGGAGGATTTTGTTTGGTATTGAGCCCATAAGATCTCCGTTATCGAGATCCAACCTATCTGGTAAGTGGTCACTTTGCACTTTATTATCCTGTGTCTGCAGCGTGGAAACAAAGGATGAAAATTTGTATCTTTTCTTCTTTTATCACCACCAAGCCTTAGGGGCTTTCTAGAGTTGGACTTTTTCTTTTTTATTCCAATTGGACTTTGTTGCTTCCCATGGACCCTTTTGTCTCTTATTTACTTTAGAGTATCTTTTAATCTTTTGCACTGTGTTTTGCAATATATTTGGTTGCGCATCTATTTTTACTTTTTACAATGCTTTGCAGGCTCCAAGTTAAAAAATAAATAAAAAAAAAGTGCAATTTTTTTTACCTGCATTTATTTTATTTTTTTCAAAAGGCAAACTTATCCTTTAACTGACAAAAATAGTTATTTTTTTATCTATAGATATTTAAAAAATGTACCTGTAATATATATATATACAAAAATGCTATACATTCTGTAAAGCCTGTTTAAATTGTATCTAAAACAGAGTTCTTTAGATTCTCAAATAAGTTCAAGGAAGAAAACTTAGGTTCTCCTAAGTAATAAAACTATAAGTAAAACTGAATGTGATGTTCTTAATAGTGAAATTATTCACACAGTAGACAACATATTTTCTGTTGATTGAAATACAAGCACAGTTTAAATACCACAGTATTTATGTTGAGCAATAACTGAACTATGAAAATCATAACTTCATGTGAAAACAAAATATAAAAAGGTTACACGTATGTCTAATTTTAAAAACAAACCTTCATTACCCAGATCCTACTGGGACAGATAAAGATAGGATGATGTCTTTGATCTCTGCTGAATGGTGCACTGACATAACTAAATTAGTATTCCCACTTCAAACAATAGCACAAGTGGTAGGGGCTCCTTTGAAATTAATACAGGCAGCAGAGCATTCCACTGGTGCTGACAATTTAATTAAGATGGGCAGGTTATGAACCTAAGCAATGAAGCAACAAACGGTACAGTATAATAACAAGCCATACTTACTGCCCTCCCATGTGCAGTGCAGTAAATTCAATGCGCCTTCTACCCGTTTCCAGTGTTGAAGATGGAAAAAGGCATATGCTACAGCCTCACTGTCTCCACGTTTCAATATATGCTCTGGTGGCATTATCAAGCTTTTCATTTCTAGCAAATACTAAAACAATAAAAACAGAAACAAATTTTTTATTAAATAGCTATAAAGTCTCTAAAGGTTTATTATCTAATTCAACACTTCTGGAAAGGCCTAGTAGGTTCATGTAAAGTTATTAATGGTCCAATTAATTTTCTTCCTAATGAGGAAAACTAAATGACCACTACTAAAGCTATATTGCAATTACCGTAATCAAATGCACTACCCTATTAAAAAAAAAATGCTCATTAGCGAAAACAATAGCAAAAATAACAGAAGTGGGACAATAGTGATAAAATGTAAAAACATAAAACGAATAATAAGCGATAATTAAAATAAATGTATAAAACATGTATAAAAGTATTTGCAACATTATTTTTTATGTTTTTGGGGTGCTTTTAATTGAAAGCACCCTAAATACCAGTATATTCATGCATATTTGTATCAATTCAAATAATTAGTGCCCTGTGTATATTTATGTGGTGAGGAGGCATAAATGTACAGTACACATACAAAAACATCAAATAATAGTATTATGCACCGTGCCAATATAGGAAGCTTTCCTGCTACGTCTAAAGGTGGCTATGTACCCAGTAATTTGTAACAGATTTAAGTGCGAGTGATCGCAAGCAAGTGATTCATCATCGAACAAAGCAACACACACAGTATTGTTCTGCAATGTAGGATTAACTAAAAATATAAATCACATTTACCATATATCAGTTATACATAAAGGGCCAGATTCAGGTAGGAGAGAGAATCTTTATTTTGGAATAACGTTTCTCATTTACGTTACTCCGCCGAAACTTTAGGAGCAAGTACTGTTATTCACATAGCACTTGCTCCTAAAGTTGCGGTGGCGTAGCGAAAATGAGCCGGCGGAATTCAAATTGGGCGGGTAGGGGGCGTGTATTATTTAAACTAGGCACGATCCCGCGGCGAACGTACTGCGCATGCGTCGACTGTCAGTGCGCATGCTCCAAATTCTGTCAGTGAACGTCAATCCCCATTCACGGACGTTTCACGCAAACGACGTGAATTTTTTTAAATTCGACGCGATGACGACGACCATACTTAACATAGGATACTCCACCTAGGGGGCATGTTTTTCTTTACGCCACGTATCGTTACGGAAACGTCGGAAATCACTGCGTCGGGCCCGAGTACGATCGTGAATTGCCGATTCTCGCTGATTAACATATTCTCGGCGTTAATCAGCGGGAACGCCCCGAGCGACATTTTTAAAATTGCAGTTCCGATACGACGGCGAAATACAATTACGCCGCTCGTATAGGAACTCCAACCTGGCGTTTCTTATTTTCTGCTTACAGAAAACAGAAACGCTGGCTCAAAGTGAGTTATGCTGGCGTATCACTGATACTCCAGAGTAACTCTACCTGAATCTGGCCCATAATCTATTTAAATAGGATCATTAAATTGACCTGTTTTTTTTTTTTTTAATACATTTCCTTAACGCATGGAGATATTTGTTAGATTAATCAGTAGCAATCGACGAAATACAGCCACAGCTGATCCGTTTGAATCAGCTACAATTAATCCAGATCTCACTAAATCAATAAATGGAGGATCTTTGGATTTTATTCAATTCAACTATTATGGTCACGTTAAATGACCGATTGTATGATCATATCGATACAAGGCGGTCAGCTTAAAGGGGTTGTAAAGGTACAATTTTTTTTCCTAAATAGCTTCCTATACCTTAGTGCAGTCCTCCTTCACTTACCTCATCCTTTGATTTTCCTTTTAACCACTTGAGGCCCGCGCTATAGCCGAATGATGGCTACAGCGCGGACCTGAATTTCCAAGCCCTTTGGGCGTTCCCCCGTGCAAGCTCCAGAGCGCGCAGCGGGGAAATTCTGTGTTGCCCGTGTCCCTTGGACACAGCCAATCACAGATCGCAGCGAACAGCCAATCAGAGTGGCCGTTTGCTATGCGACTTGCGCGGCCAATGAGAGATGATCTCATATGTAAACATATGAGATCATCTCTCATTGCCGGCTCACACAGAGACAGAGTCCAGTCTCTGGAGAGGAGACCGATCTGTGTCCCTTGTACATAGGGACAAAGATCGGTCACCTCCCCCAGTCACCCCCCTCCCCCTCACAGTTAGAACACTATGCAGGGAATACATTTAACCCCTTCCCTGCCCCCTAGTGTTAATCCCTTGAATGCCAGTCACATTTATACAGTAATTAGTGCATTTTTATAGCACTGATCGCAGTATAAATGTGAATGGCGCCAAAAATGTGTCAAAAGTGTCCGATGCGTCCGCCATAATGTCGCAGTCCCAATAAAAATCACAGATCGCCGCCATTTCTAGTAAAAAAAATAAAAATAATAAAAATAATTCTGTCCCCTATTTTGTAGGCGCTATAACTTTTGCGCAAACCAGTCGCTTTCTGCAATTTTTTATTTTTTTTACCAAAAATATGTAGAATACGTATCGGCCTAAACTGAGAAAAAATGTTTTATTTTTTTTTAAATTGGGCTATTTATTATAGCAACAAGTAAAAAATATTGTATTTTTTTTTCAAAATTGTCGCTCTTTTTTGTTTATAGCGCAAAAAATAAAAACCGCACAGGCAATCAAATACCACCAAAAGAAAGCTCTACTTGTGGGGAAAAAAAGACGTACATTTTGTTTGGGAGCCATGTCACACGACTGCGCAATTGTCAGTTAGGCTGCATTCACACCTTAGCGTAGGCGATTTGCGGAGTTTAGTACTGCGATTTGCAGCGACAAATTGTGAAGTTTTTTACCGCGATTTGCGGCGACAAAGCGAGTTGTTTTAAAACCGCGGTTTTGTACAGGTCATTGTCGGCTATCGGAAACGCCCAAGCTGCCCGATACACGCATCAAAAAAGGGTCCGGGACTTGTTTGAAATTCGGCGTTCTTTCGACGTACGACGTTTTGCGTTAGATGTGAACCATCTCCATAGAGAATAATGTTATTTTTCCCCTCTAGCGTCTTTGAGCATTGCGCTTCAGGCGACAAAATGCCTAGGTGTAAATGCAGCCTTAAAGAGACGCAGTGCCGGAAGCTGGAATTTCACCTGGGCAGGAGGGGGGTATATGTAAGCAAGTGGTTAAATGTACTTATTTCTTCTGAGAAATCCTCACTTCCTGTTCTTCTGTCTGTAACTCCACGCAGAAATGTAAGGCTTTCTCCCTGGTGTGGAGTGTCGTGTTCTCCCCTCCCTTGGACTACAGGAGAGTCAGGACATCCACTAACACACAGCTCCTTTCTCTATCTGCAACGTAAGGGCATCCTGACTTTCCTTTAGTCCAAGGGAGGGGGCGAGAACGACACTCCACACCAGGGAGAAAGCCTTGAATTACTGTGTGGAGTTACAGACAGAAGAACAGGAAGTGAGGATTTCTCAGAAGAAATAAGGACATTTAACCACTTGCTTACTGGGCACATATACCCCCCTCCTGCCCAGGTGAAATTCCAGCTTCCGGCACTGCGTCGCTTTAAGGCTGCATTTACACCTAGGCATTTTGTCGCCTGAAGCGAAATGCTCAAAGACGCTAGAGGGGAAAAATAACATTATTCGCTATGGAGATGGTTCACATCTAACGCAAAACAGTAACATGTACCTTTACAACCACTTATCTTTTTCTCCTGTTCTCCTGGCTGCTGTATAGACTAGAACTCTATGAAAAAGGTTTCTAGCAACTAGAAATTGCTGTTAAGCCCCGTACACATGGTTAGACCTTTGTCCAACCAAAATCACATTGGAATTCCATCGGAGTAAAAGAGAACATGTTCTCTATCTAATTTCCGATGGGGCATACACACGGTGAGAATTTCCAATGAAAAAAATCAGTCTAAATTTTTCCATTGGAAATTCCGATTGTGTGTACGGGGCATAACACTTCTTTTAAATTGGTATACCATCTTAACTGACATATATTTTGTTCACTATAAATAGTAAATAAAAAGAAAAGGAATGGTTAGATGTACACCACTGTGGAAAAGTATTAGCCAGGTGTAAAAAAATGTTGTAAATTAAGAAAACTTTCTGAAAAAGTGTTAATAGTTTATGTTTATCAATTAACAAAAGGGAAATTAAATGAACAGAAGAGAAAACATCTTGAGGAACTAACCACAGATCTTCTGTTGATATAGGCTGCCTCAAATCTGTATGTCTTTTCATGTAATTCATGACAGACTTGATGTGATCAGGGCTCTGTGAGGGCCAAATCATCACTTCCAGATCTCCATGTTCCTCTTTATGCTATCGGCTGCATGTTTGGGGTCATTGTCCTGCTGCAGAATAAATTCCGGCCCAATCACATGCCTCCCTGATGGTATGGAAAGATGAATAAGCATCTGCGTGTATGTCGCAGCATTGAGGACACCATTGATCCTGACCAAATATCCAACTCAGTTTGCAGAAATGCAGCCCCAAGCTTGCAAGTAACCTTTACCATGCATCAGTCTTGCCTACAGACACTAATTCTTGTATCGTTCTCCAGCCCTTCAGCGAACAAACTGGTCTCCTGCTACACTCAAAACACCTGCTGCCATTTTTCTGCACCCCAGTTCTTGTTTTTGTGCATAGTTGAGTCGCTTAGCCTTGTTTCCATGTCAGAGGTATAGCTTTTTGTCCACAATTCTTCTGTGAAGACCAGACTTCTCCAGACAGTAAACTAGTGTACCTGGGTCCCACTGGTTTTCGCCAGTTCTGTGCTCTGATGGCCCTGCTGGACATTTTCGGATGATGAAGGGAAGTAAACATGAGGTGTCTCATCTGCTGCAATAAGTTTACTTGGTTGACTACTACGCCTACAGTCCTCAATGCTGCCTGTATCCTTGTGCTTTTTCAAAAAAGCATGAACAGCACCATCTTGAAACCCCAATCTGCTTTGAAATCTTTGTCTGTGAGAGACCTTGCTGACATAGTCTTGTTGCTGTGCTCAGTCTTGCAAAGGTGTATTATGACCTGTGACATAAAACTGTCTTCACCACCTCACCTTAGTAGCAGAGTTTGTCTGTTGCTCACCCAGTTTTAAGCCTATTACACAGCTGTTTCTGTTTCAGTTAATACCTGTGTTGTTTCAACACGCATATGAAAATTAATGATCATTAGCACCTGCTTGGTGTAATTGGTTAATCATACACATGGCTTTAATCCTACAAAATCCCTTTTCAAGTGTACGAATTGATGCTGGTTTAAAACCAAAGGATAGTCACACCAAATATTGATTTGATTTGTCTTCTGTTTTATCACTTTGCATTCTGTAAACTAATGAAAAATAAACTATTAAAATATACATTTTTTTAAAGCATTCTTACTTTACAGCATTTCTTCACACCTGTCTAAAACATATGTACAGTGCTGTATCTGCTGGCTACCTCCCCTCTCCCCTTCCCCCTAAGATTTTAGCTTCTAAGTGCAAAGACATGCATGCCCATATGAAAAGTGTAACATATGCTATAGTCTGTTAATAAAAAAATGTAGGGTGTACAGATTATACATCTGACTACCATCTTGTGTTTAGGGCTATTTTAAGAAACATGTGTGATAGCTTTTTTCATATGTATTAAAAGTAATCCAATAGATTTGCCAAAACCCTTTTATTCAAAAGCTGTTAAAGCATCCTATATGGTATCTCACAAATCAAATTCCATATTTGCGTGACAAGATATGGCTATGTTGGAAGGACTTAACAAAGGCCAAGTTAAACCCATGAGGTGAAATGTCCTTGAGTACATGAGAGGTTTTCCCACAGAGGATCCATGCAGACCATCATTGGGGTGTTAAACAAAGAGGATTACAGAGGATTAGCTGACATATCACCCTCCAGCATGATTGCCTAGGGCAAACACACAAAGAATCACTCATGCAAAAAACACGCTTTGCTTGACCAGAACCCAAACTCATCAGTGTTACCTAAAGATTAGAGAAAGTTAAGATACTTTTTCAGATAAGTAAATAATCTTCTGATTTGTTCTGTATAAGTAAGTCCAGGTATTTAGAAAGTATGTGTTAAGGAAAGCAGTTAATAAAATGATCAAAGAAATCCAATTGTAACACAGGAAATAGATTTAGAAATGCCAGCGCTTGTATAACAATAGTTCATTTGTACAAAGGGTATACACATCAATTTAACAATTAACAATTTATGTAAAACACATGCACATATGACTCAGTTATGACTATGGAGCAGTGTTCCGGGCAAAAAAAATAAAAAAAAAACCAACTGCTACACATACTGCAGCTGCTGACTTTTAATAATCAGACACTAACCTGTCCTGGAGTCCAGCGATGTCGGCACCCACAGTTGATATCAGGTGCTGCCACCACCATTGCAGGTAGGGGTACCTGGCAGTGTAGCCTTTTGGCTTCACGCCAGGAACCCTACTGCGCATGCGCAAGGCCTGCTCCTCTCTTCTACTGGTCTGGCAGCCAGGGGAGAAGGAGAGAACCCCCGCCAGAAGTGGGAAAGGTCCCCCCGAAAGGTGTCAATTGTGGCACCAGAGGGGGGGGGGGGAATACAATGAGCGGAAGTTCCACTTTTGGGTGGAACTCTGCTTTAAGTGTGATTTGTTCATTTTAGGATACCTTTTTTGCTTACAACGTACATTTGAATTTGTATTGAATGTATATTCTTCCATTATTAAAGTGGAGTTTTCATCCCAAATTATTTTTTTTCATTATTGTGCTCATTAGACCTAAAAAAGGAAAAGAGAAAAAAAAATGTGTTGTTTTTTTTTACTCATCTGGAAATGCCTGTTCCTATGCTGTTCCACGACATCTGCCTTTGGAAACACCTAGGATTCTGACATCATCTCCCTCTAATGCTCCTGGGAAATGTGTGTCATCATTTCCCAGGATGCAGTGCGTTGCCCAATTATCATTCCCTATCCAAGACTTCCAGGAAGTAAGTGCTTGTTGGCTTCACAATGCCCACAAGCAAAATGACAACTGTGTAGACATAGTTTTATACACTATCTTTTTTGAATAACTATGCGGAGTAAGTGACCGAATTTATATTATAAAAATGCATGATAAAAGGAGATACAACTCCGCTTTAAGCCTGCCGTACCTGGATCAAAATTCGAATTTTGAACCAGGTATGGGCAAGGCTGGTTGTACAAAAGTCGATCTATTGTTATATATTATATATTTTTTTAAAGCAAAGGCCCTAAAATGGTGGGTGTTGCATTTTTTTTCCACAAAGTATTTGCGCAGCGATTTTTCAAACACATTTTTTTGGGAAAAAATACACTTTTTTTTTTTAAAGCACTAAAACACACTATATTGCCCAATGTATTGATGAAATAAAAAAAGATGATCTTAGGCCGAGTACATGGATACCAAACACGACATACTTTAAAACTGCGCACAAATGCACAGTGGTGACAAACTACATACATTTTTAAAAACATTTAAAAGCCTTTACAGGTTACCACATTAGGTTTACAGAGGAGGTCTACTGCTAAAATTACTGCCCTCGATCTGCCTTTCGCGGTGATACCTCACATGCATGGTACAATTGCTGTTAACATATGACTCCAGACCGACGCTTGTGTTCGCCTTTGCGCAAGAGCAGGGGGGGACAGGGATGTTTTTTTTTTATATTTATTTAGCTTTTTTTATTTTATTTGTAAACTGTTCCTTCCATTTTATTATTTTTTTTACCATTTTTATTGTTATCTCAGGGAATGTAAATATCCCTTATGATAGCAATAGTTAGTGACAGGTACTCTTTTTTTTTTAAATGGGGTCTATTAGACCCTAGATCTTTCCTCTGCCCTCAAAGCATCTTGAGGGCAGCAAGATCGGTGTGATAAAATGCTTTCCCAATGGCGCTGTTTATATTTGGGGGGGGGACATTCCCTCCCACTGAATGTAAAAGCAGTCTAGAGGCTAATTAGCCGCTAGGACTGCTTTTACATGAAAGCCGATCGCTGGCTGAAATAATACCAAGATGATACCTAAACCTGCAGGCATCATTCTGGTATAACCAAAGTCCAGCAACATACCAGTACGTTGATGGTTCTTGTTGGACATGTATTGTAATCTTTTTTTCATGCAGCCTGTTGGCTGAACGAAAAAAAGATTGATCGGTGAGTATTCCCACCATTAGAATACCTCCCTTCATCCACCCACGTCTAATGAAGGGCAGGCATACATGCACCATTTATATTCCGAACCATGGGGCATCCTCCCGCAAAAAAGTTATGCCGCGTACACACGGTCAGACTTTTCCACGGGCAAGCCTCCGTAGGAGTGTCAAACGTATGTACGAGGCATTATGAGCAAAATCGTTCCTCCGCCCCATGTTTCGGCTTATATGCTCCTACAGCGTTCGAGTCGCGGCTTTATATATCGTGGGAGTAAACACTGTTGCTGTCAGGCTAAATAAATCTGCGCTGCAACTGAATGGCGTACCTGCTAAGCAAATGATGGTTTACATTAAAACAAAGTGACATTACAGTATATCAGTAAGACCATACCATACCTGCAAAGCAAATAGGAAAAAAAAAAACATAGTAAAAAATAAAACATTTTTTAACGCAACCTGTGCTAAAATATATATATGCTGAAGCATGGGGGTATCCTCCCACAAAAAAGTTATGCCGTGTACACACGGTCGGACTTTTCCACTGGAAAACCTCCGTAGGAATGTCGACCGTATGTACACGGCATTAGGAGCAAAATCGCTCCTCCGTCTCTAATGCCCCCATGCTTCGGCATATATGCTCCTACAGCACTGGAGTCACGGCTTTATATATCGTGGGAGCAAACGCTGTTGTTGTCAAGATAATTAAGTCCACGCAAAAGCTGAATGGCGTACCTGAAAACAGTAAAGTAAATTACATACCTGAAAAGAAAGCATGAAAAAAGAAACAATAAAACTTTGCAGAATAGAATACAGTAAAAAAGAGCAGAACAATAGAGAGAGAATAGAGAGGGAGAGAACAATAAAACGAAAACTATTTTTTTTTTTGTGTGTTTTTACTTTTTTACTTAGAAAACGCTTAAAAAAAAAAACTGTTAGCGATCGCAGGGATCAGGCCTGTCTCTGCTAACGCTGTAGTTATGTGTGTTTTGTAAGTGACAGTGATCGATCTAGTATAGATCTGATCAGATCAGGTATCGACCCGTTTAGATACTATAGCACTAAGGGGGGTGTATGCTTTGTGTGTGGGTGTAAGCATTACTGGCACTAACCTAGGGCGATGCAGACCCTGACTGATGCTAAAATTTAATTGATATCACCGGCAGGGCGATCAGGGGGTTAAACCTTCAATGGGTTATATACGGCGGGTGCCCTGATGCTATAAACAGCAAACTAACTAACCAGAGTCAACCGTAACACCTATACGGTGATCACTGGTGAAAGGGTTAACTAGGGGGCAATCAGGAGGTTAAAACCTTTGTTAGGAAATATGAGGGTACCCGACGCTTTATAAAAACCTAGTGGCGAACCTAAACAACTAACTGGCTAACCAGTGTCACCAGTGACACTCATACGGTGATCTCTGGTGAAAGGGTTAACTCTAGGGGCAATCAGGGGTTAGAACCTTTATTTCAAATATTTATGGGGGTACCTAACCCTATAAAACCCTGGCAGCGAAACTCAGAAAATAACTAGCTACCTAGCGGCACCAGTGACACTAATACAGCGATCAGAAAAACGATTGCTTAGTGGCACTGGCAATAGGAGGTGAAAGGGTTAACTAGGGGGGTGATCAAGGTGTTAAACATTTATTAGGGGGGTAGGGGGCTACCCTGAACCTAAAGGGGCCTAACACTAACTGCCCTGCAACTTTTTACTGTCACAAATGACACTAAATGCAGTGATCAGTAAATAAATGATCACTGCAATCAGTGACACTGTGACAGGGGGCTGGGGGGCAGGGCCAGATTAAGAACATCATTGGCCTGGTGCTGAGGATTTTAGTGGGGCCTTTTATAAATAAATAAATGCGTGGGAATCACAGCGCAGCAATGGAGGGCCCAGTCTGAAAATGTCGTGTACCATAATGTGCTAATATGCTGTGCATACTTGTACATTGTGGCATAACCTACCCCAGGGCCTCTAAAAAGTAGTAATGTCAGGAAAGTTTACTACCGCTTTAATATCACAGGATCCCAGAAACCTCTCATGGGGACCCCTACTGACCCAGTGGCCCTTGGGCAGTGCATAAGTGCATAGTTGCCAACATTTAAAAAATAATTTCAGGGACTATATTTAGAGTAGCTGAGATCCCCTATGTTTCTCTGTACATCACAGTAGTAATTACAAAATTAAAAAAGTTCTAATAATGGAACAGAACAAATATGAGAACTGAGATTTCCTTTAGTTGAACTAACAAAAGTGTGTCCATTCTAGAGCTGGTAACATGGAGGGTATTCCGTATCATTTTAAAGAACTGTTTTTGCGGGTAAGCGACATAGGGGAGGAGTACGGATGGTATATAAGTGAGAAGTATGTGCAGGTGAGTGAGAGGAATGTGGAGGGTCTAACATTGGGCACTATGTACAGGAGAAGAGTGCAAAGGGTACGGCAAAAGGCACAATGTACAGGAGAGGAGTGTGGAGGGTATGACAGTGGGCATCATGTACAGGAGAGAAGTGTGGAGGGGATGACAGTGAGCAGTATGTACAGGAGAGAAGCGTGGAGGGTACGACAGTGGGCAGTATGTACAGGAGAGACGTGTATGACAGCAGGCACTATGTACAGGAGAGGAGTGTGGAGGGTATGACAGTGGGCAGTATGTACAGGAGAGGAGAGTGGATGGTATGATAGTGGGCACTATGTATAGGAGAGGAGTGTGGAGGGTATGACAGTGGGCATCATGTACAGGAGAGAAGCGTGGAGGGTACGACAGTGGGCTGTATGTACAGGAGAGACGTGTATGACAGCAGGCACTATGTACAGGAGAGGAGTGTGGAGGGTATGACAGTGGGCAGTATGTACAGGAGAGGAGAGTGGATGGTATGATAGTGGGCACTATGTATAGGAGAGGAGTGTGGAGGGTATGACAGTGGGCATCATGTACAGGAGAGAAGCGTGGAGGGTACGACAGTGGGCTGTATGTACAGGAGAGACGTGTATGATAGCAGGCACTATGTACAGGAGAGGAGTGTGGAGGGTATGACAGTGGGCAGTATGTACAGGAGAGGAGAGTGGATGGTATGATAGTGGGCACTATGTATAGGAGAGGAGTGTGGAGGGTATGATAGTGGGCACTATGTATAGGAGAGGAGTGTGGAGGGTATGACAGTGGGCAGCATGTACAGGAGAGGAGTGTGGACAGTATGATAGTGGGCACACGCACACGGGCTGCCGGCGGCGCGCGCACCCCCAAAAATGCGGACTTATAGCTACGGGCTCTCGCCCAGAAGAGCCACCGTCTCACCGTATAATGACGGTGGGCGGTCGGCTAGTGGTTAAAGTCCAACATTTGTTTAAGTTAAAAAGCAATATTTTTTGCTAGAAAATTACTTGGAACTGCCAAACATCATTATATATATTTTAGCAGAGACAAACATGCTGCAATATTTTATGTCACACTGCATTTGCCCACTTCAATGAATAATAAAAAACATAAAAACAAAACAGTAAAGTTAGCCCATTTTTTTTTTTTTTTTTTTTAACGTGAAAGATGATGTTATGCCGCACGAATCGTGATCTATCATCTAAGAAAAAAAATTGCAGTTGTCATTTTAGCCAGAATCGTGCAGCTCTACGCTGTGTGCAACATAAAAACTTACAAAGACCACCACAGAGTTATTTTCTAGCAAAAAACAAATGATGATTTTTTCTCAGTCTGCTGCAGTGTGTCAGTTTGTATTTATAATGGCCGCTCTGTATGTAGCTTCTGACAGGCTGTGCAAGCAGGCCCGTATCTCCGGAACTATAAATGATAGCTATCCCATATTTTGACCGGTTGTTTGGTAGGTCTTTAACTGCCTTCCCCCCCAATGTGGAGTTTCTGTGACCTCTGGTCGTCGAGCTACAACCCCCGAAGTGGATTTTTTTTTTTTTAGATTTATTTTTTTGGGCAAATGGGCCTATATCGAGAAAGGGACCTGAAGCTGCAGCTCCAACAGCCCCTATGTTAATCCGGCCCTGGGGGGGGGGTGATCGGGGGGGGTTAAGTGTGCCTATGTGTCACTGTACTGTTAGGTGCAACTTACTTGTGAAGTCTTCTCCGGCAGGAGGAGAGATGACATCACTTCCTCTGCCTGTGTTTACATTACACAGGCAGAGGCGGAAGGTGATTCACTGGGAGCGATCGTGAGGGGGTGGCCAGAAACGAACAGCCGCCCCCTCATCCCGGATCGCTTTGACAGAAAACCGGACCGCCGCAAGTACCGGGGGGGTCCCGATCGGACCCCTGACCAACGTTAAGGCAGGCACGTACAGGTACGTTGATGTGCCTGTTCGTGCCATTCTGCCAACGTATATATGTACATGCGGCGGTCCTTAAGTGGTTAAACTGTATATGAATTATAACATGAATATGTTTTTTTACGTAAATGGTTTGTCCAAATGTGATGAAAAATCTATTGGTAGGCAGTACCTGCCTAGATTTACACTGTAACGATGCAGGAACCAGCGCCTATTACCACTTCACAACTCTCCCGCAGGCAGTTCACACTGCCTCTGCGAACTGCTGCCGGTGTCAATACAATGTTAATGACATCCCCAGATCGGTTGACAGATCGCAGTGCGAACTGTGGATTTGGACAGGATTCAGGACAGGATTCAGATCGCATGGGTAAGAACAGGAGATTTGCATCATGGATGTGCAGCCAACAAATCTGTAGCAACTGTGCGATGCTATCATGTCAATATGGACCAAAATCAAAGAGGAATGTTTCCAATACCTTTTTTAATCCATGCTACAAAGGAAATATAGCAGTTCTGAAGGAAAAAGGGGGTTAACCAAATACAAACAAGCGGACGGTGAGTGTATGTCTGTTTTCTATTTTCATGGTATTCATGGAATAAACACACAGACCAGCGGCTCAGGAGAAAACCTGCTCGGGTGCCCCCATAGCAAGCAGCTTGCTATAAGGGCACTTGGCAGTGGGGAGGGGCCTGGAGCACCGGCGGGAGACTTGAGAAGAGGAGGATCGGGGCTGCTCTGTACAAAACCACTGTACAGAACAAGTATAACATGGCTTTAATATCACTTTCATTAGTTATGTGTTTGATGTTTTGTTATAGGCAGGCTGTCATTTCACGGTCCATTGCTATGCATGATTTTATCTTGGTTTGTATTTTACTATAATTGTATCATACTAACTTCCATTCCTACCCTAACAAGTATAATATGGTGGGATTTGTCATCTATCCTTATTTGCACTGGGGTGGATAACTGTATAGGGTGAATGGTACTGTCTACAAATTGCATTTCATCACATTTAGACCAACCATTTATGTAAACAACAATATTCATGTTACAATTCATGTACTGTTTAATTGGAAAACCTTGCCTGATGTCCCAACTTCCTTAAGGAAATATAATAAGGTGTAACAACGAGGTGGAGAGACGTGGGAGTGACATCACACTCTCCACCTTGTCAAATCAGAGAGCGCTTTCATTTAGAAAGTACAAAGCTGAGCGGCCGACCTGCTGTATTCTCAATACATCAGGCCGGCAACAGAGTGTGGGACAGAGAAGCAAATGGAGATCACTGAAGTAGCTGCCTTGACTTCAGTGATTTTCAGCTTTCAGGGGCATCAGCCAGGTATGGCATTTACATTTTTGTCCTTTCTTTCACAGAAATAGAGCTTTCTTTCGGTATTTGATCAGCACTGGGCTTTTTTAATTTGTTGCGCTATAAATTAAAGACTTGTAAAAAAATAAATAAATAACTAAACTAATTTTCTTAATTTTAGTTATAACATTTTGTAACTGTCCGACGGACAGTTTCAGAAGACAAATCCGATCATGTGTACGGGCGAGCAGACAGGTTTTTCCAGCAGACAAAGTTTTAAACTTTTAGGGCTCTTTCACACATCCGTTCAGTTTTTAAGATAATTTTTTTCCCCTTCAGTTGATCCGTTTTTCATCCGTTTTTCGTCCGTTCCGTTTTTTTTGATGGAAGAAAAATAGGGTTTTCTTCCGTCCAAAAAAACGGAGCTTACCGCAGACGGATGTTAACGGACGTTTAGCAGATGCTCATCCGCTAACGGATGCTAACCCATAGGGAAGCATTGAGGTCCGTTAACGGACGTCCAAAAAAAACGGACGGACGAACTGAACGGACGTGTGAAAGGGCCCTTAGGTGTTCTAGGAACATAAATTACACAATTAATTTCTTGACTACCCATTAAACTTTTCAAGGTCCTGGAGCACCTTGACTATGGAATAGCACAAAAAATTATCCCATTTTGGAAATTAAAACACCCCAACGTATAATCTATGAGACATAATGAGTCTTTTGAACTTGTGATTTTTTTTCCACAAGCTTTTAGAAAATTAAAAAATAAAATTAAAATGTTTTCTTTTTACACAACGTTGTCCATTTATAAGATATTTATATCACTTAGAATGTACATAGCAAAAATTACACCCCGAAATACATTCTGCTACTCCTCCTGAGTATGGCAATACCATATACAGTACAGACCAAAAGTTTGGACACACCTTCTCATTCCAAGAGTTTTCTTTATTTTCATGACTATGAAATTGTAGAGTAACACTGAAGGCATCAAAACTATGAATTAACACATGTGGAATTATATACATAACAAAAAAGTGTGAAACAACTGAAAATATGTCATATTCTAGGTTCTTCAAAGTAGCCACCTTTTGCTTTGATTACTGCTTTGCACACTCTTGGCATTCTCTTGATGAGCTTCAAGAGGTAGTCACCTGAAATGGTCTTCCAACAGTCTTGAAGGAGTTCCCAGAGATGCTTAGCACTTGTTGGCCCTTTTGCCTTCACTCTGCAGTCCAGCTCACCCCAAACCATCTCGATTGGGTTTAGGTCCGGTGACTGTGGAGGCCAGGTCATCTGGCGCAGCACCCCATCACTCTACTACTTGGTCAAATAGCCCTTACACAGCCTGGCGGTGTGTTTTGGGTCATTGTCCTGTTAAAAAATAAATGATGGTCCAACTAAACGCAAACCGGATGGAATAGCATGCCGCTGCAAGATGCTGTGGTAGCCATGCTGGTTCAGTATGCCTTCAATTTTGAATAAATCCCCAACAGTGTCACCAGCAAAGCACCCCCACACCATCACACCTCCGTCTCCATGCTTCACGGTGGGAACCAGGCATGTAAAGTCCATCCGTTCACCTTTTCTGCGTCGCACAAAGACACGGTGGTTGGAACCAAAGATGTCAAATTTGGATTCATCAGACCAAAGCACAGATTTACACTGGTTTAATGTCCATTCCTTGTGTTCTTTAGCCCAAACAAGTCTCTTGTGATTGTTGCCTTTCTTTAGCAGTGGTTTCCTAGCAGATATTCTACCATGAAGGCCTGATTCACACAGTCTCCTCTTAACAGTTGTTCTAGAGATGTGTCTGCTGCAAAAGGTGGCTACTTTGAAGAACCTAGAATATGACATATAATTCCACATGTGTTAATTCATAGTTTTGATGCCTTCAGTGTTCAAATTTCACGTCAGATGTTTACACCCGTTTTAATTGATAGTGACTTAGATGCACAGGTAGCTGAATAACTCCAGATTTTTGGAGTAAATAAACTTCCTTCTATATTTCTGGCACATCAACAGTTATTGTTCTGTACTTGTAATGTATTCAAAGCAATGCAAAATGAGGAGATGCGTATGTATTACAGGAAAAAAAAAAAAAACATACCAGTATTTTTTTTTTGCTTTAAAATAGGTTTTAATCCTTTCACTACCAATACAATTTGTCAGACTTTGACAGAAGTGGGATTGCAAAATGCACATAAATCCTACTTTTGACTTTCAGACTAAAGTGATCAGGCAGTTTGTTTCTACAGTCCCCAGAAGCACATTCGGCAGGCTAAATGGAAGGGCAGCACAATAGCATTGTGTATGTGTATATATATATATATATATATATATATATATATATATATATATAAACAGGCTCACTCTTTCATGCTCTACCAATACCCGTTACTGCTTTATGATTGTTATATTTAAAGAAATTGCTGTTAAATAAAAAGTAAAATTGCACTTGTTGGACATTATAAACCTAAGCAACAAGTACACACATATTATTCACTGTAATGCTGTAATCACAAAAAAACTCATGTTGCTCTGCAAACCTCCATCATTTTAACATTCCCCTTTTTAATAGTCGTCCAGAAAAATAACAGGTAATATTGCATAATCCATTGACATATGTGGGCTGACAAACACTAAAGTCATAAAATAAAGGTTGGGAGATGGAGAATGCGTGTGCAAAGTTCAATAGTTCAGGTTGCTTTTCTTGATTTACTGCCCAAACCTATATTTTATATACTAAATTACAGCACTCTCTCCCAGCATGGGAGAACAGCAGATTTCTCATGAAATTATCATCCGTTTTCTTGGACTTACATGGGTGGTGACATCATCTGATTAATTCCACTGCACTTTTTTTTTTCTTTTTAAGAGTAAGACAGGGACGCCACCAAGGTCGAGGACAACATTTTCATGTTATCGAACACATTTCAGTTGCAAGAAATTCCAAACTATTTTATTTATTTTTTTCTTCCCAAACTCTGATCCATCTTCTTCTCATGAAGGCAGGAGTATAAATATGCATACTTAGATTGCCCAGTTCTACATGTTTATTTTCGTGTAGATTCTGTGGCGATCTTCATACAGTTTACTGGTTTAGCAATTTCTCTATAATAGTGGTCACCAAACAGTGGTCCGTGGACCACTGATGGTCCACAAGAAAATTTTGGTGGGCCCCAGGGGTTCTGCCACAAATCAACAATGTGGCGGATGTATACCCCCCCCCCCCAATGTTGTTCTCAATGCACGCTGACAGTCAATAGTGTCTGTGCGTATTGATGCCTGATGTCTCTTCTGTAGTTCTGGCTCCTGTGAACTATGAGGGGGGTGCAGGGAGTAGTGCAGAGAGTGGGAGGTGAAGAATTAGGGGACATTCCAATGGCAGTGCTGATCACAGACTGTGGGAGAAGCACGGAGCTCGAGCACATGGCTGGATAAAGAGGTGAGATCCAATGACGTGTCCGTGTAAGGTAGTAGTGTGATGCAGAGTGCTGGGGGGGGGGGGGTCTGGGGGCCGGAGTATTGTGTGTATAAATCATACTTGAACAACATTATATATATATATATATATATATATATATATATATATATATATATATATATATATTTGTGACAAGTTTTGTATTAGAGAAAGGACTGATGGAAACTTTATATACAAATTCTGATCATGTGGCTGACAAACATTTGAATACTTTGTTTTAAATACCAAATGAGGTCAAAGTTATATTTAGTAAGATATAACAACTTTTTTTATAGTCTTACCGCAACTTTCTGGTTAGCAAAGTTGCGCAATGCGTCTAAATATGACGGTGAAGTATAATAGGTGCTAGATATAGACCCAGTGCACCCAGTGATCAGTATTTAGCAACAAAATAGGTCTGACACGCCTCCGGCTTTATCTGCAGTCCCCTAGATCAGTGTTTTTCAACTCCAGTCCTCAAGGCACACCAACGGGTCATGTTTTCAGGCTTTCCATTATTTTGTACAGGTGATTTGATCAGTTTCACTGCATTAATAATCACCACAGCCATTTCATCTGAGGGAAATCCTGAAAACTTGACCTGTTGGTGTGCCTTGAGGACTGGAGTTGAAAAACACTGCCCTAGAGCACACTTGTGCTTGCTAGCATGAAGCACTGGAGCATTGACAGAAAGGGGTATAATGGTTACATAATACTTTGTTTAACAAGTAGCATCTTTTAGTCCAGATTCAAATAACGTAATAATGTTTAGAAACATCTCTTAATCATAACACAATATGATCTGGGTTTGTTTAATAAATCAGCCTGCGTAACTATAACTACTCATTTGAGCCCACCTCCCTTGAATGCCAGTGAACAAAGAGTATGTGTGTCTGAGACTGTCTGCCACAAAATTGCCCTTGCCTTGATCATTCATGCAAAAAACTATTTCATACAGCAATTAACAATCTTTCTGAATGTTGTAAAGTTTTTAATAAAATAAACAGGCACACAGACATTTGTTAAAAACCTACCTTAAGATTAATTACCGTGGCTATGGTTAGATCTGTCATTGAAAGTTACAAATACTGCCTTGACTTTACTTATAATTTTAGTCCAGATAGTTACACAGAATGTACCCGGAAAGCTTCTCTTGACAGCTACAGTCACGGACAAAATTGTTGAAATTTAGAAATTTTTCCAGAAAATCAAGTATTTCTCACACAAAAGTATTGCACGACCACGTGTTTTGCTTTACACATGTTTATTCCCTTTGTGTGTATTGGAAGAAAACAAAAAAAGGGATGGAAAAAAAGCAAATTGGACATAATGTCACACAGAAATTCAAAAATGGTCTGGTCAAAATTCTTGGCACCCTTTCAAAATTGTGGATAAATAAGATTGTTTCAAGCATGTGATGCTTCTTTAAACTCAACTGGGGGCAAGTAACAGGTGTGGGCAATATAAAAATCACACCTGAAAGCAGATAAAAATGAGAGAAGTTCACTAAGGCTGCGTACACACGATCAAATCTATCTGCTGAAAACAGTCTGACAGACCGTTTCAGCAGACAGATTCGATCGTGTGTACGGGCGGACAGACAGATTTGGCCAGCCGACAGATTTTAAAGCATGCTTTAAAATCTGTCTGCTGGGAATCCGTCCGTCCGACATGTCTGCTGGTTAGTACGCTAACCAGCAGACATATCTGCTCGCACATGCGTCGAATGGATTCGACTCATGCGCGAAAGTGATTTACTTCCTGGTGCGGTGACGTGGCGGCGTCAACATCATCGCTACGTCACCGCGCTGTCTGCCGGCGGGGATTTTGGTTTGATCGTGTGTATAGCGATCAAACCAAAACAGCCCAGCAGACAAATCTGTTCAAATCGGTCTGCCAGACCGATTTGAACAGATGTATTTGGTCGTGTGTACGCGGCCTAATGCCGCGTACACACGGTCGTTTTTTGCGATGAAAAAAAACGACGTTTTCTGTGAAGTAAAAAACGACGTTTTTGAAACGTCACTTTTCAAAGACAATTTTGCATACACACCATCGTTTTTTCACAAAAAGCGAGGTTACGTTCACCACTCTTTTCCATTGAAGCTCGCTTCATAACTAGCTTCTGGGCATGCGCGGGTTGAAAAACGTCGTTTTGAACGACGTTTTTGCTACACACGGTGACTTTTTGTGAAAAAAAAACGACGTTTTGAAAAACGACACAAAAAATTCAAGCATGTTGGAATTTTTTTTTGGCCACACACGATCAATTTAAATGACGTTTTAAAAAACGTCGTTTTTTTTCATCGCAAAAAACGACCGTGTGTACGCGGCATTAGTCTTTGCATTGTGTGTCTGTGCGTGCCACACTAAGCATGGACAAAAGAAAGAGAAGAGAACCAAAATTGTGGAAAAATTTCAACAATCTCAAGGTTACAAGTCCATCTCCAGAGATCTAGATTTGCCTTTGTCCACAGTGTGCAACATTTAAAAAAGTTTGCAGCCCATGGCACTGCAGCTAATCTCTCTGGGCGTGGACAGAAGAGAAAAGTTGATGAAAGGTTGCAACGAAGGATAGTCCGGATGGTGGAAAAATGTCTAGGGTGCCAACAATTTAGGCCATGACTGTATAAAACATTAGCCTTTTAACATATTCTCACTTGATAAAAAAAAACTTTTTAGGCTGAAGTTAAGGTACGGATATTTTTGCATAGTTACATTTGTCCAGCTTTGGATCAATGTAAGGCGCCAGTACTGAGCGACCTCTAGGTATGGCACATGCATATTAACTGTATAATGGTCCAAGCTGAACCAATGTAACTATGCAAAGGCATCCATACCTAAACGTCAGCTTTAACCTACTCGTGCTATACTATATGACCAGCAGTAATAAGTTGCTAATTTTTTCCTAGTGACTACAAATGAATATACCACACCCAACTGTATGCACAACCACCATAACAAGTTCACAGTGGCAAAACATTCCTTTTGCACTGTCATGCAGGCTTACTCCTATGTCCTTGAAATCAGGTTTATACAAAAGTCCAAAAGGGAGGATTGAACCAGGGTTTATGGGCTTTAGAAATACAGGGCTAAAATACTGAAATTTATTTGGATGGGAAAAACGCTGCATTAGTTTGTGTTACCTGACAGTTGATTTTCCAAACTTTTTGAAATATTATTTTGCTATGCATCTGGCTCGCATAGTAGATTGGCACTACCAATGGCGACATAAAAGACTGGGGCCATTTGGAAGAAATCTATTGTGACCCTATTATCCTACATACCTTGGTTTACACGGTCAAAATGTCCAAAATGTCCATTAGATGTTAAACACCACCCTGCAGGTTTTCCATTAAGTGACCCACCATGGGCCTATCTCCATCTCCCCTGGACCACTGACATCCCTAAATAATAACCCAGACTTCCCTCCTGGGTAAAACCCTACATCACTATTCAATTGGTGGACAACACCCCTCTACTTGAATTGCATGGTGTGAGGAATGAGCGCATTCTATCATATGAAGGGCTACTAAGTGTATTAAAACCTGCTGCATCCACACCTTGGTCTTAAAGACAAATAAATATACAACTTATTTTCTTCGCACCCACAAAAGCGAGATTTTTTTTTAGACCTCTCACCTCCTTTGAATATTTATGCCAGAAAGGGATGGCCATAGAGAAAACCACTTCACTGATGTATTCCTGGCTACAAAACTCTGACTCAACTGACACGGACAGGTTCAGAGCTCTGTGGAAAAAAACACTTTACATACCAATTTTTTTGACTCCCAATGGGAAAACGCATGTATTCTTGCACACACTTATCTACAAGAGACTTGCTACAAACTATTAACACTGTAGCAAAGACTTTCAAGCTTCGGAAATGGTTTCCACAGACCTCCGACCAATGCTGGTGATGTCTCCAAGCAGTGGGCAATATGATACATATCTGGTGGGATTGTGGTCTAATTCCCCCCTTCTGGAATAGGGTACCAAAATAGATTTTCTGCATAACAGAGACACAAATTAAGTTGACCCCTGCTTGCTACTTATTACACATTTCTGACTATCCCTTGGGTAGAAACAAAATGCACATTGACTAAACATCTCTTAAATGCGGCCAAATCACTGATCTTAAAACACTGGAAATCCGACCACATCCCAACAATCAAAGAATGGCTGCACTCGGTAGAAGTGATTCATGATCTAGAACAGGGATATTCAATTAGCGGACCTCCAGCTGTCACAGAACTACAAGTTCCATGAGGCATAACAAGACTCTGACAGCCATGAGCATGACACCCAGAGGCAGAGAAACAGCTTGTATGCAGGTAATCAGCTTGTCTGCAGATACTCATTCAAATCTTCTCAGCCTGCATACTCTACGATAGTATAGTGAAAAGATGTTTCCTTACTGCAACAGTAGTCAAAAACAGCTCACAATCAACCCACGGAAGGTCTCCTCTGGCTCCAGTCTCTGAACCTCACTCCTCGGCAGGGAAGACAGGCAGCTATCAATCAGCAAAGAACTTCCTCACAGGTGGCTATGGCTCCAACCACTGCTATTTCCTCCCGGCGAGATAATTTCAAATTTGAAATAGCTGATTGATAGCTGCATGTCTTCCCTGCCGAGCAGTGAGGTTCAGAGACTGGAGCCAGAGGAGACCTTCCGTGGGTTGTTTGTGAGCTGTTTTTGACTACTGTTGCGGTAAGGAGACATCTTTTCACTATACTATCGTATAGTATGCAGGCTGAGAAGATTTGAATGAGTATCTGCAGACAAGCTGATTACCTGCAGACAAGCTGTTTCTCTTTGCAACATTGTTACAATAATTGGGAACTTTGTGTCACATTTTTGTTTCTGTCTTTTTCCACTTTGGGACTGTTTTTGGTATCTAATTCCTTTTTATTAGGAAGTTCTTATCACCATATATATATATTTGTATTATCTTTGCATTTCACATAAATACATATTTGTTTATATTTGCTAATTAGCAGATTAACACCAGGTAGCGCATTTTTACATATATATTTTTCACATAACTTTTTAGTTCATTCAACTAATTATTTAAATTGCTGCACCTTGATATATTTTGCACCTTGCTGCACCTTGATATAATTTGTTCCTTTTAGTAAGCACACTTAGGGTAATGTGGTAACCACTTAAACCAGGAAATGTATTTTTATTTTTCCACCAACCCGCTCACAGATGGTTAAGCACAGATTAACTCCTTTTACTTACCCAGAGGCAGAGGCATGATGGGACTTGTAGTTTTGCAACATCTGGAGGTCTGCTAATTGCATATCCCTGATCTAGAGCAAACCTTGGCTATCACCAAAGACCTGATGGAAAAATTTCACAAACCATGGAAAGCATGGTATATATTTAAATATTCAGAGGATTACGATAGATTAACTACAGGTTGAAAGATAATCTGTTTTTTCTATTTCTCTGGATACCCAGAGTATGTTCCTCTATACCTACTGAACTATGACTGCTGTGATATGTTAGTTAGTTATTACATCCCTTAAAGTTATACTTTTCTCATAATTGTTGCTTTCTAGCCACTTAAACTGGGATCTAGGTCCATGTGTTCCTAGATGCTAGCAGTGAACTACTTCATTGGAACATTGTTGAGCCATAAAACTGCCTTGTTCCTGTACAACAGTTTTCCAGACTTAAAGGGGTTGTAAAGGTTAGTTTTTTAATTTCTAAATAGGTTCCTTATTGGTTCCCTTACCTTTTCCTTCAATTTCCCTTCTAACTGTTTTTTTTTCCTTTGAATTTCTCACTTCCTGTTCCTCCCGAGTAAGGTGTTCAGTAAGCTGTTCTGCCTGACTAACCACCGCTCGGGTGATGGTGGAAAGCTTACTGAGGAGAAACAGGAAGTGAGAAATTCAAACAAAGAAGAAAAATATTTAGAAGGGAACTCGAAGGAAAAAGGTAAGTGAACCAACAATGCACTAGCTTAAAGGAACCTATTTAGAAAATAAAAAACAAACCTTTACAACCAGTTTAACTAGTTTGTTCATGAAGCTTATTCGTATACCAAACTCTTGATACCTTATATTGGTCTATAAACCTCTGTTTTGCATGCAGTTGGCACTTTAATACGATGGTTACCATTTATCATTGATGATCTTTATGGCAACTTCAATGTTTATCTTTTTTTTTTCCTTTTTGCATCTTTTTTTTACCTTTTACGTATACTGATGCTGAAGTGTGTATGTTATTTTATGTAAACAGCATACCTCAATAAAAATATTTTTGTTCAAAAAAAATATACATCACAGCCTGTCCTCCAGAGGTCACAGTTAAATATCAGACAGGGAAAGAGAAAATAGGACTGAGCCATCCTTAGGCCTTCATTGTTAACATCTGGAGTGACCAGAATGTACAGCAGAAGCTGTACTAATCCCATAATGAAAACAAACTGATTTGTAGCACACAGCAATAAGGTTGCATGACATGGGTTCACTTCTGAGGGAATTTTTTTTCTGTTATAAACATATTAAGGTAATCCTGGCCAGAGTTAAGCTTCAATATCAACCCATTATATCCACCAAACTGCATATACCAGGGGTGCTCAACCTTTTGAAGAGTGAGGGCCACTTACGTGATTTGGCAAGCAGTCGAAGGCCACAATGAACTATGGGTTTTACCGCCCTCCAAACCGCAAATGTAATTGAGCCACTGTCACTGTCCTGAGCCACATAGAAACTTGCTTTCACACTGCATGATGATTCTGCACATTATTTTTACTTATATGTGAGTGCATTTTCATGTTAAAGGGGTGTTCCACCCAAATGTAATGTTTATTAAAAGTCAGCAGCTACAAAAAGTGTAGCTGCTGGCTTTTAATAAACATTCACTTACCTTCTCCACGTTCCAGCGACGCGCCGACCGGGGCTCCGCTCCTCTCCCCCCCTCCCCGGCCGGCATCTTCATTCTGACTGTGGGCACCCAGCCGTGACAGCCTTCGGCTTCACGGCCGGGCACCCACTGCGCATGCACGAGCCGCACAGCGCATGCGCGCGTGGCTCGCCGCTGATTGGACAGGCGATCGCCTAGGACCTGTCAGTGTCCTAGGCCATCGCCTACAGGGAGGGGCTGCAATAAGGCGATTAAGCCTAACCGCCTTCCCAGCCCCTCGGCGGAAGCAGGAAATAGGACAGGAAGTCCCACTCCTCCTGAAGCCCCCACTCCCCCCCAAAAAAATGACATGCCAAATGTGGCATGTAAGGGGGTGTGGATTGGAACAAGTGGAAGTTCCATTTTTGGGTGGAACTCCGCTTTAAGTAAATTCATTAGACGATATTTTACACTATGAGAAGCATCTGTATTTCGTTTCTACATGAGCCTGTGCTGCTGTGAGATTGAAAAAGGCTGTTCAGTGGGCTTTAAATTACCATTCTGAGCAAGGGGGTCCTGTTGGTCTGGTAAGCCTGAATCCTGATATTTCTTTCTGTGACGGTGGTTATTGCTGCTACTATTGGCACAATTCTATGAAGAACGAAGAAAGTTATCTATTTGCACATTTGAAGTGATATTAAAGTAATTTTTTGTTCAAAATGGTGAAATGGTTTTGCAAAGAGCAGCCCAGATCCTCCTCCCTGGTCCTCCTGGGCCCTCCCTCCTGTTGAGTTCCCCCAAAGCAAGCAGCTTGCTAAGGGGGCACCCGAGCTGAGCCACAGCTCCCTGTGTTCATTCAGACATGGAGCCGTGACCTGCCCCCCCCCCCCCTTTCAAAAAAATAAATAATAAAGATGCCATAAATCCATTCCCTATTTTGTAGACGCTATAATTTTTAC
Organism: Rana kukunoris; assembly: GCA_029574335.1. Taxonomy (NCBI): domain Eukaryota; kingdom Metazoa; phylum Chordata; class Amphibia; order Anura; family Ranidae; genus Rana; species Rana kukunoris. The sequence continues at coordinate 381,686,522 of CM056050.1, read as the reverse complement.
ACAAACCAATCAATAAACGCTTATTACCAAAAATATGTAGAAGAATACATATTGGCCTAAGCTGATGAAGAAGTTTTTAAATTTTTTTAAATTTTTTTTAAGGCCAGTTTCATCGGACCAAATTGATCGTGTGTGCGGCCCATCAGACCGTTGTCCATCGGACCAAAGTTTTAAAACTTGCTTTAAAATCTGTCCGATGGACACCTGACCGTCGGACCAAAACGATGGTTAGTACACAAAAGCATCGGACCAAAAACCCACGCATGCTCAGAATCAAGTCGACGCATGCTTGGAAGCATTGAACTTCGTTTTTTCAGCACGTCGTTGTGTTCTACGTCACCGCGTTCTGGTCTGATCGGATTTTGGACTGATGGTGTGTACGCACATCAGACCACTTCAGAGGTGGCCCGATGAAAACAGTCCGACGGACCATTCTCATTGGACCGGTCTGATCGTGTGTACGCGGCCTAATGCGTTGTACACACGGTCAGGCTTTTGACTGTGCAAAAGTCCGCTGTGAGTCCATCGGAAAGAGGTCTAAGGTCTGTCGGACTTCCGGAAAAAAAGGCAGATGGAGGCTACACACGGCTGGACTTCCCTAGAAAAAAGCCAGTCTAACTTTTTTTTCTCAGAAAATACGGCCACGAGACATTATGGTTTACTTCAGTGTGCATTTAGCATTGTTCCATGCCATTTCACGGAACAAACTCAAATACATAACAGCTACAAAATGCCAGCAATTGCACTATAAAGAAGAGAGGAAATGAACCTCAGTTATAATAATAATCAATTAGAGGGGGTATGGTGCTTTTATAAATTCATCTGACGGTACATTCTATATTATCCTTAATTATAACAAAATGAACAGTCTTAAGCTGCAGTTTTATCATCATCAGTAGCCTATTTATTGCAAAAAATGACAATGAATTACTTGTTAATAGCAAATGATCAGGAGATTTATTAAACTTTTTGCTATCTGTGGCCTAGACATGGTAGAGAAAGCCATTACAAAACAGAAGCAGTTTCCTCTTGGCCCTGGGTGCTTGTCCAAGCTTACGCCAAAAATATACATTTCATAACAAGTCTGGACAGAGATAAGCATTTGGGCTGGTGTTGCAGACTTCAAAACTTCTGTCACTGCGGTCTTGAAATCTGAGAAGATATTTTTAGCAGATATAGAAAGGGCGGATTTGTTTGATGTATGCGATGAGGGAAACACAATGTCTGCTCTGTACATTATGCTGGTCCACTTATCTGTGAGACTATAGATTACACACCGCCTGGAGTGAGAATATGCTGAGCATCAGCTACACAGAACCATATACAAGCAAAGACTGCACAAAACATCAAGTAGGATTACATCGCATTATACAACATTCAAATAATGGTTTCACACTTATTACAATAAGTGTAGATATTGTCAAAAACAGACAAAAGTTATGGAATTACTTTTGAAGCAGCACATAAACCCACAGCAGCATTTGGAGGAACCATTGTAGGATTCTTCCTCTCGTAGCACAAGACTCTCCATCTATACAATGGCCAGGACTGGTGTTTCCCAGGGACACAACCAGAAGCTTGCCAAAAGCTTTACAAATGCTTTTTAGAAATCAGAAATTGCTGTGCACACTGCTCTTATACAGTGTAAGCTGAAGCCTATGTGAACAAGGCTTAAAGTGATACTAAAATGGCAAGTGTCGTTTTTTTAACCACTTAAGACCCGGACCTTTATGCAGGTAAAGGACCTGGCCATTTTTTGCGATTCGGCACTGCGTCGCTTTAACTGACAATTGCGCGGTTGTACGATGTGGCTCCCAAACAAAATTGGCGTTCTCTTTTCCCCACAAATAGAGCTTTCTTTTGGTGGTCTCTAAAATCCAGGAGCACATTGAGGCTGGGACGGATAAGGAGACCATTTTGTCCTCCTTCCCTACAATGTTACGAGGCATCGCTTACATTGCGGACACTTCGGCTGAATCCGTCCGCATATCAGCCAGGTCGGCAGCGCTGGCCAACTCTGCCAGGAGAGCCCTCTGGCTCAAAACTTGGCCAGGGGACCTAACCTCCAAATCCAAGCTGTGCGGGATACCACTTACAGGGGATCTCCTGTTTGGCCCGGGTCTTGAGTCAGTCTTGGATCATACAGCTGACAGAAAAGTCTTTTCCCCAGAGACGTAAAGCTCCAGTAAAGGGGAGGGGGTTTCGTCCCCAAAGGCACTCGGGGGTCCCAAAGCCAGAAGTTCAGAAGAGAATCTGGACGCCTAGGGGAAGGGGCAGAGGAGCGATTTTTCGCCCTCCTGACCAGCCCGCTAAAAAACAATGACTCCCAGGTCAGGGTGGGGGGAAGGTTGGGGGCCTTCCTCCCACAGTGGGAGTCAATTTCCCCCAACAGGTATGTCCTGGCGATAGTAAGGAGAGCGAGTGGGCTCTCAGTCAGGAAGTTTTTCATCTCCTAGTCAGGAGGTGGGGATCTCCGGAGGTAGACCTGTTCGCATCAAAGGAAAACGCGAAAACCCCTTGTTTTTTCTCCCGGAACAAAGGAGAAGGAGCAAGGGGGGTAGATGCCCTGTCCCAGAGCTGGAGGTTCGGGATTTGTTATGCCTTCCCACCTCCAGTGCTTCTACCGGCAGTTCTAAGAAAGTTCCAACTGGAGAACACCTCTCTGATTCTGGTGGCACCTCACTGGCCGAACAGGGCTTGGTTCTCGGTCCTCAAACAACTGACCATGGAACCTCCCTTCTTCCTCCCATCCACAAGGGATCTTCTCTCGCAGGGTCCAGTCCTTTGCACACACCCACACAGGTGGAACCTAGCAGCGTGGTTACTGAAGAGACCTTGCTAAGGTCTAAAGGGTTTTCTGAAAGGTTAACTGCCACCCTTCTTAGTAGCAGGAAGAAGGAAACCCGCTCTATTTATAGGAGGGTCTGGCTTCGCTTTAATGCGTGGTACCTAGAATATTCCTGGTCAGTGCAGAACCCCTCTTCAGTATTGGAGTACCTACAGTGTGGGGCAGATAAGGGTCTTTCAGTCAGTACCCTTAAGAGTCAGGTTTCCGCCCTTAGTGTATATCTAGAAAGACCACTGGCTAACAACCCCTGGGTAATCAGGTTCTTCAGAGCATTATCTAGACAGAGACCGTCCCAGGGGCCCCCCTTCCCCAGGTGGGATTTATCCTTAGTTTAGTTCCTAACAGCTTCTCCCTTTGAACCCCTGGACGGATGTCTGTTGAGGGAGTTGACTTTAAAGACAGTCTTTTTGGTTGCAGTGACCACTGCTAGGAGGGTCAGCGAGATAGAAGCCTTGTCAGTTAGACCCCCTTTTTGTATTGTTTTTCCGGATCGAGTTGTTTTCAAGACTGATCCGGCCTATTTACCCAAAGTATCTTCTAGATTCCATAGGAGTTAGGAGGTGGTGCTACCCTCTTTTTGCCCTAATCCCTCAGGTGAAAGGGAAGTTAGGTTTAGTAAGTTGGACGTCAGGAGATGCATCCTACACTATTTAGAGCTGACCAAAGATTTTAGGAAGTCAGACTCTTTTTGTTTTATTTTCTGGAGTTAAGAAAGGACAGAAAGCGTCTCGGCGCACAATCGCTAGATGGCTTAGACTAGCTATTGAACAGCTATTGAACAAGCATATACCTTGTCTGGTAAAGAGGTCCCTACAGGAATTAAGGCACACTCTACACGAGCGGTGGCTGCTTCCCAGGCTGAAACCGCTGGAGCCACGCCAGAACAAATATGCAAGGCAGCAACTTGGTCCAGCTACACCACCTTCGTCAAGCATTATAGAGTAGACTTGGTGTCGGCAGTAGTTGGTGAGTACTCGATTATCCTCTCTATTGTGGCTGTCCTGAAAGACGAGAAGGGAAAAATGGAGTTACACTTACCGGTAATGTCCTTTCCAGTAGTCTTTCAGGACAGCCCTGGTTACCCACCCGAAGTTATGGAAGGTTTGTTTAATACAGGAACATAGTATGATGTTGATGTTTAATGATGGATTACTAACATGTTCTTGTGTCTCCCCAGCTGACCGGAGGTGCTCGTATAAAAACTGAGGTCTGGCAGGGGGAGGAGAGTTCTTAAAGGCTGTGCAGTGTTTCCTAAGGAAGAGGAGGAGCCTATCTCTCTATTTTGGCTGTCCTGAAAGACTACTGGAAAGGACGTTACCGGTAAGTGTAACTCCATTTTTTTTGCTAGAAAATTACTTAGAACCCCCAAACATTACATATATATTTAGCAGAGAATCTAGAGAATAAAATGGCGATCATTTCAATATTTTATATCACACTGTATTTGCGCAGCGGTCTTTCAAACGCAATTTTTTGGGGAAAAATATACTTTCATGAATTAAAAGAAAAAAAAACTAAATAGTAAAGTTAGCCCAATTTTTTTGTATAATGTGAAAGATGATCTTACGCTGAGTAAATAGATATCCAACATGTCATGCTTTGAAATTGCGCACACTCATGGAATGGCGACAAACTACAGTACCTAAAAACCTCCATAGGCGATGCATTAAATATTTTTATGGTTACCAGGTTAGAGTTAGAGTTAAAGCGGAGGTCTAGTGCTAGAATTTTTTCTCTCCATCTGTCAATTACCAACTACCAACTACCAACTACCATCCGACTGGAGTCGGACCACTTGGCCTTCAGGAGAATGATTAAAACTCATCTCTTCTGAGGCCAAGCGTTTTCCTTATCATAGGAATGAAAACAGCGCCCAGAGGCGATTCAATTCGCAAGTGTTGAGCTTTATAAGTTTTTCACTCAATTGCGGCGAAACCTCACATGTGTGATTTGAACATCGTTTATATATGCGGGCTAAACTTAGGTGTGCCTTTTCTTTCCTGCGCAAGCGTACGGTGACAGGTACTCTTTATGGCAGGATCGGGGTCTAAAAGACCCCAAATCCCTCGTTTGCACTTCAAAGTATTCAGATCGCCAAAAACGGCGATTCTGAATACTGTCATTTTTGCCATTGGCAGCCGAGTAAACTGTAAGTGACGTCATGATGTCGCTTCCGTGTTTACACATGGGAGTCTGGAACTTTTCTGGCTTCCATCCAGTGGCTCGGGAAGAGTGGCGGAAGTCCCCTCTCGCTCCTTCAGGATAACAGCAGAACGGCTTTAAGCGTATCAGAAAAAAAATGGTACCAGGATCATGCCTGCAGCTGCAGGCACCATCCCGGTATAACCCCTTAAAGCCGAGGCTGCATACATGCGTACGGTCAACGCTAAGGGGTTTTAAACAATGTTTTCTTTTAATCCTACCTAAAATACACTAACAGTAGCATACTCCTGCACATGAGTGAACAATCTCTATAGTGGCTGTTATGCCTTGAACCAAATGGATAATGCTTAAAGGATCACTTAAGGATTTTTTTTTTTTTTTTTTAGCTAAATAGCTTCCTTTACCTTACTGCAGTCCTGGTTTCATGTCCTCATTGTTCGTTTTTGCTTTGAAGAAGCTGTAATTCTGCTCTGATCTCCACACTTCCTGCTTGTCTGGCTCCTTATGAAAAATCTCATGGCAGCTTTTCACTGTGGTCCAAGCTGTCATTACTGTGTGTCTAAAACTCCTCAGAACCAATCAGATTCATTTTAAATACAATTTGTTTGTTTGTTTTTGTTCTGTGTGTCTATCTACTTCACAGAAACATGAAACCAGTTTAAAAGTGAAGCTAAACTGCAGGCACATTATATGATTGATTTTTATCTATTTTAATCATTTTTAAAAGGAATCCGTTAACTTTTATGTCTCTATACCCTGTAAACAGTCATTTCAGCAAAAAAAAAAAAAAAGTTTCCTTTAGTGACCCTTTAAGGTGACTTGCTACCCTCTAGGATTAGAGTTGTCACGACCACACTGTAGAAAATAAAATAAAAGAGGGTGCACTGACCTAGTGCATTATACAACATACATTTATTGTATCAATAGAAAATGGTTAAAAATCATCTGCATGATTATAGAACAAATTATCCCATACTGCTTCCTCTTGAGGTAGGTGAGCACAAGCCAGAAATGCATCAGAAATATTCATGGTGCACCTATCTCATGAATGTAAACACTCTCTAACTATATAATCAATTGTGGAAACATTTCCATATGAATTACTGTACACGTATATACTATTGTAATGCTGATGTATGTGCAGCTATAGCAAGCTTCAGCTTGGTTCATCACTGAGTTTGTATTATGACTCCTACTATTTCCCCCCCCCCCCATCCCTTGGGAGGGGTCATGGCTCCCACATCGTGGGTGTGTCTGTGTAGGTATAAATACTGCTGTTAAGACCATTTGTAGCTAGGCTCTAATGAAGAAGGCATAGGCGTGCGCAGCCTATTGCATTAGGGTGTGCACCTCAAACCAAAGCTCAAAAAACATGTTCACCCCCCCCCCCCCCCCCCACCCCCACAAAAAGATGATTTTTTGCTGACTACTGATCGCAATTCATTCAAATATGTGGCCTCTCCGTGCCAAGGCCCAGGCACAGAGAAGCTGCATATTTGTGTGTGGCCGGTGCCAAGGGGTCAATGACTACCCAAATGCAGGTAGCAAAACTCAGTATTTCCCGCCCTCTGTTCAGCACTGCTGTGTCGCTCCCTGTATGCGAGTAAGGTAGGAAGGGGAGGGAAAGGGTTGGTGACTGTGCAAAATGCTGGGGGGGGGGGGGGGGGGGTTACTCTGTAGTATGCAGGGGGGGAGAGGTGACTGTGCAGGGGGGGGGGGGAGAGGTGACTGTGCAGGGGGGGGGAGGTGACTGTGCAGGGGGGGGAGAGGTGACTGTGACGGGGGGGGGGTGCGACTGGGGGGGGGAGAGGTGACTGTGCAGGGGGGGAGAGGTGACTGTGCAGGGGGGGGGGGGGAGAGGTGACTGTGTAGCATGTGGGGAGTCCAAACCTGGGGGGTGGTGACTGTGTAACATGCAGGGGGGGAGAGGTGACTGTGCAACATGCAGGGGGTCCAAAGCTGGGGGGTTTATGTAATGTGTAGGGGTCCAGAGGTGCTGGGTGCTGTATAATGTAAAGTGGCCCAGAGGTGCAGGGTGCTGTGTAGTGTGTAGGGGTCCAGATCCAGAGGTGCAGGGTGCTGTGTAATGTAAAGGGGTCCAGAGGTGCAGGGTGCTGTGTAATGTAAAAGGTCCAGAGATGCAGGGTGCTGTGTAATGTAAAGGGGCCCAGAGGTGCATGGTGCTGTGTAATGTAAAGGGTCCAGAGATGCAGGGTGCTGTGTAATGTAAAGGGGTCCAGAGGTGCAGGGTGCTGTGTAATGTAAAGGGGTCCAGAGGTGCAGGGTGCTGTGTAATGTAAAGGGGTCCAGAGGTGCAGGGTGCTGTGTAATCTAAAGGGGTCCAGAGGTGCAGGGTGCTGTGTAATGTAAAGGGGTCCAGAGGTGCAGGGTGCTCTGTAATGTAAAGGGGTCCAGAGGTGCAGGGTGCTGTGTAATATAAAGGGGTCCAGAGGTGCAGGGTGCTGTGTAATGTAAAGGGGTCCAGAGGTTCAGGGTGCTGTGTAATGTAAAGGGGTCCAGAGGTTCAGGGTGCTGTGTAATGTAAAGGGGTCCAGAGGTGCAGGGTGCTGTGTAATGTAAAGGGATCCAGAGGTGCAGGGTGCTGTGTAATGTAAAGGGGTCCAGAAGTGTAGGGTGTTGTGTAATGTAAAGGGGTCCAGAGGTGCAGGGTGCTGTGTAATGTAAAGGGGTCCAGAGGTGCAGGGTGCTGTGTAATGTAAAGGGTCCAGAGGTCCAGGGTGCTGTGTAATGTAAAGGGGTCCAGAGGTGTAGGGTGCTGTGTAATGTAAAGGGGTGCAGGGTTCTGTGTAATGTGAAGGGGTCCAGAGGTGCAGGGTGCTGTGTAATGTAAAGGGTCCAGAGATGCAGGGTGCTGTGTTATGTAAAGGGGTCCAGAGATGCAGGGTGCTGTGTAATGTAAAGGGGTCCAGAGATGCAGGGTGCTGTGTAATGTAAAGGGGTCCAGAGGTGCAAGGTGCTGTGTAATGTAAAGGGGTCCAGAGGTGTAGGGTGCTGTGTAATGTAAAGCGGTCCAGTTGTGAAGAGGGGGTACAAAATAGTGACAATAAAATATTGGGGAGTGCAGGGGGCACAGTGGGGTGTGTTTACATTTTAAAATGGGGGTGGGGGTGCCAGATATAGAATCTGCCCTGTGTGCCAAATGCTCTAGGTACGTCCCTGTCTGGAGGTACCATGATGACCGGCCATTGGGGGGGCGGGGGGCGTGGGAAACAGTACAGGTGTAGGGAGCTCAGCCCCAACAGGACCACAGGAGTTCCCTTGGTGATAGTGTCTCGTTCCTCCCTTCTCCTCCAAACTTGTCCTGTGATGTGCCCTACTGTGTACCCCCCAGATGTGCCATACTGTGTGCCACATGCCCAGTGATGTGTCCTTTGCTCTTCTATGTGCACCACCTGATGTGACCTACTGTGTGCCCTGTGATGTGCCCTACTGTGTACCACATGCCATGTGCCCTGCTGTGTACCGCCTAATGTGCCCTGTGACCCTTGATGTTCCCTACTATATGCCCTGTGATGTGACCTACTGTGTGCCCCATGCCCTGTGATGTGCTCTGTGCCCTGCTGTGTACTCCCTGATGTGCCCTGTGCTCTACTATGTGCCCTGTGCCCTGCTGTGTACCACCTGATGTGCCCTGCTGTGTGTCCTGTGATGTGCCCCATGCCCTTCGATGTTCTCAGTGCCCTGCTGTGTACCCCCTGATGTGCCCTTTGCCCCATGATGTGCTTTCCCGTGTGCCTTGTGTTGTACCCTACTTTGTGCCCCATACCCTGTGTTCCTGCTATGTGCCTTTCTGTGTGCCCCATGATTTAGGTAGGTAGGGCTTTGTGTAGGTGTGGGTGGGGGACACAGGGGGCCCCATGATTTTCTATTGCCCGGGGGCCACATGAGTTGTCAGTCCGCCCCTGGGGGCAAGTTGTCAAAAAAGAATACTGCCAGTGATTTTGGGGGATAAGAGCATGCTGTATGTGCTAGGGGCACACTTTTGGAGGGGAGAGAAATTGTGCTGGAAGAGGGGGTTGAATAAAAAATAATTTCTCTTCCCTCCTAAAGTGCCCCACTAGCACATACAGCATGCTCTTATCCCCCAAAATCACTGCTAGTATTCTTTTTTCACAACTTGCCCCTGTCTCTGTGTCTCTTTCTCCTGCAAGTGCCAAGCATTAATATTGTGTACCAACCTCAGATCAGCATGTCCCGTCCTCCTGTTGAGTGCAGTGTGTCCATTCTCCTCTCCCTCCTTCCCTCCTGACATCCGAGCCAAGGATGAGGGGGGGGGGGGGGACTTCAGTAGTGAGTTGGGCAGGAGGGGAGAGGAAGTGAGAGGGAGAGATGCCTCGCAGCTGTGGGAACAGAAACACCTCACAGCCAAGCAGCAGCCAGTCACTGGAGCGGAGGTGAGAGAACCAGCATGACTCCCCAGCAGCACTAGCGCGGAGGAGAAAGTGAAATCCTCCTCTGCTTGCAACGTGGGCAGTGACGTCACTGGTTGCCAGACGCCAAGCGGCTATAGCAACCAGTGATCAGGAGTAGGTGGAGGAGGTGGGGGCTAGTTCACTCCCTCCCTGCTCATTCCTCCCAATGTCCTACTCGCAGTACACAGCTGTATTTGCGACTGAGTGACTGTTACATACACTGACATCGTGTATGTTAAAGGAGCACAGCAGGGATGATTAGGGTGTGCCTGGGCACACCCGGCACACCCCGTGGGCACGCCTATGGAAGAAGGTTTAACCTTCGAAACAGGTCAACCAGAAGGGACCTAGATTTGGGACCCCTGACCGATCACTTTCATAGCAAATCCGAGTCTATCAGGATAAACAAGAACACTGATAAATGCTTTGGGACACAACTGGAATATATTCAAATGAAATTGATCAGTTTTATAGTTTCTTAGGATTATAAACTATGAATTTAACCACTTGCTGACCGCCACCTGTAGATATACTTCGGCAAAATGGCACGGATGCACAACTCAACATACCTATACGTTGCTTTAAATTTGCAGCTGTGCGGGCACGCGCCGGGTGCCCGTGATCGTGTCACAGAGAGGCAGAACAAGACATTTACCTGTTCTGCCTAGAGACAAAACAGTAATCTACTGCTCCCTGTCATCGGGAGCAGTGATCACTGTCATGTCATTTGTAGTCTAGCCCCCCCCCCACAGTTAAAATCACTCCCTAGGACACACTTAACGCCTTCATCACCCCCTACAGTTTAACCCCTTCCCTGCCAGTGTCATTTACACAGTAATTAGTTCATTTTTATAGCACTTATCGCTGTATAAATGACAATGGTTGCAAAATAGTGTCAAAAGTGCCTGCCATATATTGTCGCAGTCTCAATAAAATTTAAAAAAACGCAGATCGCTGCCATTACTAGTAAAAAAAAAATATATAATAAAAATGCCATTAAACTATCCGCTATTTTGTAGACGCTATAAATCTTGCGCAAATCAATTAATAAACGCTTATTGAGATTTTTTTTTTTACTAAAAATATGTAGAAGAATACATATCGGCCTAAACTGAGGAAAAAAAATGTTTTTTAGCAAACAAAATGTGGGATATTTATTATAGCATAAAGTAAAAGATATTGGGGGTTATTTAGGAAAAGGAAAATCCACTTTGCACTACAAGTACAAACTACGAGTGCAAAGTGCACTTGAAAATTGCACTGAAAGTGCACGTGGAAGTGCAGTCGCTGTAAATTTGAGGGGGACATGCAAGGAAAGTAAAAAAACAGCATTCTAGCTTGCACATGATTGGATGATAAAATCAGCAGAAATTCCCCTCATTTCAGATCTACCCCTCAGATTTACAGCGCCTGCACTTCCAAGTGCACTTTCAAATTTTCACTTGTAGTGCAAAGTGGATTTGCCTTTCGTAAATAACCCCCATTTTTTTTCTAAATTGTACACACTTAGGACGGATTTACACTAGACTACTTTCCTCAAACCCCCTTCCAGACTGATTGTCCAGCTTATGAGTCGAATAGCATTCATAATATATACTGTTAACATTTATTCGAAAAATACTAGCAAACAAGTAGTTTTATTTTAAATATGTATATTGCTAACTAGGGTTGTCCCGATACCACTTTTTTTAGACCGAGTACCGATACCTTTTTTCAAGTACTCGCCAATATCGATACTTTTTTTTCAATTTTATTTTGACAGTGGCACTAATATGCAGTACTGACGCGTGGAGTGTCAGTTTTTTTTTTTTTTTCAATTTTATTTTTTACAATCAATTTTTTTAAATATTCTTTACAATTTTTTACAATGCTTTCTTTTGGAGGGGCAGTGTCAGTGTGTTTTTTATTAATTCTTTTTACAATCATTTTTTTTTCTTTTATCAGCCCTGTTGGGGGGGGGGGGCTTTGGTGAGATATTGGGGGTCTTAACAGACCCCTGATATCTCCTCTTTGAGAGGGAGAAAGGGACACAGATTCCCCAGTCCCTTTCTCTGCAGGCTCAACTGCACTGTAGATGAATGTAAAGGAGACAGCGGCTCCTCTCCATTCATAAACTGAGACATTGTAACAGAGTTACTATGCTCAGTTATGAATGGACAGTCAGTGATCACTGACAAAAAAAAAAGATCACTGACTGTTCATTCGGAAAAGGGCTCCTTCCTCTGCTCTCCATCCTGACAGATGGGGGACAGAGGGGAGGGGGCACGGCGGGGGACCGGAGAGGTACACAAAGGGGAGCGGAGGACGGCGGAGGACCAGAGCGGTACACAGAGGGGAGCGGAGGACCGGAGAAGAGCACGGAGGGGGATCCGAGCGGAGCACAGCGGGGGACCGATGCAGAGCACAGCAGGGTACAGGAGCAGAGCACGGAGGGGGTACAAGTACTCGGGAAAATGCTTTGTATCGGCACCAATACCAATACTAGTATCGGTATTGGGACAACCCTATTGCTAACAATGCTTTATAGATTTTTTCTTTTATTAACGTGTACACATTTTTCCTCAGCATGAATGAGTACACTGTTCCAGCATGTCCCCCAGAAGTGCTTTACTCCAACCCAATCTTTTCTTTGCACCAACAGGCACAATTTAGTCAAAACTGTTGAGAAAAAAAAATTGCAGCTAGTTTTTTTTACTACCGAGTACAAATTTAATTATTTTTATTTTTCTTGTTTGTCATTCCTCAGTTCAGCTGCTGTCGAAATCGATCAAACGTAGCTTAGCCATGAGAGAAGCCTAATCACACATTGGGTCAAGTAATTCCCTTTGATCATAGTCTGCTAGAATGTATAGTTGATAAGTAAAACAAGATGATCTATTGAGCATATACAGAGTGATAGCAATTGCTAATGCACACTCTTGACTTTTCCTAAAGTAGGCACAAGCCAAACAATATTTTTTCTTTAATATTTTGGGTTTGTCTGTCACGTTTTATAGTATTGTCCGAATTCCCGCTTGTTACATTTTCCTTAAACTTAGATCAATAGTTTGACTTCTCAGGAATGGAACAGTCATGCATGGATTGAAATTAAGCCCGTTCCTGCTGAGCGGACCAAAATTTCAATCCATGTATAGCCAGCTTTAGGCCCAGTTGTACAACAAGGTCAATACACATTGGTCTCATATCTGTATGTATTGTGACACCTCAAAGTGAGACATGCTGAGCCTTTACAGATTGACTGCCCACAGCCTGGAAATCTAAACAAACACAAGAAGATCTACAAAAATTAAGGAGAGCAGTTTGTTCCAGGGTTGTAACCTTGGGACACTAGAAGCCCACTAGAGCGAAGAGAGAAACAAAGGGGAATAAAGGGAAGAAGAGAGGGTGGAACAAATGAGGGTATGGGAGAGAAAGATTAGCTGGCTTGGTACCCATCATCAGAACGTCAGTTTATTTTTCCTCTCAATTACATTAACAGTAAAAAGATTATAATAACATATCAGATAAGAAAACCATGTTAACTTTTCTTTTATTACCTTTGGTACATGAGGGTTAAACTCTACAGCACGGTGAATAGCTTCTACAGCATTCATTTCTGCAGTGCTGAGTCCTCTTCTGGAAGCTGTTTCAGGTGAAAACCTACAGGAAAAAGGCTAAAGTCAGTCTTCCTTTCACTTCATACAGTGTTTTGCTAGGTACATAGGGGCTGAAAACAGTTGGTTCGGCAGAAACTGGCCAACCTTCGTCCTGAGTGTACAATGTTCATGCTGGAAAACCAGCATCTGATCAGCGCTGGCAGCCAATGAGTGATCACTCAGCTCCCAGCCTGCAGCCATTCAGGTGAGTATGTATTTTTGCGATTTTCATTTCCCACAGTTCTCCTTTATAATACCAGTCTAAATAAGGGAAACTGATTAAAAGCTATAGTCTTTAAAATAAAATAAAAAATACTGACCTGTCAGACACTGCTCTGGCTTTTAATAGTGCTGTTGTATAACATATTGTTGCCGACTTTGGAAGACTGATATCTATATAAAAAAAAAGGTAATGTATTTGTTTATCAGCGAAGGAAAAACGGTATTTTTGACTTAACAGTGAAATCCATTTCTTAAGCCTTGTACACACAATCCAAGTGTTGGCAGGGGATTGTCTGTTGACAGACTTTTGTTCTTAATGACCGTTAGCACGCTCCTTTTGACAACTGCAGTCCAACTTTCTGCAAACAAATGTTGGATGACATGTTAGTAAATTTTTGGCGGACAACAGTTGTCTGTCAGATTTTTATATGGCCACTACACAAGTCCGTCACACAAAACCTGAAAGTACAAACACGCATGCTCGGAATTAATGCTGACAAAATATGAAATTAGCAGAAGGGGCCCTAAGGGTGGCACTCAAGAGCTGAAATTCCTCGTAGTACGTCACTACGTTTGTGTTCGTTGGCTGACAATTGTGTACCATTAGTATGCGAGACAAGATCCTGGCCCACACCCTGAAGGCAAAATACTGACGTTCGGTTGGCCAACAACCAGATCGTGTATACGAGGCTTTAGTCTTTAACCTCCCTGGCGGTATGATTCTGTCTGGAATTACGTACCAAAAGCGGTACAATTATTTTGCATGAAAATTTGGCATTTTATACTGTAGGCTTGTAATTCTTAGGAACAACTCACTTAAATCTGTCCAAACCAGAGTCTAGTAGACAGTTTGAAACACAAAATCATAAAATTATAATGTAATAAATAAATATAAATAATTATAACAAATGATAATGTAATTATAATAAAAATTATTCAATAATGTAATCAAATCAAAATCACTGAAATTTGCTCAGTTGCAGAATTGTCGCTGTCATTACTTTAATTTTTTTATGACAGATTTCCCCACAAATTGCTATCGCTCAATTCTGCAAGTGATTATAATTTATTATCGCTGTTCTCTAGCTGATCTAAAATCACTTTTGACATAAAGGGACACTTTTGGTTGCTATGGACAATCTACAGTTTGCAGGCACAAATTTTTTTTTTTTATTATGTAAAAGTACATGTAGGGCACTGGGAAGACCACTAGGGACAAGGGGGGTGTGTATTTTTTACATACAGCACTGTAATCTATAAGATTATAATATACTGTATTTAAAAAAAGGGGGGAAAACAATAACTACAGGTAGATATTGATGGTCGGACTTTGAGGCCAAGGAAGTAGGTTAAAAATTCAAATTTTAATATCACCAAATTGATACAGAGAAAAAAGCACATGATAAAATACAAATACAAAAATAATAATACATATACATGGATGGACCACTGTATACAAAATCCTTAAAGTCGCCGACGCACCAATATACTGTATGTAATGTGTGTGTTTACATTTTTGAATTTGCCGCCGGTCTCCAGGGAACGGAGATCCGCAGCGCGTGGGCACTGTGTGAATCGAATGGAGGATGCCACTGGCTCACACAGCGCGGATGCATCGCTGGATCCAGGGACAAGGTAAGTACAGTAATACCCTGCCTGGAAAAAGGTAAGCCAGCGCACTGCAGGCTCTGCACATCCACCCCGAGCGTGACTCTGGGTTACCGATTTTTACATAGAAAATCCACCCCGAGTCACGCTCGGGTTTACTGCTAAGGGGGTTAACCACAGGATTTATGCTGCTACCTTCAGGTGATCAAGCACAAGCTCAAAAAGAATGCTGTTCGTACACCCCTATTTAACCCCTCTCATTCCCGGGTATTCACATGTCTATTGCAAGCAATGAGGAAATAATAAATACCAGAGCAGAGAAACCTGTGTTCTGTACAGTTTGCCAAGAAATGGATTTTAACCACTTGCCCACCGGGCCTGTTTTTCAGATTCGGTGTTTACGAAAAAAACAGTGGTTTTTTTGCTAGAAAATTACTTAAACCCCCCAAACATTATATATATATTTTTTTCTAACACCCTAGAGAATAAAATGGCAGTCATTGCAATACTTTTTGTCACACCGTATTTGCGTAGCGGTCTTACAAGCGCACTTTTTTTGAAAAAAAAAAACACTTTTTTGAATAAAAAAATAAGACAACAATAAATTTGGCCCAATTTTTTTATATATTGTGATAGATAATGTTACGCCGAGTAAAATGATACCCAACATGTCACACTTAAAAATTGCGCCCGCTCGTGGCATGGCGTCAAACTTTTACCCTTAAAAATCTCCATAGGCAACGTTTAAAAAATTCTACAGGTTGCATTTTTTGAGATACAGAGTAGGTCTAGGGCTAGAATTATTGCTCTCGCTCTAACGATCGCGGCGATACCTCACTTGTGTGGTTTGAACACCGTTTTCATATGCGGGCGCTACTCGCGTATGCGTTCGCTTCTGTGCGCGAGCTCGTCGGGACGGGGCGTTTTACATTTTTTTTTTTTTTGTTTTCTTATTTTTTTTTAATTAGTTTATAATTTTATACATCGAAATAAATTAAAAAAAAAAAAATTATCACTTTTATTCCTATTACAAAGAATGTAAACATCCCTTGTAATAGAAAAAAGCATGACAGGTCCTCTTAAATATGAGATCTGGGGTCAAAAAGACCTCAGATCTCATATTTAGGGTTAAATGCAAAAAAAGAAAAAAAAAAAATGTAATTTTTCAAATCTCAGAAAAAAAAAATGTTTCTTTAAGACGCTGGGCTGGACTGACGTTTTGACGTCACTTCCGCCCAGCAGAGCTGTGGGGGACGGGTGGGGGTGATTTTTCCCTCACTCGTATCCCAACACAGCCAGCAAGAGGACCCGATCGCCTCCGCCATTACCGACGGCTCCGGTAAGCGGCGGAGGGCGCGGGAGAGCGGCGGGAAGGGGGGGGGCCCTCTCCCGCCACCGATAACGGCGATCTTGCGAATCCGCCGCTGGGACCGCCATTATCGTGTACAGCACTGCCCACGGAAAAGATGGATATCTCGGTTGTGGCAGCAGCTGCTGCCGTTACCGAGATATCCATCTTTAAAATCATGACGTATTTTTCCTATGACACCGTGGGCAAGTGGTTAAATCAATAGAGGACATTGAATCTTTAGACTTTACCATGGGACATCCAAAAACAGTCCAACTGAAGGGGTGAGCAACACAGAGAACAAATACCAACAGGCCCACTAAAGTAGTTGTAAACCTCATATGTATCAGATCTCTTGTAAAAATACAAAGCGCTGTATTTTTACCTCAGTATTAGCATCTCTGCACCTGTCACAGCTTTCTGAAAATCTCCAGTCCGTGGGCATGTCTACAGACTAGAGCTCGGGAGACAGAGTTATGACACCACCGCCCCCATCTTCCAGCTGTACATGGGAATGAATACAGAAATATTTAAACTCAATTAATTAATAATGAGACCAAAGTTATATATTTATTAAAATGTTTATTAATTAATTTATTTGGTATAAGTGGCCGTAGCTCTATATTGTTGGTATATTATACTGAATTTGTTAACTCCAAAACCTTACTTTACAATACCTTTATAACATAGCATACTCCACTACTTTAATTCAGCCATAACAGCCCGAACTAACTACTATATACTTTTTAAGAAAACATCCCCTTCTTAAGAAGGGACTTAGCCAACCACACAATCAGAGCTATGAGGGAGGGAGGGAGGGAGTGTCTTCACTCTGTCACCGCCGCTCTGCTGAAGAATTCCTGACGACACTCATATTTATAGGCTCACGATCTCCAACGGTTACCTGCTCGTGCTTTGGTAATAACCAATCAAAACATTCCTTTCTAAACCTTATTACTATTTTTTTTTTTAAATAACTTTACTACCTAACTGTTATTCTGTCTCATTCCCTTCCCATATTGATGGGAAACTAATTGTTTCCCCTCTTCCATTCCCCCAGACAACACACTAGCACCATTTTAGGCAGCGTGCACTGTGCTAGTAGTCTTCCCATGTCATTCCCTGCTGGAAGGTGGAGGTGCACAGCTGGGAGGTGGGCCAGTGATGTAATGACTCCCCCGCCCATGGACAGGAGATTTTTTAGAGTGGGACATGCGCAGAGATGAAAATATTGAGGTAAAAATACAGCGCTTTGGATTTTTATAGAACAGACTATAAAATAGTGTATGACTTTGAGAACTGATGCATATGAGTTTTACAACTACTTGAAACGAAACACACTTCCAGTCAGGCTGGGGCAGCAAGAGACACGTACCCTTCACTCATGCATGAGACTCCTCAGCATGTCTGCCATCAAAGGAGAGGGGGTGGGTGGGGCGTTGCGACACCTCTTTTTTTTAGTAAGCAAAGCAGAGAGGATTACAGATGACAGGCTGCTCGTGTCCCTACCAGACTGTGCATAAATGACTGTTAGATAACAAAAAGTAAACAAACATTTTTAGCTAGGTTTACAACTGCTTTAACAAATGTGTCAAAAACAGCTTTACAGAATCAGAGCAGCTTGAAGCATCTTACGCCTGGTGCTCAAAAGCTCAAAAGGCACTAACAAATCTGGTAATGTGACCCTTAGCCCTGGTTTAACACTTTAAAATTGTGTTACTTGAGCGTGACTTCAAAGCTGCCGTCAGTGCGATTTCATGTGCAGCTTGCCTGTGATTTCATGCACAGATGTCAACGCAAGTCGCACATGAAATCAGCAAAAATAATGTTGGAACCTTTTTCAGATCAGTGCAAGTCAGAGTTGCACAGATTTAAACAGTTCCATGTGCAAAAATAGGGTGTTACTTGTCATGTGATTTTGAACTGTCAAATAGCATTACAAGTCACACCGGTGTGAACAGGGCTTAACAGGGAATAGAGGTGCTCTTATCCTTTAGACTACACGCTAAATTGAGGCTTGTCTAATCCACCTAGCAATGGTGGAGCAAGACGCAGGGTGTCCCTGCGGGAACCCTCAGAAAGTACAAAGAGGAGGTCAAATTTTACATCCTAAAGACAGTGGAGATACATTTCTGTATCATGATTTAGAGCAGGGCATAAGAAAAGGACAATGCTATGGTTGAGGTGCAAGGAGAAAACCCACCAATGATAAAAAGTCTTAGGTCAAACTGGTCCTTGTGTAACACAAGGCTCTTTACAGGATAAAGGCCGCTAACTCAGAGACCCTCTACTTAAGAGGTTGACAGCAACGAGTAACACCAGCTTGTAAGGAAAGTCAGAAAAGGTAATATGCCTAATAGGTGTGGAGGGTTGACAGAACCAGGTTAAGGAGAGTCAGAGTGGAATGTACAGCAGTAATGATGTGTGCGAAAACCCTAAACAAATGCAACAAAGAGCTAATGAGAGGTACCCAAGGCCAGACGTTGCTCTGGATTAAACTGAAGGACAGGATGTGTCCCATGAGTACTTCCTAGGATGACATTTCCTAGTCTCGCACCAAACAAAATAGGTTTTCCAGGCACAATGGTAGACTCACTGCATGACCAAATCCGATAGACTCGTCTTAAGACCTGGATTTAAACAAGCCTTTAAAACCGATAACCGAGAAGCAGGATGGTGGACCAGCCCTTGAGACAGGAAGTCTAGGGTCCACAGAAAGTACTACATTGCCCTGGGCCAGCTTGATAAAGTGACAATCACGGTAATGCCCCCATCTCGATACTGCATATCAGACAAGAGAGAAGATGAAGGGGTGGAAAGGCACAGATCAGATGGACCCTGAGGAAAAGCTGGCACTCCAGTAAATCGGCAAAATGGATATCCTTTAATACAAAATCATTAGTTGCAGTGGAGTGGAAAGACAACGCATTTTGGCCGTTAAGTCTTAATCATGGCTACTACCAAAATATCACATACCTTTAAATAATAAATGAACAATCACAAATGAGTCACATGAGCATCGAAAGGGAGGGATAAACAAACAGCATACACATAAAAATATAAAGCATTACAACAAACATAATACATTTCAATACAGAGCCTCGATATCCGAAGACACATATCTATGTTCCTCTCCAGGGACAAAAGAAGTAAAACTTTTATTGATGCCGTGTACTCAAAAATATTGTGTTGGTTCCACAATGAAAAGAGCCAGGGGAAGATAAACAGGTTTTAGCCTGATTATTGAATCGAACATGACTAGGGGAAAGAATGGAAAAGTAAAGTAGGAACTTGGTGACTGGAAAAACTGAACATTTTTGACAGAACCTATGCGAATAAAGAATTAGAAAATTATTAAAATGTATTATCTGGTTATACTCCACGGAAAAAGTTGTTACAAAAATATAAACACAATCATTCTTTCTGGAAATCCTTTGGAACTGAGCATCTCTTTAATCACATCACGTTAATTTTTGAAGGAATCCTCTGTACGGCAATTCCTTCTGGCTCTCATAAATTCACCCACTGGAATTGATTTGATGGTATAATACGGGTGGCATTTACTTGCCAGTAAAGTAGCATTTCCTGCACAAGTCTTCCTATATCTCTTGATAATAACAGTAGGAACGTCAGGACTACCCTCAAGGGTAACATCCAAAAATCAATCATTTGATTGTTGAAATTGCCAGTAAATTTAAAATTTAAATCATTACCATTGATACAATTCAAAAACTGCGACAATCATCTATATATCTCTCATATAAAAACAAATTACCCCAAAAAAAGGGCTATTATGAAAAATTCTTCCCACCATCCTGTATAAAGATTTGCTAATGATGGTAAAAATGTTGCTACCATTGATGCATCATACAGCTGTAAATAATAGGTGTCATCAAATAGGAAAGAGTTATAGGTCATACATACAGTGCATAGAGCTGTACATACACAGTAAATACTGCTGTCTTAATTTCAGGCTGCAAAGCAACACAATGTGATTATTTTAAAAGGAAGGTGATTCTCTTCTATACCCACTGTAAACTTAATTGCTTCATTAGCCAGTGAGTGGGGTAGGAATGAATACAAGGCAGTGACATCCAGAGTAACCCAAGTAAACTATGGGATGTCCCTGTACAGAAACTTGTGTTGTGTATCTCAGGTAGATTATGAAACATATGAGTAACTGGAACGATAACTACCAGATATTCTGAGGTTTTCTTACTAAGTGCCCCCATTGATTTTCCCTATCTATAAGATTGTACACTAGGAAATTAAATAAAGCCATAAGTTTCTGTTTTAGAGGGAGATATGTATTATCATTCAGCTGCCTCAGGGCCTCCCTATCAGGATTGCCAATGATCAGTAAATTTATGAACAGTTTGTAATATGCATCATTTTTGCATCTGTCCAGGAACGTCTGTTAGGGATATGCAGTCTGCACGTCCGTAAAGCCTTGTACACACGATCAATCCATCCGATTAGAACAGTCTAAAGGACCGTTGTCATAGGTTAACCGATGAAGCTGATGGTCTGATGTGCCTACACACCATCAGTTAAAAAAACGATCGTATCAGAACCTGGTGACGAAAAACAAAACCACGTGCAGAAAAAAATGAAGTTCAATGCTTCCAAGCATGCACGGACTTGATTCTGAGAATGCCTGGATTTTAACCGATGGTCATTCCTACTAACGATCCGTTTTGACCTATCGGTTAGGAGTCCATAGGTTAATTTTAAATCAAGTTGGCTTTTTTTTTTTTTTTAACCTAAGATTAAATAACCGAGGCCCACACAATCGGTTTTGACCGATGAAAACGGTCCATCAGACCGTTGTCCTCTGGCTATCCTATCGTGTGTACGAGGCCTTACAGTCATTCACAGACAAATGCAAAAACTACAGATTTTAAAAAACTGTTCGTAAATTTGCCAATAGTTGGCAACCCTGCTCCTTGCAAAACTGTGCAGCACTAAGCACAACTGCTGATCCACATTTATCAGCAACTCTTTTAACCAGACTGTGGTGTGAGGGATTAACTCGGTAGCGGGTGTGTGTGACCCCCTCTATGGGTTCACTACACGCTGAACTGTACAAAAAGGCACTTGAGGATGACTGAAAACAAATGATATGGTTTATTTTTCCATCTTGCGGGATACACGTGTAAGCATCAAAACAGCATGAACAAAACAAAACATAAAATAAACCCTTGCCACTTGGGGCGTCTACCTTCCCAACACAGGAACCTACCTATTGAGTCTGGCACAGCCTACTGCTGGGCAGACACTGCTGGTCCTACAGCAGAAAACAACATAAAAAGTCTCTGATATTTCTCACACAGAAATATCCATCAGCACCTCACCTCTTCAGAAATGCTTGTGTCTGCTCCTTCACTCACAAAGCCCCCCAGGATGCAGCAATCAGTCGTTATCCTTAGGCTTTATTTATAGGGGGCTTTAATTGCTTCATTTTGAACAGCTGAAGGCTTCTAACTCCCCAAACCTCTCTGGCCATTTCTACAGCCAACGCCCAATAGTAATTGGTGTATTGTCTACACAAGGCAGGAAAGTATCTTCCATCTGGGACAACACACACAGATTTACCCGACTTCCTGTCACAGTGGTTACCGTATTTATCGGGTAATTGCGCGCTCCGGCGTATAACGCGCACCCCTAAAGTGGACCCTATTCCTGTGGAAAAAAAGATTTTTGTACTTACAGTTTTGGTGTCTTGCGCGGCATCCATCGGCGGCCTCGTCGGGTCCGGCATCCGTCTGCGGCTATGGGTGTCCTCTTTCGTCGGGTCCGGCGTCCTTCTGCGGCTTAGGATGTCCTCTTTCGTCGGGTCCGGCGTCCTTCTGCGGCTTAGGGTGTCCTCTTCGTTGGGGCCGGCGTCCTTCTGCGGCTTCGGGTGTCCTCTTCGTCGGCTCTGGCGTCCTTCTGGGGCGTCCTCCCCGCTCGATCCCCACTTTCCCGTACTGAGTTTGAATACTGCGCCGACATATACCGAGCGCAGTACACTCGTGTATAGTCAGGCAGGCTAGGCTACTCTTGCGCTCACGTCCTGTACGTCCAGGACGTGAGCGCGAGAGGAGCCGAGCCTGCCCGACTATACACGAGTGTACTGCGCTCGGTATATGTCGGCGCAGTATTCAAACTCGGCGCGGGAAAGCGGGTATCGGCGTATATCGCGCACCCACGATTTTGCCCTGAAAATTTTCAGGGCAAAAAAGTGCGCTGTATGCGCCGATAAATATGGTATCTGTAAGCCGAACTAAGGCCTTGTGTTCAAATTTATTTAAATTTGATCGATTATTTTATCCCCGGAGATATCCCACTTTATGGTTGATTAATTGCAGCCTCTTGTTAAATGTGCAATATGTGAGTTTTTATTGTGAATAAAAACGGATTATTCCTTTTGTAAGGAGAGCACTATTTTTTATTCTTTGTGTCCTATCATATGGTCGGATTAACTGCATTGGAGTTGAGCTAAGGAGAGTGGAGAGTGTGAACTGGCTTTGTAGCTGATCCTGGCTGATAAAGGGAAGCATGATAGATTGACCTGTGTAATAGCAAGGTCCATATAGGAAGGCGAACACCTGTCTGTCCATAGATTTTCAGCTGTTGATGCTTCACACTCTTTTGGGAGACATAAATATCCTAAAGGACGACTTATGAAGAAGGAATAATGAAGAAGGGCTTTATTATTAATTACGGACTGATTTATGTTGTAGTTTATGGGGGATATTTAATTTGTAAATACGTACTGCACTATTGACCACAGACTGATTTTTGTTGCATCTTTGCAGCCAGGATTGGCACGACCTAAAGAAAGTCTCACATATGAGGTCAGCCTTCGTGCATACTCTGGAAGGTGGGCAGGATCTGGGTGACTGGCAGGCAGATGGCTCCCTGCTTCTTTCTGTCTGACCCCCTCTTTCTCTTTTTTTTCTCCTCATCACTTTTTCAGTAACTTCAATGCATTTACGTCTGTTTCTACAGAGGACAAGAGGGGGTTATTTACAAAAACAAAAAAGCAAGCAGGATTTTTTAAGCGAGGCCGCGGCTTCAGCCTAATCTGCGGCCTTTTCCCAGGATTGCGGCGGGCTAGGCCAAAGGCCGCGGCCTCGCTTAAAAACGTAGAACCGGCGCAGTGTCCATTAGGAAAAAACCTTGATTCGAATCGTGAATGAATGAATGAATGAATGAAAACTTGTATAGCGCGGCACATGCGAACTGAATCGCCTCTGGGCGCTTGTTGTTCCTGTCTCCTTTGATATCAAAAGAGAAAAGTCTTGACCTTTTTCCTAAATGCTAGGTGGTTCTCCTCCAACCGAATGCTGGTTGGTAAAGCGTTCCATAGTCTTGGACCTTGGATCGCGAATCTTCTTTCTCCTTTGGACTTGAAGTTTGCTTTTGGAACCTGGAGTAGGTTCTGATTCGTGGATCGCAAAACGCGATTGGGATTATGCGCTTTTATTATTTCGCATAAATAAAGGGGGGCATTCCCATGGACACATCTATGCGTAAGACAGAGAGCTTTAAAAGCAATTCTGTCTTTGACTGGCAGCCAATGAAGGGCTCTCAGTGAAGGTGAGATGGATTCCCAGGGTTTTTTCCCAGTCACAAGTCTGGCGGCCGTATTCTGAACGACTTGCAGACGAGCGATTTGGTACTTGGGAAGGCCGAGGTAAAGGGCATTTGCGTCATCCAGCCTGGAGTTTACAATTGCTCCCACCACGACCGCTAAATCTTCTTTAGGGATGAACGGAGTGAGTCTGCGTAGTAGGCGCAGTAGATGGTGAGATCCGCTGACTACTGACCCTATCTGTGCGTCCATTGTCATAAAGGAGTCAAAAATGACCCCTAGGCTTTTGACTTTGGCGCTAGGGGTGATGAGCTTGCCCAAAATAGGCGGGGGGGTCCACGCTGTTGATAGTTGATTCCTGCGCTTGGCGTGAAACAGGAGAAGTTCTGTTTTCGCTCCATTGAGTTTAAGATAACTCTTTGTCATCCAGTCCTCTATCAAAGAGAGGCATGTCTCTAGATTGAGGTGGTGATCCTGACTGTTGCAGATGCGAAAATACAGTTGCGTGTCATCTGCATATGAGTGGTAGAGCAGTTTTTGGCTGCTGATAATCTCAAAAAGAGGACGAAGATATATGTTAAACAGCACTGGTGACAGAGGCGATCCTTGAGGGACTCCGCATGTTACTGTGCGTTTTTCAGACGTAAAAGGTCCTAACTTCACTGTTTGCGATCGGTTTTCCAGAAAAGAGGAGAACCAAGATAAATCGCCTTCTGCGACTCTGGCTACTTCAGCGAGCCGAGTCAGTAACAGTTTGTGGTCGACAGTGTCGAAAGCGGCACTTAGGTCCAACCGAACTAGAAGACAAGATTCTCCTTCGTCTGCGGCCTTGAGAACATCGTCCCATACTTTCAGCAATGCTGTTTCTGTCCCGTGTCCGGGACGGAAGCCTGATTGCAATGGGTCAAGTAGCTTGTAGGTATCCAGATGCTGTTGCAGCTGTTGTACCACTACTTTTTCCATTATTTTAGAGAGTACGTTGAGGCTTGTTATGGGACGGCGATGGAGTGGGTCCTTGGGGTCCAGGGAGGGGTTCTTCATGATGGGTAGGATTATACCCTCTTTCAACTGTGAGGGCACTATGCCCTCCAAGAAAGACTGGTTGATAAACTGCGTGATGGGAGGAGCCAGGATGTAGGCGCATTCCTTCAGCAGTTTTGTGGGGATAATGTCATTAGGCGCTGTGCCATTACGCAGAGTACAAATGACATTCTTAGTGGTCTCGATGGAGATGGGTTCAAGGGTAAACTTACCTGATATAGGAGAATTACTATGGGTGCTGTGTGAGAGGCTGCAGGGGGGGCCGAGGGGGGAGTTGTTTTGCTGAATGCTTTCACGGATTGCCTCAATTTTATTAACGAAATAATCCGATAGTTCATTGCAAAATTCTTGTGTGTCCGAACTGGGGGCTTCAATGCAACTTGGTTTCATGGTCTGGGTGACCATCTTGAAGAGTTCGCGGGGGCGGTTTAGGGCACCGTTGATAGCCTCCGAAAAATACTTTTTCTTGGCTTGGAAAATTCCTTTGTGGTATTTTCTTGTAGTCGCCTTGTAGATGGATAGGTTTAGCTCTGAAGAACATCTTTTCCAGGCAGATTCTGCCCTTCTGTGTTCTTGCTTCAGTAACGACAGCTGGTTGTTGAACCAGCTGCGGTTGTTTTTCGTGAAGCTTTTTTTTGGGGCCAAAATTGTCCAACCACAAAATATGAAGTATATTCGACAGTTTTACTTACTTATACATGCAAGGGCACATACGAGGAGTTTTCTGTATTTTAAGTATGCTTAATCACCCCTATTTTCTTCATTACAATATGTCAGTGGCTGCATCTGTTTTCCTGTTTGTTACAGGAAAACACTCTCCTCCTAGTTTATGGACACTGACTCTAGCCGTTTTGAATTTTTCATTCTCTAGGTACAGGATTTTACCTTGGGATGAGTCTTTTTCTTTGGCTCTGTTATATCCAATATATACTCCCACCAGATCTGGTTGCATATGATGTCCCCTACCCGAGCTGCGGTTTGGGCACTCCATGTCTCTCATCATGACCTTGGTATGTACTAAACAGTACTCAAATATTTAAGAATATGGAAGAATATTGCCTCACTTGAATATGTTTACTGTTTGATGATCTTGATGTATATTTGTATATGAAAATTTGTAATCACACATTTATTGTGACACATTTGCCAGTACCAATAGGATCCACTGAAGAAGCTGTTTGCAAAATGCGTAGTGATCCATTGGAGATGATACACTGATTCCGTCGATTGGCCCTGCACATGGAAGATTTTTGCATGCCTATATCTCCTTAACTTTTGTGGGCCATTTAACCACTTAAGTACCGCCTACTGCACATTTACGTTGGCAGAATGGCACGGCTGGGCACATCAACGTATATATACGTTGATTTTAGTACCCAGCCGTGGGTCGCGGGCGAGCGCCCGCGGGCGCGCCCGCGACCCGGTCCGAAGCTCCAGGACCGGGACCGCGGGATTCGCGGACCCGATCGCCGCTGCAGTGCGGCGATCCGTCCCTGGAGCGGAAGAACGGGGAGAGCCGTGTGTACACACGGCTTCCCCGTGCTTCTCTGTGGCCGTAGCATCGATCGCGTCATCCCTGTAATAGGGGGACGCGATCGATGACGTCACACCTACAGCCACACCCCCCTACAGTTGTAAACACAACACATAGGTCACACATCCCCTACAGCGCCACCTGTGGTTAACTTTCAAACTGCAACTGTCATTTCCACAGTAAACAATGCAATCTAAATGCATTTTTTGCTGTGAAAATGACAATTGTCCCAAAAATGTGTCAAAATTGTCCGAAGTGTCCGCCATATTGTCGCAGTCACGAAAAAAATCGCTGACCGCCGCTAATAGTAGTAAAAAAAAAAAAATTACTAAAAATGCAATAAAACTATCCCTTATTTTGTAAACGCTATAAATTTTGCGAAAACCAACCGATAAACGCTTATTGCGATTTTTTTTTACCAAAAATACGTAGAAGAATACGTATCGGCCTAAACTGAGGAAAAAAAATGTTTTTTTTATATATTTTTGGGGGATATTTATTATAGAAAAAAGTAAAAAATATTGCATTTTTTTTAAAATTGTCGCTCTATTTTTGTTTATAGCGCAAAAAATAAAAACCGCAGAGGTGATCAAATACCACCAAAAGAAAGCTCTATATGTGGGGAAAAAAGGACGCCAATTTTGTTTGGGAGCCACATCGCACGACCGCGCAATTGTCAGTTAAAACGACGCAGTGCCGAATCGCAAAAAGGGGCAAGGTCCTTTACCTGCATTTTGGTCCGGGTCTTAAGTGGTTAAACAGGTTTCTATGTACAGCTATACAATAGCCATTTGATACATGGGAGTATGGTGTATCTATATAGAACACACTACAACATTTTGTTTGATATGTTTTCATGATTTTTTAATAATAAATAATTTGTAATACATTTTTATACACGAGTACTCTTCCTTCTTGGGATTACCAGTGGCAACCGTCAAAGTCCTACACAGTATGTGCTTCTTTTTGATGTATGTTGTTCTTGTTTTGTGCACATGTGAGATTTATGTTTGCAACATTGAGTTAGAAGCTACTGTAATTTACATATGTGATATTATTGCTCATATTTTTATTATTGAGGGTTATGTAGTGTGGCACAATTTACTATATATTGACACAAAAGTTTATTGTTCTAACTTTAAGTGCTACAGCGATTTATATTTTTTGGGTGAACGTGAGGAATTGTTATAACATTCTTTCAGTTACCTTGCCGTGTTCTGTCTAAATGTCTCAGACGTCTACCTCAAGTGAGGTGAGCTTAACCACTTGCCTACTGTGCATCTACACCCCCTTCCTGCCCAGACAAAATTTAAGCTTCCGGCACTGCGTCGCTTTAACCGTGCGACGTGGCTCCCAAACAAAATTGGCGTCCTTTTTTCCCACAAATAGAGCTTTCTTTTGGTGGTATTTGATCACCTCTGCGGTTTTTATTTTTTGCGCTATAAACAAAAATAGAGCGTCAATTTTTAAAAAAATGCAATATTTTTTTACTTTTTGCTGTAATAAATAAACCCAAAAATATATAAAAAATAAAAAATTTCCTCAGTTTAGGCCGATACGTATTCTTCTACATATTTTTGGTAAAAAAAAAATGCAATAAGCGTTTATGGATTGGTTTGCGCAAAATTTATAGTGTTTACAAAATAGGGGATAGTTTATGGCATTTTTATTTATTTTTTTACTATTAATGGCGGCGATCTGCGATTTTTTTATTGGGACTGCGACGTTATGGCGGACACTTCGGACACTTTTCTGACATTTTTGGGACCATTTACATTTATACAGTGAACAATGCTATAAATATGCATTGATTACTGTATAAATGTGACTGGCAGTGAAGGGGTTAACCACTAGGGGGCGGGGAAGGGGTTAAATGTGTGTCCTATATGTGTTCTAACTGTAGAGGGGGTGACTGGGGGAGGTGACCGATTGTGTCCCTATGTACAAGGGACACAGCAACGGTCTCCTCTCTCCCTGACAGGACGTGGAGCTCAGTGTTTACATACAGAGCTCCACGTCCCCGCTCAGTTACTGAGCAATCGCGTGTGCCCGGCGGCGATCGGTGCCGCCTGGCACTCGCACGGGATCCCAGCAGAGCGGCGGGTGCGCGCGACGCCGGCGGCGCGCGCGCCCGCCCGCGGCTTTAAAAGGACATCACGTCATATGACGTGATGTCAGGATAATGGAGTCCACCGCCCGCCGTCATTTGACGGTGGGCAGAGGACAAGTGGTTAAGGACAGCTCAGTTTCTAGTCAAACAATGATCATTGCTGATCATTGCTGTTGTAGGAGATGACTATTAAAAACTTGACCTCCAGAAGATTTACTCCCTTTCATGACCAGGCCATTTTTTACGATACAGCACTGCGTTACTTTAACTGACAATTGCGCGGTCGTGCAATGCTGTACCCAAATACAATTGATGTATTTTTTCCCACAAATAGAGCTTTCTTTTGGTGGAATTTGCTAACCTCTGTGTTTTTTTTTTCTACATTCTGCTTTAAAAACACATCCAATAATTTTTTTTTTTATAAAATTGAAAAAAAAAAAAATCGAATTTCTTCATAAATTTAGACCAATGTGCATTTTGCTAAATATTTTTCGTAAAATATCCCAATAAGCATATATTGATTGGTTTTGTGAAAATGTTATAGGCCAGGATTCACATACATGGGCGCATATCTATGCCGTCGTAGCGTACATCGTCCATTTTTATGCTACGCCGGTGCAGCGCGGAGAGGCAAGCCTGGAATTCACAAAACAAATTGCTCCCAACTCTGCGCCGACGTAGCGTATATTTCGTAGGCGTAAGTGGAAGTAGGTGGAAGTGGCCTGGAAGTGGGAGTGATCCATGTTAATGAAGCGTGACCTCATGCAAATGATGGGCCGGGCACCAGACAAGTACTTAAAATGAACTGCGCATGTGTCGGGACATGGACGTATCACCGTGCGCATGCGTACAACCACGTCGCAAAAACTGCCTAAGATACGCCGGATCACTGTGTACGCGGTGAACGTAACCTACGCCCTGCCAGACCCACGTCGGCCCATATTCAGACGTCCAATGTAAAATACGTAGGCTTGTGTTCCCTGGTCCATACCTTTGCATGGGTTGCGCCTCATCTATGGGGAATAACTTTACGCCGAACATAAAACGTATGCAAACCACGTAAATCATGCGCCGGACACAAGTACGTTTGTGAATCGGCGTATCTCCCTCATTTGCATATTTGAATCAAAAATCAATGGGAGCGCCACATGCATCCAGCGTAATTATTTGCCCACTTTACGCTGGCGTAGGCAAGTTACGTCGGTGGGATGAAGTTTTAGGCATATCTAAGTTTGTGGGTTCGGCGCACAGATACGACGGTGCATATTTGTACTTACTGGAGATACGTCGGCGTAAGTGCTTTGTGAATCCGGGCAATAGTGTCTACAAACTGTGGAATATTTTTATTTATTTAATTTTTACTAGTAATGGCGGCGATCAGTGACTTATAGCGGGACTGGCTGAGAAGGGTTAACATCAGCGGCGAGCAAAGGGGTTAACTGTGTGCCTAGTCAGTGTTTTACTACACTGTGGGAGGTGCTTTTACTAGGGAACGAGATTCAATTTATTCTCTGCTTTGCAGGAACACAAATTTAATATTTTTCCACCTGTCAAAACAGCAATCTGCCTTGTTTACCGGTGTGCTGTCTTTCTGCGGAATGCTCCGTGACTGACAGAGGGACAGAGGGAGCGAGCCGCCAGCAGTGCACATGAGCACCCCCTACCTGGAAATGGTGCCGTCTGCTATAGTGCAAACTGCTATAGGGCGGACCTTAAGTGGTTAAAACTGTATCTTATGTACCAGTGGATAACTTAAAACATATTTATTATGGTGAAAATGTTGATTTCTTTTTTTCTTCCATTATAGTGTTTATGGTGAATTTTTTTGTACTCTGTATGAAAAGAAACATGACTTGCAGCCTTCATTTTTTCATTTTTATATGTAAGAAAACAGGGAAAACTACTAGCATGTACAGTGTTCTATTTTTAGGATGTGCCTCAGTTTAATTTATGCTTCTGCATTAGTCAGGTGTCCAGCAAACCATGGGCTTTCCTATCAATAACCAGAACATAGTCAAAACGTGTCAGGAGACATCATCAGAGCCAGATGTCATCGTCCAGTATCTACGTCAATAGTCAGTGTCACAACTACCACTTCAGTGTCCCCATAGTTATTTTTTTGTTTTTTTGTTTTTTAGGAGCCCCAACCTATGGACAACCGACCTATTTTTCTCAGGCTTCCCTGAAGCCCATGTCTCAATCTGCATTTTGGGCAACAAATATCCCACTCTCATCCACCATCTTCAATTTTAGCCCAGACTCTATCACATACCCACCCTTCTTTTCAAATCCATTGGGTCAAACACTTTCCCCTAGGAGACAGTACGTTCTGGAGACAACATCTGTATAACTACAAGGCCCCATCAACCATGGACGCTCGGTCCTTGATTAGGTCTGTCATACTTTTGGTGTGAACAAAGGATCTCATCCATAGCCCTTTGAAAGGTTGCAGGGGCCCCTTGCAAGCCAAATGGCATGTGCACACACTGCCACAAGCCCTCTAAAGTGGCAAAGGAAATATTTAATTGTGTACCGTCTGGGAGGACAATTTTCCAGTAGCCCTGAAGTGTATAGAGAGGATATTAACCCAGTTTCTCTAGTAATTCATCTATCCAAAGCATGAAACAGGCATTAAAGTTTGACACCCCGTTCAGCTTCCTTAAAGGGGTTGTAAAGGATTTATTTTTATTTTTTCATAATAAGCATCCTTTACCTGCAGACATTCCTCTTTTCACTTCCTCATTGTTCGTTTTTGCTCAGAAGTTGCTCTATTTCTTCTCTGCTCTGTTCACTTCCTGCTTGTCTGATTGTTACTCACCACCGTGAAAAGGGCCTTTACTGCGGTGGTCAGTGACGTGCTCGCCCCCTCCCAGGAACTACATCTGTGCGGCAGGATGCTCTCTACATGTTAGAGACTTCAAGGAGGTGTGAATTACTGGGCGTGCCGCAATGCATACTGGGAAATGTAGTTCTTACATGAACGAGCGCCGCAAACCAGGAAGTAAATGAGAGAACAGAAACTAGAATGCCGGAGGTGATATAGATGAAGGAATGTAATAGGTATTTACTTGTTTTTTAACAGAATCATTACACTATTCTGTCTGTCTACCTTGCAGACATTAATTTTAGGCAAAACATTTTTTCCTTTACTACTCCTTTAACCACTTAAGACCCGGACCTTTACGCAGCTAAAAGACCCAAGGTGTTTTTACAATTTGGCACTGCGCTGCTTTAACTGGTAATTGCGCGGTCATGCGATGTTATATCGAAACAAAATTTGTGTCCTTTTCTTCCCACAAATAGAGCTTTCTTTTGATGGTATTTGATTGCCTCTGCGATTTTTATTTTTTGCGATATTAACGGAAAAAGACCGTAAATTTAAAAAAAAAACGATTTTTCTTATAACAAAAAGTAAAAAATATCGAATAAACTAAATTTTAGTCAAACATTTAGGCAAAAATGTATTCAGCCACATGTCTTTAGTAAAAAAAATCGCAATAAGCGTATATTTATTGGTTTTCGCAAAAGTTATAGCGTCTACAAACTAGGGTACATTTTCTGGAATTTACACAGCTTTTATTTTATGACTGCCTATCTCATTTCTTGAGGTGATAAAATGGCAGGGCAGTACAAAACCCCCCCAAATGACCCCATTTTGGAAAGTAGACACCCCAAGGAAACTGCTGAGAGGCATGTTGAGTCCATTGAATATTTTTTTTTTTGTCCCAAGTGATTGAATAATGACCAAAAAAAAAAAAATGTTTACAAAAAGTTGTCAGTAAATGATATATTGCTCACACATGCCATAGTTATATGTGGAATTGCACCCCAAAATACATTCTGCTGCTTCTCCCGAGTACGGGAATACCACATGTTTGGGACTTTTTGGGAGCCTAGCCGCGTATGGGACCCCAAAAACCAAGCACCGCCTTCAGCATTTCTAAGGACGCAAATTTTTGATTTCACTCCTCACTACCTATCACAGTTTCGAAGGCCATAAAATGCCAAAATAGCACAAAACCCCCCCAAACGACCCCATTTTGGAAAGTAGACACCCCAAGCTATTTGCTGAGAGGCATGTTGAGTCCATGAAATATTTAATTGTTTTGCCCCAAGTCATTGAATAATGACCAAAAAAAAATTTACAAAACGTTGTCACTATATGATATATTTCTCACACATGTTTGGGACTTTTTGGAAGCCTAGCCACGTATGGGGCCCCAAAAACCAAGCACCGCCTTCAGCATTTCTAAGGGCGCAAATTTTTGATTTCACTCCTCACTACCTATCACAGTTTAGAAGGCCATAAAATGCCGAAATAGCACAAAACCCCCCCAAATTACCCCATTTTGGAAAGTAGACACCCCAAGCTATTTGCTGAGAGGCAGGTCGAGTCCATGGAATATTTTTTATTTTGACACAAGTTGCGGGAACATGACAAACTGATTTTTTTTACACATAGTTGTCACTAAATGATATATTGCTCACACATGCCATGGTTATATGTGGAATTGCACCCCAAAATACATTCTGCTGCTTCTCCTGAGTACAGGGATACCACATGTGTGGGACTTTTTGGGAGCCTAGCCGCGTACAGGGCCCCGAAAACCAAGCACCGCCTTCAGGATTTCTAAGGGCATAAATTTTTGATTTCACTCCTCACTACCTATCACGTTTTGAAGGCCATAAAATGCCAAGATGGCACACAACCCCCCCAAATGACCCCATTTTGGAAAGAAGACACCCCAAGCTATTTGCTGAGAGGCATGTTGAGTCCATGGAATATTTAATTTTTTTGCCCTAAGTCATTGAATAATGACCAAGAAAAAAAAAAAAAAACATTTACAAAACGCTGTCACTAAATGATATATTTCTCACACATGCCATGGTTATATGTGGAATTGCACCCCAAAATACATTCTGCTGCTTCTCCTGAGTACGGGGATACCACATGTGTGGGACTTTTTCTGAGCCTAGCCGCATACGGGACCCCGAAAACCAATCACCGCCTTCAAGATTTGTGTGAGTGAAATCAAAAATTGATGTCCTTAGAAATCTTGAAGGTGGTGATTGGTTTTTGGGGTCCCGTACGCGGCTAGGCTCCCAAAAATTCCAACACATGTGGTATCCCCGTACTCAGGAGAAGCAGCAGAATGTATTTTGGGGTGCAATTCCACATATAACCAGGGCATGTGTGAGGAATATATCATTTAGTGACAATGTTTTGTAAATTTTTTTTTTTTGGTCATTATTCAATCACTTGGGGCAAAAAAATTAAATATTCCATGGGCTCAAAATGCCTCTCAGCAAATAGCTTGGGGTGTCTTCTTTCCAAAATGTGGTCATTTGGGGGGGTTGTGTGCCATCTTGGCATTTTATGGCCTTCAAAACTTTGATAGGTAGTGAGGAGTGAAATCAAAAATTTGCGCCCTTAGAAATGCTGAAGGCGCTGCTTGGTTTTTGGGGCCCCATACGTGGCTAGGCTCCCAAAAAGTCCCACACATGTGGTATCCCCGTACTCAGGAGAAGCAGCAGAATGTATTTTGGGGTGCAATTCCACATATAACCATGGCATGTGTGAGAAATATATCATTTAGTGACAACTTTGTGTAAAAAAAAAATCAGTTTGTCATATTCCCGCAACTTGTGTCAAAATATAAAATATTCCATGGACTCGACATGCCTCTCAGCAAATAGCTTGGGGTGTCTACTTTCCAAAATGGGGTCATTTGTGGGGTTTTTGTGCTATTTTAACATTTTATGGCCTTCAAAACTGTGATAGGTAGTGAGGAGTGAAATCAAAAATTTGCGCCCTTAGAAATGCTGAAGGCGGTGCTTGGTTTTTGGGGCCCCGTACATGGCTAGGCTCCCAAAAAGTCCCAAACATGTGGTATTCCCGTACTCGGGAGAAGCAGCAAAATTTATTTTAGGGTGCAACTCCACATATAACCATGGCATGTGTAAGCAATACATCATTTAGTGACAACTTTTTGTAATTTTTATTTTTTATTTAATTTTTTTTGTCATTATTCAATCACTTTGGATAAAAAAAAAAATTTTTATGGACTCAACATGCCTCTCAGAAGTTTCCTTGGGGTGTCTACTTTCCAAAATGGGGTCATTTGGGGGGGGGTTTTGTGCTATTTTTGCATTTTATGGCCTTCGAAACTGTGATAGATAGTGAGGAGTGAAATCAAAAATTTACACCCTTAGAAAGGCTGAAGGCGGTGATTGGTTTTTGGGGTCCCACACGCGGCTAGGCTCCCAAATGTGGTATCCCCTTACTCAGGAGAAGCAGAAGAATGTATTTTGGGGTGTAATTCCTCATATGGATTGATCGGTGGGTATGCCCACCATTAGAATACCTCCCTTCATCCACCCACTTCTAATGATGGGCATACATGCACCATTTATATATGCCGAAGCATGGGGGCATCCTCCCGCAAAAAAGTTATGCCGCGTACACACGGTCGGACTTCTCTATGCCGCGTACACACGGTCGGACTTTTCTATGCCGCATACACACGGTCAGACTTTGTAGAAATGTCAACCGTATGTACGCGGCATTAGGAGCAAAATCACTCCTCCGCCCCTAATGCCCCCATGCTTCGGCATATATGCTCTTTTTTTAACTGTGGTGGTGAAATCACCTCCTACAGCACTGGAGTCACGGCTTTATATATCGTGGGAGCAAACGCTGTTGCTGTCACGCTAAATAATTCCGCGCAACAGCTGAATGGCATACCTGAAAACAGTAAAGTAAATTACATACCTGAAAAGCAAGAATGAAAAAACATAACAATAAAACTTTGAATAGAATATAGTAAAAAAGAGCAGAACAATAGAGAGAGAATAGAGAGGGAGAGAACAATAAAACGCCAACAATTAGAAAAAAAGAGCAGAACAATAGCGAGAGAATAGAGAGGGAGATAACAATAAAACAACAACTATTTTTGTTTTTTTTATTTTATATTTTTTTTGTGTCTTTTTATTTTTTACTTTTTTTTGCAACTGTTGAACTTTTCGGTTCCAGGTTTGGGTCTCTCAAAATGCGATGGCATCTTGGGAGACCCTGTGTACGTGTGCCTAGCCTGTGAAAGTTTTGCCCTACACTAATACTTCACTCGTGTGTGGAAGCGTTCAAAACATTCACCAATACAAAGACCAGGATCGGCAGGACATCAGGGACAAAAAAAACGGGTGTCACGCCTCCATCCGCGCTTGGTACAGACACGACATTTTCTTTGGGGGGCTCGTTGGGTAGGGGTACTCTCGAGGGCATATATAAAATGCCTCTCATGCAGTCGGCTTACTGCATTTGGTAGGGGATGGTGAGGTGGAGAACCGCCTGGATACAGGAGTCCGTTGATGATATCCTTCTGGAATTGGAGGAAGGATCCATTCTGTCCTGAAGTTTTGCATAAGACAAAAGCATTCAGCAAAGTCAATTGGAATAAATGTAGAGACACTTTTTTGTACCAGCGTCTCACCTTACGGGCAATATGATACGGCGCCATCAACTGGTCGTTGAGGTCCACCCTCCCATGTTTTGGTTATATTCGTGGACACAGAGGGGTTTCTCCACAACACCAGTCGCCGTACGAATTTGTACTGTCGTGTCTGCGTGAAGGGTGGTAAGAAGGAAAACATTCTTATTGTCCCGCCACTTCACAGCGAGCAAATTCTTACATCTGCAGCAGGCTCTCGCCCCCAGCTTAATACGGGAATCTACAAGCCGCTGGGGAAAGCCCCGGCGATTAGGTCGCACGGTGCCACATGCTCCAATCTGTTGATCAAACAAGTGACTAAAAAGTGGCACGCTGCTGTAAAAATTGTCCACATACAAGTGGTACCCCTTTCCGAATAAGGGTGACACCAAGTCCCAAACGATCTTGCCAGCGCTCCCCATGTAATCTGGGCATCCTTCCGGCTCTACCTGACTATCTTTGCCCTCATAAACCCTAAAGCTCCATGTGTAGCCTGTTGCCCTGTCACAAAGCTTATAGAGCTTGACCCCGTATCTGGCACGCTTGCTGGGAAGGAACTGCTTGAAAGACAAGCGGCCAGCAAATTTAACCAGGGACTCGTCAACGCAGACAACTTGCTGGGGATTAAACAAGGCTGCATAACATTCGTTGAAATGGTTTATGAGGGGCCGAATTTTGTAGAGCCGGTCAAATTCAGGGTCTCCACGTGGACGACAGAGTGCATTGTCGCTGAAATGCAGGAACCGCAGGATCGCCTCGTATCGCTTCCTGGCCATGTGAGCAGAGAATATGGGCATTTGGTCAATTGGCTCTGTGGACCAATACATGCGCAATTGAGGAAATGGATGTATGCCCATATTGAGGGTAAGGCCCAGAAAGGTCTTAAATTCGGAAACCGTAAGAGGTCTCCAATTTTTGGCAAGGAGGGTCTGGGGATTAGCGGCGATGTAGGCACCAGCATATAAATTAGTCTGGTCCACAATAGATCTATAGAGATCTTCCGTGAAATACAGCGAATAAAAATCAAGTGGCATAAAATTCGCTGTATCCACCTGAATACCGGGTTGGCCAGTGAATGGGGGAAGTACAGGTGCTGCAGAAGTGGTGGGGACCCAATCAGGATAGGCGAGATCTGCAGGAAGGGCACTATGGGCACGACGGGCCTGTCTTTTTCTTCTTCTTGGTGGAAGCGGGCCACTACTTGTGCTTGCCACCTCGCCAGCTTGAACTGCACTTATGGGACTCGCCACGTCACCAAGTGTTACTGCAGTGCTGGATGAATGACCAGGGTGTACTAGGCCGCTGGTGCTTGCCAATCCACCAGAAGGAATAGCGGCGCTAGTACTGGCTCTCTGCTCCATACAAGGGTCCTGCGGTTCTTGCTCCTCAACAAACTCAGAATGGGGTAGGGTACGCCTGGCCTTAGCAGGGACCACACCTCCGTCGTCAGAGCTATCTGACATGGAGCCGCTGTCGTAAACAGGATCATATTCTGAGCCCGAATCTGTCAGATACGTGACCTCCTCATCATCATCTGACGACATGCACAGGATCCTAACAGCCTCTTCACCAGAGTACATCCGCTTTGCCATTTTGGGCTCTAAATTTAGTCGTAGACTGGTGATGATTCACGGGTAAAAAAAGCACCTGACTATAGAAAAGCAAATGTAGAAAACGCTTCAAAAAAACTGTTAGCGATCGCAGGGATCAGGCCTGTCTCTGCGAACGCTGCAGTTGTGTGTGATGTGTTTTTGAAGTGACAGTGATCGATCGATACTGCACTTAAGTGGGTTGGGCTGGGCGGCAAAACGCAGGTGCTAGCGGGTATCTGGGCTGATTCCGCTAACAATGCGTTTTTGGGTACCCTAAACTGCTGGGTACGCTAGTATAGATCTGATCAGATCAGGTATCGATCCGTTCAGATACTATACCACTAAGGGGGGGTGTATGCTTTGCGTGTGGGTGTAAGCGTTACTGGCACTAACCTAACGCTGCCTGAGGTGACGCTGACCCCTAACTGGCGCTAAAATTTTATTTATATCACCCGGCGGGCGATCAGGGGGTTAAACCTTTATTGGGTAATAAACGGCGGGTGCGCTGATGCTATAAACAGCAAACTAACTAACCAGCGTCAACCGTAACACTTATACGGTGATCACTGGTGAAAGGGTTAACTAGGGGGCAATCAAGGGTTAAAACTTTTATTTATGGGGGTACCTAACGCTATAGAACCTGGCGGTGAACCTCAAAAAAACCTAGCTACCTGGCGGCAACAGTGACACTAATACAGCGATCAGAAAACCGATCGCTTAGTGACACTGGCAATAGGGGGTGAAAGGGTTAACTAGGGGCAATCAAGGGTTAAAACTTCTATTTATGGGGGTACCTAACGCTATAGAACCTGGCGGTGAACCTCAAAAAAACCTAGCTACCTGGCGGCAACAGTGACACTAATACAGCGATCAGAAAACCGATTGCTTAGTGACACTGGCAATAGGGGGTGAAAGGGTTAACTAGGGGCAATCAAGGGTTAAAACTTCTATGTATGGGGGTACCTAACGCTATAGAACCTGGTGGTGAACCTCAAAAAAACCTAGCTACCTGGCAGCAACAGTGACACTAATACAGCGATCAGAAAACCGATCGCTTAGTGACACTGGCAATAGGGGGTGAAAGGGTTAACTAGGGGCAATCAAGGGTTAAAACTTCTATTTATGGGGGTACCTAACGCTATAGAACCTGGCGGTGAACCTCCAAAAAACCTAGCTACCTGGCGGCAACAGTGACACTAATACAGCGATCAAAAAACCGATCGCTTAGTGACACTGGCAATAGGGGGTGAAAGGGTTAACTAGGGCGGTGATCAAGGGGTTAAACCTTTATTGGGGGGGGTAGGGGGCTACCCTGGACCTAAAGGGACCTAAAACTAACTGCCCTGCAACTTTTTTTCTGTAACAATGACACTAAATGCAGTGATAATAAGTAAATATAAAATCACTGCATTCAGTGACACTGTGACAGGGGAGGGGGGGGTGATCAGCGGTGACTGGGGGGGGGGTTTGTGTGCCTATGTGTAACGTGTCAGTGTACTGTTTGGTGCAACTCACGTTACTGATGTCCTCTCTCCTCAGTATCCGGTCGGAAAGACCAGACACGAGGAGGAACACAGCACTTCCCTCTTCCTGTGTTTACAGTTAGCACAGGAAGAGGCGGGAGGCGGACGCCCATTGGCTGGGAGCGATCGCGAGGGGGTGGCTGGAAACGAATAGCCGCCCCCTCATCCCGGATCGCTCCCGACCACTTACCGACCACCGCACGGAGCGGGGGGGGTCCCGATCGGACCCCCGACACGCACTAAGGCGAGGACGTAAATTTACGCCCTTGTGCCTGTACGTGCCATGTTGTGGACGTACATAATCGTGCAGGGGTCCTTAAGTGGTTAAAGGATCACTAAAGGATTTTTTTTTTTTTTAGCTAAATAGCTTCCTTTACCTTACTGCAGTCCTGGTTTCATGTCCTCATTGTTTGTTTTTGCTTTGAAGTTGCCGTAATTCTGCTCTGATCTCCACACTTCCTGCTTGTCTGGCTCCTTATGAAAAATCTCATGGCAGCTTTTCACTGTGGTCCAAGCTGTCATTACTGTGTGTCTAAAACTCCTCAGATTCATTTTAAAAACAAAACACTGCCCTGTATTTGTTTGTTTTTGTTCTGTGTGTCTCTTTACATCACAGAAACATGAAGTTTAAAAATGAAACGAACCTGCAAGCACATTATATGATTGTTTTTTATCTATTTTTAATCATTTGTAAAAAGGAATCGGTTAACTTTTATGTCTCTATACCCTGTAAACAGTAATTTCAGCAAAAACATCTGTTTCCTTTAGTGACCCTTTAAGTCATTGCAGAAGCAGATCAACTGTCTGGAATGGGAACAAGCATTAATGGGCTAGACCGCTCACTCTTGGGTCTCTCTATTCTTCCAAGATTTAGCATTTTCAATATCTCCTCTGCTATAGCCTCCATCTGTCTTCGAGGTTCCTCAATTTCAATGGCCTTAACTGGACACAAGACTGGGGTTCTGTTTATACATTGCCTCCTGCTGCTGCCTCTCTGTGAGGAGACAAAAAGAGTGTAGAGTGCTGCTGCTTGAGAGTGCTGGATTGAGATGGGGCTCAGGTAAGTATTTTGTGGGGTTGGGGGAGAGGTGAAAATAGAAGGGTCTTTTTTTACCTGAATGCATAGAATGCAAAAAAAAAATCGAACATGCTTTAATTTTATGTCGTTTTTCAGAATGTCGTCTTTTGTTTCACAAAAAATGATCGTGTGTGGGCAAAACGACGTTTAACCACTTGCTGACCAGCCGCCGTCGTTCTACGGCGGCAGGTCGGCTCTCCTGGGCGAGAGCCCGTCATTCTACGTCGGCACTTTCGACGGCCACTAGGGGGCGCATGCGCGCCGACGGCGGCCCGCGCCCCCCCGAGTCCCGCGCCCGGCGGGTACGATCGCCGCCGGGCACCCGCGATTGCTCGTTACAGAACGGGGAACGAGAGCTATGTGTGTAAACACATAGCTCTCGTTCCTGTCAGCGGGGGAAATGCTGATCTTCTGTTCATATAATGTATGAACAGAAGATCAGTGATTTCCCCTAGTGAGGCCACCCCCCCATACAGTTAGAACACACCCAGGAACACACTTAACCCCTTCCCTGCCCCCTAGTGTTAACCCCTTCACTGCCAATGGCATTTTTATAGTAATACAATGCATTTTTATAGCATCGATCGCTAAAAAAATGCCAATGGTCCCAAAAATGTGTCAAAAGTGTCCGCCATAAGGTCGCAGTACTGAAAAAAAACGCTGATCGCCGCCATTACTAGTAAAAACAATAAAAATAATAAAAATGCCATAAAACTACCCCCTATATTGTAAACGCTATAACTTTTGCGCAAACCAATCAATAAATGCTAATTGCGATTTTTTTTTAATGAAAAATATGTAGAGGAATACGTATTGGCCTAAACTGAGGAAAAAAAAGTTTTTTTATATATTTTTGGGGGATATTTATTACAGAAAAAAGTAAAAAATATTGCATTTTTTTCAAAATAGTCGCTCTATTTTTGTTTATAGCGCAAAAAATAAAAACCGCAGAGATGATCAAATACCACCAAAAGAAAGCTCTATTTGTGGGAAAAAAAGGACGCCAATTTTGTTTGGGAGCCAAGTCGCACGACTGCGCAATTGTCAGTTAAAGCGACGCAGTGCCGAATCACAAAAAGTGCTCTGGTCTTTGGACAGCAATATGGTCCGGGGCTAAAGTGGTTAAAACAACATTTTTAAACCCGCGCATGCTCAGAAGCAAGTTATGAGATGGGAGCTTCAATGGAACAGAGTGCCGTCAAACGTGGTGTACGTAACCGTGCTTTGCAAGAGCATTTTCAGAAAACGATGGTGTGTAGACAACGTTGTTTTTTAAAATGAAGTTTGAAAAACATTGTTTTGTTTTGCGAGATAAAACGTTTTTTTACATCACAAAAAGTGATCGTGTGTACGCGGCAAAGATGTTTCCTCTTTTGGTAACTACTACTTGTTATGAGTGATATCTTACATGTATTGAGAGAAAGTCTTTCTTGAGGACTAGACTGTTACAAGAGGATGAGACATCTGTATTGACATCCGGAAACATCTCAGTGCTGTAGAAATTTTGAGCAATGAGATTCTCAAATCAACGTCATGTATATATGATGTATACATATATGTTGACGTCGTCTGGGATTGGCCCCCCCGATTTAATTCACGTGGATTCTTAATAGTTTACACTGAGGACTTATATTGAATCATTCACACGTGTGCTGTAATATACAAGTTATTTATTTATTAACAGTGCAACATTTTTCAATTATGTCAAAATATGACTTATTCAGTTATAGGCATCATTGCACGATGGGCAGAGCTTAAGCGGTGATGTCATCACATCTAATTCCTATAAACTTTTTCTTGGACGGGCAGTGGTATTAGGATCTGTTTGAATCTTTCCATTGTATGTGAGTACATGCTTTTACAATTTAATAAACACTGTCCTGAGTTACTGCACTATGCGTTTCTCCTTGTGCTGCTTCTATGGGCCAGATTCAGGTAGATGGGCGCTTCTTTACTTTGGAGTAACATTTCTCATTTACGTTACTCCGCCGACACTTTCGGCGCAAGTACTGTAATTCACATAGCACTTGCTCCTAAACTTGCGCCGGAGTAACGAAAATGCGCTGGCCTAACCCGACGCAAGTGGAAGTGGGTGTGATCATATGTAAATGATGGGCGGAGCCCAGCGCAGAGGCTTACGTTCAGCGCATCATCCACGGAGCATGCGCAGTAAGTGAGGCTTCACTCGCCCCCTTGTGCGCATGCTCACAACTTCCGTCTGCACCACTTCACGGGAAACATCAGCGCAATGCGTTCCGTTGGGCGTTTAAATGCGCCCGTAGATGCGCCATTCCGGCACTAAAGTATATCCTGTTCCCCCTCCCCGCAGTGATGTTACTTTTGTTCTGAGATGGCTGCTCCCGTTCACCGCAAACACACAGGAGAAAGCTGAACTCTAAAGGCCAGGAGCTGTCAGCCGTCATCTTGGCTATGGAGACCTATGATGTCTTCCTCCATGGCTGTAAAAGTTGACAGACAAGCATGGACAGAGGTGTTGTCCTGCAAGTGGGGGTGCTCAGCTAGCTCTTATCGTCGGTAACGCTGCTGTAGCTGCTCTCCTGCTGACCTGTGGCCGTCTGGAGTAAAGATAAAGCAGCTATTTGTAGAAATAACTTTGCGCCGGACGGGCGAGATACACGCGGCGCATGTAGCCAGCGTATGGTGCTAATCCGTTTGCGAATCGGGAAATCTCCCTCATTTGCATATTTGCAGGGGAAATCAATAGGCGCGACTAATGCGCCAAGCGAAATTATGCTCTGACGAGACTTTGGCGTCGGAAAGTTAAGCCGATCGGAAATGGCCCGTTTTCTGTCGCATCTAGTTTGGTGGGTACGGCCACATAGAAACGACGGCGCATATTCACAGTTACGCGGCGCATATCGAAATACTCCAGCGCAACTCTACCTGAATCTGGCCCTATGTGTGTTATTGAGCCATAATGCAAGCTATCGTTGATGTGTGAGAAAGACATCCATCAAGGCTTTCCTGCTAAAGTGCTGTTAGATCTCTTATAAAGTGAGGTTAGGCTTCTGGTAAGTGCCCTTGTGTAGAGGTGATGGAGCACTTGAGTCTGTTTTGGTACTAATGGAGTACAGAAGTACTGGAGTTTTTGTGATAGAGACATCTTATGTACCGTATTTATCGGCGTATACCGCGCACTTTTTTGCCCTGAAAATCAAGGCAAAATTGTGGGTGCGCGATATACGCCGATACCCGCACTGTGTTTGAACCACTGCGCCGACATATACCGAGCGCAGTACACTCGGGTATAGTCGGGCAGGCTGTATGTCCTTTACGCGAGAGGAGCCGAGCCTACCCGACTATACCCGAGTGTACTGCGCTCGGTATATGTCGGCGGAGTGGTTCAAACACAGCGGGGGAAGCGGAGATCGAGCGGAGAGGACACCACGATGGCCGGAGAAGGACGCCGGACCGGACAAGGCCGCCGATGAACGGCGGGCAAGACACCGACCAGGGGCATCCAAACTGTAAGTATTTTTTTTTTTTTACAGGAATTTTCCTTCTAGGTTGGGGGTGCGTGCTATATGCCGGGGCGCGTTATAGCCAGGTAAATACAGTAACTTGTATGTCATTTACTATTTTTTAGGATTGCACAAGTTGTATTTGTGTATGACTATATTCACTTTGGATTGAATAAACATTAGTCTTGTCTTTTAAAGTAAGTGCACATTTTATATATATGTATATAGTGAATAACTGACCAGGTACTACAGGTAAGCAAGACAAAATCCACTATATAATAATTTTTAGACAGAACATTTAAGTTTTGCTAACACACTACATTACCAATACCCAGGTGATAACAGTTCAGCTCACCGTCATATTTAGCAAGCACTGCCTGAACATCCGCATATGCCTGCAATTCCAGAAGAGCCTCCAGCAGGTTTTCATGGATATTTACAATGCTGGGCAAAGGAAACTCTTTCATTAACTGCAAGTAAATACATCAATTAGTTAAAACAAATATATCATTACTTTCACATTCACATGCAATTATTCAATTTTTCTGGTGCATTCAAATGAATGGATTCTAATTAGGGTACATTACAGTCTGATTAGTAATTGCATAGCTTTGCTGCATTTATTTTATGCTTCGCTTGTTATTAATGGGTAGTTTTGATATATAATTTTTCAGTGTGGCAATCAATCAGGCCTGTAATGTGTAACACATACAGATTGTTCCACATTCAATATTCCTTTTACGCTTACTGTTGTGCTATAACATTTCAGAGGCAGATGGGGGTGGTGGGGGGGGGGGGGGCACGTGTAAATAAGACGTGGAATCTATTCCGTAATTCCAGCAGGCATTTAGAATTGCTTTAATCACTTTAATTGTAGTTTCCCATTTAGAAAAAATGTATGCCTATAAATGTATATACACTGTAGATCA
This sequence comes from Rana kukunoris, assembly GCA_029574335.1. Classification (NCBI taxonomy): domain Eukaryota; kingdom Metazoa; phylum Chordata; class Amphibia; order Anura; family Ranidae; genus Rana; species Rana kukunoris. The sequence continues at coordinate 381,641,910 of CM056050.1, read as the reverse complement.
TGGGTCTTCAAACTACGGCCCTCCAGTTGTTCAGGAACTACAATTCCCATAATGTCTAGTCATGTCTATGAATGTCAGTGTGTTACAATGCCTCATGGGATGTGTAGTTCTACAACATCTGGAGGGCCGTAGTTTGAGAATCCCTGCTGTAGATGGTCGACACTGACTCTGACTGAACCTAAGCGTTTTGTAACTGTTACAGGGACCTTGTATATCTGCTAATTCTTTAACCTTTTCCCTGCAGCATAAAGCATATGTCCAGCAGCAGGTAAAGTGGACCCTAACAGCCAGCCACCGCAAATATGCATCTCAGCGGTCTGAGGCTGTGTGCTGAAAGCATGCTCAGTGTGCACTCCCTGCACACTCAACGAGCTGTCACTGACAGCTTTCAGTAATGACTTCTAATCGAGAACCAGCAGTATGGGCTCCCAATAATGTGACTGCTATAATAGCCAATTACAGTGGTCACAGTATCGGGAAGCCACTAACCCAGAACTTCTGAAAAGCCACTGATCACAGCCATTCATCAAAAAATGAAAATGTGTTAATTCATAACTGAAGCATAGTTAACCACTTAAGACCCGGACCAATACGCTGGTAAATGACCCAAGGTGTTTTTGCGATTCGGCACTGCGTCGCTTTAACAGACAATTGCGCGGTCGTGCGACGTGGCTCCCAAACAAAATTTGCGTCCTTTTCTTTCCACAAATAGAGCTTTCTTTTGGTGGTATTTGATCACCTCTGCGATTTTTATTTTTTGCGCTATATACAAAAATAGAGCGACATTTTTGAAAAAAAAACACTATTTTTTACTTTTTGTTAAAAAAAAAATCAAATAAACTAAATTTTAGTCAAACATTTAGGCCAAAATTTATTTAGCCACATGTCTTTAGTAAAAAAAAAAATCGCAATAAAAAAAAATAGCTACCTAGCGGGAACAGCGACACTAATACAGCGATCAGAAAAATGATCGCTTAGTGACGCTGGCAATAGGGAGTGAAAGGGTTAACTAGGGCGGTGATCAGGGGGTTAAAACTTTATTAGGGGGGGTGGGGGGGCTATCCTGAACCTAACACTAACTGTTTTTTACACTGCCTGTCACACTGACACTAAATGCAGTGATTAGATCACTGCATTCAGTGACACTGTGACAGGGGGGTGGGGGGGGCGATCACAAGGGGTTAATATGCCTATGTGAGTGTGTGTCAGTGTTGTGTTGGTGCACACTTACTTGTGATGTCTTCTCTCATCAGCAGCGCTGGGAAACAGCGCTGCGATGAGAGAATACATCATTTCCTCCTTCCTGTGTAAACACAGGAGGAGGAAGTGACAGGTTGGGAGCGCGCTCCCATTGGCTGGGAGCGATCGCGGGGGGGCGGGTATTCGCCGACTTCCGCCCCCAGATCCCGGATCGCTCCCGGAGCCAGGGGGACCCCCGCACGCCGCGGAGGGGGTCCCGATGGGACCCCCGAACCGCACTTAGGCGGGGACGTAAATTTACGCCCTTGTGCCTGTACGTGCCATTCTGTGGCCGTATATGTGCGTGCGGGGGTCCTTAAGTGGTTAACAGTGTTCCAGTTTGTGAATGAACAGGAAGCTTCTGTGCTTTTTTGTTCATTCATTCAATAAGTTCAACTTTGGCTGCAGAGAAGGGGATTGTTGAGGACTCCATGTCTTCAATCTCTTTCTTCATCTCAAAAATGAGACATCAGAGGTCTGATATTCCACCAATGCAACCCCCCAACAGAAATGTAAGAATAAAAAAAAAAAACGAAAAAATTGCAGAAATACTATAAATATATAGTATATGCAGTTTGTGTGTATATTACATACACACATATTATTTATATATATATATATATATATATATATATATATATATATATATATACACACACATACATACACACACATAATATATATATATACACATAATATATATATATATATATATATATATATATATATATATATACACATACACACACATAATATATATATATATATATATATATATATATATATATATATATATATATATATATATATATATATATATACATATATACACACACACACACACACATTATATATATATATATATATATATATATAGTAAAGACCAAAAGTTTGGACACACCTTTTCATTCAAAGCGTTTTCTTTATTTTCATGACTATGAAAATTGTAGATTCACACTGAAGGCATCATAACTATGAATTAACACATGTGGAATTATATACATAACAAAAAAGTGTGAAACAACTGAAAATATGTCATATTCTAGGTTCTTCAAAGTAGCCACCTTTTGCTTTGATTACTGCTTTGCACACTCTTGGCATTCTCTTGATGAGCTTCAAGAGGTAGTCACCTGAAATGGTCTTCCAACAGTCTTGAAGGAGTTCCCAGAGATGCTTAGCACTTGTTGGCCCTTTTGCCTTCACTCTACGGTCCAGCTCACCCCAAAGCATCTTGATTGGGTTCAGGTCCGGTGACTGTGGAGCCCAGGTCATCTGGCGCAGCACCCCATCACTCTCCTTCTTGGTCAAATAGCCCTTACACAGCCTGGCGGTGTGTTTGGGGTCATTGTCCTCTTGAAAAATAAATGATGGTCCAACTAAACGCAAACCGGATGGAAAAGCATGCCGCTGCAAGATGCTGTGGTAGCCATGCTGGTTCAGTATGCCTTCAATTTTGAATAAATCCCCAACAGTGTCACCAGCAAAGCACCCCTACACTATCACACCTCCTCCTCCATGCTTCACGGTGGGAACCAGGCATGTAGAGTCCATCCGTTCACTTTTTCTGCGTCGCACAAAGACACAGTGGTTGGAACCAAAGATCTCAAATTTGGACTCATCAGACCAAAGCACAGATTTTCACTGGTCTAATGTCCATTCCTTGTGTTCTTTAGCCCAAACAAGTCTCTTCTGCTTGTTGCCTTTCTTTAGCAGTGGTTTCCTAGCAGATATTCTGCCATGAAGGCCTGATTCACACAGTCTCCTCTTAACAGTTGTTCTAGTGATGTGTCTGCTGCAAAAGGTGGCTACTTTGAAGAACCTAGAATATGACATATATTTTCAGTTGTTTCACACTTTTTTGTTATGTATATAATTCCACATGTGTTAATTCAGAGTTGTGATGCCTTCAGTGTGACTCTACAATTTTCATAGTTATGAAAATAAAGAAAACTCTTTGAATGAGAAGGGGTGTTCAAACTTTTGTTCTGTACTGTGTGTGTATATATATATATATAGACATACAGGGGCAGATTCACAGAGAAATGGATTATCGTAGCGTATCAGAAATACACTACGCCGCCGTTTTTTACCTTGCTCTACGTGGAATTCAGGTAGATTTTCTACGGTAAACGACGGCGGCGTAGTGTATTTCTCCCGTCGCAATCCATCTGCGCGAGTAGGGGGCGTGAAACATTTAAATTAGGCGCGTTCCCGCGGCGATCGATCTGCGCATGCTCCGTTCGCAAATTTTCCGCCGTGCATTGCGCGAAATCACGTCGTGACGTCATTCGTTGTTTATGTAGCGTACTTTACGGCCGATCCACGTCCCGACGAGTTACGTAAACAAAATAAAATTTTAAATAAATTCGAAGCGGGAACGACGGCCATACTTAACATGGGCTACGTAAAGTTAGAGCAGCAAAAAGCTGCTCTAACATTACGTATAAAAAAATAGACGAAAACGATTGCGACGCCCGCTCGTATGTTCGTGAATCCCCGTAAAAACACATTTGCATATCCCGACGCACCAAAACGACGCGAACTCCTCCCAGCGGCCGCAAATAGATGGCAGCGTAGATCCGAAAGCTTACGAAGACGTAAGCCTCTCGGATCGAAGCCCGAAGCCGGCGTATCATGGTTTGAGGATTCAAACTAGTGATACGCCGCGCGAAATTTGAAATTACTCCTGTCTAACCCCAGTTAGACAGGCGTAATTGTTTTGTGAATCTGCCCCACAGTGCGGAAAATAAGTATTTGAACACCCTGCTTTTTTGCAAGTTCTCCCACTTGGAAATCATGGAGGGGTCTGAAATTGTTATCGTAGGTGCATGTCCACTGTGAGAGACATAATCAAAAAAAAAAAATTCCAGAAATCACAATGTATGATTTTTTAACTATTTATTTGTATGATACAGCTGCAAAGAAGTATTTGAACACCTGTCTATCAGCTAGAATTCTGACCCTCAAAGACCTGTTAGTCTGCCTTTAAAATGTCCACCTCCACTCCATTTATTATCCTAAATTAGATGCACCTGTTTGAGGTCATTAGCTGCATAAAGACACCTGTCCACCCCATACAATCAGTAAGAATCCAACTACTAAGGCTGGGTTCACACTACGATTTTCCCGTCCGTCAGCCGTATACGATTTATATGAAAAAACGTATGCGGCTGAAACGGATTGAACCGTACGTAAACGTATGCGTTTATAAAACGTATACGGTTTCAAAAGTGCGTACGGTTCCATCCGGTTTTGATTAAAAAAACGCATACGTTTTTGGAATTAGTGTCATTTAATAAATAAAGATTTTCTTGTTTTGAAAATGCGCATGCGCGGACAAAAAACGCATACGGTTTATACGTATGGAACCGCACATATGTGCGTTTTCCATTGACTTTAATGTTAAAAAAAAACGTATGCGTTTGCTATACGGTTTCAAAAACGGACTCAAAACCGTGGTCGAACACGGTTTTGTGTACTGTTAAAAAACGTTTTGCCAGCAAATCGTACGCACCCGGATGCATCTGAGTGCATACGATTAGCAATGCATTGTCTATGTATGCGTTTTCCCGTACGGGCCCGTGCGTTTTCAAAACTGAAATCGTATGCGGCTGACGGACGGGAAAAACGTAGTGTGAACCCAGCCTAACATGGCCAAGACCAAAGAGCTGTCCAAAGACACTAGAGACAAAATTGTACACCTCCACAAGGCTGGAAAGGGCTACGGGGAAATTGCCAAGCAGCTTGGTGAAAAAAGGTCCACTGTTGGAGCAATCATTAGAAAATGGAAGAAGCTAAACATGACTGTCAATCTCCCTCGGACTGGGGCTCCATGCAAAATCTCACCTTGTGGGGTCTCAATGATCCTAGGAAAGGTGAGAAATCAGCCCAGGACTACACGGGAGGAGCTGGTCAATGACCTGAAAAGAGCTGGGACCACCGTTTCCAAGGTTACTGTTGGTAATACACTAAGACGTCATGGTTTGAAATCATGCATGGCACGGAAGGTTCCCCTGCTTAAACCAGCACATGTCAAGGCCCGTCTTAAGTTTGCCAATGACCATTTGGATAATCCAGAGGAGTCATGGGAGAAAGTCATGTGGTCAGATGAGACCAAAATAGAACTTTTTGGTCATAATTCCACTAACCGTGTTTGGAGGAAGAAGAATGATGAGTACCATCCCAAGAACACCATCCCTACTGTGAAGCATGGGGGTGGTAGCATCATGCTTTGGGGGTGTTTTTCTGCACATGGGACAGGGCAACTGCACTGTATTAAGGATTGGATGACCGGGGCCATGTATTGCGAGATTTTGGGCAACAACCTCCTTCCCTCAGTTAGAGCTTTGAAGATGGGTCGAGGCTGGGTCTTCCAACATGACAATGACCCGAAGCACACAGCCAGGATAACCAAGGAGTGGCTCTGTAAGAAGCATATCAAGGTTCTGGCGTGACCTAGCCAGTCTCCAGACCTAAACCCAATAAAGAATCTTTGGAGGGAGCTCAAACTTCGTGTTTCTCAGCGACAGCCCAGAAACCTGACTGATCTAGAGAAGATCTGTGTGGAGGAGTGGGCCAAAATCCCTCCTCCAGTGTGTGCAAACCTGGTGAAAAACTACAAGAAACGTTTGACCTCTGTAATTGCAAACAAAGGCTACTGTACTAAATATTAACATTGATTTTGTCAGGTGTTCAAATACTTCTTTGCAGCTGTATCATACAAATAAATAGTTAAAAAAAATGTTTTGATTATGTCTCTCACAGTGGACATGCACCTACGATAACAATTTCAGACCCCTCCATGATTTCCAAGTGGGAGAACTTGCAAAATAGCAGGGTGTTCAAATACGTATTTTCCGCACTGTATAGACATATATGTGTCTCTGTTCCAAGCCTGCAATGCTCTCTTGGTGAACCTGTTGTTGAGCTGCAATGCTCTGTTGGTGAACCTGTTGAGCTGCAAGGCTCCGCTACAAAGCTGCATTCATCTGCTGTTGATTTGCATTTGCTATAACCAGCTGTTTTAGCATCTCCTCCATTTTGGGTTTACTTTAACTGCCCGCGGCACTCCACCATGTGTGAGGCATTTGCTCGGTAGCGGGTGTGTGTGAGCCCCTGGATGGGTTCACTACACGCTGAACTGTACAAAAGGGCAGTTGAGGATGGTTGAAAACAAATAATATGGTTTATTTTTCCATATTGCTGGTTGCAAGTGCAAGCATCAAAACAGTATAAACAAAAGATAAAATAAACCCTTGCCACTTGGGGCATCTACCTTCCCAACACAGGAACCTACCTATTGAGTCTGGCACAGCCTACTGCTGGGCAGACACTGCTGGTCCTACAGCAGTAAACAACAGAAACAAAGTCTTTGATATTTATTACACAGAAATATCAATCAGCACCTCACCTCTTCAGAAGTGTTTGTGACTGCTCCTTCACTCACAACGCCTCAGGATCAGTCGTATACTTAGGCTATTTTTATAGGGGCTTTAATTGCTTCATTTTGACCAGCTAAAGGCTTCTAACGCCCCAAACCTCTCTGGCCATTTCTACAGCCGATGCCTAATAGTAATTGGCGTATTGTCTAAACAAGGCAGAGACATATCTTCCGTCTGTGACAACACACACAGATTTACCTGACTTCCTGTCACATACCCCCCCCCCTCTTGTTTCAACCCTAGGGTTGGGACACAGCTTGCCAGGCACGCATGCACTCGGGATAAACCATCTGCATTCCCCATTTTAACACCGGGGCGATGCGTGACGACAAAACTAAATTCCTGAAGGGCCAGGAACCACCTATTTATTCTCTTATTAGTCTCCTTGTTCTGTGCCATCCACTTCAATGGGGCATGATCTGTCACCAGTTCAAACTGTCTACCCAGGAGGTAGTACCGGAGAGAATCCAAAGCCCATTTCACTGCCAAACACTCCTTCTCAATGGTTGCATAATTCTCTTCATGGGCCTTCAACTTTTGGCTGAGGTACATTACAGGATGTTCCTCCCTGTTGATAACCTGGGACAGTACAGCTCCTAACCCCACATTTGACGCATCTGTCTGAACCACAAAGTCCCGTAAAAAATCAGGCGATTTTAAAACTGGCTGACTACATAAGGCCTGTTTTAAAGCCTGAAAAGCTGCTTCTGCTTCGGGAGTCCATTTGGTCATGACAGACTCCCAGGGCCGATCCTCCCTATAGGCGCACTATGCAAGCCGCTTAGGGCCACGCAAAGCTGCAAAGGGCCCCCAAAATTACTAGAGGCCCCGCCTGGTGAGAAGTCATTTTCGCACCCTCACCTGGCTTCTAAATTCGCTGGCTGAGTCATTTCCGACAGCAGAACACCCCCCCCCCCCGCTTCTCAACTTTCTTTAACCACTTCAGCCCCGGACCATATTGCTGCCCAACGACCAGAGCACTTTTTGCGATTCGGCACTGGGTCGCTTTAACTGACGTGGCTCCCAAACAAAATTGGCGTCCTTTTTTTTCCCACAAAGAGTGCTTTCTTTTGGTGGTATTTGATCATCTCTGTGGTTTTTATTTTTTGCGCTATAAACAAAAATAGAGCGACTATTTTGAAAGAAATTCAATATTTTTTACTTTTTTCTGTAATAAATATCCCCCAAAAATATATAAAAAAACGTTTTTTTCCTCAGTTTAGGCCGATACATATTCTTCTACATATTTTTTGTTAAAAAAATCGCAATTAGCGTTTATTGATTGGTTTGCGCAAAAGTTATAGCGTTTACAAAATAGGGGGTAGTTTTATGGCATTTTTATTATTATTTTTTTTACTAGTAATAGCGGCGATCAGCGTTTTTTTTCAGTACTGTGACCTTATGGCGGACACTTCGGACACTTTTGACACATTTTTGGGACCATTTTTTTAGCGATCAATGCTATAAAAATGCATTGTATTACTATAAAAATGCCATTGGCAGTGAAGGGGTTAACACTAGGGGGTGGGGAAGGGGTTAAGTGTGTTCCTATTTGTGTTCTAACTGTATGGGGGGGTGGCCTCACTAGGGGAAATCACTGATCTTCTGTTCATACACTGTATGAACAGAAAATGAGCGTTTCCCCCGCTGACAGGAACGAAAGCTGTGTGTATACACACACAGCTCCCGTTCCCCGCTCTGTAACGAGCGATCGCGTGTGCCCGGCGGCGATCGTGCCCGGGGGCGAGCGGGTGCGCGCGGGCTGCCGGCGGCGCGCACGAGCCCCCTAGTGGCCGTCGAAAGTGGCGACGTAGAGCTACGGGCTCTCGCGCAGGAGAGCCGACCTGCCGCCGTATAACTGCGGCGGCTGGTCGGCAAGCGGTTAATGTGACATGTCACTGTCGGCAGATTTTGCTTAGGGCCCCAGGGAGGTCAGGATCGACACTGCAGACTCCTTCCCTTTGGTCAAATTTGTCAGGGGAGTAGCCTGTGAGGCAAAATGGGGAATAAACCGGCGATAATATCCCGCAATTCTTATTGGTGGGACGTGGCCAATCCTGAATAGCCTCAACTTTGTTTGTTTGGGGCTTGATTAGACCTCTCCCAATGGTATACCCTAGATACTTCGCCTCTTCTAGCCCAAGGGTAAATTTTTTCGGATTGGCTGTAAACCCGGCTTTCCAGATGGAATCCAACACAGCCTGAACTTTTGGCAAGTGTGATTCCCAATCCTCACTGTGGATGACCACGTCATTGAGGTACGCAGCAGCATAGGCTCGATGAGGCCGAAGGGTCTTATCCATGGTGCGTTGAAATGTGGCGGGAGCATTCTGTAACCCAAAAGGCATCCTCCGATATTGGAAAGATCCGTCTGGAATTACAAAGGCTGTTTTTTCCCTGGCTGACTCCGAGAGAGGAATTTGCCAATAACCCTTGGTCATGTCTAACGTCGTCATGTACCGGGCCGTGCCTAGGCGATCAATCAGTTCATCTATGCGGGGCATAGGATAGGTGTCAAACTTAGTGATTTTAATCAGGCAGCAAAAATCATTACAAAACCGCCAACTTCCATCTGGTTTGGGCACTAAGACAATGGGACTGTACCAATCACTATTTGACTCTTCTATCACCCCCAGCTCAAGCATTTTTTTACTTCCTGGCGAATTGCCTCTCGCCGGGCTTCTGGAATTCTATAAGGCTTCAACTTGACCTTCTCCCCTGGTGTGGTGATAATATCAACACAGGAACCTACCTATTGAGTCTGGCACAGCCTACTGCTGGTCCTACAGCAGAAAACAACAGAAACAAAGTCTCATTGATATTTATCACACAGAAATATCAATCAGCACCTCACCTCTTCAGAAGTGTTTGTGACTGCTCCTTCACTCACAACGCCTCAGGATCCAGCAATCAGTCGTATACTTAGGCTATTTTTATAGGGGCTTTAATTGCTTCATTTTGAACAGCTGAAGGCTTCTAACGCCCCAAACCTCTCTGGCCATTTCTACAGCCGACACCCAATAGTAATTAGTGTAATATCTAAACAAGGCAGAGACATATCTTCCATCTGTGACAACAAACACAGCTTTACATGACTTCCTGTCACAATATATATATATATATATATATATATATATATATATATATATATATACACATACATACACACACACACACAGTGTGTATACATATACACATGTCATATATGTCATCAATGCTCTGCATTCCCATATGGGAACATCATTTCTGCTTTGAAAACATAATTATATTTTTACAGTTATATAATCTCAAAGTACAGAAATGCAGAAATACTTACATCTCTCATTATTTTTACAGCTTCCCGTATTCTTCCTAATCTTCTAGCACACATTGCCAGCCTTCTCTTTACATAAACCAAGACATTCATGTCTCGTTCTAGACAGAAAAAAAAAGGTTGTTTTCAGTTACCATGTTGAACTGTACTACAATAAAAAGTGTCTACGCTTATATTATAGTTGTTGGTACACCTAAACCATCTAAGTGTAGAACCCTGGAGTTTAGGCAGGGTTGCTCCTCACAAATTATTCTAGTAGTTATCCTGGTTGAATGCTAGAAGAATCGGGAAACTTCAGTGGGAATCAAGCCAGGGACCCAGTTAGCGGGGGTTACACTTGCAGAGCAGCTTTGTGTGTCAAGCCAGAGACTGAGCAGGCCAGCAGGGATGATGCTTGAGAGGTATCTAGAGTGTCAAGCCAGGGACAAGCAGATATGCGGGGGTGTCACTTGAGGAAGATACCACTTGAAGATTGGAGAATCTCAAGGGATTCGGTGAATCAGAGGGTCTAGTGAGAGACCGGGAGCTCAGTGTATTAAAGAACTCCAAGGAGTGATTGTAGTGAAAGTGAAGGAACTGTTAACCTCCTTATCGGGGTGAATTTTACATACCCTGAGCCCTGAGCTCGGGATTGCATTGCAGGATACAGGGGAAGTTACTTACCTTGTCCCTGGATCCTTCGATGTGTCCCCGCTGTGTGTGCAGGCTCCTCTGCTGCGTCTCCTCGTTCGATTCACAGTGCCAAGCTCTGTTCCCTGCGACGCACAGGGAATGGAGTTTGGCGCCAAATTCAAAAAGTGAAACACACTATATACATACAGTATACTGTAATCTTACAGATTACAGTACTGTATTAAATAATTACACATCCCCTTTGTCCCTAGTGGTCTGCCCAGTGTCCTGCATGGAGTTTTACATTATAAATACTGTTATTTCTGCATGGAAACTGGAGATTGTCCATAGCAACCAAAAAAGTGTCCGTTTACATCAAAAGTGCTTTACGACCAGCTAGAAAACAGCAATAATAAATTAGAATCACTTGCAGAATTGAGCGATAGCGATTTGTGGGGAAATTCGTCAAACAATACTTTGTTATAATTATTTATATGCAAAAAATGTGTACATTTCTGCCTTTTGCTATACTCATTTTTATTGAGCACCAGCTATTTATGTCTATCAACTGCTGTACCCAGACTCCGGGCTGGGGAATTTGTGTTGCACAGGCTCAGGCATCCATGTGTAAAAAGCACAACTTCATTAATGCAGTTTTATAGACAACTACAGGACGGCATAAGATTTAAAAAGTGATCTGCAAATGCAGTGAAAGCCTTTATATTTTTTCAACAGCATTCCCCCCTTGCATGTCCATGCAGTACATGCCTAACTCTTATGCCGCGTACACACGATCATTTTCCGGCATGAAAAAAAAAAAAAATGTTTTTCGGCATGTAGAAAAAACGACTTTTTTCCAACTTCAAATGACGTTGCCCACTCACCATCGTTTTTAAAAAATGCTCTAGCAAAGCGCGGTGACGTACAACGCGTATGACGGCACTATAAAGGGGAAGTTCAATGCGGATGACGCCACCCTTTGGGCTGCTTTAGCCGATTCCGTGTTAGTAAAAGACGGTTCGCGATTTTCTGTCTGTTACAGCGTGATGAATGTGCTTACTCCATTACAAACGGTAGTTTTACCAGAACGAGCGCTCCCGTCACATAACTTGCTTCTGAGCGTGCGCGGGTGTTTAACGTCGTTTTAGCCCACATACGATCATTTTTTACAACCCTAAAAACTACATCGTTTAAAACGTTGTTAAAAAATGCAACATGTTGGGAATTTTTTTTTTTTTCGTTTTTCAGAACCCGAAAAATTATGTGAAGTCCACACACAATCATTTTAAATGACATTTTTTAAAAACAATGGGCCAGATTCAGATACACTTAATATTGCGCTGCGTAATCGAAATACTCTACGCCGCCGTATTTCACCAGGCTCTACACCGAATCCTGGTAGATTTTTGCCCGTACGCTACGGCGGCGTAGTCTATTTCTCGCCGCGTAATCGAAATACGCGATTGGGGGGCGTGAAGCATTTAAATTAAGTGCGTCCTCGCGGCGATCGAACTGCGCATGCTCCGTTCAGAAATTTCCCGCCGTGCATTGCGCGAAATCATGTCGTTACGTCATTCGTTGTTTGAGTAGCGTCGTTTACGAACATTCCTATTCCCGGACGACTTACGTCAAAAATAATAAAAGACGTCGGAAAACGTAGAAATTCGACGCGGGAACGACGGCCATACTTAACATGGGCTGTCTAATATTAGACCAGCAAAAAGCTGGTATAGTTTTACGCAGCGAAAAGATGACTAAAGGTGCCGTAAGAGATTGCGAATGAAGATCGTAATTTCTGGGATCGCTCATTAGCATACCCCAATGCGGAAAACGACGGGAAGTCCACCCAGTGGCCGCAATTTTATTGCAGCGTAGATCCGAAGGCGTACGAACACGTAATCCAATCGAATTGAAGCCCGCAGCCGTCTATTCATGGCTTGAGGTTTCCGACTAGCTAGAAAACGCGCATAATTTGAAATTACTCCAGTCTAACACCAGTTAGACAGGCGTAAGGGCTCTGTGAATCTGGCCCAATGTTTTTTTAATGCCTAAAAAATGATCGTGTGTAAGCGGCATTATACCAACAAGAGGTCTGGATTCTCATCTCTCCAATGCACCCACCACATACACACAATTGCAGGATATATTTTGATTTTCACAAAGAAATCCAATGAAGAAAACATGTACAATATTTTACCGAACTGCAGAATTAGAGTGACTATAGTAATTGTAGCAAGGAAACAGAGCATGGTTTACTCACTATTCTGAGCTTCATGTTGAGAACTCAAGTGCTGCTGCTGTTGAGATTTCTTGTAAGCACCTTCTGCTGCTTTCAATGCTTGTTGGAAGAACCTATCTGCATCAGAGATGGTTGTAGCTTCCTCTTCCGCCAGGAGGATATAAGCTGTGGCACAGCTGTAAGACAAACCATTTTTTTACAGGGAGAAAATTATATATGCACTGTTGTAATTTGTTATTGAATTCAAATGTAGCGGTTATAGCTTTTATTTTGTGTGTAATTTATTCTCAGTATAAATACAGCTGTTTTGTGAAGCCCTCATAGGTTTGTTAGAGAACTGTAGTGAACAAACAGCTTTATGATATGAAGGCCAATAAACATATTAGACAGGTCAGGGATAAAGTTGTGGGGAAGTTTAAAGAAGAGTTAGGTTACAAAAAAAAAATATCACAAGCTTTGAACTGGAGGAGCTGTAGAAATCCACAGCTCAGGAGGGAGAATCTGTCCACAGGACAACTATTTTCACATTCCACAAATCTGGTCTTTATGGAAGAGTGGCAAGAAGAAAGCCACTGTTGAAAAAAAAAAAAGAAGTCCCATTTGCAGTTTGCGAAAAGCAAAGTGGGGAAAGAAGGTACTCTGGTCAGATGAGACTAAAATTGCATTTTTTGGCCTAAAATCAACATTATGGGGGTTATTTAGGAAAGGCAAATCCACTTTGCACTACAAATGCATTGCAAGTCCAGACCTAAATTCAATCGAGAATCTGTGGCAAGACTTGAAAATTGCTGTTCACAGACGCTCTGCATCCAATCTGACAGAGCTTGAGCTATTTTGCAAAGAAGAATGGGCAAAAATGTCACTTTAGATGTGCAAAGCTGCTAGAGACATCCCCAAAAAGACTTGCAGCTGTAATTGCAGGGAAAGGTGGTTCTACAAAGTATTGACTCAGGGGGGCTGAATACAAATGCACTTTTCAGTTATTTGTAAAAAAAAAAAAATTAAACCATTTATCATTTTCCTTCCACTTCACAATTATGTGCCACTTTGTGTTGTTGGTCTATCACATGAACTCCCAATAAAATACATTTACGTTTTTTGGTTGTAACATGACAAAATGTGGAAAATGTCAAGGGATATGAATACTTTCTCAAGGCACTGTAAAAAGTTTAATTAGAATCATATTAAAATGTATAGAGCATGAAATATCACAAGAGGCTGACATGATTGTAAAAGACACCTTATCAAAATCCCTCCATCACTCCATAATACCATCCCACAATTTAAAGCATGATCTTTCACTGTTACTTGGTGGTGGGTTGAGCTGTCGCCTTTTGTAGTCATATAGTTAGGTTGACAACAGACATCTAGTTCAACCAGTAGAATAAGAAAATTGAAAACCTGTACACAATCCTATTCCCACAAGGAGGCAAAAAATCCTATGAAGCATTGTCCACTTTGGCTTCAGCAGGGAAAAAAACTCCTGGTCCCCCAGAAGGCATCAGATATTCCCTGGATCAACAGTCTCTGATGTTATTGCCTATAAAATGTTAATATCCAGTTATATTTTGTGCATTTCGTAATACATCCAGCTCTTTTTTCAAACAATCTACAGAGCAGGCAACAACTAGTTCTTGAGGGAATCTATTGCACATTTTCACAGATCTTACTGTGAAGAACCCTTTCCGCATTTGGAGGTTAAATCTATTTTCATTTGCTTCCTTTCTTTTCTCTTGAACTCTTTAATGCCATAAAAGTGAAAAACATTCTGCTGTGTTATTTCAAACGGTGTTATCATAGAGTGTGTTGGAGTTACTAAATGCCTCCCCTTATGTTATGAAGTTGAGGCAATGTTTTGTAGTCTTAGGGCAACAACACTGTTCTTTATAGATAAAGGAGAGGGAGTGAGCATTAAAACTACATTGAGGGGTGATTGGGAACAACTCTGGTTCCTAGTTGTTGGCGGTCATTGGCCTCCGGGTCTGGCATCTGGTGGCTGCACAAAGTGTAGGTTGCTAGCTGTCATAGTGTAAACTGTTTCCACAGAATGGGGCATCCTAAAGAGGAACGTAATGATTCAGATTGGGTGGGAGAAGTGGTTAATTACTTACTCATTGGATGCTTCTAAAGCATGATAAGCAGCTTTTACTCTCGACTGAGGACTTCTTTCTCTCCAAGCTTTCTGCATAGCTAGAAAATAAACAAAATAAAAAAATATTCTTAGTACTACATGGATAAATAATGCATTCCTTTCGAGCATGGTTAATAACGGTGTGTACTACATAAATATTTTCCTTTATAGAATTTATAGCCCAATTCAGGCTGTGGTCATTAACCACTTAAGACCCGGACCTTTAGTCAGCTAAAGGACCCGGCTAGGTTTTGCGATTCGGCACTGCGTCGCTTTGACAATTGCGCGGTCATGCGACGTGGCTCCCAAACAAAATTGGCGTCCTTTTTTCCCACAAATAGAGCTTTCTTTTGGTGGTATTTGGTCACCTCTGCTGTTTTTATTTTTTGCGCTATAAACAAAAATAGAGCAACAATTTTGAAAAAAAAATGCAATATTTTTTACTTTTTGCTATATTAAATATCCCCCAAAAATATATATAAAAAAAATATTTTTTTTTCCCCTCAGTTTAGGCCGATTCTTCTACCTATTTTTGGTAAAAAAAAAAAAAAAATCGCAATAACCGTTTATCGGTTGGTTTGTGCAAAATTTATAGCGTTTACGCATTTTTTATCAATATTTTTTTTTTTACTACAAATGGCGGCGATCAGCGATTTTTTCCGTGACTGCGACATTATGGCGGACACTTCGGACAATGTTGACACATTTTTGGGACCATTGTCATTTTCACAGCAAAAAATGCATTAAAAATGCATTGTTTATTGTGGAAATGACATTTGCAGTTTGGGAGTTAACCACAAGGGGGCGCTGAAGGGGTTATGTGTTCCCTAATGTGTGTTTACAACTGTAGGGGGGTGTGGCTGTAGGTGTGACGTCATCGATTGTGTCTCCCTATAAAAGGGATCATGTGATCAATGACGCCGCCACATTCTTCAGCTCCGGGGACCGATCGCCGCACTCCAGCGGCGATCGGGTCCGCGAATCCCGTAGTCCCAGTCCTTTGGACCGGGTTGCGAGAGCGCGCCACGGGCGCGTGCCCTACGACCCATGGCTGAGTACTAGCACAGCACGTACCTGTACGTGCATGTGCCCAGCCGTGCCATTCTTCCGACATAAATGTGCAAGAGGCGGTTCTTAAGTGGTTAATACACTATTTGACCATAGATCCTGAGAAAATGGAGAAAGTCTAGTGCTCATGAGTTTTTTGACAACATGGTAACCAAGAGACACCTAGTAACATAGCTGCAAAATGCAGCAGTTTCCAAGAAAAAGCTTCTCAAGGTTTAGCAGGAACAAGCTGAATTTCAAACCATCTTTGGCTGTTCCCCCTTAACAGACTTCTGTCCAACAGGACTTAATTTGCCCAGGGGTTGCAGTCAACTGGTTGCAACACTGGTCAGTGTATCCTTATAGAAGAGGAGCTCCCTCTGTCAGTATATAATAGCACAGCAGCAAGGTTTCCTCCATTCTCCTCATTTTTGTGAATGGAGGAAACCTCTTCTGGGGTCCCCCACTGGCGATCTTGGTTGCTCCCCATGCATGTGCCACCATAGCAAGTTGTTTGCTACGGAGACGCACACGTGGGCTTGCTCGGTCTATAGATGCACGCTTCCTCGTTCAATGGCTACTACTGCTGCCTCTGTGTCCTTTAAGGTGAAAGAGAGCGAGACCAGCGCCGGCACAAACGGGCACGTTGCTGAATTGAGAGAGAGGCCTCAAATAAGTATAAGGGGGTGGAGCCATACAAATACAGGGAATGCATTAAGATAAAAAATATTCTGCCTTTACAACTGCTTTGGGTTTATACATTCAGTTGTACAGGAAAACTTCTTGTTTTTATGTTACATAGAGGTTTGTTGCATAAGACTGTATTCAGAAGTTTGAATGAACGGCAAATGAGGTTTATACTTCCATCTAGCAGCACTAGGGTCAGTGGTTTGAACCCCAACCACGACACTACTTGCCTGGAGTTTGCATGTTCTACCTGTGCATGTGTGGGTTTCCTCCAGGTACTCCGGTTTCCACTTACCCTTCAAAGACATGCTGGTAGGTTCATTGTCTCCCATCTTAATTTTCCCCTAGTATGTATGTATGAATGTGAGTTAGGGACCTTAGATTGTAAGCTCCTTGAGGCAGGGACTGATGTGAATTAATGTACATTTATTTTTATATATATATACACACACACACACACACAGTATATACACACACACACAATACATTTCCCCCTGCATCGGTCATACATCATATATGAAATCACTTTTTTTTTTTATTTGCAGAATAAATCTTCCTGAATGCCTTGTGTGGAAAATATTTGAGTTTTCCTCAATTATATTAGTCTTGGCTTCACATGGGAGACAATATACTCTTTTGGAGCAACACTGACACATTCCTCCTATGTAACAAGTCACCCTCTAGCTGAAAGCTAGCGTTTCCTGGACTTGACAAATGAACTCATAATTTAACAATACCCAGGTAAATGGAATTATGTGCTCAATGATTGATTATGTAAATAAAAGAAATAAACGAACACTAGCCATAGTCAAGGCATTCTCTCACATATATAAGAATCTCAATCATCTGTTTATATACAGCCTCCAGAGCTATAAAAAGCTTTGTGTAATAGAAAATGTATAAAGGTGACAGATGCCGTATGCAGCACGTTTTTTAATAAATTCCTTCATCTTCTGTTTACAGCAGACTGGCAGACTTCTCAATTTACCACTGCATTTGCAAGCACGTGCAAGGCCTTTGAAAAAAAAAAAAAAAGTAAGATTCTAGTATATTAAAGGGGTTCTTTAATATATTACAGCAACAATGTAGCTTAGAAACTATGGCCAGCAAGTATTGAGTGGCCAGTACCCTCATCAGCTGTTTTAAGGCTTATTAAAGTGGACCCCAACTCCAAACGTGAATATTTAAAGTATTGACTGCGCCTAAAGCGGGAGTTCCCCCCCTAAGTGGAAGCTCCGCTTATCTGCCTCGGCCCCCCCTCTGATGCCAAATTTGGGGGCGGGGGTTGGAGAGGGGAGCAGGTGCCGGTCACCCACTTCCAGGAGACTGTGCTGTGGCAACCTCGGACCCCCTCATCCTTCCTCCACCCCTGGGCCAGTTAGAAAGCACAGCACGCTTCATGCATGCGCAGTAGGAAACAGAAAGGCTTCACTGCTGGTTTTTCCTAACCACGAATGGAGGTGGCATCAGCCGAGAACCGAACGGAAAATCGTCTAGAGTGCTGATACAGCGGGATCGATGGACAGGTAAGTGCCCTAATATTTTTTTTTTTTAACAGAAGGAATTTTATTAAAAACAAAATTGTACAATGGACATATGAATATCATCAGACAGAACCGTAGGACACTGCAAATACATAAAAGCAAGTACACAGAGTCAATGTCAATATGATCATACTATGAGAAAACCAAAACACCCAGAGTCTCAGATCAAATTGGAGCGATAGACAGGAAGACTAGAACTAGAGCCCAAGTAGCGTGGGCCACCGTACGCCCACCCCAGAAGATCACCCGGGAAGCCATCCACCCCGGGATCCCCAGGGGGGGGGGAAAGGAAGGGGGGAAAAACAGAAGGAGGGAGAGGAAAAGAGAAGGTATCAGGGACCAGAGCCACATCTACGTTCTACACCGTGAGAAGCCTGCCCTCCACCCATCTAGACCATATTTTGTGTTAGGGCAGTTACGTCCCATATAAGTCAATTTGTACAAGGGGAGGACAGTATTCACCAGCTCCCTCAGGCAGGCACACAAGGTGGATCGGGCTTCTTCCAATTAATCAAAATGATTTTCCTAGCATAGAATGCACAATAAAAAATAAAAAGTTTTGTATGTGTGGCAGCAGGTAGATTATCAGTCACCCCCAAGAGAAGAACCATGGGATTAAGCCCAACAGGCATCCCACTAAGCAAATCAATGTCAGCAACCACCGCTTGCCAGAACCCCTGTATCTGGGGACAGTCCCATACCATGTGTATGAAATTGCCCACAGCCCCCCCACAATGCGAGCATGTTTCGTCACATATGGCTACCCATCACATTTGGCTACCCGCTGGAGTGCGCATGCGCAACGCCGCCATATGCATTTCAACACTTTTACAAATGTGATAGGTAGCCAAATGTGATGAAGAATATAGCTAGAGAATTGTAAAAGTGTTGAAACGCATATGGCGGTTTCTCACATGCGCACTCCAGCAGGTAGCCAAATGTGATGGGTTGCCATATGTGATGAAACATGGGCACCCCTGTCTTAAAACAACTTCTGGCATTCTGAAAATTCTTGTGAATTGTTTGACTAAGTAAGTAAAGTCTAGAAAAACAACATTACCAGCATCGGATGGCCGTAACGTGTCTGCATCACAAGTAAAAAATGTCTGATGATCCTGTGCTGACAAATTCATGTCATAATAGGTTAATGGTTCCTTTCCAGTTACCCATGTGTACCTGTACAACAAAAGAGGAAATATAAAATGACACAGTAACAAACAAATGAAAGTGCATTTTTTTCTACTCAAAAGAAAGAGGCACATTATGTATTTTTCTTTAAGGCTCCATTCACACCTAGGCGTTTTAACGCCTGAAGCGCGACGCTATTGCAGACTAAAATACGTTGGAGGGGTGATTTAACATTGTTATCTATGGAGATGGTTCACATCTCCACGCCGAACGCCGAAACGCCGTACGCCTGAAGCTCAAAACAAGTCCCGGACCCTTTTTTTCAGACGGCTTCGGCATTCGGCATAGCTGACAATGAACTGTAAAAAAAAAAAAGGTTAAAAACGACGCGTTTTGTCGCGACAAATCGCTGTACAAATGCCGCAATTTGTCGCGGCAAATCGCGGTACAAAACGCTGCGCTAAGGTGTGAATGCAGCCTTAATGTATGTGGCCTGCAACATCTTGCTCTAGGATGGCTGGTCGGCAAGCCGAGATCGTGGGTTGCTAACCCGCCATCCCAGAGCATCAGTGTTGTGAATGAAGCTGGCAGTAGAGGAAGCAAGAGGCTGCGGAACAGAGCCGCATAAGCCAACGCCTCCTGCATAGCACCGACTCCTGTCACAAGCGGAGTGATACCAAGTGCTCTCTGCCTGGGACAGCAACAGTCGGCAATACCTGAATGGAAGACTGTTTTTCAAGGAAAGTTTAATATTAAAATCACAGTGTATATATTGGCATATCTGTTCTGCAGTGGTTACTGGGCTGCTTTCAAACAGATCCGCAGGTGCAGCACAGTACACTTGCAGGTTACCTGAACTGAGCCATAAACTTCTGTAGGTTTGGTGTGCTTTCTAAAAGCACACCAAAACTGCCTTCTGCACTTTCAAAAAACGCACCACACCTGCAGGAAATAATAGAAATCTATGGCAAAGTGCAGCTAACCTGTCAATCACAGCTAGTGAGCTCTGCTATTTGGGGGCACTGGATGAAGAGGAGGAGACAGGAGTAATGTCTGTCTGTTAATGGACACGCAAATACCTATTAAATTTCTTCATCTATATCACCTCCGATGTTCTAGTTTCTGTTCTCTCATTCACTTCCTGGTTTGCGGTGCTCGTTCATGTAAGAACTACATTTCCCAGTATGAATTGCGGCACGCCCAGTAATTCACACCTCCTTGAAGTCTCTAACACGTAGAGAGCGTCCTGCCGCACAGATGTAGTTCCCAGGAGGGGGCGAGCACATCACTGACCACCGCAGTAAAGTCTCCCTTTACTGTGGCGAGTAACAATCAGACAGGCAGGAAGTTAACAGAACAGAGAAGAAATAGAGCAACTTCTGAGCAAAAACGAACAATGAGGAAGTGAAAAGAGGAATGTCTGCAGGTAAATGATGCTTATTATGAAAAAAATGTTTTCCTTTACAACCCCTTTAACCACTTAAGGACCCCCGCACGCACATATACGGCCACAGAATGGCACGTACAGGCACAAGGGAGTAAATTTACGTCCCCGCCTAAGTGCGGTTCGGGGGTCCCATCGGGACCCCCTCCGCGGCGTGCGGGGGTCCCCCTGGCTCCGGGAGCGATCCGGGATCTGGGGGCGGATGTCGGCGAATACCCGCCCCCCCGCGATCGCTCCCAGCCAATGGGAGCGCGCTCCCAACCTGTCACTTCCTCCTCCTGTGTTTACACAGGAAGGAGGAAATGATGTATTCTCTCATCGCAGCGCTGTTTCCCAGCGCTGCTGATGAGAGAAGACATCACAAGTAAGTGTGCACCAACACAACACTGACACACACTCACATAGGCATATTAACCCCTTGTGATCGCCCCCCCCACCCCCCTGTCACAGTGTCACTGAATGCAGTGATCTAATTACTGCATTTAGTGTCAGTGTGACAGGCAGTGTAAAAAACAGTTAGTGTTAGGTTCAGGATAGCCCCCCCACCCCCCCTAATAAAGTTTTAACCCCCTGATCACCGCCCTAGTTAACCCTTTCACTTCCTATTGCCAGCGTCACTAAGCGATCATTTTTCTGATCGCTGTATTAGTGTCGCTGTTCCCGCTAGGTAGCTATTTTTTTTTATTGCGATTTTTTTTTTTACTAAAGACATGTGGCTAAATAAATTTTGGCCTAAATGTTTGACTAAAATTTAGTTTATTTGATTTTTTTTTAACAAAAAGTAAAAAATAGTGTTTTTTTTTCAAAAATGTCGCTCTATTTTTGTATATAGCGCAAAAAATAAAAATCGCAGAGGTGATCAAATACCACCAAAAGAAAGCTCTATTTGTGGGAAGAAAAGGACGCAAATTTTGTTTGGGAGCCACGTCGCACGACCGCGCAATTGTCTGTTAAAGCGACGCAGTGCCGAATCGCAAAAACACCTTGGGTCATTTACCAGCGTATTGGTCCGGGTCTTAAGTGGTTAATAAAGATTGTACAAATGCAAGAAGATACTATTCTGCTTTTTCAGTTCTCCATACAGGATTTAAAGTATTAATAGTAGTGATAAAACACACCCCATGAGAACATCCTCCTCCACCCACCTCACATTTCTATATGTCGTCTTATCATCAACGTGTGTAAAAGTTCCTCCTGAGCTATCTCTCAATGGGCAAATTTATCATTCCTTATTACATGTCCACCATTGAGTTGCTGGTGATATCCAGACACCAAGAGCTGGAATAAATTAATAGTTTAGCTCACTCTGTACAATGCTATGACTTACACAATCACATCTGTCAGCATGATATGTTTAGGATTCTACATACTCTTATTTATTAATATGCAACAAAGGACAAGAAATCCATGCTAACATGCAATACCCTTTTCTTAAACAGATCAGCACTTAGTTAAATCCTGCCAAACTGGATTTAGATTCTAGACAAGAACAGGCAAATATTTCATTGTGAAGAGCTCTCACAACTCATATTATACATACATGTATGGCGTATTGACTCATATGTTATCGATTAGATAATGTAGAGGGTGGATTGATATATTTGAATACAGTTGTATTAGATTGTAAGCTTTGTTAAGCATGGACCTTTTACTAAGATTTGGACAAGTTAGGAGAGAATTCCTCTCATTCCCTCTACTGTAGAACACCAGAGCATAGGCAAATTGGAGAAGTGAAAGAGAAATTCCACCAACAGAAATGCCATGGGTGTGAGAGACAGCAAGTGAGAGTGAATTTCGCTAGGTATTATCACATTGGGGCAGGGGGCGTTAGCGGTAAAGAGTTGCTAATTATAGGGGCGCTTTAGTGCTGTAATAGCAGCGCTTTTTTGCCGCTAGCGGGAGCACTTCTAACCTCTGCTAGTGGCTGAATAAATCGTGCCCGCAAAGCGCTGCTGCCAAAGCGATTTGCAGGCGCTTCGGCAGCGGTTGATTCCAATGGAAGGAAGATGCTGCTAAGGGGCATGCTTATGGGCACTAAGGGAGCACTCTGATTGGGACACTTGATATAAGAGGGTACTCTGACGGTGGCAACTGACTTATGGGGTAGTCTGATGTGAATTACTGTGGAAGGGGCACCTGGTGTAAGGGGAAACACTATTGGGGACATTTACATCTACAGATTATTCACAGAGTGTCTGGAGGAAACAGCACGGCTTGCTCCAAAAAAAGAAAGTAGACACGTACAATCTTTCATGTCACAGACTTGTGATGCGGACCATGGACGAAAATTGGTTTTAGTTACCAGACCTCCTGGAATGTTAATTCACTACCTCCGCTCTAAGAGATCAGAGGAATGGACTTCCCAAATCCAGAACTGGATTCCTAAGCTACCTGGGCAGAGACATCATGGTCCTTAGTGACAAGCCATTTAGTTTGTCCAGAGACTGAACTGATTTGTCCCACAAGTATAGGATGATGAGTTGTAGGGGTGTAACGTGGAACTGGGCAAATACTACTGTCTCTTAGAAGGCTACGATCAACCCCAGGACATGCATGTAGAAACGAAGAGTCGCTCAACTCCTGGACTATAGAGCTCAAGTCTTGCATTAGAGAGTTTGAAGTTTTTAATGTAGAAGGAAAACTTTGCCTCTAGCGCTGTCTAGCATAAGACTCAGATATTCCAACAATGAGTTGAGTCCAATGCAGATTTATGGAGGTTCAGGATCCAACCAAACCTTTTCAGGTCTAAACTGTCCTTGCTTTGTTGTCAGTAAGAACTTGCACCGACTACTTCCTCAAAAAATGTCATCTAAATATCCCAGGGATGCCCTGGAAGCATAACAAGACAAGAACATGCACTAGAACCTTGGTGAACACAAGGAGTGCAGAAGACAGGTTGAAGGAAAGGGTTACAAATGGAAAGTGTCAGGGACCCACAGCAAAGCAAAGGAACCACTGAAGTGCTGAGCAAAGAAATTTTCCCGGTGGGGCTTTAAAGCAGCTTTGTTGAAAAGATGGGAATGCAACGTGTGAAATACAACGTTTTTATTAAAAATTGTTATGACATAGAAATATAGGGAATGAGTTGCGACATGATTGCAAATATTAAAATAACCATACACATTCCATAATAAAGCAATAAAAGACATAGCCTGTAATAGTAGCAAGCATGTGTGGTTCCTAACGCGTTTCGACCGTGAGGTCTTCTTCAGAGGATTTTTTGGTTGTGGCTGAAAGAGATTAATTGTATAAATGAATTGTACATTGATTGTCTCGTCTATACACTCCCTCAGGGATCCCTGCCCTGTCAAGGGACATGAATGGTCCCAGACTTCAGGGGAGGGAGAACACAAGAGGAAGGAAGAAGAGAAAAATGTATTGGATTATTAAAGTAAAAATCAGCACATTTACCATTTGCCATATTAAAAAAGGGGGTATGGAGAATCCAAGCAGAGCTCCCGTGTGGCAGTGGGGAAGGAGGGTCCCAGTCCGCAAGTCTCCCGATCACAGTCCCCAATCACTGCTGCGTCCAAGGCAGAGCACCATCCGGGGGTGGCTGCATGTAACCATACGGAAGAGCACCTGGCAATGGGTGCCACATCAAGAAAAAAGGGGGTGGGGTAAGGATAGGTAAGTCCTAGAATGAGTAAAATATACTTGCTTAAAGGGAGCCAATGGGTTATATGGATTAAAAAGTTTGTGCATGAATGCACACATGAGGAGTACAGAATGTATTCCAAAAATGAGTAAGATGATAGTGAGGAACGAAGGTCCAAGATGGGGGGGATGTTGGGAATCATGCTGAAAAAAGGTGGGGAGGTGGGAAGTGGGGGAAAAGGAATCTGAAGCCAGAGTCGAAAGGAAACGTGATGGGAGGAAAGAACAGTGGTTGTGGGAGGCAGCAAGTGTAGGGGATGGGGAAAATTGGGGTAGGGGGAAATTAAAAGTGGGGTGCAGGGACAGGGGGTGGATGAAGTGGGGGAAGGGCCAGGGTGAGGGAAAGAGGGGGGGGGGTAGAGTGAGCTGATTGAGGCAGTGAGAAAAATGGAAAGGAGTGATGAATGATGTAGGGGGGTTGTGAGTGAAGGGTGAGCAATAAGATGAAATAAATACGTACGAAAAAACAGTGATGATAGGGAAGTGGGGGGAAGTGTAGGGAAGTAGGTGAATGATGGGGGGGGGGGGGGAGAGGCAGGGGAAAAAAAAGGGGGAAGGAAAAGATAGGGAAGGGGGGGGGGGGGGGAAGGGGAAAAAGAGGAGGAGGGAAAGGGCGTGGGGGGGGGGGAACAGAGAAGTGGGGGGAAGGACGGAAACGGGGAGGGAAAGGGGGGATAGAGGGAAAAGGTGGAGGGGGGAAGGAAAATAAGAAGGAGAGTGCTGGGGGGAAAGGGAAAAAGTGAAAAGTGAGGAGTGAAGCTGGTGAGAGTGAAAGAACAAGGACGCTGATGAAATGAATTGGAATGAAAAGCAGCGGCCATAGTGAAGTGGTGTGCTGGATCATGGTGGAATAGGTAAGTGAAGAAGTGAGGGACTGGTAAAGGAAGGGATGGAGGAAAAAGGGGACAGGGACATAGGTTACCTCAAACGTCAGTGCGTAGGTTACTTGGATTGAAATGTTTGGCTGACAGTGCAGCTCAGTCAAGATAGATTGTACCATCTAGGATAAAAATAAGTAAGCAGCCCTATATAAGCCTTGATTCCAAATAGGGATCAGTGCACAGCAAGACAAATAGTATATGAAAGAGGGACTTACCAAAGTGTGGGATGCTTTAACTCCTGGAGAAGCCGTGGGCTCTCTGAGTGCATGCCTCCGGAAGCGGAAATATATGCCGCTATGTGACCTAGGATTGGTCAAAAGTGGAGCTAGCCCCACCTTGGTGGGAGGAGAGGGAATGTAGCTCTCTCCCACATAAGTAATCAAGTGTGGGCGGGTTGCCTGGGTGAAAATCCCGGCGTATGCGGGGTCCAAGAGGGTTCGGACACAGCCGCCACTTCTGCACACCACAGCGTAACGTGTGACGTCATCGCGGGCGTCATTGCTGACGCGCACGCCAAGGCGTCAGGGAGTCCCGAAAGTGGCCGCATATGCCGCCAGCAGGGAAGGGTAAGCATCCATCGAGACAGCTTAACCGTCCGGTGGGTGCTCTTGACAGCGCGGTGACGCGCATGTTTCCCCGCCCTGCTGGGATGGGACATGGAGCAAACCCAAGATAGGACGGAAACATGCCGAGGCATCAGCAGGCTGAGGACAGATTGGGAGACAATTGCGAAACAGAAATGGGACCCACTCTCCAAAAGCACACACCAAAAGCCTGTCGGAAAAGGAGAAGAAGTGCTTGGGAAACAGGAACATGCAAGTATGTGTTCTTGATGTCTACAGAGGCTAGAAAGTCTCCCTGATGGAGGCTATAAGACACCTGGTGAATTGCATGCAGAATTTTGGGCCTGAAGACATTTAGGCCTACGCAATTCAAGATGGTGCCCTTTTAGTTTTGAAGATTCAAAAGATTGGAACAATCTTTTCTGCCACATCAGAAGTAGCAATAATGCCTGGCTCCAGAAGACCCACAAATGCTGCATTAAGGCCTGCTAATCTGTGCTGTGGCATAGAAAGACATTAACCATGGAAAGAGCTGGGAGCAGAACTCTAGCTTGTAGCCTTTGGAAACAATCTCCTATACACCCAGGCATTTGAGATGCCATCTACCCAGGTGTTTACAAAGGCAAACAGATGTGGAGGCTAGTGGTGCACTGAAATTTCAGCCTGAAATTGTGTTTTTGGCATGTGGCCGAATGAAAAAAAAAAAGTGTTGATAATGGAGATGAAAAGGGGGAAGGGCCATCCCGCCGGGTGCCACAGATGTATCATACCGGCATACCCCTCAGAGTCTCCCCTCCCTTCTGTTCTTCTCACTCCTGTCTGGATCTGAATCACTGTGCAGCCTATGTAACAATGTCCAATGCTAGGGATCATTGTGCCGTGTGTCATAAGAGGTGGGGACATTGTTACAGCGGCTGCACGGCGATTCAGATCCAGCTCTGACACACAGCAAGACATTGCATTACCAGACACTGGCAGGCAGTACCTCATGGGCACTGACAGACTGTACATAATGGGCACTGGCAGGCTGCATTTCATGGGCACTGGTAAGCTGTACATGATAGGCACTGGCAGGCTGCATGTCATGGGCACTGACGTGCTGCTGCATCTGATGGCATGGGCAGGCTGCTGCATCTGATGGGTACAGGCAGGCTGCTACATCTGATGGGTACAGGCACTGGTAAAGCTGCATGAAGGGCACAGGCAGTCTGCTGCATCTGACTGGTAGCCTGCATCTGACAGGCACTGATAAAGCTGCATTTTATGGACACTGGTGAGGCTGCATTGATCTCTTCTATCATGTCTGCAGTCTCTGACCGTCTCCTGCACTATGTCTGCTAGAGGTGCACCGAATGGAAATGTTGCTAATACTATTAGCAATGCGTTTAAGTTTAAGTAGGAGATTGCAGACATGATACAAGAGATGGTTAGAGACTGGAGACATGATACAGGAGATGGTTAGAGACTGGAGACATGATACAGGAGTTGGTTAGAGACGGAGGGCATGATACAAGAGATAGTCAGAGACTGCAAACTGCATTTTTCTTGACCTTTTTCGCACTAAAGGTGCCAATAATGGCCAACAATAAATTCATATTAATTTAAATTGACAATATTAATTGAAAAGTTGAATATAATACAAATTGTATATAAAAATATAAATATTTAAAAAAAAAAAAAAACACAGTCATTTTCAGTATCGGTTTTGGTTTTCGGCTTAGTGCATCCTTCATTTCCGGTTCCACATTTTCCATTCGGCGCATCCCTAGTGGAGGCATCCCTTTATGTCAAACAGAACTTGTCTGTAGGACTTTGGGGTCCCAAGTTTATAATAAAAACTGGGTTCCCACCATAGTTTAAGCCTTAGAAGCTAAAGCCTGGGAGTAACAAAAGGAACTCTTCAACAGCTTGAGGCCTAGGCTTCATCTGCTAGGGCAGAGGTGGCAAACACAAGGCCCGTGGGCCGAATGCGGCCTTCCAGGCCATTTCATGCGGCCCTCGCACCTCTCCAGTCATCCTCCAGACCCTTACTTTCTGCTTTCAAGCAATGCATCCAACTTCTTGCCAGCAGCAGCATAAGGAAAGGGGGGTGCACTGTGATGTAAGGGAGAGTAGGGGACTCAACTTCTGATGGTGGGGGGGGGCTCTTGACATCTAATGTAAGGTGAGGGGATGCGCTGGACATCTAATCTTACAGATGCATCCGGCCCTTTTGAGGGCAACCATAATGCTGATGCGGCCCACGATGAAATTGAGTTTGACACCCCTGTGCTAGGGTATATGAATAATCTTACTCCAAGTAACCTTCTTGATGAGGGAGTCCAAGTCGTCTCTTGAAGGACATGCCTGCTCCACAGCATTAGTTCCAAGTACTCCACAAATAGAGGATCAGTGTGAGTGAGGCTGAAACCCTTCTCATGAGTTTGGTCCATTCCTAATGTTTAACAGATTACATCACAGCCATGGCAGGCTGCAAGGCAAGGCCTGCCAGAGAAAACAAGGTTTTAGAAAGCATCTCTAAACATTTATTTGTGGGATCCTTAAATACTGGCGCTTCGTCAAGAGGAATCGCCAGTGCTTTATTAAAGTGGAACTGTACTCTCTCAATCAACATTAACCATTGAATCCCTACACTACTAGCCTGAGTAAACAGATAGGAAGGTATGTGATGTTTACTCGTTTTAAACTTTTTTTTTTTACATTTCGCCAGTTGCTTCCTGGTTTTTGGCCAAGGCCAAAATGTCATACATCTCAGAAGTCTTCATGGGCATTTACATTTTTTTCATCTAGGGGAGGGGTTTTCTTTGCCAAGCACGCCCTCCTGTGTGTATGCCTAAGCTAAGGGCAGATAGATTCCAGAAAGTAAAGGTTACACAAATCGTCTGCCTTTACTGAAGATGGCCACAACTAGCTAAGGGGTGTTTTTTAAAGCGATTTCTCAACAAAATAAAGCAGAGAATAATTGGGTGAAATAAATCGAGTTTTTGGATTGTGGTGCTCAGATTTAATTAACCACTTGCCGACCGCCCCGCCGTCATATTACTGCGGGAGGTCGGCACGCCTGGGCGAGAGCCCGTAGCTATACGTCCGCTCTTTTTGCGGGCGCTAGGGGGGGCACGATCGCCGCCGGGCACGCGCGATTGCTTGTTACAGAGCAGGGACCGGGAGCTATGTGTGTAAACACAAAGCTCCTGGTCCTGTCAGCGGGGGAAACGCTGATTTTCTGCTCATACAATGTATGAACGGAAGATCAGTGATTTCCCCTAGTAAGTCCACCCCCCGATACAGTTAGAACACACCCAGGAACATACTTAACCCCTTCCCCGCCCCCTAGTGTTAACCTCTTCACTGCCAATGGCATTTTTATAGTAATCCAATGCATTTTTATAGCACTGATCGCTATAAAAATGCCAATGGTCCCAAAAATTTGTCAAATTTGTCCGATGTGTCCGCCATAATGTCGCAGTACTGAAAAGAAAAGCTGATTGCCGCCATTACTAGTAAAAAAAATAATAATAAAAATGCCATAAAAACTACCCACATTTTTGTAAACGCTATACATTTTGTGCAAACCAATCAATAAACGCTA
This sequence comes from Rana kukunoris, assembly GCA_029574335.1. NCBI lineage: Eukaryota > Metazoa > Chordata > Amphibia > Anura > Ranidae > Rana > Rana kukunoris. Next base: position 381,612,395 of record CM056050.1, on the reverse strand, counting down.
ATTGTGATTTTTTTTTACGAAAAATATGTAGAAGAATACGTATCGGCCTAAACTGAGGATTTTTTGGGGATATTTATTATAGCAAAATGTAAAAAATATTGAATTTTTTTTAAAAATAGTCGCTAAAGCGCAAAAAATAAAAACCGCAGAGATGATCAAATACCACCAAAAGAAAGCTCTATTTGTTGGAAAAAAAGGACGCCAATTTTGTTTGGGAGCCACATCGCACGACCGCGGAATTGTCAGTTAAAGCGACGCAGTGCCGAATCACAAAAAGTGCTCTGGTCATTGGGCAGCAATACGGTCTGGGGGTTAAGTGGTTAAGCTCTGCTTTAAGACGGGACACTACTGGATCAATGGTGGGAACAGCCTACTTCTTAATAAAAAGACACTCAAACGGGGTACTGGATGGCAAAACGTTTGGTAGGTGTGAACAGTTTATCAGAAGTTTCCTAGACAGGCAGCAGCACTAGTGGAAGCTAAAGACTACACCTGCTATAAAAAATAAAAAAAAAACAGGCATAGTAAATAAGAACAGTGCCCAATGGCTATAATAAAAAAAAAAAAACAGCTCCAGGTGCTCAGTCCCCCACGCCAGCGTATTCATAAAATGAGTCTTCTGAGACTAGGCCATCCACACCAGAGGCAAATCTGTGTCCAGGTCTGAACCTGGAAAGTGCTCTGTGGCTAACCAACATAGTACACAAAAATTTGGAAAGCACCACACTGTAGAACTCAGTAAATAAAGATCACATTCCAGGAGCCTCACAATTGCCCAGTCCAGGTACGTGCCTCCAAAGGTACTGCTGAAAATATACTGATTCATATAGCTGCATATTGAGACTATCCCAAGATACATGTAGATCAGGGATGCCCAACCAGTGGCCCGCGGAACCCTCGGTTGTGACCCACGGAGCCCTCTGTTGTGACCCACGGAGACCTCTGATGTGACCCGCGGAGACCTCTGATGTGACCCGCGGAGCCCTCTGATGTGACCCGCGGAGCCCTCTAATGTGACCCGCGGAGCCCTCTAATGTGACCCGCGGAGCCCTCTGATGTGACCCGCGGAGCCCTCTGATGTGACCCGCGGAGCCTTCTGATGTAGTTTGTGACCTCCTGCCCTGGGATGGTGGGTTGACAAGCCCAGATTGCAGGTTGCCGACCCGCCTTTCTTTGAGCATCAGTGTTGTGAATGAAGCCGACCGTAGAGGTAGCAAGCGGCTGCAGACCCAATGCTTCCTGTATAGCGCGGACTCCTGCAATAGGCGGAGTGATACTAAATGTGCTCTGCCTGAGAAGGCAACAGCTGGCGATACCTGAATGAAAAACTGTCATCAATGGTAAGTTTATTACTAAAATCACAGTGTATATATGGGCATATCTGTTCTGCAGTGGTGACAGGGCTGCTTTTAAACTGATCCGCAGGTGCACCTGCAGGTTACTTGCGCTTCTGGTTTGGATTGGGGCGCTTTCAGAAAGTGCACCACACCTGCAGGATATATTAGAATTCTATGGCAAAGTGCAGCCAACCCGCAGGAACTCCACAGGTGCACTGCACTGCACCTGCAGCATGGGTAAACCACAGACCATCAGTGTTAAAGCTCTAGGCCCCTTTCACATGATCGGTCTGACCCAATCGCACCCTCCATTTACCTCTATGGAGTGGCAGATGTAAAACAGACTTGTGTCCGTTTACACCCGCCTACCTCCAATCTGATCTTCTAAAAAAAACAGAAGTGGATCCATACCCCTTCCATCTGATCAGATCAGTGGGTCCAGAGTAGAGTGGGCTATGTCTGTGTCCATTCTGTATATGCAAAGTGGACACAGACCTGTCATCCGCCAACTCCGTTCATTGTGGCCCGCAACGGTTTACTAAGTCGTTTGAGTGGCCCTCGCTCTTCAAAAGGGTTGGGCACCACTGGTGTAGATAATGGCCCGGATTCACAGACATCGGCGCAGGCTGGCGTAAGTGGAAGTGGGCTGGAAGTGGACGTGATCCATGCTAATGAAGCGTGACCCCATGCAAATGATGGGCCGGGCGCCAGACAAGTACTTAAAACGAACTGTGCATGATCACAACCACGTCGGAACAACTGCCTAAGATATGCCGGATCACTGTGTACGCCGTGAAGGTAACCTACGCCCAGCCAGACCCATGTCGGCCCATATTCACAGACGTCCAACGTACAATACATAGGCATGTGTTCCCTGGTCCATACCTTTGCATGGGTTGCGCCTCATCTATAGGGAATAACTTTACGTTGAACGTAAAACTTACGCAAACCGCTTAAATCATGCCCCGGGCGCAAGTACGTTCGTGAATCGGCGTATCTCCCTCATTTGCATATTTGAATAGAAAATCAATGGGAGCGCCACATGCGTCCAGCGTAAATATGCGTCCACTCTACGCCAGCGTAGGCAAGTTATGTCGGTGGGATGAAGTCTGTTTTTAGGCGAATCTTAGTTTGTGGGTTCGGCGCACAGATACGACGGCGCATATCTGTACTTACGCGGCGTATCTGGAGTAAAGGCCGGCGCAAGTGCTTTGTAAATCCGGGCCAATGTCTTGACTGAAGAAAAAATTATCTTGAAATATGGCTAATAAAAAATGGTTAAACTTTTCTAAGTAGAAAAAAAAGACATCCACGCTCTATGGACACTAGAAAAAAGTAAAGCATACAGGGAGTGGAAAGGGTCATACCAGGCTGGTAACTGTTTTGTTTGTTTGCTATTGTCCAAATCCTTCCATATAATCCAATTGTCTCTGAATCATGTGTGCCCTCAATGAACTAGAATGAAAGAAGAGGAAAAAGATTATTGAAGTCCTGCCTTAGGCTGCTTTCACACTGAAAGCACCCGGGCGTCGGTGGTAAAAAGATTCTATTTTTAGCGGCGCTTTACCAATGTTTTTGCGGCGCTTTTCGGTCAATAGCAGGGCACTTGTAACCCCCCTTTTTATAGGTTGTTTTACTATATTATGCGCTAGGTAAAAAACCTTAAGCCTTTACAGCCACTGTAACATCATCTATGCATGTAAGAATAGAGAAAGAGATGATAAAATCATTTAATTTGTTTCTTCAAATTTCAAGTATTATTGAAGTGATAAACATTTTCCTTCTAATTTGGAAAAAACATCTAATTTCACACAAACACCATGTACAGAATTTAAGGGAGTTGTAAAGGATTTTTTTTTGCCTAAAATTATTGTCTGCAAGGTAGACAGACAGAATAGTGTAATGATTCTGTTAAAAAACAAGTAAATACCTATTAAATTCCTTCATCTATATCACCTCCGGCGTTCTAGTTTCTGTTCTCTCATTTACTTCCTGGTTTGCGGCGCTCGTTCATGTAGGAACTACATTTCCCAGTATGCATTGCGGCACGCCCAGTAATTCACACCTCCTTAAAGTCTCCAACACGTAGAGAGCGTCCTGCCACACAGATGTAGTTCCTAGGAGGGGGCGAGCATGTTACTGACCACCACAGTAAAGTCTCCCATAACGGTGGTCAGTAAAATCAGACAAGCAGGAAGTGAACAGAACAGAGAAGAAATAGAGCAACTTCTGAGCAAAAACAAACAATGAGGTGAAAAGAGGAATGTCTGCAGGTAAAGGATGCTTATTATGAAAAAAAAAATGAAATGCTTATTATGAAAAACCCTTTAAACACCCCCTTTTCTTCAGGGCATAATTGACCTCTGTACCAAAGTTCTCAAACGTTTCTTACATTTGCGTTCACAAAGAGATTTCATACGCAAATTTAAATGATGCAGTAGACCCCTTTCACACTGGAGGCGTTTTTCAGGCGCTTTACAGCTGCTATTTTTAGCGCTAAAGCGCCTAAAAAAAGCCTTGGCTGTAATACCAGTATGAAAGCCCGAGTACTTTTACACTGGGGCGCTGCGTTGGCAGGACGTCAAAAAAAGTCCTGTAAGCAGCTTCTTTGCAGCACTTTACGAGCGGTGAACACACTGCTCCTGGAGCGCCCCTGCCTATTGAAATCAATGTGCAGCCCTGCTTTTAACCCTTTTCCGGCCGCTAGTGGGGGTTAAAAGCGCCCCACTAACAGCTGCAAAAATGATGGTAAAGTGCCGCTAACAATAGCGGCGCTTTACTGCCAAGGCCCATGCACTGGTAGTGTGAAAGTGCCCTTATCTTTTACACATCCAAGTTATTTCCCCACATGGAAGCATGTCTTTTATCATGCAAGCCATTTTTAATACTCTCATTACTTTGCAGCTTGCAGTCTCTTGCGGTCTGTCATCAACCGGTCTACCACCTTTCAGTTTCTCTTGCATATACTAGTGTGCCACATAATCCAAAAAGCAGAATACTACAATAATTGAATTCAATTCAAGCTTTGTGTCCCAAATAGCAATTCTGCTCAAAAAGCACCAGAGTCTGTTATTGAGTTCAGTACCACTTATGCCTTGTACACACGGCCGGACTGTTTGAGAAAAAAAGTCAGATGGGCTCGCCGCGATGGGAAAAAGCCGACATAGAAGTGACGGGTATCCGACTTGGATTCCCGCCAATTCTAGCCGCGGCGTTTGGTATGAATCACGCCGAGTTTTAACTAAAAAAAAAAAAAAACAGCATGGGTTCCCCCCTCAGGAGCATACCAGGCCCTGGTATGGATTGTAAGGAGAACCCCTACGCCAAAAAAAACGCGTGAGGGCTCCCCCACAATTCATACCAGACCCGTATCCGAGCACGAAGCCCGGCGAGCGCCCATCCCCCCCCCCTCCTGAGCCGTACCAGGCCGCATGCCCTCACCATGGGGGGGGGTGAGTACCCTGCACCCCCCACCCCACCCCAAAGCACCCTGACCCATGTTGATAAGGACAGGGCCTCTTCCCGACAACCCTGGCCATTGGTTGTTGGGCTCTGTGGGCAGGGGGCTTATCGGAATCTGGAAACCCCCTTTAATAAGGGGGCCCCCAGATACTGGCCCCCCACCCTATGTGAATGAATATGGGGTACATCGTACCCCTACCCATTCACCTGGAGGAAATGTGTCAATAAAATAGACACAAAACACAGGTTTTTAAAATAATTTATTAGTCAGCTCCGGGGGTCTGCTCCGCTCTCCGGGGGGTCTTCTTCTTCCGTCTTCTCCACTCTTATGAAGTCACAGTCCCAGCATGCTGCGGGACCCACGGAGCATGCTGGGACTGTGACCTCATAAAAGGCCTATATAAATCATCGCGCACCGCACACCCGACATTACAGCGGGAGGGAGCGTTGAGTCAACATCGGAAAAAAAGAAGAAGGCAGAAGGCGGCAAAGACCGGGCTGACCATCGCTAGTAAAAGATCTTCAAAGAAGATAGCAGCGGCCAGCCCCGAAGAAGGCACCGGAGAGCAAGCACAAGAAGAACCGGGGAGCCCCGAGACAACACCGGAGAGTGGAGAAGACCCCCCAGAGAGCAGAGAAGACCCCCGGAGCTGACTAATAAATTATTTTAAAAACCTGTGTTGTGTGTTTATTTTATTGACACTTTTCCTCCAGGTGAATGGGTAGGGGTATGATGTACCCCATATTCATTCACCTAGGGTGGGGGGCCAGTATCTGGGTGCCCCCCTGCCCCAGAGCACCCACCCCCCCATGTTGAGGGCATGCGGCCTGGTATGGCTCAGGAGGAGGGGGGCGCTCACTCGTTCCCACTCCTTTCCTGGCCGACCGGGCTTCGTGCTCGGATATGGGTCTGGTATGGATTATGGGGGAACCCCCACACTGTTTTTTCGGCGTAGGGGTTCTCCTTACAATCCATACCAGACCCAAGGGCCTGGTATGCTCCTGAGGGGGGAACCCATGCCATTTTTTTTATTTAAAACTTGGCATGGAGTTCCCCCTCAGGATTCATACTAAACACAGTGGCTAGAATTGGTGGGAATCCAAGTCGGAGCTCCGTCGCTTCTATGTCGCGCTCGCTGGAATGTGCTTTTCCCATTCCAGCGAATGCAAGATGTCGGCACCCTGTCGCCGAGAATAAGCGCAATGCCGTTGTGCTGGAAACACAATATCCCGGTCACCTACTGTAGGGTGCAGCAAGATGGCGGCAACGGCATTGAATGTGACGAGCGCATGCTCGTCTTACGCGATGATGTCACCACATTCTTGCCTTTCAAGAGAACCGTGGTTCTTTTATAAGGAGAGTCTGTACACTCGGGTGGCAAGAGATTCTTGCCAAGAATCTCGTCAGGAAAAACTACGTTTTTTTCCTGACGAGATTCTGTCCCGTGTATACGAGGCTTACGACTTGGTTCACTTTGCCTGTGATTTTCTTTTGACTTGGATGACATTTAGGAGCTTGTACAAGGACTGAAATCACACCCAAATCAGACCAAAATAGTGCAGGAACCTAAAGTCAGACCAATTCGTGTATTATCAGGTAAGACAGCTCACATTGAATTTGACATGTCATAAGACTTGGGGTCCCCATGTCGCAGCAGTGTGAATGGAACATTGTAATTTGTGTTCATTGGTTTGCATGTCGTTACCTAGCACTGTATTTAATCAGGATTAGCCTGTTGCCCATTTGCTCAGCACCATCTAGTGACCAACAACTGTATTTTCTATCAATGAAAAACATTTATCCAGCACAGAAAAACCCGAATAAATGTTAATTTTGTTCTCCTTTTGATTTTCTGATGCGTTCTGTTTGTTAAAAAATACTTACTAAAACGTAACTTACAAAATAAATATTCCCTAAATCCTAACTAATAGAACGGAGTACTTAACACCTCAACTATTAGCAATGAAAGCTCGCACTCCTATGCCAAGATCTAGAAAAACAATAATCCAAAAAAGTAACAATTAAAGGACATTCCTCATTGCACGTCACAACCCTGTATTGACTGTAAAAATACTATTGCTCGGGGGATTAACTATACGATTGTAAAAACAAAATCTAATAATTACCTGTTGTACTCAGCTCCTCGAAAAAGATTTAAAGGGTTGCGCCACACTTTGCATTCTGAAAAAGGTAAAATTATTGGTTGTAAAATTTAAAAGGTAAAGGACACACTTCTTGAAAAAACTGTATTGGAGTTGCAGAGTTCCGTAATGTATGGGGAGGCAGGGACATGCTTGATGCACCTCTAAACAGGTTTGTTTTTTTCAACCCACAAGCTCACGTATGTGTCTGCATACTATATTCATTTTCACATAGCAAAAAACTATTAGGGCCCGTACACACGACCAAGCTTCTCGGCAGAATCTAGCGAGAAGCTCGCTGGGATCCATATTCTGCCGAGAAGCTCGATTGTGTGTACGTTTTCGCCGAGCAAACTGACGAGCGAGGCGTCAAGCCAAAAAAGAGAGCAGGTTCTCCATTTCCTCGACGGGCCATCGGGACTAATGGCTCGACGCCTTTTTCGACAGCCTGGTCGACAAACTCGCCGGCCGGCCAAGAACCTCGTCGGGCGGAACGATGGGTTTAGCCCGACGAAGTTCTCGTACGTGTGTATGCGGCCTTAGTTATCTACCCTAGTGAATTCAGCTACCCAAAAGATATAACAACCTGACAGATTTCTTTTTTTTACATGAATATTGCCAGTAAAATAAACCTGTATAACATCTGCCAGACTAATGTTCTTCTTCATGCCTTTTTTGGACATAATAGGAAAGCAAAGTGCAATTTTAACTGCTTTGCGCCCACGCTACAGCCGAATGACGGCTACAGAGCAGGCTTTAATTGCTGGCAGGCTGTCATATGACGTTTTCTTGTGCATGAGCTGCCTGCGCATCCTCTGCGGCACGCTCTGTGATCACCGAGTTAAAGAGGTGGTTCACCCTAAATATAAGCCCTCCCATGTGATCCAGCATACTGGCGTCAGCGCCAGTATGCTGTTTTTTTTTTTTTAAATCCATCACTTACTGTATTATGGTGTATTTTAATCTCTTACCCCCGTGGTAGACGGCGCCAGTATAGCGCGTAACATCTTACGAAAATACCCGATAAAGGACTCGGGTAATCTCGGCGAAAATGCGGCGCCTGCGCACAGACCTAGGAGCTGACTGCGCAGGCGCCGTATTTCTCCGAGTCCTACGGCTATGGCGCGTCACGCCCTCTGAAAAACGACGAAATAGGACTCGGAGAAATACGCCGCCTGCGCAGTCAGCTCCTAGGTCTGTGCGCAGGCGCCGCATTTTCGCCGAGATTACCCGAGTCCTTATCGGGTATTTTCGTAAAATGTGACGCGCTATACTAGAGCCGTCCACCGCGGGGGATAGAAATTAAAATACACCATAATACAGTAAGTGATGGATTTAAAAAAAAAAAAAACAGCATACTGGCGCTGACGCCAGTATGCTGGATCACATGGGAGAGCTTATATATAGGGTGAACCTCCGCTTTAATGAGACTTGTCTGATCACAGATCGATCCCGGCCCCTTCCCACGTGATCAGCTATCAGTCAATGACAGCTGATCACGTGATGTAAACAAAGTATCGCCTTTTTTTCTGCTCGCACTGATAGCGTTAGCCATAACCCTTACTAAAAATTCAATACAAGAGGAAAGGACTGTATATCTTGTTTATTTAATATAGCCCCTCTCCCAATGTCCTTAATATCATTTCTGACCATCTTCTCTATCATTTAAAAACAGTGGTATCTCCCACCACTGCAGAAGGCTGAGCGTGGGGAAGTGACTAATGTATTGTTTAAAGGGGTTGTAAAGGCAGAAGGTTTTTGATCCTAATGCATTCTACATGCATTAAGACAAAAAGCCTTTTGTGTGCAGCAGCCCCCTTAATTACCTGAGGTCCCTCTCTGTCTAGCGATGACCATGAGTATCTCAGCTGTCCGAGATTCTCCTTACTGATTGGCTGAGACACAGCAGCGCCATTAGCTCCCGCTGCTGTCAATCAATATCAGCTAGCCAATCAGGGGAGAGGCCTGTTCAGGGCTCAGTGTCTGAATAGACACAGGGAGCTGTGACTCAGCTCTGGTGCCCCCATAGCAAGCTGCTTGCTGTGGGGGCACTCAAAAGGAGAGAGGGACCAGGAGCACAAAAGAGGCACCTGAGAAGAGGAGGATCCAGGCTGCTCTGTGCAAAACCACTGCAACAGAGCAGGTAAATATAACATGTTTATTTTTATAGGAAGAAAAACGAGACCCTTAGTAAGGGGGAACAAAAGTACTGTTGGAAGAAAGAGCATCTACCTGTGCTGTTATAATTAAGAGTTTATTAAAACTTTCTCAGAAAGCTATCAATCAATGAATTAATTTTTGCAGTATGCTTCTCAAAGCAAGCTTTTAATATGGTAAATAAACTACTGCAGTTTACATGTAAATTAATATACTTTGATTCTTTTAAAGACTTCAGTGTAAAGAATACAAGAGTGCCGGGTCTGAAAAGTTCTAAAATTGTCAATTCATAAGTTATTCACACTGAGGGATTTTGCATTACTAGACTGTCTAATCCTTTTCAAATTAGCGGACGACACCAGGCTGGTCAGACAGGCAAAAAACATAATACATATAAAGAAACTCTACAAAAAGTTTTAATATATATATATATATATATATATATATATATATATATATTAGGGCTGTGGAAATTAACTTTTAATTCATTGATTAATCTTTAATTTTTTTGATCGATTAAAATTCTTTTGATTGGTACTCACCTCTCCGCTGGCTTCCAGGCCTTCAGGGAGTTCCGTCGGAGATCCGGTAACGTCACGGACACCGGCGGGGCTTGCCGTGTCCATCTGAAGGGCTCCTTTGCTGTGCCTTCATATCTGCATGCCGGTGGGACCTTACTATCTGCCACATGCAAGGGCTGTTACACTTCCCTCTATCACTTCCCTCTATCAACCTGGGATTCTACAGCCATCCACTGGTTGTGATAGTTCCCTTCATGGGACATCTACATGCCGATGGACTGTTGTTAACCCTCTCCTCATCTGGATTCAGCAGTGGCATTGTTGTACACATTTTTATACCAGTATCATACTTAGCTACATGTTTTTATGACTGCTTTTGCTACCGTTTGGTATTACGCGCACCATTTTTACAGTTTATGTAGCTACATCGATTTTATCTCCAGTGCAATATTTATTTTGTTACCCACTTGAAGACTATAAAAGTATTCATGCTTATCCCATCGAGCACTGCCTTCATGTGTTTTTTATATCCTGTTATCCATTTTTCCAGAGGTTGGTAGCTGCACTGGGAATCAGCCTGCAAGGAGATCAGCTAAAAGTAGTTGGATGTGTGTTATAATTAATCAAAATTAGTCGATTAATCAATTTAAAAAAATCAATTAATCAAACACAAAAATTTTGATCAGTAACAGCCCTAATATACAGTACAGAAAATAAGTATTTGAACACCCTGCTATTTTGCAAGTTCTCCCACTTGGAAATCATGGAGGGGTCTGAAATTGTCATCGTAGGTGCATGTCCACTGTGAGAGACATAATCAAAAAAAAAAATTCCAGAAATCACAATGTATGATTTTTTTAACTATTTATTTGTATGATACAGCTGCAAAGAAGTATTTGAACACCTGTCTATCAGCTAGAATTATGACCCTCAAAGACCTGTTAGTCTGCCTTTAAAACGTCCACCTCCACTCCATTTATTATCCTAAATTAGATGCACCTGTTTGAGGTCATTAGCTGCATAAAGACACCTGTCCACCCCATACAATCAGTAAGAATCCAACTACTAACATGGCCAAGACCAAAGAGCTGTCCAAAGACACTAGAGACAAAATTGTACACCTCCACAAGGCTGGAAAGGGCTACGGGAAATTGCCAAGCAGCTTGGTGAAAAAAGGTCCACTGTTGGAGCAATCATTAGAAAATGGAAGAAGCTAAACATGACTGTGAATCTCCCTCGGACTGGGGCTCCATGCAAAATCTCACCTCGTGGGGTCTCAATGATCCTAAGAAAGGTGAGAAATCAGCCCAGGACTACACGGGAGGAGCTGGTCAATGACCTGAAAAGAGCTGGGACCAGCGTTTCCAAGGTTACTGTTGGTAATACACTAAGACGTCATGGTTTGAAATCATGCATGGCACGGAAGGTTCCCCTGCTTAAACCAGCACATGTCAAGGCCCGTCTTAAGTTTGCCAATGACCATTTGGATGATCCAGAGGAGTCATGGGAGAAAGTCATGTGGTCAGATGAGACCAAAATAGTACTTTTTGGTCATAATTCCACTAAACGTGTTTGGAGGAAGAAGAATGATGAGTACCATCCCAAGAACACCATCCCTACTGTGAAGCATGGGGGTGGTAGCATCATGCTTTGGGGGTGTTTTTCTGCACATGGGACAGGGCGACTGCACTGTATTAAGGAGAGAATGACCGGGGCCATGTATTGCGAGATTTTGGGCAACAACCTCCTTCCCTCAGTTAGAGCTTTGAAGATGGGTCGAGGCTGGGTCTTCCAACATGACAATGACACGAAGCACACAGCCAGTATAACCAAGGAGTGGCTCTGTAAGAAGCATATCAAGGTTCTGGCGTGGCCTAGCCAGTCTCCAGACCTAAACCCAATAGAGAATCTTTGGAGGGAGCTCAAACTCTGTGTTTCTCAGCGACAGCCCAGAAACCTGACTGATCTAGAGAAGATCTGTGTGGAGGAGTGGGCCAAAATCCCTCCTCCAGTGTGTGCAAACCTGGTGAAAAACTACAAGAAACGTTTGACCTCTGTAATTGCAAACAAAGGCGACTGTACCAAATATTAACATTGATTTTCTCAGGTGTTCAAATACTTCTTTGCAGCTGTATCATACAAATAAATAGTTAAAAAAATCATACATTGTGATTTCTGGAATTTTTTTTTTTTTGATTATGTCTCTCACAGTGGACATGCACCTACGATGACAATTTCAGACCCCTCCATGATTTCCAAGTGGGAGAACTTGCAAAATAGCAGGGTGTTCAAATACTTATTTTCTGCACTGTATATATATATATAAAAATATAATCACAGTTACATTTTTGCAGAGTTCACATGAGGGAAAGGGGAGAAAATATAATAGATGGGTTCTATGAATCAAGCTTATCCCCCCCTAGTAAATCCTATTCTCACTGAGCTCACTTGGGGCATAGGATGACTGATAAGGCATACACTGCATCAGTCTTACCATGTCCCCTAATGAACGATAAGGGGAAAGCCTTCATTTTATAATGGTTACATTTGTAAAGCTTTACAGCTGCACTTTCTTCAATTGTTGATTTAAATGAAAGCAAAAGGTCCCTGGTTAAAACAATAATAATGTCTACAGGTTATTGAGGTTTTTAAAAGCATTATTCGGATACTAGGAATTGATAGTGAAAACTATAAAATAAGTATTTTATGAAACATAATATAATTGGAAATTCCGAGGTTGTCTAGAAAAACAGAGACGTGATGTGCACTCACTAAGCATTACATTGAGTCACTACAGTTCATCTAACACCCGTGACCCTAACTGAGTCAGTCAAATGGAAACCAGACTGTGGAACTTCTGCTTTTTTAGGCCCAGTCATTGTATGTTGCTGAGGATTTTCAGTCCATTCAGTGATGCCACATGATCCTGTCACTAAGTGTTCCATTTATCTGCAGTATGTAATCATTTTGGAAATGCTTGTGCTATTTCCAGTCACTATTAGTCACCTGACAAAGCTTGCCTGCTGGTTTCGCTGCCGGTAGTGTTGGAAAAGAAACCATCTGCAGAGACTCCTGGATCAATTCCTCCCATCAACGGCCGTAAATGGTTTACAGACACTTGCTCAATGAAAGATGTTCCGTATTTCCGAAAGTAACACCACTCAAAAATCTAAAACATAAGAAACAGGTAAACAAATTCACAATACAGTTGACTATTTTTATTTCTGGCTTCCCCATCAGCTTAACTGAATGTAGCTTTATATACACCAATCCGATATAATATTATGATCACTGAGAGTTAATGTAAATATCATCGATTATCTCATTACAATGGTATCTGTAAGTGGGTGGATTATATTGGGCAGCAGGTGAATATGTTGTCCTGAAGTTGATCGAAGGCTGAATAAAATGGGCATCTGTAAATACTATGCTGCGTACACACGACCATTTTTCGGGGTCTTAAATATTAAGTTTTTAAGGGTCTAGAAAAAAACGTTTTTTTTCAACCCGATCATTAAAACAGCCTTGCCTACACACGATCGTGAAAAAAAAATGCTCTAGCAAAGCGCGGTGACGTACAAGGGGAAGTTCCATTCGGATGACGCCACCCTTTGGGCCGCTTGAGCTGATTTTGTGTTAGTAAAAGACGATTCGCGCTTTTCTGTCTGTTACAGCGTGATGAGTGTGCTTACTCCATTACGAACGCTAGTTCTACCAGAACGAGTGCTCCCTTTTCATAACTTGCTTCTGAGCATGCGCGGATTTTTCACGTCGTTCAAGCCCACATACGACCATTTTTTACGACCTAAAAACTACAACGTTAAAAATGTAGTCGAAAAAAAAAAGCATGTTCGAAAAAGATTTTGGTCGTTTTTTAGAACCCGAAAAATGCTCTGGAGCCCACACACAATCGTTTTTTAATGACATTAAAAAAAAGTAATTTTTTAGAACCCGAAAAAAACGGTCGTGTGTACGCGGCATGAGAGCGACTTTGACAAGAGCCAATTGTAATGGTTAAAAGACTGGGTCAGAGCATATTCAAAACGGAAGCTCTTGTGGGATGTTTCCAGTTTGCAGTGGTCAAGACCTACCAAAAGTGATCCAAGGAAGGAAAACCAGCAAATCAGTGGCAGGGTCATGGGCAGCCAAGGCTCATTGATGCATGTGGTGAGCAAAGGCTGGTTCATGTAGTATGATCCATTAGAAGAGCTATTGTAGCTCAAAAAAGTTAACGCTGGCCCTGAAAAAATGGTGTCAGAACACAAACTTCGTTGCAGTTTGCTGTGTATAGTGCTGCGTAGACGCAGACCAGTCAGGGTGTCCATACTCATCCATGTGCACAGCTAAAAGCGCCTACAATGGGCATGTTAGTCGCAGAACTGGACCACAGAGCAATGGAAGGTAGCCTCGTCTGATTAATTCAAGAATGGTTTGAGGAAAACAACGCGATTAAGATGTTGACTTGAGCATCTGTGGGATGTACCAGGAAAACAAGTCCAATCTATGGAGACCCCACCTCACAACTTACAGTGCTTAAAGCGGAGTTACACCCAAAAATCGAACTTTCGCTTTTTGGAACCCACCCCCTCCAGTGTCACATTTGGCACCTTTCAGGGGGAGGGGGTGCAGATACCTGTCTAAGACAGGTATTTGTACCCACTCCCGGGAATACACTACTGCAGCAGCCACGCCCGTACCCGCAGCCCCTGCTGTCTTCTGGGAAACACACTGTTCCCAGAAGAGAGTGGGGACCAGTGACGGCACGCCCCGCTACTCGCGCATTGCCGCACCGATTCACTTTCCGATTCCCTCGCCGAGGATGGCGGCAGGTGCAGCCGAGGGACGAGTGATTGCGCGTCCTCGGCTGCCAACATTGCGGGAGTGCTGGACAGGTAAGTGTCCATATTTTAAAAGTCAGCAGCTGCAGTATTTGTAGCTACTGGCTTTTAAGAAAATAAAAATAAATTGGTGGAACCTCTGCTTTAAAGGGTCTGCTTCTGATGCTAAATACCACAGCATACCTTCAGAGATCTACTGGACTCCATGCCTCAACGGGTTATGGTGGGTGGTCACAATGTTATAGATGATCAGTGTAGCAACAAAAAAAAAAAAGTGTAAAAACATTATCTCTTAGGGCTCATGCACATGGGCATATAACATGAAATGGATATGTATTTCTGTATCTGTATTTCTGCACCTGGGAGTCATTGGCTTTGTGTAAAGCCACTTGAACAAATGATTTACAGGATATGGTTGTTTAAGGGTATTCACAGTTCTGAGCATAAACGGATGAAAAAGGCTGCACCCAGGGGCTTACGGCTGTACCCGTCTACCCTCAGAGAAAAGCATACAACAATATCCTGTAATTAATTTTCACAGGCAACTGTATCCTACACAGTCAGGCGGCGTACACACGTACGAGAACCTCGACGGGCGGAACACATCGTTCCGCCCGTCGAGGCTCTCGGCTGGCCGTCGAAATCGGCGACCCGCCCGTCGGGAATGGCAACCAGCCATTCATCCAGGCGGGCCGTCGAACAAATAGAGAGCCTGCTCTCTATTCGCTCGACGGGATTCCCGACGGGCGGGGCGAGCCAGGAGCGTACACACGGCCGAGGTTCTCGCTGGAATGCAGCTCCCAGCGAGGTTCTCGCTGGTTTCTAGCGAGAACCTTGGTCGTGTGTACGCTGCTTCAGTCATTGTTTTTCTTTTTAATGCCCCAATGCACGATTATATACGTCGGCACAATGGCTCGGCTGGGCAGATGGACGTACCTGTACGTCCCCTTTAAGAAGCGGCACTGTGGGCGTGAGTACACGCCCTCCGCGAGTCTGACCGCGGGTCTCACAGACTTGATGTCCATGGGGATACCCGCAAACATTTCACTGAAAGGAAGAACAGGTAAATGCTGTCACACACAGCCTATCCCCCCTACAATTAGAAGCACTCCCTAGGACACACCTAACGCCTTCAGTGCCCCCTACTGGTTAACCCCTTCATTGCCAGTGTAATTTTATCACACTGATCGCTGTATCAATTACAATGGTCCCTAGATGGCATCAAAAGTATCCGACGTGTCCGCCATAATGTCGTAGCAACGAAAAAAAACGATGATCGCCGCCATTACCAGTAAAAAAAAAAATATATATATCACTAAAAATGTCATAAAACTATCCCCGATTTTGTAGACGCTATAACTTTTGCCGAAACCAATCAATCACTTACTGCCATTTTTTTTAACCAAAAATATGTAGAAGAATACATATCGGGCTAAACTTGAGGAAAAAAAATAAATTTTTTAATATATATTTGAGGATATTTATTATAGCAAAAAGTTAAAAATATTGAATTGTTTTGCAAATTGTCGCACTATTTTGTTTATAGCGCAAAGGTGATCAAAGGTAGAGGATTTCCTACATGACAAGAGCAGTCCTTTCTCAATAATGCCTCATGCACAACGGGCTTAAAAAAAAAATGCAGCTTTTGGATTTTTTTTTTTTTAGTCTGTAAAAGCACTTCTCTTTAAGCCTATGTGTCAATGTACACATAGGTTTTTACAGGGGTATTAGAAGAGGTGCATTTATAGGGAGGAAAAAAACCCCCACCAAAGGCGCATTCAGGAGAGGAGCTGAAAAAACATGCTTAACGAGCCTAAACACTAGATGCATCTAGCGCTTGAGTATTAATGCATTCCAATGGCCAGAATAAATTAATATTCTGGCCAAAACTCATCTAAATAAATGTGCAATACACTGCAACACATTTTTTTAAGGAGCTTTTCTCCTGCCAAGAGTTTTGCCATTCAGGGGCTAAAAAGAAACCCTGTGTACATGAGGCCTACAAGCAAATTTAGTTAAATTATTGAAAAGCATGAAGTATTTTCTCTTTACGATCATCTTAACTTCTAACAATCCTCTTAAACATTAAAAAAAAAAAAAAATGGCATCCCTTATATGGTCATAATGATGTGACAAAATTTTAAGCAGACTTATTCCACCACTACAAATCAATGCAGATAGCTACAAAACCAAAGGGTAGGGAGATGCAGTACTTTTCTTTGTGAGCTGCTCCCTCTAGTGATGAAATATAAATACTGTATGTACTTTATTTATGAGATGATATACTAGATTCAGCCCCCATGGCTGAAAAAATAAAAGAGTAGGGGTACCAATACTTTTTCTGAAGTAATGTACTCGCTGATACCAATTACCGATATCTATTTCAGTGTCATGTTTTATTTTTTCAGGGCTCGTTCACACCATACATGCATGAAAACTGACATCACTTCACATCAGTTTTCATGCGTGTTTCAGTGAGTTTTTATAGCCTGTTCACATAAGTGCGGGTCAGCTGCAGTGCGATTTGAAAAAGAGTCCTCTGCGATTTCAGTCCAGTTCAGGTGCGATTTCTAATCTCATACAATACAATTTTCATTGGAATCGCACCTGAACCGGTAATGAAATGGCACAGGACCAGGCTTTGAATTCGTACTGCAAACAAGCCTGCATATATGTGACCGAGTCTAAAGGTATCAGTTTTAGTATCAAAGCATGAGTACAAGAATGCATGCAAAGGCTTTGTACCAGCACCGACACCAGTATCGACGCAGCGCTATTATTAAGAACACCCATCATAGTAATGAGCCAACATTATTCTAAGGCGTGTGTGGTAGGAAAAAGGATTTTTGTACACGCCATAAAATCCTTACATTGAAGGGCACAGAAAGTCCTAAATCTTCAAGTTATACTGCCACCTAAATGTTTATTGGAGGCTGGCAAAAAAGGAAAACTGTAGGCCAACCGCAGGCATAAACACCTACTACCAGCAGAGCTCAGTTTTGTAATTAAGAAGTACTAAGAGCAGGCTTTGACAATCCCTGGGTGCAAGGCCGCATTTGCGACTAGAATTAACAACCTGGTGCCTGGAGAGGCACAGCTGGCGTATACTGCATCTCCATGCGCCCCCCCGCTGCGCGATCACGTCGGCCCATGCCAGCCTGTAATTGAGCCTGCGGCTTTGCGGCCTTTTGCAGGCCTCTGCTTCCTTCCTTCTGTGATCTGGCACCATCTTGTGGTGGCCACTGGTATGACAAGACAACCAGCAAGGCTAATGGAGCTTCCCCTGTCTGTTTTCGCTGCATCTCCTTCCCTTTAATTAGAACCCCTAAACACACACACAATATATATATATATATATATATATATATATATATATATATATAATTTTTTTTATTCTAACACCCTTAAAGAATAAAATGCCAGTCATTGCAATACTTTCTGCCAAACCGTATTTGTGCAGCGGTCTTATAAGCGCACTTTTTTGGGAAAAAATTCACTTTTTTAATCAAAAAAATAAGACACCAGTAAAGTTAGCCCAATTTTTTTATATTGTGAAAGATAATGTTACGCCAAGTAAATTGATACCCAACATGTCATGCTTCAAAATTGTGTCCGCTTGTGGAATGGCGACCAACTTTTATCCTTTAAAATCTCCATAGGCGACATTTAAAAAATTCGACAAGTTGCATGTTTTGAGTTACAGAGGAGATCTAGGGCTAGAATTATTCTCTCGCTCTACCAATACTTCACATGTGTGGTTTGAACACCGCTTTCATATGCGGCCACTACTTACATATGCATTTGCTTCTGCGTGCGAGGTCGGTGGGACGGGGCGCGTTCCTGGCTCCTAACTTTTTTAGCTGGCTCCTAGATTCCAAGCAAATTTGTCAAGCCCTGACTAAGAGCATGACCATAATCACAAAGAGGAGGGACCTGTATCTGTCAACTAACAAACGTTAACAAGCCCAGCATAAACAAAAACCGGGGACTGCCTTTTGCTCAAAAAGCCACCTAAACGACCTTACACCCAAAGCTAGCGTCAGATGAGGCAGAAATGTCCACCTGGTATAACTTAGAGAATATGAACAGAAGTCTTACAAATCTGTGAAAAAGCTGCCTGATGCCAAAAAGTCCAAGAGGAGCTCACAGATCTGGTAAAGTGAGCCTAACAGGAAAGGGGGGAACCTATTCCTTGAAACTATAAGCATACTACATCCATCAGAGCCAACAAAGAGCTGAACTCGCACAATTTCATGCCCGCTTGTCAGTCCCGACTTAGGGGGCGATTTCAGAGACATCGCACAGATGTCTATTGAAATCGCACCCAAAGTCGCCAAAATTAGTACAAAAACTACTTCTGGGAATCGGTGCGGCGCCGCAAATTCAGACAGTGCCATTTCCGGCAATACTTGCCAATTTGGCATGCGGTTTGACGCATGCCAAATTGCTACAATGTGAACCAGGGCTCAGTGGTGGTACCCCCTCCTCATTATCAGTGCTAGCACCCACACTCTTCTCATCCCCCTGATATCCCTCTTCTGCCTCCTGCTGCCTGTGCCTTTACAGTAATGAAGGCAGTAGGTAGAAAATCCGGCTGGCCCAAAAACTGCAGCATGCCCTCCTTTTTTATGCTGCTTTGCTTCCACCACTAGGTTTATTAGGCCATGGAGTGCCTGCTGCAGGAGGAACACAAGAGGCATCATATCACTAATTCCAACCTCATTGTGCCTCACCATTCTGGTTGCCCCTTTGAAAGTCGCACAGATGCTGCTCACATCCTGAATGCTGATGCATTTCAGAGCCATTGATGCTGTGAAAAGAACCAGAGCTCACCAGAGCCTATCCTCTTACCATAATCACACAGGTAATGTTTGATGGCACACTGCTGTTATTGCAATGGCAAGCACGGAGTTCCCGCCTGTGGGGGTTTGACAGATTAGGTGGTGTGCGCACCTGTGTTGGTGCTGCATTTCTGCCAGGCGAACACTGGCAGGGTATGGCTGTCTAAAGTGGCCACAAACTCTTATGGCCCGACCAAAGACCTCCTGGAAGCCACAATACTTAACAAGCAACTGTTGCACCACAGGGTTGACAACATCTGCAAGACAAGGTACGTCTGAGTTTTGTCTAGTGAAGGGCAGCCAGCAAGTTAATGCTGTTGGCCTTGCCTTGCTTTAAATGGGATGGGAGCAACCAGTTCTCAGTCTGAGGAGTTGCAAAAAGCTGTATTTGTGGAGGTTTTTCCCCTCAAAGGTTGTCTTACTTAACATTCAACTAAAACTTTTTGTACTGGTACTGCTTGGACCTTGAAGAAGAGGACTCATCCTGAAAGCTTGTCCTGATAATTTGGATGGTAGTGCAAATACTTATTTTTCTTTTCTAAATTCTAATTGTAATTTTAATAAATATTATTAGATCTTAACATAAGAGTAAAAAACTGGTGCAATACTACATACATCAAACATTTCAATGACAAAATATGTAGTCTGTTTGATTGCTTCTGTTTCAACTAAACCTCAGAAAAATACTCAAAGTGATGAAAATGTGCTAATTTGCTTGCAAATTTGAAATATGGAATGATCAGATTGATATGCATTGGCAACAGAACATGAAAATATATTACGACAGCATCAAATGTTAAAACAAAATCACTTTTTAAAGTAGGAAACATATTAGTAGCTACATGGCGCCATCTTGAGGCCCATCATAACAGTGCACATATTGATTGCACATGTTGATATTGAATTCAGAGTTATATCATTTTTAAATGCATTATAAACCTTCCTACCTGTACATTGTTTTTTCACCCCCATAAGAAGTGCATTGATTATAGTTTCTTGGTACTTTTTATTGGCCTGTATGGACAGTCTATAGTAGAGTAAATCCTCACATTCCTATGTCATAAATGTCTGTTTATTTGAAACATGAGACATGCGGCAAGGCAATGCACAGGTTAATGCATGAACTCTGTCTGAAGTCTAAAAATTTCCTGTGAAAACACAACATATCCCACAATCCCTGGGTCCCTCAGTCTAGTGCTGGTGCAGGTAAAAGCAAGTAAGAGGAACCCTGATGACGTCAGACATTTACTGATAAAACGCATAGGGTGGGACCTTCTGGTGCATGTCACTTATGTCAGTTATACACGGTTCGATTTTCTAAATAATTTTATTTTGAAAATCGCATCTATGAATTTTGGGACGAATTTTGCACTGTTAGTGGGCTGCATCAACAGACTTTTATACGGAAATCAAATTTGTATACTGCACTAAAAGTGGAAATAGTGAACAATTTCTATGAAGAAAAGCTGCAACACCTACAAACATGTGATATTCATGTAAAAGAAATATAAAAAAGGAAAAAAGGTAGCGCTAATACAAAACAGTGCATCAAAACCTGTGTGAAAATATAAAAATATATACTAAGCCCATAAATGATGCAATAAATGGGTAATCACATATATGATAAAGTGCAAAAAAAATGTAATTCATACACCCAAAACAGAAAATAGAAAAAAAGGAAAAAAGGAATTCCAAAAAAAAAAAACATGAATGTTAAGTCCAAATCTTAGATGGGAAGAACAAATTTGTGCCTGCAGATACAACCCTCTGTGGGGTCTTAGTAGATGTGAGTATCGCGCAGCTCATATTGTCATCCTCGCTCACCTTGCCAGTCCTCTGTGTTGTAAAGACAGGATCCTTGCCTATGATGGGAGTATAGAGCCCACTCTCAGACACGAACCCGGCGTGTAAGGGGAAGAGAAAGGAGTACTCCTGATAGTGTGTTATCCTTAAAATACTTACTCGGTTTATTCATAAAAAGTTGAGGATCACAAAAATCCAGGTACAAAAACAGCAAATAAAAAAAAAAAAGCCGGCAATAAGAAATTACGAACGCCCGTGCTTCCAGGGTCACGTAGGATGCGGTGATGTCAGTGCGTAACTCCGCCCTGACATGTTTCATCACACCTGACGTTTTCAAAGGGCAAATCAATCAAATTTGAGGAATTGGACATGTTTTGAAAAATTAACGATTTTCTAATCAATAATGAGAGAATCGTGCGAGAAATGTAATAGAAAAAAATGTGCAAGAAAAGAAGATTCCCGGACACGAAAATTATTTTCTGTAGCAACATGAAGGCTTGGTCGGCCGAATTTTCGAAAATCATCGAATCACAAAAAAAAAAAAAAACGTTCTGATTTCAAAAAGAAAATTTGTTCGGAATTCGACGGTGTATGCTCTGCTTTACACTCGTTGGAATGCAAATGTGCATTTCAGGTTTTCACGGATGCTGGGTTTTTTTCTACCACATTATAAGTGTGTTTTTAAACATTTTGGAATAAATCTTTTAAACTATTACACTATGAGATAATTATTTGCATCTCCCCCTTGCCTACTAGTTACTAAGGATTTAGGAGAGCAGCGTCTGATGCATTAAACTACTCATTAGTTATCATTAAACTAGATCATCAAAGGAGGATTAAATTACAGTTCCCATCCAGAGATACACTTACCTCAAGCGTGAACTCCTATGAGAAAAGGGGTAAAATCTTTCTGGCAAGTGTGGTGGGAGCTCACTTGTCAACATGGATTTGGGGTGCGTTTCTATCACCGGGACACCACTTAAGCGTGCCTTAAAGTATTCATACTCCTTGAAATCTTCCACATTTTGTCATGTTACAACCAAAAACGTAAATGTATTTTATTGGGATTTTATGTGATAGACCAACACAAAGTTGCACATAATTGTGAAGTGGAAGGAAAATGATAAATGGTTTTCAAGTTTTTTTACAAATAAATATGTGAAAAGTGTGGCGTGCATTTGTATTTAGCCCCCTATAATCTGATACCCCTAACTAAAATCTAGTGGAACCACTTGTCTTCAGAAATCACCTAATTAGTAAAGTCTACATGTGTGTAATTTAATCTCAGTATAAATACAGCTGTTTTGTGAAGCCCACAGAGGTTTGTCAGAGAACCTTACTAAACAGCATCATGAAGGCCAAGCAACAGACAGGTCAGGAATAAAGTTGTTGAGAGGTTTAAAGCAGGGTTAGGTTATAAAAAAAATATCCCAAGCTTTGAACATCTCACAAAGCACTGTTTAATTGATCATTTATAAATGGAAAGAGTATGGCACAACTGCAAACCTACCAAGACATGGCCACCCAACCAAACTGACAGGCCAAGCAAGGATAGCATTAATCAGAAAAGCAGCCAAGAGGCTCATGGTAACTCTGGATGAGCTGCAGAGATCCACAGCTCAGGTAAGAGAATCTGTACACAGGACATTTATTAGTTGTGCACTCCACAAATCTGACCTTTATGGAAGGGTGGCAAGAAGAAAGCCATTGGTGAAAGAAAGCCATAAGAAGTCATGTTTGCAGTCTATGAGAAGCCATGCAGGGGACACACCAAATGTGGAAGAAGAACAGATGCAACCAAAATGGAACTTTTTGGCCTAAAAGCAAAATGCTATGTGTGGCGGAAAACTAACACTGCACATCGCCCTGAACACACCACCCCCAGCATGAAACATGGTAAAGGCATCATGTTGTGGGGATGCTTTTCTTCAGCAGGGACAAGGAAGCTGGTCAGAGTTGATGGGAAGATGGATGAAGCCAAATACAGGGCAATCTTAGATGAAAACCTTAGAGTCTGCAAAAGACTTAAGACTGGGGCAGAGGTTTACCCTCCAGCAGGGCAACAACCCTAAGCATACAGCCAGAGCTAGAATGGAATGGTTTATTAAAGTGTTTTAATGTGTTACAGTACCTGTCCGCGAGAATGTGTTTCCAGCACGACAGCATCGCACTGGTTCTCGGCGACAGGTTGCCGACATCTCGCACTCGCTGAAATAGGAAAAGCACATTCCAGAGAGCGCGACATAGAAACGACGAGGATCCGACTTGGATTCCTGCCAATTCTAGATGCTGTGTTTGGTATGAATCATGAGGGGGAACTCCACGTCAAATTTTAAATAAAAAGCTGGCATAGGTTCCCCTCCAGGAGCATACCAGGCCCTTAGGTCTGGTATGTATTGTAAGCAGAACCCCATCCTAAGCCGAAAAAACGGCGTGGGGGTTCCCCCACAATCCATACCATAACCGTAGCCGAGCATGCCCCGCAGCCAGTCAGGAAAGGAGTGAAGACAAGCGAGCGTCCCCCCTCCCTCCTTAGCTATACCAGGCCGCATGCCCTCAACATGGCCCTGCGGACCCCCCCACCCCAAATCACCCTGTCCCCTTGTTGATGGGGACAAGGGCCTCTTCCCGACAACCCTAGCCATTGGTTGTTGGGGTCTGTGGGCGGGGGGCTTATCAGAATCCGGGAGCCCCCTTTAATAAGGGGGCTCCCAGATCCCGGCCCCCCACCCTAGGTGAATGAGTACGGGGTACATCGTACCCCTACCCATTCACCTGGAGAAAAAAAAGTGTCAAGAAGAAAAAAAAAACTACACAGGTTTTTTAAAGTCATTTATGAGGCAGCTCCAGGGGTCTTCTTCCAACTTCCGGGGTCTTCTTCCAACTTCTCTGCGCTCTCCGGGGGTCTTCTTCTGACTACTCTGCTCTCTTTTTCTGTCTTCAGTGTCATCTCCGGGCTCTCTAGTTCGTCTCCTGCTCTCCGGTGCTTTCTGCCGGGCTGCTCCGCTATCTTCTTGCAGCTCTTTTACTAGCGGCCGGCAGCACGGTCTTCCCCGTCGTCGTCTTCTTCCCTCTTTTCTTTCCGATGTTACCACAATGATTTATATAGGCCTCTTATGACTTCACAGTCCCTGCATGCTTCGGGTGGTGATGACATAATTACCCCGCCTCTTATGTCGTCACCACGCGGAGCATGTCCAGGCCTATAGTGTCCAGTATAAGGATGATGATATAGGATTTATACTGTGCTAAATACGCCCCCTTTAGGAGTGTGTCTAGGTGCACACTGACCCTAGAATCAACTTAGATGACCGATAAACCGGTAGAGGGCCCTGGGTTGAAAGTACAGAGCTATTAGAGGGGGAGGTAGAACAAAAAAAAAGGAATAGAGTGGGGGGAAAAAAGAGCATGGGGAGAAACCAGGAATATAGTAGGATTAGCGTCAGGTTTTTATCCGTAGGCTTGGATAAATAGAGAGGTCTTTAAACCCTCCCTGAAGCTCAGAAGTGAGGGTAATGACCTTAGGGTCGATGGTAGCGAGTTCCATAACTCATTGCCCTTTGTGACCAGGCGTCTGTTGCCAGTGGATTGTAGTCTGCTAGTTGTTGGTTCTGTTATATATAGATTGGCTGATCTAAGTGTTCTCGATGGTACATAGTGAGAGGCACATTCAGACAAATAGATTGGGCCCAGCTTCCGGTGTGCCCTATAAATATAGCACATTACCTTAAATAGTACCCACTTTGTAATGGGGAGCCAGTGCAATTTTGCGAGCACAGGAGTTATATGGTCTCTTCTTGCACATCCGGAGACCAGGCGACCAGAGGCGATTTAGTTTGCATGTGCCGCGCTATATAAGTTTTTTCATTCATTCATTCATTCATTGGTTCTGGGTCACTTGCAATTTTCTTGCCCACTTTAGTGGAAATCCAAGAAAACATTTTGGGGAACAATTCAACCGGGAATGCACAAGGCCCTGCACTAGAGTTCACCGGTTTTCATGCGAGAACAGTTCTTTGAATTTTTCTGAGTCTCTGTATATAAAAATATTCAATCAAAAAGGGGGAAAATTCCTCGCGCTAACAATTAATTAAATTAAAATAAATATTAATTAAAGTAAATATGATGAAGTGAATCAAATTAAGTTAGGTGATATCCAGCAGCAACACAAAAATATGTGATATACATAAAAAACAGAAATAAAAAACAACAAGGTTGCGCTCAGAAGCACAATGTGATATTGTGAAAGAAATAAATAGTGTCTATATAAATAGATAAAAAACAAACATATTCAATATAATCAAAATTATGAACAAATTAAATTATATCAAAATGGATGATAACAATGTAAATATATAAAGTCCATAAAGGCTAAATAAATATAGAATATATATATGAATGTGTAAATTCTCTAATAGTCCTATTAGGGAAATAAGAAAAAAATAGCAGCTTTCCAAGTTGAATGACACAGGTGATAGCTGTAGATCGTGAAAGTCCTGTATAAGTTCACCATCAGTAACACAATATTACTTCCAATGGTAAGGTAAATAGGGTGTACTCTTACCAGATATAAAGGGGATTCAGGCATGTCACTCCCAATACGTCTGGAGTAGGACGCTTCCGGATCTTCCACACTGGGTTGATGCGATCTCCACTGAACCAGCAGATATTCAGCAACTCCAAAAAGCTCAGCATCCCATTCGGATCAAAGAGAAGGAAGAAAAGAACCGGGGACTCGCCATAGTGAAAATACTCTCAGGCACGCTCTCGGCAGCCCAGGGCTGCCGAGAGCGTGCCTGAGAGTATTTTCACTATGGCGAGTCCCCGGTTCTTTTCTTCCTTCTCTTTGATCCGAATGGGATGCTGAGCTTTTTGGAGTTGCTGAATATCTGCTGGTTCAGTGGAGATCGCATCAACCCAGTGTGGAAGATCCGGAAGCGTCCTACTCCAGACGTATTGGGAGTGACATGCCTGAATCCCCTTTATATCTGGTAAGAGTACACCCTATTTACCTTACCATTGGAAGTAATATTGTGTTACTGATGGTGAACTTATACAGGACTTTCACGATCTACAGCTATCACCTGTGTCATTCAACTTGGAAAGCTGCTATTTTTTTCTTATTTCCCTAATAGGACTATTAGAGAATTTACACATTCATATATATATTCTATATTTATTTAGCCTTTATGGACTTTATATATTTACATTGTTATCATCCATTTTGATATAATTTAATTTGTTCATAATTTTGATTATATTGAATATGTTTGTTTTTTATCTATTTATATAGACACTATTTATTTCTTTCACAATATCACATTGTGCTTCTGAGCGCAACCTTGTTGTTTTTTATTTTTGTATATAAAAATATGAATCTTTAATACAGTGTTTTGCGTGAGGAATAAATGACAGGCACGGATCGAAGAGGATGACTAGGTTCCTGACCTGTTTTGCCGGCGTTGGAATAGGGCAGAAAGAAGTGGGCCAGGCTGAGAGGAAATTAGTGGAAGATTGGGGGCCCACCAGCATTACCTCGGTCTTTACTTCATTAAGGCCCAGTTTGTTATTGGCCATCCATTTTTGTATATGGAGAAGTCCATTTCTCAGATGTAAGTGCATGTTAGTCCCGACGGTGGAATCAGCCAAGACCTGCGTATTATCTGTGCAGATCTGGCAAGCTAGTTTGTGTGTAGCAATGTCAGCTCGAGGGTGCATATAGCAGTTAATTAGCAGGGGTAACAATGCCGAACCCTGCAGGACTCCATAGAAAAGGGGTTCAATTGGCGAGCTGCATGTGTTCATCCGGACTTGATGGGTCCGGTCCTCAACAAAGGATTTGATCCACTGGAGAACAGTGCCTCTACATCCAAAAAGTTGTTTTACAATCTCCCAGAATCTGATGGTCAATAGTATAGAAGGCTGCGGAGAGGTCAAGCAGCACCACGTCTGCCAACCCCCACATCCTTTACCTTCAACAACCGTTCACGCATATCTAGTGGTGAAAGTTCAGTGCCGCGTCCTGGCCTGAATCCCGACTGGGAATCATGGAACACGTCGTTACTCTCAAAGAAGCTTTGCATTTGTTGAAAGACGACCTGCTCCAGGATCTTCGCCAGGAAGGGAAGGAGAGATATATGTCTAAAATTGGTGAGAAGAGAAGACGGGTCGATTGTGCTCTTTTTCATCAAAGGAGAGACAACGGCATGCTTCAGATCAGTTGGAATGGCCCCTATTTTTAAAGATACGTTCACTATTCTTGTTATCTCTGGGGCCAGTGTGTCTGCATTCTTCTTCATTAACCATGCAGGGCAGATATCATACGGGAAGCTTGATGGTCCAAGCTTGAACACAATTTTGGTTATCTCTGCAACTGTAGCGTTTCAAATGAGCTAAAATAGGGGGAGTTTTTGTGAGAACAGTTGGTTCAAGGACATCAGGTAGGATTTTATCCCGATTACGAATTTTTCTCATTTTTTCCCCAAAGGTAAACTGAATGGCAGTTCCATAGATGGAACAATCGTAGGATGTAATTTTTTTGGTTCAAATATGTCCTTAGTCAATGTGAATAGTTCCCGAGGTTTGTTCGAGGCTTGCATTATTTGCTCATTATTGTGCTCTGGAGCTCTTTGTGTTTATACTTTTGTTCAATAAAAACCTTTGTTTGAGAAAAAGAGAACAGATTTTGTCATTGGATTTCCTTTTGGAATTTTTCTCGGTGCAAAATCCGAGAGGTTAAAAGGTGACCAGGGTATCTCTGCCTGGGCTTTTCACCAATCAGCTGGCACCAATACTCTTAGTATGCTGTCCATGAAGATAAGGAATAGCGGTCTGGCTATAACCTGACTGAGTTCTTTAAGGAATCTCAGGTGTAAGCCAAGTTAAACTTCTCTAATCCTTTCCAGATTCTGGCCTCTGTTGGCCACAAGTGTAGAACCTGTGGTGTGTTGCTAACCCTACTGTCGTAGTCGGTATACCCATCCTTTTCCTGTGTGAAGACTGAGAAGAAGAAAGCATTTAGCACAGCTGACTTCTCCTTGTCATCTGTAACCACCTTCCCTTCCTCATCCGTTATGGGGCCCATGTGTTCCATCCCTGTCTTTTTACTTTTAATATATTTTAAAAACTTGGGATTATTTTTACTTTCCTCCGCTATGTTTCTCTCATATTCTTTTTTAGATCCCCCGGTTGCTTTTTACACCTCACATTGCATTCCTTGTATTATTTGAATGCTGACACTGACCGATCCGCTTTGTACTTTTTAAAATGCCATTTTTTTGTCCTTCATATGACATTTAAATTTTTGTTTCAGCCATCCAGGTTTAACCTTTGTTCTTCTATATTTGTTACCCCTTGGAATGCACTCGGTGATACATTTATTTAATATATTCCTAAAGCATTCACATTTTTCCTCTGTGTTCAATGTTGTAAGGATTTGGTCCCACTTAATATCCTGCAGCATTGAGCAAAAAGTTGGCTCTTTTTAAATTTAGTGTTTAGTGTTAGTGAACTCCCCTCATGCCTCCCTTTCTTATGATTTATGCGGAATGTAATAATCCTGTGGTCGCTAGTTGCCAAGTTGTCCCATATTTCCACATCTGCAATCAAATCTGTATCATTTGTAATTAAAAGATCTAGCAAAGCGTTACTCCTAGTCAGGGAATCCACCAATTGGGACTTGAAGCTGCATGTAGAACATTTAAGAAATGGCAGGCCTTTAATAAGTGGGCTGTCTGTCCCCTCCGCCCAGTCAATGTCGGAATGAAGTCCCCCATTATGATGACATTTCTCTGTCTTGCTGCCATTTTAACTGCGAAAAGAGATCCAACTTCCCCTCTTCCTTCAGGTTAGGGGGCCTGTAACATACCCTCAATAGTATTTTACCACCTAAACCCTTTGGAGTTCCACCCATACGAACTCCAGCTCCCCCTTGCCCCATCACTGATGTCATTCCGCTCTTCTACCCGTAAATCATTCCTGATATATAGACACAACCCTCCCCCTCTCCTACCCTCTCTAACCCTTCATTACAAGTAATACCCCTGGATGTTTTCCAGCTAGTCGTGTAAGCTAATGCACTCAATGACTCCAACTTTCTTTTTCAATGACTTTTTAAAAATTGTAAACATTTATCATTCCTCAGTGTAGAAGGATGGTCAAGTATTCATTTTATATTGTATGCCGTCTTGTCTCTATGTGAATTTGGCGTCATGGACATACAATAATGTATGGCAGCTTACCTTCTCATGCGTCCATTAGAGGCCTGACTCTCTTCTGGCTGCCTTTTTATCATCTCTCCTTCCTGTATGGCCCCACCCCAGGCCATCCCAGGAAGTCTATATTAACTGTTGCACTGCAGGTCTGCTTTGTGGTTCAACTTTGTTAGCTGTTCCTGTCTGTCGTGTGATACGTTAAGCGTTAGCCCAAGATTCCCCAGGACGAGGAGTCTAAGGTCTAGTTGGTGTTCACCACAGCCTCTAGTGGTGAGGATGGCCTTCGCTGCAGCTGAACCCAGGTCGCGACCCCTGGGGTCCCCCAGGTCACGCTCCGTAGGGAGAGCGGGGAAGCAGCCACTGAGAACACAAGGGATAGTGATGGGTAAGCCGAGGTCGGCGTAACAGGCAGACAAAGGTAACCAATGGACAGGCCAAAAGGTCAGGGTCACAAGCAAACAAGAGTAGTCAGGGACGAACCAAAATTCATTGGACTATATTTTTATACAACATCTACAAGTGTATGACTTTAAACTCAGGCCATATTGTACACAATAACTTACAATACATACCAGTATTAGTCCAGATATCAGAGATGACGTGCCAGTAAGAGCAACATAGAACTTTGGAGTCAGTGTACTGATAAAAGCAGACACTAAAACAGAAACACAAGACACATTTTTTAAGCATTATATAATGGAGTGTTGAATAATATAAAGCAATTTAGTTAGTAACAATTACAGATTTTACATCCGGATAACAAATGTGTTAAAAGTCTGGACTCCAAGGAATTGATTTACTAAAAAAGGAGAGTGCAAAATCTACTACATAGAGACTAATTAGCTTCCAGGCTTTATTGTTGTCAGAGCTTAAAGTGGATGTAAAGCCACTATCATAGTTTCTAAACTACTACTGTAGTGCTGATCTATAGGGATATACATGCCTCCTGCATGTATCCTTACCTGTCAAATGTCTCCCCTCTGTCTGTTATAAGAACTGAAAAACTGAATATTCTGTGGGTGAATCTGTTGTCTGGAGCTCTGTGGGTGGAGTCGTGATGTCAGTAGACTCCCCACCTACCTCTACACTCCCCTTGTCAACATGCATTTTTTCCTATGTATTCCTTACACTGAATTCTGCTATGTTCCCTAACATCCAGTCAATATCCAGAAAAGTAACCACATGACTTCAGAAAAGGTGTGGGGGTGGGAATTAAAATAATACCTGTCTCCAGGCTAGTGCATGAGATATGTAAATAACCTGTCACTCAGAGCAAGGGGGCGGAACTGACTAAGGTTTTTCTCTGCAAGTCCGTTTTATTTCACTGAAAAGAGGATTGCTGAGAGCTGGATTAACTCTGTGTGGCAAGACTGGGCACAGATGATAGGAAATCTTATATTCTACATTGTGACATAAAAAATTAAAAAAAAACTTTAATTGGACGAGTTGAAGTTGGAAGCTGATTGGCTACCAAACACAGCTGCATCAGATTTTGCACGGTTCAGTTTTAGTAAATCAACCACCAACTTATATTTGTGGAAAGTGCATCAAGTAGATCCTCGGAGCATAGTGTTAGGCTCCATTCACACTTGTACGACTCCAAAGTTGCAGACTTTAGAGTGTAACTTTGGTGAAACTTTGGATGGGTGTGACTTGAATGTAACCTTTTAAACTTTAAAAATGTTTTACAATTTATCAGGACTCTATAATCAATATTATATAGTTAAATGCATTGTTAAAAATATAAGCAGTGCAAGTACCAAATTTGACCTGGTATAATACGGCAGTCCCTGTATAGCAGAGTTGAAGTGTCAAAGGAAGAAGCAGTACAAGGAGCCAATCAGTGCACATTCTGATAAGAAGCATGCTGATAGGAGGAGAAAGTGGAGTGACAGAAAGATGAGGTCATCACTGTGCTGCTTTTTATTTCACTGTGCAATAACAGGCTTAGGCCTCTTTTACATGATCCGGATCAGTTTATGCTCAGGAGAGGATCTGTCCCTTGATCTCCTGCTGAGTTGAGCTGAGCGGGTGGATTACAGGTCTGTGCCCCTCTGCTTATGCAGAGCGGACACGGACACATTCCGTTCTGCTCTATGGGCGGCCAGATGTAACCAGCCTGGCGGTTCGTGTACACCTGACAGCAATTCAATCCAGCCAGCTGGAGAGGTACAGATCCCCTTGTTTTCTTTTTTCCAGATGAGATCGGACCAAGAGTTAGCTGGATGTAAACGGATACAAGTCTATTTACCGGTACATCCGGAGCTCCATAGAGAAGACAGCCGGACTCGATCAGATCTCTCGTGTGAAAGGGGCTTTGGGGGTCTAGGAAAACCAGAGTAAGCGGGTTCAGTTTACATTAGTGTGAGCTTCATAGGAAAGGAAATACGATTGTTGATTTTGGTTTAACGTAGAACCCAAGTGATATCCCCCATCAAATCATTCTCTGCAGCTATTACCTTTTGTACCACCCCCCCCCCCCCTTCATTTAGAATGTAAGCTATACGAGCCGGGCCCCCCTGTACCTTCTGTATTAAACTGTACTGTAATTGTGCTGTCCCCC
The DNA here is from genome assembly GCA_029574335.1 of Rana kukunoris. Lineage (NCBI taxonomy): Eukaryota > Metazoa > Chordata > Amphibia > Anura > Ranidae > Rana > Rana kukunoris. Next base: position 381,580,518 of record CM056050.1, on the reverse strand, counting down.
CTCTACATTGTAAAGCGCTGCATAAACTGTTGTCGCTATACAAGTCGTGTATAATAATATTCATAGAGCAAAAATTAAACAGCACATAATTCAGTTAACCTGGCAGGTTTGCACAGTTGAATCACAAGTGCCAGATAAAACAGAGAATCTGAATTTCATTTAAAGTGAAACTTCAGTAAAATCTTTTGTATAGTTTGGGACAGTGTATCATAAGTGGCTCACTAACCTTCCAAAGTAGCATTTAGCCCAGGTTCACACTGACAGCGGGTTAGAAATCGCGCATGTTCAGCTGAACTCACACAATTTCATTCCCGCATGTCAGTCCGACTTCGGGAGCGATTTCAGAGACATTTGTCTGGGTTCCTGCACAGATATCTATTTAAATCACACCCAAAGTCACCAAAAGTAGAACAGAAACTACTTTTGGGAATCAGTGAGGTGCCACAATTGCATCAATGTGAACCTAATGTGCACCTTCAGCCAAATATTTTTTTTTCTACTTTTGACAAAGGCAAGAAGAAACAGGATCTTTGTCAGGCTTTCCCTACGGTCTAATGTTCTTTAAAAAAATTAAAAAAAATCAGATGCTGTGTTTACACATACACAATACAAGCCCATAAATATAGAGGTTGATACACACATGCAACTGCACACATTTCCGTCAGGCAAAAAAATGTGCATCGCTTTTGCAGCTGCATGACAGTGTCATTAATTCCTAATGGCAACTCAACGCACATTGCTAAAATAGTGACATAGGTTGCACTGATGACAAGGCATGGATGGGCACTGGTTGGCAGCATTGGTGGGCACAGGTGGGCATTGATAGGTGGAACTGGTAGGCACCTGTAGGTGGCACTGGTGGATACTGGCAGGTGGCACTGGAGAACACTTGATAGCAGCAGTGCCTCTCCCTGTTCAGTACAAATGTCCCTTTGTCAGAAGCCGGTGATCAGCTTTCTTTAGCCTCGTGCTGTTAGCTGATCTTCTCTTCTGTTTACATCACATGAACAGCTGTCATTGACTCACAGCTGATCACGTGGTAAGGGGCCAGGATCAGCCCCTTACCCCGCTCTGTGATCAGCCGAGTCTCGTTGACCTGGTGATCACGGAGCGCGCAGGCAGTTCATGCATGGGAGGACATCTATTGGTGCCCTCCCAGCAATTAAAGCCTGCGCTGTAGCTGTCATTTGGAGGTGGTTAAGCTTTGACAATAAAACCTGGAAGTTGACTGGTTTCTATGCAGAGCTGCACCAGATTTTTCACTCTACAGTTTCAATAAATCAAACGCCAATGCATTTTGGGGTGGCACAAAAAAAAAAAAAAGGTGCTTGCATATCTTTGGAGCAATTGTCACAAGAAAAGCAGTTTGTCGAAAATAAATGGGCTGCGCTAAACCAAAGCATGCATGCACTGTTGCATCTGCATAGCTGTGAATGGAGCTTTTGCATCAGGAACATGTGCAATTTTGCGAGAATAGAACTAAAAGCAAACTTTTTTGAAATAAGGCACGGTTATAACCCCCTGTCAATTTTTTTTTCTTTTTGCCCCATTTCTGTCCCATAGTCAAAACAGAAGCACAAAAAAAATTCCCCTAAGGTGAGGGAATCCCTAATTGACACCAGAACTAGTGTCCCTTTTGGAAGATGTTCCCTCTACTCCTGTTCTGGTGACAACCCAAACTTTCAATTTTTTTTCCCATGTTCAGTGATAACAGTAAACAGGACAAATATAGAGGGTGAATTGCTCTAAAGCAGTGGTCTCCAAACTGTGGCCCGGGGGCCAGATGCGGCCCTTTGCTTGATTTTATCTGGCCCTTGGGGTGCTTTTTTATTTATTGGCACCAATGAAGGACAAAGTTTCTCCCAATGACACCAATGAAGGACAGAATTCCTCCCAATGACACCAATGAAGGACAGAATTCCTCCCAATGACCTCAATGAAGGAGCAGAAGTACTCCCAATGACACCAATGATGGGGCAGAATTCCTTTCAATGATGGCACAGAATTCCTCCCAGTGATGGGACAGAATTACTCCCAACGACACCAATGATGGGGCAGAAATTCCTCCCAGTGATGTGGCAGAATTTCTCCCAATGACACCAATGATGGGGGATTTTATACTCCTGATGGCCACAGTCCGGCCCCCTTAAAGTCTGGAGAACAGTAATCCAGCCCTTTGTTTAGAAAGTTTGGAGACCCCTGCTCTAAAGGAAACACAGACAGCAATAAAAACCTGTTATAATCCCACTCTATTCTATCCAAAAAAAAGTTTTACCTTAGTTACCGGTATACCTTAACATTTTACAGCTGTAAAGTATACAAACATTTGCGCAGAAATCATTCAGTACATGGTATCATCTCTGTGTGAAACTGAGTAATATACTGCACTGTATTTAATGGCGTATAACACTCACTTTTTTACCCTGAAAATAGAAGGTAAACTGTGCCTGCGTGTTATACACAGGGGGCAGCTGTAAAAGCATAATGGGCTAGTGTGCATCGCATACTAGCCCATTGTGTGGCACTTACCTGCAAACAAAGTCTGCGCTGTCCCCTCTGGAGGCTGCATCCATCTTGCCCCTCTTCTTTCCAGGGCCACGGACTCCAGCTCTGTCTGGCCAGAGCCGCATGACGTCACTTCTGAGCATGCGCGTGGGAGACGTCAATCACGGCACTTGCAAGTGAAGAAACGCCACGGAGGTCCGTTTACAGCGCATGTGCCAATTACATAATCGGCGCACTACAAGGTAAATATCTTCTATACAGCCCAAGTTTAGGAGATATTTCCACTGCCTATAGGAAAACCTTATTATAGGCTTATCTACTGTATAGGTAAAACTGACATTTGGGGGTTTACAACCACTTTAAAATCTCTATCCTTACAGCAGAATTTGTGCTGCAGACACTTTATCGCTAGGTTTATACCCATGCATTTTGTGTGTTCCGCATTTGCGTGGGCACAGCAGCCTATTGAAATGAATGGGCTGCTGTGCCTGCGTTTCCAAAAAAAAACCTGTATAAGAAAGATCTGTATACTTACCTATTTTCAGGCAGCCCTGGTCCAGTCATGTGATCTGGCTCCCCTGTGTCAGACAGCTGTGGCTGCAGGTCAAAGGAGGATATGCTGACACAGATATTAGGTGGTGCCTGGAATTCTACTTTATTTCTTTGCAGCGCAGATTAGGCGTGTTTTAAGACACCTTACTAGGCTCGGGCGTGTTTGAAATCCCACTTCCACGATCCCGCCAGGAAGCTGACCCTACACGCGACCAATAACAAAAAAGCCCTTGTTAACATTTTTCCTGTATGTGTATAGCATGGACTTTGTTCCCACACAGGATCATGCTAATAGACCCAAGGTCAACAATAGACATGAAAAATGTTAACAAGGGCTTTTTTGTTTTTGGTCTTGTTTTTGGTTTTGCCTACATCACCTCCCTAGGTTTTGTCAAACTACCAACACCACTTAAAATTCAGATAATAGACATCCTTGCCCAATATAGATCCTCTAGCACTTCCAACCCAAAGCACTTTTCAATACATTTTTTCCAATACCTTATATGTGTATTTAACACCACCAGCACCTTCATCACACATTAGGTATATTAGGAATATAAGAACATAATAATCTTTTAATTAAGCCTTATAGGCAATTTTCTTTATACCACAAGCTGTAGTATTAATTATGGCCACTAGGTGTCCATAAATATTTCTCATAATTTTCTGCATTCATTTTTTGAATTCATAGATGTTATTGTATTAAGTGGCACTCGAGACCCGTAACCCTCAAAATTTCCATCACTTAGGCCTATCACAAATTTGCACCAATACTCTGAGTGTGTGTATATATATATATATATATATATATATATATATATATATATATATATATAATCTTCCAACCATGGAGATATCACACGTCCAGCTATCACTCCACCAGCCACTGTGATTCGTTACTTACAAAACTTTAACATTGTATTCGATTGGGCTAGGGAGGAAAATTCCACTCCCATATGGGCGGGCATCGGATGCTGTTTAGTCCATATAACCCCAAGTGACGAGAGAGGCAGGTAGCACCTTTGAAAACGTCCATACGACGAAACCGGTCAGGTGACCACTGCTCTTACGTCACACGTTTACGCTTACGCCAGAGACAGCTTCCGGGTAGGACACGGCTATTGCTGGAGTGCAAACAGACAGCACGCTCCACACTCCATATTGGAACACTTTCCTTTAGCCAACTCCCGGGACCTGCCTGGCTTTGTCAGCGATACTGGACTACTGTTGCTGCGGAAGGAGCAATTTGTTTTTAAACCTTTTCATTTTTATTTTATATGGGAATGCCCAATTTTTATAATAAATACACCCGGGATACAGGGTTTACCACCCTATGAGGACTCCTTTCTCTTTTGTCTCTCCTTATATTATTGTGACCCATGGCACTTGAGAGGACCGCGATCATTTGCATAGGACCTCCAGATAGGACAACTGGTAAGTGACCAACACCATCCACTGATCCCTAAGGCTCTACACCCCTGCTAGGGAACTACGTTCTGGTGAGTAGGGATACATGTGGGGGGAATGCTGAAGTTCATCTGATGTCTGAAGCAGGAAATTAAGACCGCCCTCCTCTGGAAACCATAATCTGCATATGTTACTTTATCAATGTGGAGTATCATACAGGGATAACAATAGGACTCAGTTATAGGGCTTGCTACCCCATTTATTGCAATATGTTTAGATGCACCATATGTGCCAACCAATGTGATTTTCAAAGTACCTCTCATCTTGTTTACCTTTCTATAATAAGGACATTGAGGAGAACACACACACATACAATATATATATATATATATATATATATATATATATATATATTTTTTTTTTTTTGTTGTTGTTTTTATTTTATAATTTTTTTATATCTCATTTTGTGTTTCGTCTGGATTATCAATTTAATATTTATCTCAACACTTAATCACCATAGCGTGTGAACACAGACACTCAGGCCACACAAAGCCTAGAATTATAGTCAGGTGACACAGCCTTACATTCACGGTTAATACAGTGGTGGTTATATCCAGCCCTGTTTGGAGCTACCAGCAAAAGAGGCACCTTGGATAAGCGGAGGTTTTTATATAAGCCCACCGCACACAGGTACCCGACACCTGATTAATCACAGCACACCCATCTAAGACCTCACATAGCAGCGCCATTACCTGCACACTCACTATTTCATTCACCAATGGGGCACTATTCCCCCCCTCCCCCACCCAGGAACACCAATGGGGCACTATTCCCTCCCCTCCCCACCCAGGAACACCAATGGGGCACTATTTCCCCCCCCCCCAGGAACACCAATGATGGGGCACTACTATTCCACCCACCCCCCAGAACACCAATGATGGGAGTTAGAAGGATGGGGAATTGTTATAAAAAGGCATGTACTCATTGTACTGTTAACTGTGTGAGTGTGCAACTGTAAACTAGACTGTGAAAGGTAGAAAAACCTACCTTTCACAGACAGTGCAGCTCGGCTCTCCTCACTGCTGCTTCTAGCTTCTGTTCCCTCGAGGCAGCAGCGGGCAGGGCTGAGATCAGTGGGGAGCTGACGTCAGAGGAGAGCCGAGGAGAGGCGTGGACATGCGGCGCGGACCTTCCTCATAATACGAGGCACGTCGGCGCTGCATGTCCTGTGTAATATGGCGGCGCCTGTTATCACGGGACTGGAGGATTTTTTGAATGGGCGGACGGACAGACGGAAGGTGCGGACCAACTAATTGATAATGAAAATCGTTGACAACGATTTTCATTATCGATTATTATCAATAATATTGATTAATTGTTTCAGCCCTACCTGTTTTAGTAAATCAACCCCAATGTCTTCCAACTCCACAATGTAAGGAGCCCAGATATAGACAAATATAAAGCCTAGTCAAACGTTCCCGTAACTTTCCAGCTACCCATCTCTTCATAGAGCTGTATGAAGGATAGTAAACAGCAGAGCCCTTTTTGTTTTGAGTGTGCTGGCTTATCAAACACATTTGCAAAACAAAAGAGCTCAGCTGTTTGCCATTCTGCATACTAAAACTAAAGTACATGTCAGTATATATTGGCAAGGATGAGGAGTTCTCTGCTCCCCTGTCAACACCTACGAACCCTCCCAAAGCAATGCCTCCTACTCCTTACAGCCAGCACAGGAGGCTAGGAATCAAAGATTTTGCAGCTTTGCAAGATGCACATACATCAATGGGCCATGATGGCTGGGCTAAACTATAGGGGGCCACACAGCCTGGTGACTTCACTTCAGCTTTTTCATGCCCGTTTGCCCAGGCCATGCAGAGCAGTTGTAGTTGTCAGGAGCAGCAGCTAGGACCATTATACAAGGAGAGCATGTGCACTGTGTTGCTAATGCTGCAGAGGATTTATGAGCCCTTAAATTTTATTTCCACCAAGAAGTAGCAGTATTATCACAGGGTAAGTTCTCTAATTGGTAAGATCAAATTTCATATTCACTTTCTATATAAAGACTGTTACCTATTCTATTCCTCCTGTCCCTTTGAAAGAGGGCACCGCAGTCAAACATGTAAAGCAGGGGTCCCCAAGCTTTCCCAACAAACAGTCAGTTTACTGTCCTTCAGACTTGGGGGCCAGATTGTGGCCAGTGGGGGTAGAATATGTCCCAGGCCTGGCATCAGGGCAAGTAAACAATGCCTCAGGTGTGGTGCTCATTTGCTTAGGACCTGTGGTCGTTAGGATAAGGAACAGTGCTCCTTTATTGCTATAGGCTGGAAGAATAGCGTCCCACCATTGGTTTCAGTGGATGGAATACTGCCCCATCATTGATTTTGTTCTGAAGAATAGTGCCCCATCGATGATGTCAGTTGGGGGATACCCCACTAGTGTCAGTGTTAGGAATAGTGTCTCAAATCAGTGGGAGGAATAGCGCTCCAAGGGCCGGATATATGGGCTGCCTTAGGCTACATTCACACTGGTGATTTGGGCCGCTGCGAATAATAATCAGAGATTCCTGCTGCAGCCGGCCCTATTCACTATAATGACTGGTCGTCAATGGATGCAGCTATGTGCTACTCTCTGCACAGTAATCGCTTCTGGATGCACTTTATTGGCGGTGTGAATGTAGACTTATCTTTTAAATTCATGTTTATGTCCAGGGGACCACAAAAAATATTTTTTTTATCTACCCGATCCTCTGCTCCCAATGGTTTATTCGTGCTACAATACTGGCCTTTGCAGCCTCTCCACCCCTATGCTCTGGTGGTCAGATGCGCCTGGCATCGTCAAGAGTGATGCAGGGCCCCTAACCATGCATTCAACATCAAAAATGCAGGGGAACAGTCCACCACTGAAGAATGGGGGTGTGCCATCTAGTGGGGAGCAGAGGCTTGGGTGAGTAAAACTGCTTCATCATTAACCCTAGACTGGTCTTTCAGCACCACTAGGCGACAGATAACTTGCATTACCACAAAATAAAATGTTAAAGCGGAACTTCACTCTAAAAAAGTAGTTCCATCTTAACACCTCCTTCCCCCCTGTTCTCTCACTTTTGGAGATTTTTGGGGGGGGTTGGTACCTAGTTTCAGCGGGTAGCCTCTCCCACTTCTGCTCTGACCGCCTAGGTCAGTGATGGCGAACCTTGGCACCCCAGATGTTTTGGAACTACATTTCCCATGATGCTCACCTACAATGCAGCGTGCATGAGCATCATGGGAAATGTAGTTCCAAAACATCTGGGGTGCCAAGGTTCGCCATCACTGGCCTAGGTGATTGGACCACACGTTTTCCCCCCACCCCTCCCTGCCTGAAACCTTCTGAGACACAGTGGGAAGCTGGCTATAAAGCCGGCCGTAAGGCATCGCAGCCAGCTTGCCATAGTAAACATGCCTGCACCAGGGACCTCAAGACCAGCAATAACCAGCCCAGATGAGGACAGTGCTGGATCCCTGGACAGGTAAGTGTACTTTTATTAAAAAGTCAGAAGCTACAGTAGCGGCCTTTTAATTTTCATTAAGACTGAAGATCCTCTTAAGGCTCCTTTCACACAGATGGACCCATAAGGTCCACCTGTCAGTTTCCTAGGTGGACGCGATCGGACCTTCCATTATCTTCCATGGAACATGTGTTATACCCACTGACATCTGCTCAGATTCACTAAAAACAGAAAGATAGCAATCAGTTGCTGAACTTGCAGAGTCCGTCCCATGTGAAAAGGGGGCTTAAAGCAGAACTTTACCCATAACAACTTGATAAAAAATAATGTTCTTTAGCAAGGAATATTCATTCTACATTAACCAGTTCCCGACCAGCTCACATCTATATACTGCGGCAGAATGGCACCTTGTATGGGTACGTCGTACCCTTTAGAAGCCGCTAGGGGGCACGCCTGCTGCACGTTGGGGGTCATGATGCACGTGGCCGGCGGAAGCTATTGCCGCCGAGCTCCAGTACTGGGATTTGTGTTTGTAAAGCCAAAAACTACTGTTCCGTCAGGGGAGAGGAGACATATCGTTTGTTCCTTTTGAGAAGGAACAGTGATATGTCTCCTTCCCCAGTCAGTCCTATCCCCTAAAGTTAGAAATACTAAGGAGGGAACACATTTAACCCCTTGATTGCCCCCTAGTGTTGACTCCTTCCCTGCCAGTAACATTTTCACAGTAATCCAGTGCATTTTTATAGCTCTGATCGCAGTATGAATGTCAATGGTCTCAAAAAGGTGTCAAAAGTGTCTGATCCGCCGCAATGTCACAGTCCCAATAAAAAAAAAAAAAAAATGCAGATCCTCGCCATTACTAGTAAAACATAAATAAATGCCATAAAATTGATCCCCTATTATATAGACGCTATAACTTTTGCGCAAACCAATTAATGTACGCTTATTGAGATTTTTTTCACCAAAAATATGTAAAAGAACACCTATTGGCTTAAACTGATGAATAAATTAAAGTAAAAAATATTTTAATTTATAATTTTTTTTCAAAATTGTCACACTTTTCTTGTTTATAGCGCAAAAAATAAAAAACACAGAAGTGATCAAATACCACCAAAATATAGCTCTGTTTGTGGGGGGGGGGGGATTATTTTGTGGTAAAGTATCGCACACCGCGTAATTGTCAGTTAAAGTGACGCAGTGACAAATTGTAAAAAATGCTCTGATCAGGAAGGGGGTAAAATCTTCCGGGGGTGAAGCTGTTAATAATTATGCCACCAAAATGTGTTTGTGCTGTAAACATTACCCCTGTTTCTTCCTGTTGGAGACTGGAAATTTGCCCAGAGCCCCTGTACTGTAGTAAATCATAAAGGAACTAAATTCATAAATTTAAAGGGGTTGTAAAAGATACATTTTTTATTCCCTAAATAGCTACCTTTACCTTAGTGCAGGCCTCCTTCACTTCACTCCTTCACTTACCTCATCCTTACATTTTGCTTTAAAATGTCCTTATTTCTTCTGAGAAATCCTCACTTTCTGTTCTTCTGTCTGTAACTCCACACAGTAATGCAAGGCTTTCTCCCTGGGGTGGAGAAAGCCTCTTGAGGGGGGAAGGGGGCGAGCAGGATTGTCAGGACGCCCACTAACACACAGCTCCTTTCTCTATCTGCAAAATAGAGAGTGTCCTTGTCTGTTTGCCCCCTCCCCCCTCAAGAGGCTTTCTCCACACCAGGGAGAAAGCCTCACATTATGGTGGTGAGTTACAGACAGAACAGGAAGTGAGGATTTCCCAGAAGAAATAAGGACATTTAAAAGCAAAATGGAAGGATGAGGTAAGTGAGGAGGACTGCACTAAGGTAAAGGAAGACATTTAGGGGGAAAAAAAATTACCATTACAACCCCTTTAAAGCCGGCCATACACGGTTTGAATTTCGAAAGAATTTTCTTTCGAAAATCTTATCAAAGAATTTTCGTACGAATCTCGCACCGTTAGTCAGCTGCAGCAACAGCCGATTTTTGTGTGGCAATCAAATCTGAGGAATCGAACGATTTTCTAATCATGTGAGAATCGTGCAAGAAATGTAATAGAAAAAAATGTGCAAGAAAAGAAAATTACCGGAGAGAAAAGAATATTCCTGGCAACTAAAATTATTTTCTGTAGCAACATGAAGACTTGGTCGGCCGAATTTTGAAAATCAATGTTGGCATCATCGGATCACAAAAAAAAAAAAAAACGTTCTGATTTTGAAAATAAAATTTGTTCGGAATTTGACTGTGTATGGCCTGCTTAACGGCTTAAACAAAAAAAAAAATTGGAATGCTGGGATTGCAAACTGTTACATTTGCTTGTGTCCACAACCAAACTGTAAAACAATCAAATGGCTGGTGTCATAACTAATCATATGGGCAGCACCATGACAGTTGCAGATCAAACAGGAGCAGCTTCCTTGTCTGTGAAGGATAGGAGGTTTTGATTCCGCTTTAAGCAGACCGGCCTCTACAAATTCAGCAGTGCCTAAAAATGGAGAGCAACTGAACATGCGCAGAGCAGGGTGAGACAGTGTATTACTGGATTTTTTTTCTCCAAATATTGTTTTTATTAAACTCCAAAAAAGGGGCAAAACTCAATCATTACAGCAGTGACATAAGGGTAAATGAAATTTTAATCACAGAACACAGCCCACGTGTAACAGTTATATAAAGGTCATAAATAAAGTAAATGTAAGTATCGGCACATAAAATTGCATAGTGGTGTACTCATTTATGTTAATTGGCACAGTAGTAAATAAGTTATATTCACTTAAAAATAAAATAAAAATGGGGGCTGCCCAGGCTCAATTTCCACTTTCCTAAAATATAAGCTGAGAAGTAAAGAGAGAAATAAGATAGAAGGGGGAGAAGGTGGGAAACGGGAATGGACAGGGTGAGGTGACAATGGCTTAGGGCAGGGGTCTCCAAACTTTCTAAACAAATGGCCAGTTTACGGTCCTTCAGACTTTAGGGGGGCCAGACTAGGGCCATTGGGAGTAAATAATACCATATCTTTGGTGACAGTGGGAGGACTAGTGCCCCATCGTTCGCGTTAATGGAAAGAATTGATGGTATCAGTTAGAGGAATAGTGCCCCATTGGTGTGAGCAACAAGAATTATGCCCCAGTTAAATTGGATGGAAAAATGCCCCAAGGGCCACATTAAGGCAAGCAAAGGGCCACATCTGGCCCCAGGGCCACAGTTTGGAGAGCCCTGGCTTAGGGCAACAGAGGTAGTAGGAAGACAGTATTAGACATTTATTTTTAAATGTTTTACATAGCTACACGTGTAAAAGGGGCCAGCCTGAAGCGATCTAACAGGACTTCATTTTCTGACTACGGCCGGTTCCCACTGGTGCAATGTCTAAAATCGGATGTGATTCACACTGCAGTGCAAATCACATGCGATCTCTGTGCGATGCGATTTCAGCCATAAAGATCATATGGCTGAATTTGCAGGACCCTTTTTTTGTCTGCAGCAGAATCGGATTGCATGGGTGTTCAAACTCATGCGATCCAACTCCTGTCCAAGTATGCAGATCGCACTGATTTGGGGGTGTCATTAACTTTTAACTGACACTCACAACAGTTCCCATAGGACAGTGTGAACTGCCGGGAGACATGCAATGCAGGGACCCGCCGAGTTCCCACATAGCAGCAGTTTGAACTGACCCTTAGGGCCGGTTCACACTGCTGCATGGTGTGAAATCGCATTTGATTCTCACAGCACTGCAGTGCAAATCACATGCAACGTCTGTGCGATGCGACTTCAGCCATACAGACAGTATGGCTCAATTTGCATTGCATCCTGACCAAACTCGCACAGGACCCTTTTTTTGGTCAACAGCAGAATAAGATTGCATGGGCGTTCACACCCACGCAATCCGATTCCTGTCGTCTGAATTTGCAGATCGCACTGCGATATGGGAACCGAATTGGAGGTGTCAATAAATTTTAATTGACACTCCCAGCAGTTCGCATAGGACAGTGTGAACTGTCGCTGGGAGACATGCGATGCGGGAACCAGCAGTGGATTCGCAGCAGTGTGAACTGGCCCTTAAGGGTTAGTGATATAGAGCAATACTATAGTAATGCCGGGAACCAGTGCGATTCCAGCGCCAGTTGCCGCATTGCATCTGCCCCGCAGGGAATTCACACTGTCCCCTGCGAACCGCAGTGGGTGTCAATACAATGTTAATAACACCCCCAGATCAGTTCACAGATCGCAGTGCGAACTGTGGATTCGGACAGGAAGCAGATCGCAAGGATGAAAACAGCAATGCGATCCGATTCCAGTACATAAAGAAAAAAAAGCCCCTGCACCTTTTTTGTTATTCAAATCCCATGCGAGTGCACAGACATGGCATGTGATTGGCACAGCAGTGCTAGTGCGAATCACATGTAATGTCTGCGTTCGCTATACTAAATAGAATTATCTACATATTGTATCCCCGAAGACACACTATCTAGGCAGGCTGCAACTTATAGTGCCACAACACTCCGAGCATTGCCTATGATGGCTTTGTATCGCAGCTGCTCAGCAAAACAGCAGCCGGCACACCTGAATCTCCGTTGCTAGGCAACAGAGCAGAGCCTACGGCCTGGGCCTGGATGAAGCGGCTGTGCACTCACCGGCCAGCACGGTCTCGTACAGGCGGAGCGGCGCTCGGAAATGGTAGAGAAGAAGCAGGCCCGCCAGCAGCAGCAACAGCCATACGTAGGGCAAGTATCGGCGCAGGTAAACTTTAAGCCGAAAGGCAAAAGAAGCGCCTACGACGACGGGGCTGGAGTGCTCCGCCATGTTTGTTGTTTCCTTTCCCAAGTCCCAACCTCATACGGTCTGGGGTGTGCCAGTGTGAGGAATGGGTGGAGCGCAGCACGGGATTGGTGGGGAAAGACTGGCGGGCATTTCATGGGCATATCAATACCACTGACGCAACAGATGCCGGCCCTCTATAGGCGCGGATTACTGAGGTATGGTGGTCAGTTAGTGGAAAAGCTTCAGCCTTGTAGTTCTTGCTACATACAGGTAGTTAGTTTCCCCCCAACGTGTAGAAATTCGAGAGAGACGAATTTCTACACGCTGGGGGGAAATAAAATAATGTTCACCCTATTTATCTGGGGGACAGGAGTTATTCACTATGTACCTGAGGTGGTGAGGACAGGTGTTTGGTCACTCTATGTACCTGAGGTGGTAAGGAGGACAGGAGTTATTCACTATGTACCTGAGGTGGTAAGGAGGACAGGAGTTATTCACTATGTACCTGAGGTGGTAAGGAGGACAGGTGTTTGGTCACTATGTACCTGAGGTGGTAAGGAGGACAGGGGTTTGGTCACTATGTACCTGAGGTGGTAAGGAGGACAGGAGTTATTCACTATGTACCTGAGGTGGTAAGGAGGACAGGGGTTTGGTCACTATGTATCTGAGGTGGTAAGGAGGACAGGGGTTTGGTCACTATGTATCTGAGGTGGTAAGGAGGACAGGGGTTTGGTCACTATGTATCTGAGGTGGTAAGGAGGACAGGGGTTTGGTCACTGAGGTGGTAAGGAGGACATGTACTATGTATCTGAGGTGGTAAGGAGGACAGGGGTTTGGTCACTATGTACCTGAGGTGGTAAGGAGGACAGGGGTTTGGTCACTATGTATCTGAGGTGGTAAGGAGGACAGGGGTTTGGTCACTATGTATCTGAGGTGGTAAGGAGGACAGGGGTTTGGTCACTATGTATCTGAGGTGGTAAGGAGGACAGGGGTTTGGTCACTATGTATCTGAGGTGGTAAGGAGGACAGGGGTTTGGTCACTATGTATCTGAGGTGGTAAGGAGGACAGGAGTTATTCACTATGTACCTGAGGTGGTAAGGAGGACAGGGGTTTGGTCACTATGTATCTGAGGTGGTAAGGAGGACAGGGGTTTGGTCACTATGTACCTGAGGTGGTAAGGAGGACAGGGGTTTGGTCACTATGTATCTGAGGTGGTAAGGAGGACAGGGGTTTGGTCACTATGTATCTGAGGTGGTAAGGAGGACAGGGGTTTGGTCACTATGTATCTGAAGTGGTAAGGAGGACAGGGGTTTGGTCACTATGTATCTGAGGTGGTAAGGAGGACAGGGGTTTGGTCACTATGTATCTGAGGTGGTAAGGAGGACAGGGGTTTGGTCACTATGTATCTGAGGTGGTAAGGAGGACAGGGGTTTGGTCACTATGTATCTGAAGTGGTAAGGAGGACAGGGGTTTGGTCACTATGTATCTGAGGTGGTAAGGAGGACAGGGGTTTGGTCACTATGTATCTGAGGTGGTAAGGAGGACAGGGGTTTGGTCACTATGTATCTGAGGTGGTAAGGAGGACAGGGGTTTGGTCACTATGTATCTGAGGTGGTAAGGAGGACAGGAGTTTGGTCACTATGTACCTGAGGTGGTAAGGAGGACAGGGGTTTGGTCACTATGTATCTGAGGTGGTAAGGAGGACAGGGGTTTGGTCACTATGTACCTGAGGTGGTAAGGAGGACAGGGGTTTGGTCACTATGTATCTGAGGTGGTAAGGAGGACAGGGGTTTGGTCACTATGTATCTGAGGTGGTAAGGAGGACAGGGGTTTGGTCACTATGTACCTGAGGTGGTAAGGAGGACAGGGGTTTGGTCACTATGTATCTGAGGTGGTAAGGAGGACAGGGGTTTGGTCACTATGTATCTGAGGTGGTAAGGAGGACAGGGGTTTGGTCACTATGTATCTGAGGTGGTAAGGAGGACAGGAGTTATTCACTATGTACCTGAGGTGGTAAGGAGGACAGGGGTTTGGTCACTATGTATCTGAGGTGGTAAGGAGGACAGGAGTTTGGTTTGGTTATTGCGTTTTTTTTTTTTTTAATATTTATTTATTTTTTAACCAAAAATATGTAGAAGAATATGTATCGGCCTAAACTGAGATAAATGTATTTATTTTTTAAAGCGGAGGTTCACCCTAAATATAAGCTCTCCCATGTGATCCAGCATACTGGCGTCAGCGCCAGTATGCTTTTTTTTTTTTTTTTTTAAATCCATCACTTACTGTATTATGGTGAATTTTTTAATTTCTTTCCCCTGCGGTGGACGGCTCTAGTATAGCGCGTCACATCTTACGAAAATACCGATAAGGACTCGGGTAATCTCGGCGAAAATGCGGCGCCTGCGCACAGACCTAGGAGCTGACTGCGCAGGCGCCGTATTTCTCCGAGTCCTATTTTGGCGTTTTTCGGAGGGCGTGACGCGCCATAGCCGTAGGACTCGGAGAAATACGGCGCTTGCGCAGTCAGCTCCTAGGTCTGTGCGCAGGCGCCGCATTTTCGCCGAGATTACCCGAGTCCTTATCGGGTATTTCCGAAAGATGTGACGCGCTATACTGGCGCCGTCCACCACGGGGGTAAGAGATTAAAATTCACCATAATACAGTAAGTGATGGATTTAAAAAAAAAAAAAAACAGCATACTGGCGCTGACGCTAGTATGCTGGATCACATGGGAGGGCTTATATTTAGGGTGAAATTCCGCTTTAAAATGGTATATTTATTATAGCAAAAAGCAAAGAAAATTGTGTGTTTTTTTTTTTTTTTTTTTTCTTTAAATGTACGCTCTTTTTTTGGTTATAGCCCAAAAAAACGCACGGACGATCAAATACCACCAAAAGAAAGCTCTATTTGTGGGGAAAAAAGGATGCCAATTTTGTTTGGGAGCCGCGTCGCACGACCGCGCAATTGTCAGTTAAAGCAACGCAGTGCCGGAAGCTAAAATTTCTTCTGGGCAGGAAGTAAGCAAGTGGTTAACTGCTTAAGGACCGCCTCCTGCACATATACGTCAGCAGAATGGCACAGCTGGGCACATCAACGTATATTTACGTCAGTAAATAGTACCTAGCCATGGGTCACGGGCGCGTGCCCGCGGCGCACTTCCGTGACCCAGTCCGAAGCTCCGGGACTCGTGGACCCGATGGCCGCTGGAGTGCGGCGATCTGTCCCCCGAGCTGAAGAACGGGGAGAGCCATGTGTAAACATTGTATGAACAGAAGATCAGCATTTCTCTCCCTGACAGGACTGGGAGCTTTGTGTTTTACACACAAAGCTCCCGGTCCACACTCTGTACCGAGCAATTGCGGGTGGCCGGCGGCGATCGTGCCCGATAGTATACCAATGAATCATTTTGGGGTGAAACGATCGAAGGATCAGCTCAGAAAAAGACCTCAAACTGAGGAAGCCAGTGTCTTATCGTTCTGGTTCCGCCATCGGATAGGTTCCGGAACCGACTCTGCGCGTGCGCAGTAACAGGCCACAGAAATAGCCGAACTCAACAGCTGATCGTCAGCTGCTAATGCGCTCAGCCATGTTTGCCATAGACTGCGCAGGCGCTCGCTCATGGTGGCCATAGCGGGGCGGACACATTGGGCTGAAGGACATGCCGTGCTTCACCCCGGAAAAGGGGGTGGAGCCAAGAAGGAGACTCGAGCAAGCCCCTGTAATAAACACACGTCTGCGGGGTGGGTTTTTCTATGTTGGCGGGAATGCAGGACTAGTCGGTCCCCCTCCCCCACACTAAGAATCACTCACAGGGAATACATTTAACCCCTTACTCGCCCCTCTAGTGTTAACCCCTTCCCTGCCAGTCACATTTATACAGTAATCGGTGCATATGTATAGCACTGTTGGCTGTATAAATGTGATTGGTCCCAAAATGGTGTCAAGTGTCAGATATATCCACTGTAATATCGCAGGCCTGACAAAAATCGCAGATTGCCGCCATTACTGGTAACAAAAAATAATAATCATAATGCTATCCCCTATTTTGTAGGCGCTAGAACTTTTGCGCAAACCAATCAATTGGTCTGGGCAGGAAGGGGGTTTAAGTGCCTTGTAAGGAAGCGGTTAATAAACTACACGTCTGCAGGGTTGGTTTTTAAATGTTAATGGGCGGCATTTTCAATGTTGATGGTCAGGTTTTTCTATTTTGGCGGGAATGCAGGACCTATTTAACCACTTGCTTACTGGGCACATAAACCCCCTTCGTGCCCAGGCGAAATTTCAGCTTCCGGCAATGCGTCGCTTTAACTGGCATTTGCGCGGTCGTGCGACGTGGCTCCCAAACAAAATTGGCGTCCTTTTTTCCCCACAAATAGAGCTTTATTTTGGTGGTATTTGATCGCCCGTGCAGTTTTTATTTTTTGCGTTATAAACAAAAAAAGAGCAACAATTTAAAAATATATATATTTATATATTTTTTTACTTGTTGCTATAATAAATATCCCAATTTTTTTTTTATAAAAAAATATTTTTTTTTCTCAGTTAAGGCCGATACGTATTCTATGTATTTTTGTAAAAAAAAATCGCAATAAGCGACTGGTTTGCGCAAAAGTTATAGCGCCTACAAAATAGGGGACAGAATTATGATTTTTTTTAATATTTTTTTTTTTTACTAGTAATGGCGGCGATCTGCGATTTTTATTGGGACTGCGACATTACGGCGGACACATCGTACACTTTTGACACATTTTTGGGACCATTCACATTTATACAGCGATCGGTGCTATCAAAATGCACTAATTGCTGTATAAATGTGACTGGCAGTGAAGGGGTTAAGACTAGGGGGTGAGGAAGGGGTTAAATGTGAGTCCTGGGTGTGTTCTAACTGTGTGGCGGGAGGGGACTGACTGGGGGAGGTAACCGATGCTGTGTCCCTATGTACAAGGGAAACAGCATCTGTCTCCTCTCCCTGACAGGACGTGGAGCTCTGTGTTTACACACAGAGCTCCACGTCTCTGCTCTGTCACCGCCGATCGCATGTACCTGGCGGCCGCCGGGTACAAGCATCGAAACCTTGGCGATGCGACGGCACTGTTTTTCACCCAGTGGCGCACGCGGGGGAATTACAACAACATTGACGTCCAAAGACGTGACTCCGGCAGCTCAGGTCCGCGCTGTTGACGTCTTTTGTCAATAGCGCAGATCTGAACTGGTTAACTAAATAACACAAACAATTTTCCACCGTATTAGTGCGGATTTTGATGTTTTGTGACAGATTCATTGAAGGACCCTCTTGCTTCTACTGTTTTGTAAGTACACGTTTATGCTTCTATCTTATCCCCCTTCAGGGCTGACTGTGTACAGGGCATGTATTTTACAGATGATTCACAGTGCACATGTAATATATGCAGCCCTCAAAAAATCCACTCACCTGCTCGCATTTTGCGAGTGGATTTTGAGGTCTGGCGAAGAAGGGTTGCCTGGGAGAGAGGGGGGTGAGCACTGCCAGGCGGCAGGTTGTATTGGAGTCCTTGTCCCAGCGTTTGTGGAGGTAAAGAGAGAGCTAGCTGTATGATTCAGTGAAGAGACATCACTAGCGGCTTTCTTTGCACTAGCTGAATGTTCCCCACAGGGCTGGTACAAGGGGTGCCCTGGGCGATGTCTTGGGGCCCTTTCACACCAGCGAACGAACGGTCTACTTTTTCTTAGTCCGTTTATGGACTTAGAATGGTGCCCTATGGGATCACGGCCGTTGGCGGATGAGCATCCGCTAACGTCCATAATCGCCCGCCTCTGTCTGGATCCGGTTTTCCAGACGGAAGAAAACCCTATTTTTCTTCTGTCTGGCGGAATGGATCGGATGAATACGGACACGCGGGCCGTATTCATCAGATTCCCCATAGGGGAGAGCGGAGAAGAGACAGGGCGGTCCCTACACAGTGTGCAGGGACCGCCCTGTCAGCCGCCAGCTCAGCGGGGATTTTACGGAGGATCCCCGCTGAGCAAATGGGCTAACTGAGCGGGTCCATTACGTATCCGCTCCGTGTGAAAGAGCCTTTAATCTGTGGGGAGGGGGGCGCGCTGAGAGCTTCAGTCCCTGCTCTTGTATCACTGACAGGAGTGACTGTTTATTCACAGCCGACTCCTGTGCTCATCCAACTCTGCAGTTTATAATCACTCTCTCCTCCAGCAAGCTACACTCCTGCCCTCAACTTGCTCTCC
Organism: Rana kukunoris; assembly: GCA_029574335.1. Classification (NCBI taxonomy): domain Eukaryota; kingdom Metazoa; phylum Chordata; class Amphibia; order Anura; family Ranidae; genus Rana; species Rana kukunoris. The sequence continues at coordinate 381,561,562 of CM056050.1, read as the reverse complement.
TTCCGAGACACTTTACCTTCTTCCCCCTCTCTCACTATGGTCAGCTCATTTCTTCCTGTCTACACCCAGCTGTCTCTACCTTTCCTTCACAAGCATTACAGTAAGTCAGCATTGATCCTCCTCACTCCTCTGCCATGTTAATTTATTCCCTTCTACTTCTCTTATCTGCTGTCCCTCCATAAATATTCACTACAGCCATTCCTGCAGCCTCTGATCTCAATTCAGCATTCCACACAACTATCTTACACCCTTTCCATCCCAGTTTGCTTTTAGCACTTGTAACTGTCCTGTCCCTATCATGCAGCCTTTCTCTGCACTCCATCACTTTTTTTTTTTTTTAAATCTTGTAGCCCCTGTTCACAATGGAGCGATTTGACACGTCATATCCGACTGCCAGCAATTGCAGTATTCAAATCGATGTGGTGCTGCATCAATTTGTAAAAGTAGTACATGCACTACTTTTGCAATTTCAGGTGCGGTTTAAATAGACAGCCCTGAATGAAGTACAGATGTCTTCAAAGTCACACCGAGATGCAGCTTTGAAATCACGCGATTTCAGGTAAAGTTACACAATTTCAAAGTTGGTTCACACTACTGCACTGGTGTATGATTGTATGTGCAGTTTTAGGTGCCCTCCCAATAAATTCTATTATACTGTTTTCATGAATGCAAATTACATCTTTGATGCACATTCAGAAAACACACAGTCCAATATAATTCATTAGGAGCACACCTAAAACTGCAGGTAAATCACACATACATTCGCACTGTGGCCAAACCACAGCACACGCTTGCATGTCCGAATCATGCACACAATTGTGGTTTTCCTGACAAACACAGAAGCGCACAGTCCTTTGGTAGACGTGTAGTGGTGCTGTTGTTGGTTAAAGTTACCCTCACATCTAATGCACACATTTACACACACCAAAACACATGGTGTGGTTTGGTGCAAAACATTTTTAGAAAAGGGTCATGAACCACTACCCCACATGTGTGCACCCACTACTCTCAGGTTGCTGCAGTGTAACAAACACTAAGTACTATTATAATACATGCCACAAACATTACAGACCTTCCACCACTATTTGTCCGATTGCCGGGAGGGGGGGGCTCTGTTAGGGACGGGATTAGAGGCGGGGCAGGGTAGGGGTTTGGTGTGGCAACTGGTGGCGCATAACCCTTGAGGCCTGGCTAGTATCTCAGGACTTGAAACTTTGAGCCCTGATATATGCATGATTCACGGTGCACATGTATTATATGCATGATTCACGGTGCACATGTATTATATGGATGGATGATTAGCAGTTCCCAAGTTATGTGATGGAGAGGATGTGCTCTCATTACTATGATCTGTAAATACAAATGAAGAAAATATAAGATATACTCTGATACCCATTGAAATGTAAAAGCAAAAAATTATGTTCTGCATATCTTCTAGGTTAAAAGTTCAGTTGTAATCAGTGTGGTGTGGCATTAATCTTCAGTTCAAAGCACATCATTTTTTTTTTTTATTTTCCCATCACAGGCTTTGCATTTGGTTTCGGTCAGTTGCATTGCAGTCCCGATATATCTGACTCCACCAACTAGTGAGTAATATCGGAATTGTTTAAATTTTTGAGGTGTGTGTTTTTTTTGTTTATTAACCACTTCCCGCCCGGTCAATGGTCAATTGACATCCGGGAAGTGGTTGTGAAATCCTGACTGGACGTCTATTGACGTCCTGCAGGATTTCACGGGGGCGCGCGGCGATCGGTGATGCGGGGCGTCAGTCCGACACCCTGCATCTCCGATCTCGGTAAAGAGGCTCCGGCGGAGGCTCGTTACCATGTGATCAGCCGTGTCCAATCACGGCTGATCACAATGTAAACAGGAAGAGCCGTTGACCGGCTCTTCCTCCCTTGCGTCTGACAGAGGAGAGCCGATCGGCTGCTCTTCTGACAGGGGGGGGTTAGCGCTGATTTTTTATCAGTGCAGCCCCCCCTCAGATCCCCACACTGGACCACCAGGGAGTGCCCCCCAAATAGCACAAATAGATTAAAACAAAAAAAAAATACAATCAGTGCCCACAAATGGGCACTGACTAATGATGCCCAGCAATGCCATCAGTGTCACCCAGTGCCCATCTATGCTCAGTGCAGCATACCAGCGCCACCTATCGGGGCCCATCAGTCCTGCCATATCAGTGCCCATAATTGAAGAAGAAAACATACTTATTAACAAAAAAAATAAACTTAATTTTTTTTCTAAAATTTCGGTCTTTTTTTAGTTGTTGCGCAAAAAATAAAAATCGCAGAGGTGATCAAATACCACCAAAAGAAAGCTCTTTGTAGGAAGCAAAATAATAAAAATTTCATTTGGGTACAGTGTAGCATGACCGCGCAATTGAAAGGGATCTTACTAATAAGTGCGTACAGGTTTTAATGCTTAACGTTATCTAATATTGCTCTGTAAGATTTTCAGGTATGGAGAACAAGAGGTATATAATTACCTCGTTTAGGGGGTGTACCCATCGCCGTATCCACCAAATGAGCAATGCGCCCTTCGGAAGTACGCTTTAAAATTTTCGTCAAATGGTCAGTGTCAAAAAGTAGAATGCACGACTACAGATTATAGGCTAGCTCTTTCATGCATGCATATATTAATGTCTATTTTGTTTTATAGGCGGAAAGCTCTTCTATGGCAATAGACTTGCCATTCAAAACAAAGATGAGGCAATCTGCATATTTCGTCAATTTCACACTAACCCTATTGGCGGTCATACTGGCATACTAAAAACGCGCTCTGCAGTGTGCTCCATCTTTTATTGGGATGCAACGACTGTAAACATTGACAACAGGGTATGCAATCTAAAAAAAAAAAAAAATGTGTATTTATACACACACACACACAAGCTGTACACATTTTAACAATTGTTTTCTTCAAGGTTCTTGAATGTGAGCAGTGTCAGAAGGTGGGAAAACCATTGAAAGGTAGCCAGCCACTGCAGTGTATTATGGTAAATTGTTAAAACTGTTTTTTATTTTTACAAAATACTGTAGATAAAAGCGTCAACATGTATCATTCATACATTTGAAAATTATTTATTCAATCCTATTAGGTGTCAAATGTGTGGGAACTCATTGGCATCGACCGAACGGGACCTCTGCCCAAAACTGTTAACGGAGAGAGATTATATATATATTTGTGATATTGGGGGTTGTTAGCCCTCGTGGTATGGGCGTTTTTCCAGTGATTCACTCCAGCCAGGAACTATGTTTAAGGGCATGGTAGCCCATTTTTATTAAAACGGCAAAATAAAAGTCCAAACAAGGTTTCCCACGCAGGGGGTTCTTCTCCAAAAACACACAACAGAAAATGCTAGCCCACCTGGCTCCCTGTAGCAGTACTTCTGCAGGTAATCCTGGTCACCCAGACCCCAGCGGAATCCTCAAGATAGATGGCTTCCCTTCAGCATCTATAGCTGTGCTTCTTGCAGCTTACCAATATTCTGGCTGTCTCCTACAGCCTCTCTGATTCCAAGAGACCTCCTGTTTCTTAGTGTGGAGCTGTCTCCAACTGGGAGCCATGAGATCTTCCCACACACTGATTATAAAGGGCTGTGCTCACCTGAGCACAGACCCTGCTGGTCATCCACAAGATCTGGAGATAGAATTGGAGATTCCGTCCCACCCAAGACACTATGGAATCTCCATACTACAGAGCCCCATGACAAAGTACCAAAATCTGGAGAAAGTTGCAAAAGCAATCTTCTCCAGTTCACATCTACACTCTGTAGTCTTGCACCTCTAAAGTGTGCAAACCCTGTGTCCAGTTTACAGTGACCGTAACTCCTACTGTTACAATATATATATATATATATATATATTCTCACGGCAACAGATTATTTTTCAAAGTGGGTGGAGGTGTTCCCATAAAATCTAAAACTGCTGCTGAAGTGGGACAACACCTTTGCTCTATGATAGAGATATATATATATATATATATATATATATATATATATATATATATATATATATATATATATATATACATATACACGGATGTCCCCAAAGAATCCTGTCTGACCTGTCTTTAAGTGTACTTAAAAAATCGCATTGTAGTAGAAAAGTTAGGTTGCTACTGTACATTCATGATGTTTTGACAGCTCAACAGTGGGCTTTGTATGCTTCTGGGGATAGAAAGTAGTGTGACAGCTGCATACCATCCCCAAACGAATGAAAACATAAAGCGGCAAGTTTAATTTAGTATTAATGTATTTTTATTTTTATAGAAATTTGTGTTTGCATTTGATTCGTGAACTCTTTATATCCGGAACTCTTATGAAAATTTCACCCTTTGTCTATTGGGGCCATAGGGTGACCCAGAAACCTAGTAGCATATTAGTAAAATAAACCAGGGTCAGCTATTGACTGCAAGGGGGAGGTGAGTAGTGGTGGTTTTATTTTTATTTTTTCCCTCAAACCCTTCATAATTTGCATTTACATATGTCTCTTGTTACTGGGTGTAGTTTTCCCCTCCCAGTGTCATTATTCAAAGAAGGGTGCTCGTCCTCTGACTATATATATTTGTACCTGTGATAGAATAAACCGTGTTTTGTTTCTTACTACCCTACACCAAGGTCTTGACTGGTGACTGACTGGGTGGACTAACATGCAAGTGGTTAAAGCGGAGGTTCACCCTGAAAAAGAACTATATACCATTACATCCAGCATACTGCTGACATTTTTTATTTTTTTTGCTGTACTTATCGTCTTATAGTTTTCATCTGACTCCCGGGGAATAGGCGTTCCTAAGATGAGGCATAGATGATTGACGTGCGGGTAAATCGGGTCACGCCTTCCGAAAATATCTGACCTGGGACTCGGCTCTTTACGGCGCTATACTGCGCCTGCCGTGTAGAGCTGACTGTGCAGGCGCCATAAAGAGCCGATTCCCAGCTCGGATATTTTCAGAAGGAGTGACGCACTTTACTCGCACGTCAATCATCTATGCCTTGTCTTAGGAATTCCTATTCCCTGGGGGAGCGAGAACCCGGAAGCCGGGTGAAAACGATAAGACGATAAGTACAGCGGAAAAAAAAAAAATCCAGCATACTGTCTGTCAGCCGTATGCTGGATGTAAGTGTGTGTGTGTGTGTGTGTGTGTGTGTGTGTGTGTGTGTGTTTTAGGGTGAACCCCCGCTTTAAGCATAGGACTTGTCTTTAGTATGGGGCTGGTTGCATGACTGTTTTCTAGAGAGCTGTAAATGTCGTGTTTTGTAATATATATAATTTTCTTTCTCGTACATCACGGGACACAGAGCGGCATATTCATTACTATATGGGTTATATGGAGTACCTTCAGGTGTGGACACTGGCAATCTCAAACAGGAAGTCCCCTCCCTATATAACCCCCTCCCCTAGAGGGAGTCCCTCAGTTTTTTGCCAGTGTCTTAGGTGTTGGTCACGGAATAGCTTTGCTCCACATCCTTGGGATTAAGGGCGGGCTAACCGGATCTGTCCAAGGAGCCTCAGTGCCAAAGTGGACAGTACCCGGGCCCCAAACCGTGGGGTTTTGCCTATAATGCTCCTCTTTGGAGGGCTGGACCCTGGGCCCAGGACTTGGAGTTTGTAAAAACCATAAGTGCCTGTTTGCCAGGGTGCTATATAGGTCCAGGACAGTGGGTACCTTCATAGGACCTCAGGGCCTGAAGGTCTACTACGCTACCCACGGAGATGGGAGAAGATTGGATCGTTTTGCTGGACAAACATCCTGCAGCATGGAGCAGGTAAGGGGGAGCCTGCGGGACTTGGTTCGACAGCAGGCTCTCCGGGGTAACCTAAAAGGGGGGATAGCCTAAGTATGCTCTGCATTGGCAACCTTGCTCACTATGTCTGAGAAAGACAGGATGACCCCTTTTTTCCCCCATCACTAGGTTCCCCTGTCTAAGAATGTGTTTCTAGCTAACCTGCTGCTTTCTTCCTAGGACTAGTAAGGATCCCTATGGGGCCTTTTGGAGAGTCCTACCTGGCCGGGGGTTTGAATCTGCCGCCTGATAATGCAGTCCTGGGTCTCCAGCAGCGCGGCTCCTCCATGTTCCTCCTGTTCCGGCATACGCGCGCGCGTGCGCGCGCACGTCTTATAGACGTTTTTCGCACCGTTCAGACAGGAGGGCGGGGGGGGGGGCGTGCCTGCGGCGTCTTACAGGGGCGCGCCTTGTGCTGTTATAGATCAGCAGGCATTGTCAGTGCTCAGTCTGAGGCTGATTTCAGAAGGAGAGGACGCAGAGCGGCAGAACAGTGACTCCCGGTGGCGGAAGAGGGGTAGTACATGCTGGACTTTGTTCCAATGCCTTTTTTGTTAAGCCAAGAAATTCCCCTTTTTGCAGCAGGTTGGAGGCTGGCAAACTAAGTTTGGGGTCACTGTATGTTTTAAAAAAGAAAATATATATAATATATATTTAAAAAAAAAAAAAAGAGAGAAAAACATACGGGATCCCATCAGTTTTTGGGCATTAGTGATCTATTGTCCCCTAAGCTCTGGTTTTGTACTCCTGGCCACTACAGTCTGTTGTGTGGGCGGAGTCCCTCGATTTTGTATTATGGCTTCCAAAGGTTCGGGATCAAAAGGTACAAAAAAGACCAAAAAACAAAGGGGTTCCCCTTCTGATTCTGATGATATGCCGATACTTTCCCCGCAACTTATTAACATAAAGGGCGCCTTGGATGAGCCATTAGGGGGATCTGGTGCGGAGGCTGGCCCAGATCAGCCCAGCCCTGTGTTTATCACAGAGGAGATGCTAGCCGTATCCCTAGGGGGGCTAGAAGAGAGAATAGCAGCATTGATCGCTAGAGCTATTCCTGGTAAGAAACGGGTTAGATCCCCATCACCAAGAGGTGTATCCTCAGATGCTGAGATTCTCTCTCCGGAGGAATTGGAATCACAGGAGGATCAACTAGACAAGAGGGTTCAGGGATTGAGGGATCTGCCTCTGAGGAACCATTTTCAGACTCCCAGACAGAAAGACTGTGGGTACAGTCTTTGACGGACATGGTCCGCTCGGCATTTAGTTTACCATTGCCAGAGCCTCAGGTTCCTCCGGTATCCTCTCTGGGCTCTTTGAAAGCTCCGTTAAGCAACGCAGTGTTTCCGGTCCATCCTCTCTTGGAGGAATTGATCTTTCGGGATTGGGTACGGCCGGACAGGATTTTTCTGCCACCGAAAAGATTTGCGGTCATTTACCCCATGGAGGAAAAATTCTCCAAGAGGTGGAGGCTCCCTGTAGTGGATGCAGCCATCTCATGTGTGAATAGATCACTAACTTGCCCGGTGGAAAACATACATATGTTTAAAGATCCGGTTGATAAACGGTTAGAGACACTTTTAAAAGCATCCTTTGCTACGGCAGGTGCAGTGGTACAGCCAGCTGTGGCTGCGATTGGTGTTTGTCAGGCGTTAAAAGACCAGACAAAAGAAATGTTAAAGGACATGCCTACCCAACAAGCAGAAGAGTTTTCTGACATTCCCAGAGCTCTGTGTTTTGCTGTAGATGCTATAAAAGATTCCATCCAGTAGGCCTCTCGTTTATCACTATTTTTGGTGCACATGAGAAGGCTCTTATGGTTGAAGCACTGGGCGGCGGAGCCCCCATGCAAAAAGCTTCTGGCAGGGTTTCCCTTCCATGGAGGACGACTCTTCGGAGAGGATCTGGATAAATATATTCAGACTATTTCAAATGGCAAGAGTACCCTTTTACCGGTCAAAAAGACATTCCGGGGTCCTACATTTAAAAGGCAGCTCTTTCCTGTCTCGGGGCCCTCAAATTCCAGGCAGTATCGACGGCCGCCTGCACGATCCAACGTTAACAGTAGATCGCAGAGACAGGCCCCTGGGGGTAAGAGGCCATGGTATCGCAAGCCGACAAAGACAGCCCCTAAGTCTGCCTTATGAAGGGGCGCCCCCACTCTCGCGGGTGGGGGGAAGGCTTCGTTTCTTCTCAGAAGTTTGGGAAGCCAAGATCCCCGACAAATGGGTCCGGGCATCTGTAACCACAGGCTACAGACTGGAGTTTCTAAGGTATCCTCCGCCTCATTTTCAAGAATCAAGGCTACCAAGGGATCCAGCAAGGAAGGCCTCATTGCTGGCAGCTTTGGATCACCTGCTCTGCCAGGACGTAATAATAGAGGTGCCAGCCCAAGAGCAAGGGCTAGGTTTCTATTCCAATCTCTTTGTCATACCAAAGCCCAACGGCGATGTCAGGCCAATCTTGGACCTAAAGAGGTTAAACGGTTACCTAAGGGTTCGTTCCTTCCGGATGGAATCCATCCGGTCAGCAGCCGCCGCGCTTCAGAAGGACGATTTTCTGGCCTCCATAGACATAAAGGATGCTTACCTTCATGTACCAATCTTTCAGTCGCATCAAAGATTTTTACGCTTCGTGGTGGGGCAGCGACACTTCCAATTCAGGGCGCTCCCCTTCGGGCTGGCCACGGCCCCCCGGGTATTCACGAAGATCCTAGCCCCAGTTCTGGCCAATTTAAGGATCCAAGGGGTCACAGTCCTAGCATACTTGGACGACCTTTTAATCATAGATCACTCACGGCCGGGTCTGCAAAAGGCAGTAAACCTCACGGTTCGGTACCTCGAAGAATTCGGCTGGGTCCTAAACCGGGGAAAGTCAGCGTTCCAGCCTACAAAGCAGTTGGAATACCTCGGCATGAGGTTAGACACAGAACAGCAAAGGGTGTTCCTGCCCCTGGTAAAAATCGAGGCTATCAAGGGGTTGGTTCAGTTGGTTCTAAACAAGAAAAAACCAACTATTCGCCTGTGTATGCGAGTACTAGGCAAGCTAGTGGCCACGTTCGAGGCAGTACCATACGCTCAGATCCACACTCGCGTCCTACAGGCAGCCATTCTAGCAGCCTGGGGCAAGAGGGCACATGCCTTAGAGTCCCCTTTGACGCTATCATCAAGGGTCCGACAAAGCCTGGCCTGGTGGTTGAACCCCCAGAATCTTCTAAAGGGAAAATCCTTCAGCCCTGTTGTCTGGAAGGTAGTTATCACAGACGCCAGCCTGGCAGGCTGGGGGGCGGTCTTCGAGGGGTTCTCTCGCCAGGGAACTTGGGTGAAAGCAGAGAGGCAGCTCCCCATCAATATCTTGGAGATCAGAGCTGCTCGCCTAGCCCTTCTGGCATGGACCTCCAGATTAAAGGGGTTCCCGGTGAGAATCCAGTCAGACAATGCCACGGCGGTGGCATACATAAACCACCAAGGGGGAACCAGGAGTCAGGCTGCTCAGAGGGAGGTGAGCTTGATTTTTCAGTGGGCAGAGGTTCATGTACCCTGCATTTCGGCGATATTCATTCCCGGAGTGGACAACCTGCAGGCAGACTTCTTAAGTCGCCAGAGTCTGTTGCCAGGGGAGTGGTCTCTGCATCCCCAGGTCTTTCAGACAATCTGCCAGAGGTGGGGAATGCCGGACGTAGATATAATGGCATCCAGGTTCAACAAGAAACTAGACAGGTTCGTGTCTCGAGCGAGGGATCCTATGGCCTGCGGAACCGATGCGTTGGTTTGCCCTTGGCATCAATTCAAACTTCTATATGCATTCCCTCCGCTACAGTTACTCCCTCGCCTGTTGCGCAGGATCAGAGTGGAGCACAAGCCAGTCATTCTAGTAGCTCCGGCTTGGCCCCGGAGGACTTGGTACTCACTAGTCCTGAAGATGGCAGTGGGAGACCCTTGGACTCTTCCTCTACAACCAGACCTACTCTCACAAGGCCCGATCCTCCACCCTACATTACAGCGTCTAAATTTGACGGCCTGGAGGCTGAATCCCTGATTCTCAGGGGTAGAGGTCTGTCTAGGCAGGTAATTCCTACCCTGATTAGGGCTAGAAAGCCGGTCTCCAGGGTGATTTATTACAGGGTGTGGAGGAACTACGTAGGCTGGTGTGAATCCAAAAGATGGAATTCCCGCAAATATACTATTGATAGGGTGTTAAGTTTTCTCCAGCTAGGAGTGGATAAAGGCCTGGCACTAAGCACAATCAAGGGACAGATCTCAGCTCTGTCAGTGTGGTTTCAGAGGCCGCTGGCCGCCCACTCGCTGGTAAAGACCTTCTTACAGGGGGTCTTGCGTATTAATCCTCCTGTCAAGTCACCAATTTGTCCATGGGACTTAAATCTTGTTCTGTCATCTCTACAGAAACAACCCCTTGAGCCGTTGGCTGAGGTACCTTTGGTTTTACTGACTAGAAAGTCGGTATTTCTGATCACCATAGTTTCGGCCAGGAGAGTATCGGAATTGGCAGCCTTATCTTGTAAGGAACCATATCTCATTTTGCATAAGGATAGGGCGGGGTTCCGTCCTCATCCTTCCTTTCTACCAAAGGTTATATCCAGTTTCCACCTGAACCAGGATGTGGTACTTCCATCCTTCTTCCAAAACCCACCTCTGGAAAGGAGGGGTTGCTGCATACGTTGGATATTGTCAGGGCCATAAAGGCCTATCTTAAAGCTACAGAGAAGGTTCGGAAAACAGATGTGGTGTTCGTTTTACCGGAAGGGCCCAAGATGGGTCAGGCAGCTGCTTGATCCACCATCGCAAGATGGATTAAACAATTAATTGTTCGGGCCTGCGGTTTGAAGAGGTTGCCTCCTCCTTTGTCGGCAAAGGCCCATTCTACCAGGGCCATGGGCACCTCCTGGGCAGCACATCATCAGATCTCTATGGCTCGAATATGCAAGGCAGCAACGTGGTCATCAGTCCACACGTTTACAAAATTTTATCAATTGGACGTAAGAAGGAATGCGGATACAGCCTTTGGGCAGTCAGTACTACAGGCCGCGATTCAAGCTCCTCAGGATCTGAGGGGGCTCCCTGGATTTGATTTGAGATTTACATTTCTCGTTTAAGTTGGATTTACTAGTATTTGAGTATACCTCTAAATTAAATCCTTCTTTGGAAGATGTCTCCCTCCCCTCATTAACCACTTGCCGACCAGCCGCCGCAGTTATACGGCGGCAGGTCGGCACGGGTGCGCGAGAGCCCGTAGCTCTACGTCGCGCTTTTCGCGGCCACTAGGGGGCGCGTGCGCGCCGCCGGCGGCCCGCGCGGCGCGCGCCCCCGCTCGCCCCCGAGTCCCGTGCGTGTGCCCGGCGGGCGCGATCGCCGCCGGGCACACGCGATCGCTCGTTACAGAGCAGGGAACGGGAGCTGTGTGTGAAAACACACAGCGCTCGTTCCTGTCAGCGGGGGAAACGCTGATTTTCTGTTCATACAATGTATGAACAGAAAATCAGTGATTCCCCCTAGTAAGTCCACCCCCCCCATACAGTTAGAACACACTAGGAACACACTTAACCCCTTCCCCGCCCCCTAGTGTTAACCCCTTCACTGCCAATGGCATTTTTATAGTAATCCAATGCATTTTTATAGCATTGATCGCTAAAAAAATGCCAATGGTCCCAAAAATGTGTCAAAAGTGTCCGAAGTGTCCGCCATAATATCGCAGTACCGAAAAAAAACGCTGATCGCCGCCATTACTAGTAAAAAAAAAAAAAAATAATAAAAATGCCATAAAACTACCCCCTATTTTGTAAACGCTATAACTTTTGCGCAAACCAATCAATAAACGCTAATTGCGATTTTTTTTTACAAAAAATATGTAGAAGAATACGTATCGGCCTAAACTGAGGAAAAAATATTTTTTTTTATATATTTTTGGGGATATTTATTATAGAAAAAAGTAAAAAATATTGCATTTTTTTCAAAATAGTCGCTCTGTTTTTGTTTATAGCGCAAAAAATAAAAACCGCAGAGATGATCAAATACCACCAAAAGAAAGCTCTATTTGTGGGAAAAAAAGGACGCCAATTTTGTTTGGGAGCCACGTCGCACGACCGCGCAATTGTCAGTTAAAGCGACGCAGCGCCGAATCTCAAAAAGTGCTCTGGTCTTTGGACAGCAATATGGTCCGGGGCTGAAGTGGTTAAAGCATTGCTTTCGGACATCCCATATAGTAATGAATATGCCGCTCTGTGTCCCGTGATGTACGAGAAAGAAAAAGGGATTTTTAAATACAGCTTACCTGTAAAATCCTTTTCTTGGAGTACATCACGGGACACAGAGCTCCCACCCCTCTTTTGGGGAACATTTTGGGAGGCATACTGCTTGCTACAAAACTGAGGGACTCCCTCTAGGGGAGGGGGTTATATAGGGAGGGGACTTCCTGTTTGAGATTGCCAGTGTCCACACCTGAAGGTACTCCATATAACCCATATAGTAATGAATATGCCGCTCTGTGTCCCGTGATGTACTCCAAGAAAAGGATTTTACAGGTAAGCTGTATTTAAAAATCCCTTTTTTTTGTCACTCTAGAGCTCTAATGAAAGTGGTCAATGAGAAGCAGAATGATGGGGATAAGTATTTGGGACCTACATTATTTTCGTTGCGGTCAAAAATGCAAACAGCCACAATTTTCCCCTTTTCAATTAATGTATAGAAGGGAGGCAGTTTCCCCGCCAACGTTCCTGTTGAAATGCCGGTTAGTTTTTCAACTGTGCTGCAATTCTGTGCTTGTATGCAAACTTTGCAGTTGCAGTGATTTAAGGATGCATGACTTATCTATAAGTTTATAGCCTGTTCTCTTTCTAGACTTACAAAGTCAATACAGCTTTACGAGACGTTGTGCACCTGCATTTGAGAATTTTTATTACTTTTAGGTTAATTTAAATATATATATATTTGTTTTGAAACCACTGAATATTTTTATATATATATATATTTTTAACCACTTCCATGCCAGGCACTTACGCACCTTCTTGCCCAAGCCTGCTTTCAGCACTGTCGCAATTTGAATGACAATTGCGCAGTCATGCTACACTGTGACACCAGTGACATTTTTATCATTTTGTTCCCACAAATAGCTTTCTTTTGGTGGTATTTGATCACCTTTGCGATTTTTTTTTTTTTTTTTTTTTTTTTTTTTTTTGTGCAACAACTAAAAAAAGACCGACATTTTTGAAAATGGGCACCGGATGAGGCGGCACTGGTATGCTGCACTCATAGGCGGCACTGATGAGCACTTATAGCTAGGGCTGAAACAACTTATCCATTAATCAGCCAGTTGATTAGTTGGTCTGCATATAGAATGCATTATTTGTTACATGTCAGGAAATACAGCTCAGTACACCCTTCCATACATGTCACTAAGTGCCTAACAAATTTTTGAATGTGAAAGTGTGAGGAGCAATGCCTCATGGGACATGTAGTCCTGGGCAGGAAGCGAGTGGTTCTAAAGGCAGAAGTGTTTTTTTTTTTTTTTTTTTTTAAACTTGCTATAGCGGGCGCTCTATACTATACTTTGCAGCTTGCTGGGCTGCACTGTGCTCTGTGCAAAACCATTACACAGAGCAGGTAAGTATAACAAGTTTGTTTAAAAAAAAAAAAAAAAAAAACACTTTATAGACTCTGTGCAGTGAAGATCAGCATCTGAACCCAGAAAGTGGAGGTAATAGAAGGCATTACAATTACTGTAGTTGGTTATTTACCGGACTATAAGACGCACTTTTTTCCCTTACAAATATGGGAAAAAACCTCTATGCGTCTTATAGAGCGAATGTACTTTAGGCACCGCCTCCTGTCTCTGCCGTCCCCCCACAACATCCTCCACCACTGCCAGCAACCCGCCCGGTGCTGTTTTTTCCCCTGCATAGGGAAAGTTGCAGGGCCCCCCACCCGTTCTCTCACGGCCTCTCGGTGTAGTGACAATTGCCGGGGCAGACTGACCAGAAGCTGTAGAACACTTGTTCTGTTGGAAATGTTCCACTGCGAGCTGTGCTTAGCGATGGGCGATGAGCGCCCTGTGATTGGCTGATAGATGTCATTTGTGATTGGCCGCGGCAGAGCGTTTAACATGTGGAGGCGGGGCTGGTCTGAAGGATCGTGCTGTTCCGTCAGATTTGGCAACCGGACCAGCTGCATGTGTGAGTCCCGCCTCTCTGCCTGGCGTGCTGTGTGTCTCCTGAGATCTCCCTCTGATCACTCTGTCAGCCCACTTATCTCTTTCAGCTCACCCCTCTGTCAGCACCCTTCCCCCTCTGTCTGTCAGCCACCCCACCTCACCCCAGTCAGCCACCCTCATTTCTTTGGCACAGGTCAGGCTGCATTTCATTGGCACTGGTAAATATTTTAGTACACCATTTGGTTAACCACTTCCCGCCCGGCCAATAGCCGATTTACGGCCGGGAAGTGGTTATGAAATCGTGACAGGCCGTTCTCAAACGGCCTGCACGATTTCATGCCGCACGCGCCCGTGCGGGCGCGCGGCGATCGGTGATGCGGGGTGTCAGTCTGACACCCTGCACCTCCGATCTCGGTAACGAGTCTCCGGCGGAGCCTCGTTACCACGTGATCAGCCGTGTCCAATCACGGCTGATCACGATGTAAACAGGAAGAGCCGCCGACGGCTCTTCCTCACTCGCGTCTGACAGACGCATGTAGAGGAGAGCCGATCAGCGGCTCTCCTGACAGGGGGGGTTCGCGCTGATTGTTTATCAGCGCAGCCCCCCCTCGGATCGCCACACTAGACCACCAGGGAAATAAAAAAAATACAAAAAAAAATGACCCAAAAAAAAGACAAAAAAAAATGACAAAAAAAAAAAAGGGGGGCAGTAAAAAAAAATGATGCCAATCAGTGCCCACACATGGGCACTGATTGGCAACATTGATCCATCAGTGCCACCCCTCAGTGATCATCAGTGCCACCCCAGTGTCTGTCAGTGCCAATCCATGCCCAGTGCCCACCTACCAGTGCCCACCTGTGCCACCTATCAGTGCCCACCTGTGCCACCTATCAGTGCCCACCTGTGCCGCCTATCAGTGCCCACCTGTGCCGCCTATGAGTGCCCACCTGTGCCGCCTATGAGTGCCCACCTGTGCCGCCTATGAGTGCCCACCTGTGCCGCCTATGAGTGCCCATCAGTGCCGCCCATGAGTGCCCATCAGTGCCGCCCATGAGTGCCCATCAGTGCCGCCCATGAGTGCCCATCAGTGCCCAATACCAGCGCCGCCTATCAGTGCCCATCAGTGCTACCTAATCGGTGCCCATCAGAACTACCTCATCGGTGCCCATCAGTGCCACCTCATCGGTGCCCATCAGTGCCACCATATCAGTGCCCATCAGTGCCACCATATCAGTGCCCATAATTGAAAGAGAAAACATACTCATTTACAAAAAAATTAACAGAAAAAAATAAAAACTTTATTTTTTTTTCAAAATCTTCGCTCTATTTTTAGTTGTTGCACAAAAAAAAAAAAACGCAGAGGTGATCAAATACCACCAAAAGAAAGCTCTATTTGTGGGGAAAAAAGGACGCCAATTTTGTTTGGGTGCAGTGTAACATGACCGCGCAATTGTCATTCAAATTGCGACAGTGCTGAAAGCTGAAAATTGGCTTGGGCGGGAAGGTGCGTAAGTGCCTGGTATGGAAGTGGTTAAGAATATTTTTTTCTTGTTTTCCTCTTCTAAAACCTATGTGCGTCTTATGGTCAGGTGCGTCTTATAGAGCGAAAAATACGGTATATTTACCACTGCATATGGATATTTAAAAATAAATTGCTTTTTTGTATTTATTTACATATTAACTAAATTGTACACCACACTTTTATTTTTTTTTATTTTTTTTTAGATTATTCGATTAATTGAAAAAAATAATCAGCCAACTAACTAATCAGTTATGAAAATAATTGTTAGTTGCAGCCCTACTCATAGGCGCCACTGGGCACTCTTTTGCGGCACTAATTGACACTTATGAGTGGCATAGATGGGCACCAAGAGGTGGCCCTGATGGAAACTGAGGGGTGACACTGATGGCATTTCTGGGCATCATGCCAGTCAGTACCCATTTGTGGGCACTGATTGGCATCAATTGTGTCCCATTTTTTTTTGTCTATTTGTGCTCTATTGAGCACTGGGGGGGGCACTCCCTGGTGGTCCAGTATTGGCATCCGAGGGGGGGCTGCGCTGATTGTCTGTCAGACGCGAGTGAGGAAGAGCCGATCAACTGCTCTTCCTGTTTACATCGTGATTGGACACAGCTGATCACATGGTAAAAACCCTCCTTGAGTTGTGGCGCACGGCGAGGCGCAACAGTAAAATGGCATTTACGAAACGTTTGCGCCGGCAGCGTAGCTCTAAATTCTATTTACTAATGTTTTCGCAGCATGCAAACTGTATGCCACTGTCGACCTGGCGTACTGAACATTCAAGTAGAAATAGATAGAATCTGGAAGTGCCAATACTATAGGGTTGTGGTTGGGTGACATGAGGTAGCACAGTACAAACTGCCGAAGTTGAAAATATGTCCCATATTGCATGGGAAACTAACTTTCCCCTTACAAGCCTGCTACGCCTGCAAATACGACTAGAACTGCGCAGGGTCTATGTGGTCACGACACATGCGTGAGCGGCATTTGCGCACGTTAAAGTGCGCCGGCTCACTACGCGGCAAAATCTTGATAAATCTTATGTGGCACACACTCATTTGCATATGTTGATCAGGCGCACATCATATTTATTTTTCTTGGTGAGTGCACTGGTTCTCTTTTAAGTCTTTAGTGAAGTATATTTATACACAGGACATGTTGGTGTGTGTTGTTTTTTAACATGTTACCTGTTCTATTGATTTTTAATTTAAAATACTCTTGCTATGCTAGCTCTTCATTAAATTCCCTTAAAGGAAAAATTACAAATCCTTTAAGCCTTCCCCCTCTAATGCATATGTTTGATTTGGACTAGTTTGGAGATTTAAAGGGGAACTCCACACAAGGAGTCCTGCTGGGAGGATTGATCTCAGACTGGCTCGATCTCTCTTATCTAAGGCCGAAATGATTCTTAGTTCTAAAGTATTTTTTTTTTCCCCAAGTCTCTCCGGAGCCCCACCCCCATCTCTGGACACAAGTGGTATTGCATGCATGCCATAGAAGTCAATGTGGAACCATTTTTCAACATTTACATGGACTTTGATGGGGTAAACACGCTTTGATAGGTGTGTGCTTTGGATTCCAAGCATTCTCCTGTAATGAATTATGCATGTAATCCAAGGTTGCAATGTAAAACCAAAACAGCATTTTCTAATTATTCCTTGCATTTCACACTTGGATCTGTAGTGACGTTGCTTTTAATGTCTAAACCCCTGGCTCATGTTTCAAAATACTGGAAATTGCACATTATCTGAGGTGCCACTTTTTGGATCCACTGTGTGGGAAATGATTTTATATATATATATATATATATATATAATATATATATATATATATATATATATATATATATATATATATAAATTCTCCATACCCTACATATGTGTATGTATAGTAAACAAAAGCAAGATTGTGTTCATGGTTTGGGTTTGTCTTGTTTGGCATTTTGGTAATTCTGGTCTTGTGTTGAAATTTGAACTTCTTTCCTCCTTGCCGCCCCCTCTATCTTGATGTATTGTCTAAATATCTCATCTCTTCTTTATGTAGAGAATGGAGAGCAAGGCGAACAGGCCCAGCAGTCTTTAAATCCTTGTAAATTGCTTGCACTAGATTGTATTTGTATGTTGGGTTTTGTTAGGGAGGGATTTGGCATGCATTCCCAGCCTTGATGTCCCCAATCAAGATGGGCTTGGTCATGAGCATGAGTGTTGGCCAAAGATTGGCTTCTTTTTTTTTTTTGGCCAATAACACTTATTTGCAGGGTGTTTGGGTTTTCACCCCGACAAACACTGTGCGGTGCACTGAATGCTACACAGTGCATTCAGCGCTTGTTGGAACCAGGTCAACCTGTAGAGGCACCAACACATTACAAGAGACAGAGGGTTTGAGGTGAATGGCTCTTTGTTTTTGTGTTCCTCATGGCCTACAACACAGCCAGTGAGGAATGAGCATGACTTGTTCACTAGCTGCAAGTCCAGAGTCTGACCAACTTGGATTTTGACATAGTGGACAAGCATGTAGAAATGCCCACATGGGCAAAAAGAGCCAGCAGGTCTTTTTTTTTTTTTTTGGGGAGGCTCAACCATTTCCCAGACATGATTAGTCTAACATTTGGCTTTTTGAGGGGACAGTTAAGTAGAAACTTAAGTAGCAACTGGTTTAAAATGTGTTTTTGTTTTGCTTTATGTAGCTGATGCTTCTAATGAAGGGGGGGGGGGGGGCAGAAGGGAATCCATCCCTCTGTAGAGGGATTGAGTAAGTTGGAATGTACTTTTTTGTTGGACCGTGCAAAATCAGGCTCACTTCAGCCTAGAAACCAATCCTCTTCTCACCTCAGCTTGTTAAAATAACCTTAAGCAGGAAAAGATGGAAGATTGGTTTCTATGCAGAAGTGAGCCTGATTTTGCACTGTCCAGCTTTTGAAATTAACCCCTTAGTCTATTGTTTCCCCTTAGTGTATTGTTGTGAAATTGACAATTATTTGATTAGTTGTGTGATGTGTTTTGTCTTTTGCTCTTTATTTATGCCGTTGGATTTCCAGGCAGGAGAAGGAGGAGAAGAAGCAAGCCCTCCCTCAACTTATCTGTAAGTACCTTTTTTCCACATTAAGGGACAGGAGTGTGAGTGTCATGACAAATTTTTTGTCTTTTGTTTAGGTGCGAGTTCAGATGAGGAGGTGGTGAAGGCAGAGAGAGCCCCCCAGGTGACTGTTGAACCACGTAAGTCCTTTTTTCCCTTTGTCCCTTTGGGGGGGGGGGTGATGTAGTTTGCTGCCTTGGAGAGCCCTTTCACAAAGTAGCGGTTTTATGGTGCTTTAGAGGTGTAAATAGCCTCTGTAAAGTGCATTAAACCAGCCTCCCATTCATTCCAGTGGGTCTTTTCACACTGGGGTGTTGCGGGAGGGGCAAACACTCAATAAACCTGGATCTGTTGGGGCGGGTTGAGAGCGTTGTGTACTGTGCTCACAAACTGCTCCTGCCAATTGGAATCTTGGTCCTTCAAAGTGTATGAAAGCAAAGCAAAATGGCCATTTCTAAAAACAAGTTCTATGTTAAAAGCGCATTGCTAGTGGCTGCTAAGTGGTCCCAATGGGGGTTATTTGTGTGTGCAGAATCATGTGACAATCGGCTCTGAAATTCTGCTTTATCAGTTAATCTCAGACAATAAGACATGGAAGGTGATTGGTTTTTATGCAGAGCTGCACCAGTTTTGGAACTCAACATTTTTATCTAATCTCCAAATTGGATTGGTTGCCAAGTTTGGGGGAAAGAATGCCTTTAAATGTATATTTGGTTACCTGATTTCAAGCAAACAGTCCACTCACCATACTTGACTACATATGCTTGCCCTATTCCTAGGGTGTTGCAGATGTCATGTCACCTGCCTTTACTTCTTACATCAAAGAACAAACTGTTCAGCTTACATTTTTTTTTTTAAAGTAGCTTTAAATTTGCCTACGGATTTACAGTTTTAGAGAACACCACTTTGACAAATCTAGTTAGTGTGTATGGAACACATTGGCAAAGACAAAATATTTGAGCCTAAAAAAATCTTTTAGTCTATCTAGCTATGAAGAGGTGCAGCCGAAATCTCACCCTTCCTGGCAAATGGACATCCTTTCAGCACACAGCAGATGTCTAGCACCCTCTGATGTTTCTCTGCCTGAGTAGAGAGGTGTGTTTGTTTCTTATAATTTCCTCCCTAAGGCTCCATGCACACGAGACACTGGAAAAACTCGAGTTCAGAGGCATTTGGACATTCTTTTCAACTGCCCCTGAACACCTTCAATGTTATCCTATGTGTCCATGCACACAATCTCGTTTATTGCCGTTTTTTAGGCAGTTGAGTTTACCCTCGTTTTTCCAGAAGCAAACAAATGGGTTCAGACGCAAAAGTTTTTGCGTTTCAGACGCAAAGCGCGGTAACGGCGTTTTGCCGCAATTTTGTTTATAGGCGTTTTTAAAGGTGACCTTTTTTTTTTTTACATTAGAAATCTCAAAAATGATGGCAAATGATGAAAAACCATTAAAAAAACATAAACAGTAATTGCTTGCATTGTGGACAATCCACAACGTGTGGCAGGTGACGTTGACAATCCACAAATTGTGGCAGGTGACATGGCCAGGTGATGTGGCAAGTGGACAATCCACAACTTGTAGCCAGGTGACGTGGACAATCCACAACTTGTGGCAAGTGGAAAATCCACAACTTGTGGCAAGTGACGTGGCCAGTGGACAATCCCCAACTTGCGGCAGGTAATTTGGCAGGTGACATGGCCAGTGGACAATCCACAACTTGTGGCAGGTGAGGTGGCCAGGTGACATGGCAAGTGGAAAATCCACAACTTGTGGCAGGTGACGTGGACAATCCACAACTTGTGGCAAGTGGACAATCCACAACATGTTGCAGGTGAAGTTGCCAGTGGACAATCCACAACTTGTGGCAGGTGAAGTGGCCAGTTGACGTGACAGGTGACTTGGCCAGTGGACAATCCACAACTTGTGGCAGGTGACGTGGTAAGTGGACAATCCACAACTTGTGGCAGATGACCTGGCAAGTGGACAATCCACAACTTGTGGCCAGGTGACGTGGCAAGCGGACAATCCACAACTTGTGGCAGATGACGTGGTAAGTGGACAATCCACAACTTGTGGCAGATGACCTGGCAAGTGGACAATCCACAACTTGTGGCCAGGTGACGTGGCAAGTGGACAATCCACAACTTGTGGCCAGGTGACGTGGCAAGTGGACAATCCACAACTTGTGGCCAGGTGACGTGGCAAGTGGACAATCCACAACTTGTGGCAGGTGACGTGGCAAATGGACCATCCACAACTTGTGGCAGGTGACGTGGCAAATGGATCATCCACAACTTGTGGCAGGTGACGTGGCAAGTGGACAATCCACAACTTGTGGCCTGGTGACGTGGCAAGTGAACAATCCACAACTTGTGGCAAATGGATCAATCCACAAATTGTGGCAGGTGACATGGCAAGTGGACAATCCACAACTTGTGGCAGGTGACGTGGCAAGTGGACAATCCACAACTTGTGGCCTGGTGACGTGGCAAGTGGACAATCCACAACTTGTGGCAAGTGGACAATCCACAAATTGTGGCAGGTGACATGGCAAGTGGACAATCCGCAGCTTGTAGCAGGTGAAGTGGCACGCTAAATAAAAGTATACTGCTGCTCTTTCTGCTGCTACTCACTCTGGTCTCACAAAATGGCTGAAATGGTTAAATATTGTTTTTTGAGCTTAGGGAAGTGGCAGGTGATGTGGCCAGTTGAAAATCCACAACTTGTGGCAAGTGGACAATCCACAACTTGTGGCAAGTGGACAATCCACAACTTGTGGCAAGTGGACAATCCACAACTTGTGGCAAGTGGACAATCCACAACTTGTGGCAAGTGGACAATCCACAACTTGTGGCAAGTGGACAATCCACAACTTGTGGCAAGTGGACAATCCACAACTTGTGGCAAGTGGACAATCCACAACTTGTGGCAAGTGGACAATCCACAACTTGTGGCAAGTGGACAATCCACAACTTGTGGCAAGTGGACAATCCACAACTTGTGGCAAGTGGACAATCCACAACTTGTGGCAAGTGGACAATCCACAACTTGTGGCAAGTGGACAATCCACAACTTGTGGCAGGTGACATGGCAAGTGGACAATCCGCAGCTTGTAGCAGGTGATGTGGCAAGTGACACGCTAAATACAAGTATACTGCTGCTCTTTCAGCTGCTACTCACTCTGGTCTCACAAAATGGCTGAAATGGTTAAATAATTTTGTTTTTTGAGCTTAGGGATGTGGCCAGTGGAAAATCTGCAACTTGTGGCAGGTGACATGGCCAGTGGACAATCTGCAACTTGTGGCAAGTGGACAATCTGCAACTTGTGGCAGGTGGACAATCTGCAACTTGTATCTCCTTCTCCTGGAGATCTCTCCTTCCGCCCGGCCTGGCTCTTGGTGTGCGTCCATATTTTCTAGCATGAGCTCCCCGATAAAAAAATAATGAATGGGGCGGGGAAAGGACTACACCGAACGTCAGGGGTGGGGAGACGTGTGTAGCGTCGCAAATGCGCGTGTATAAAGGGATACCACATGAAGTGAAAGGGGCATTCCCAGTTGGTGGAAGACGGCGGAGATGACGACGGTATGTAACTACATTTTAAAGTTTATTAGTGATGGGATGAGTTGGTGGGCTACTTATATGATAACCTAGGAGAAGGTTACAATAAACATTTTAGGAAATGGCCATCTATAGTGCTGTCGGACGTAACAGCGTTTTGCTCAAACTATGGTGTGTGGTCAATGTTGTTTCTCAGATGTATTTGGAAAAAACGTGGTTTATTACATGTTGAAAATGGTCGCTTTTAAGTCTTGCCCAAACTAGATCGTAGTGCTTTTCTAGCGTTTAATTACACAAATGAGTGAGGGATCTAGGCCTCATTACACACAACTGGTCATCTTTTTCATATGAACTGACCAGCACATGATATGCCAATTCCTCCTTGTCGTTTGTACGGGGGCAGGGAAACATCGAATTCCTAATCATGGGCGGAAGACGTGTGCGGAGTGTATGTAATGCTTGAACACACGTTTCGTACGTCCGACCGGGGTGCGGAAGGAAGACGATTGAACAACAGGCGTGTAAGTAGGCTTTGAACTTGGGACAGCAGAGGCCTATTCAGGAAAGACAGACATTTAAGGGCTAGATGTTGATAAAGAGTACTCGAGTTTCAAGACTGTGGATTGACATTGTATTTTCATTTGTTTTTGTCTGGCAGAAATGAACAAATTTAACCAAAAAGATTTTTTGGAAGTCTTTATTGACAAATGGAGGGAGCAGCCAGTTCTGTGGGCCACAAAAGACCCTAGGTCCCGTAACAAAGATCTGAGAAGAGCAGCACTGGAGAGCCTGCTCCCACTTGTGTGCAGTCAGGTGGGGCCTGATGTGACTGCTGAGCAGTTGGAGGTCAGAATTGGGACATTGAGATGCTCCTACAGGAATGAACGCATCAAGGTCTTGAATTCGATGAGGTCTGGAGCTGGAACAGGGCAGGTATATGTACCAAAGTTGTGGTACTATAACAGACTGTCCTTTCTGGATGACCACCTGGAAGTAGGGGAGTCACTTTCCAGTCTTCCCCCCAGAAGACAGAGAGGAAGAGGGAGGTCCAGACTTCCCCCCCCCCCCCCCCCCCCCCCTCCAGCCAACCTGATGCTCCTCCGGTAGAGCCCTCTCAGCAGCCTTCCATCCTGAAGGAAGAGCCGGATTTGGCTGTCTGGAGCTAGGTATAGTACTTTCAATGTGCAAATGTATGTGTGGTTTAAATTTTGCTAAATAAATGTTAAGATGTTTAAAGGGGGAAAAAAAGGACTAGCTAAATGTGTCTTACATATCATTAGTCAGTAGTGGCCACTAATGTTGAGGTTAATTTATTTTTTTGAGAAATATTTCTATAAAGATTTTTTAGGAAACGTACAAAAACAAACAGAAGGACACAGAATACATATATACATTAACATACAAATAATTTACAAAAATGGTCTCAGTGTATTAAGTTAATCTACGTTGGTTATAATATGGATATTTCAAGATCCTAAACTACTCTAAACTCAGGATTGAGTCTGAAAGAGTGACTCCTCCCCAGGGCTTGAACTGACTCCAGTAGTAATCGGCGTGCGTCCTAAGAGTAGGACGTACGGCTCCTGGAGCCAGATAGGCAGGGTTTTCCTCCCCCCAGCATCAGCCTCCACTGTCAGATCCGCTCTGACCTCGAGCCGCCCCTGGATCCCCTGGTTTCTCTCTCCCTCTGGAGCCCCCACCTGCCAGAAACCAGACAGGCAGACGGTGACAGACTCTGCTAGGCAAGCCTGCACTATCCCTCCATTCCTCCTGCAATCCACCGCTTGGCTCCCCCCTGCTTCACCTGACCCCCCTGGCTTCCCTCCGTCACCCTTCTCCAGCAGGTAAGCCTTTCACTGAGGCTGCAGACGGCCGTCCTTTTGAGGACAGCAGCTGCTGCCACTTAAAAGCCCCTGCTATCTCCCTATCCACATCTCCCCTCCTATACCCCCTCACTACCCATCCGCCACCTGCCCTGCAATCCTTGGCAATTTTCAGCCATCTCTGGCATTTCTGGCTTCCAGGCCGGCGTTTTTCGATACATCCGCGCCGGCCTGGAAGCAATCGCAGCAGCCGCAATTTAGGAAAGGCCGCGGCTTCACCCGCGGCCTAGTGGCGCGCCGCTTCTCACCCCCTCCAACCGCCACCAAAGTCTGAAAACGGACTTGAACCCCACCCCATACCCCCAGGAAAGTTACCTCACACCCCGGGCTAGGAATCCTGGCCCCAAATAGTAGCACCGATCCACCCAATCTGGAAGCTTTACCAGTCTGGATCCTGCTACCGATCGGCAGGCCATTTTTGCTACACCCAGCCCCAAATCTTAATCACCACTACAACTTGATCCAGGGGTTACCCGATCGCCTCTTACAGGGGTCAGGAAGGAATTTTTTCCCTGCCGGAGCATATTGGCCGAGCGCCGCCAGGGTTTTTTGCCTTCCTCTGGACCAAGCCAGGAGAGAGGAGTTTAGCCAATTCCTCTCCCCACTGCCCTAAAATCCACCCCCCCCCCCCCCTGGTGTATTGGCGAACATGGCATGTAGGCAATATTCTGCCGAGACCATTTGGAGTTTGAGGCAATGCGCCGCAATACTGCCAGCCATCACCAAAAAGGCCCTAAGAACTGAGCGACTATGGAGAACCAATCATAGATCGACGGTTAGACATTTCAGTCATTTACCCCAGGTCAAGCACATATCATGTGCTCTGATCAATACTAGATCGGCAGTAAAACACCGACTAGAAATCCGCGACTTCATTCAACAAAAGGATCTAGACTGTCTTTTTATTACAGAGAGCTGGCTCACAGCCGACTGTAACACCATTCTAGGAGAACTGGTGCCAGAAAATTACCGTATCATAACGGAAAACAGAATAGGGCAAAGAGGAGGCGGCCTGGCGGTGATCCACAAGACTCATCTTACGATCACCAAACCAGTCCGCCAAAACCCTCTTCCATTCATGGAAACCCTTACTCTGCAACTGCAAGCAAGTTCGAAGGAGACCGTCCACATTCTGCTCTGCTATAGGCCACCCGGCCCAAAATCGCAGCTGCTCTCATCATGGACGGATTTCTTCTCCACTTATACCCTCAACAGTAAACAACTCTTGCTGTTAGGGGATTTCAATCTCTGGGCCAATTCCTCACAAGACCCCATTGCCGACGCCTGTATTGACCACCTGGAAGGTTTAGGATTGCAGCAACTAGTATGTGGGCCTACACATGCTTCAGGTCACACACTTGATCTTATTTTCAGACAAGCTCTGGAAATAAAAATTGGGGAAAATGAAAAATTGCCATGGACAGACCACCAGGCAATTACATTCAGTATTTCCACCATCCCCCCCGCAACAAAAACATCGAATCCAGTGGCAACTCACTGGACTAGATGTCAGAAGAAGCTCCACTCGGAACTCTTCAAAACGACTTTAAGGAAAAAAATAGAAACAACCCAGCCTCAGCAAACGGCCGTTGAAACATTGAAAGCCATAAACTCGGCCATGCTACAGTCAGCCGACTTGGTAGCGCCGAAACGAATAACCCGCATTCGGAAAAACAACCGCAGCTGGTTTAACAACCAGCTGTCGTTACTGAAGCAAGAACGCAGAAGGGCAGAATCTGCCTGGAAAAGATGTTCTTCAGACCTAAACCTATCCATCTACAAGGCGACCACAAGAAAATACCACAAAGGAATTTTCCAAGCCAAGAAGAATTATTTTTCGGAGGCTATCAACGGTGCCCAAAACCGCCCCCGCGAACTCTTCAAGATGGTCACCCAGACCATGAAACCAGGATGCATTGAAGCCCCCAGTTCGGACACACAAGAATTTTGCAATGAGCTATCGGATTATTTTGTTAATAAAATCGAGGCAATCCGTGAAAGCATTCAGCAAAATGTTTCTCCCCTCAGCCCCCCCTGTAGCCTCTCACACAGCACCCATAGTAATTCTCCGATATCAGGTAAGTTCACCCTGGAACCCATCTCCATCGAGTCCACTAAGAATGTCATTTGTACTCTGCGCAATGGCGCAGCGCCAAATGACATTATCCCCACAAAACTGCTGAAGGAATGCGCCGACATCCTGGCTCCTCCCATCACGCAGCTTATCAACCAGTCTTTCTTGGAGGGCATAGTGCCCTCACAGTTGAAAGAGGGTGTAATCCAACCCCTCCTGAAGAAACCCTCCCTGGACCCCAAGGACCCACTCCACCGCCGTCCCATAACAAGCCTCAACGTATTCTCTAAGATAATGGAAAAAGTAGTGGTACAACAGTTGCAACTGCATCTAGATACCTACAAGCTACTTGACCCATTGCAATCAGGCTTCCGTCCCGGACATGGGACGGAAACAGCATTACTGAAAGTATGGGACGATGTTCTCAAGGCCGCAGACGAAGGAGAATCTTGTCTCCTGGTTCTGTTGGACCTAAGTGCAGCTTTTGACACTGTAGACCACAATCTGTTACTGACTCGGCTTTCTGAAGTAGCCAGGGTCGCAGAAGGCGATTTATCTTGGTTCTCCTCTTTTTTGGAAAACCGATCGCAAACAGTGAAGCTAGGACCGTTTACGTCTGAAAAACGCACAGTAACATGCGGAGTCCCTCAAGGATCGCCTCTGTCACCAGTGCTATTCAACATCTACCTTCGTCCTCTTTTTGAGATTATTAGCAGCCAAAAACTGCTTTATCACTCTTATGCAGATGACACGCAACTGTATTTCCGCATCTGCAATAGACAGGATCACCACCTCAATCTAGAGACATGTCTCTCTTTGATAGAGGACTGGATGACAAAGAGTTATCTTAAACTCAATGGAGCGAAAACAGAACTTCTTCTGTTTCACGCCAAGCGAAGGAATCAACCCTCAACAGCGTGGTCTCCCCCACCTATTTTGGGCAAGCTCATCACCCCTAGCGCCAAAGTCAAAAGCCTAGGGGTCATTCTTGACTCCTTTATGACAATGGACGCACAAATAGGGTCAGTGGTCAGCGGATCTCACCATCTACTGCGCCTACTACGCAGACTCACTCCGTTCATCCCTAAAGAAGATTTAGCGGTCGTGGTGGGAGCTATTGTAAACTCCAGGTTGGATTATGCAAATGCCCTTTACCTCGGTCTCCCCAAATACCAAATCGCTCGTCTGCAAGTCGTTCAGAATACGGCCGCCAGACTTGTGACTGGGAAAAAACCCTGGGAATCTATCTCACCTTCACTGAGAGCCCTTCATTGGCTGCCAGTTAAAGACAGAATCGCTTTTAAAGCCCTCTGTCTTACGCATAGATGTGTCCATGGGAATGCCCCCCTTTACTTATGCGAATTAATAAAAGCGCATAATCCAAATCGCGTTTTGCGATCCACGAATCAGAACCTGCTCCAGGTTCCGAAAGCCAACTTCAAGTCCAAAGGAGAAAGAAGATTTGCGATCCAGGGTCCCAGACTATGGAACGCTTTACCAACCAGCATTCGGTTGGAGGAGAACCACCTAGCATTTAGGAAAAAGGTCAAGACTTTTCTCTTTTGATATCAAAGGAGACAGGAACAACAAGCGCCCAGAGGCGATTCAGTTCGCATGTGCCGCGCTATATAAGTTCTCATTCATTCATTCATTCATCTTCTATCAGGTGGGCTCCAAAACTATATTTTCCCCTATTGTACCTCTAGGACCTCAGGAGGACAGTCCCCGGGGGTAGATGGAAGAAGAATGTGGAAAAGGGGAGGGGGGGGGGAGTGTGCGGGAGATAAAACACAAGTAGGGGAGAGAGGAATGAGAAAGCAAGGAGAAAAGAGAAAAAAAAGGTGAGAAAAAAAATCCTCATACTAAGTGAATTTAAGTGTATATTTTAAGTTTATATTCTGTCTAAATAAATAGTTCTATGTCATTTAAAGCGGATCTCCACCCTAAAGTGAAGATCCGCTGATCGGAACCCTCCCCCCCTCCGGCGTCACATTTGACACCTTTCAGGGGGCAGGGGGGTGCAGATACCTGTCTAAAGACAGGTATCTGCACCCACTTCCGGCCCGCAGTCTCGGGCAAAAGACGGGCTTTTCCCGTTGTATGCTGGGAACTCTCGGCTCCCAGCACACAGCGGGAGCCAATCGTCGGGTGCAGCGCGACTCGCGCATGCGCCGTAGGGAACCGGGCAGTGAAGCCGGAGCGCTTCACTTCCTGGTTCCCTCACCGTGGATGGAGGGGGGAGCAGCAGGGTGACGAGCGATCGCTCGTCCTCTGCTGCGGACGCCGCTGGACTCCAGGACAGGTAAGTGTCCTAATATTAAAAGTCAGCAGCTGCAGTATTTGTTGCTGCTGGCTTTTAATATTTTTTTTTTTGGTGAACCATCCGCTTTAATGTGTTGGAGGGACTAATAAGCCCACCCACCATTATTTAGTGACCGAAAAAAGAGGGAGGGGAAAAAGTACAAAAACTAAGTGGATATAGGTGTACATTTCAAATTTACTGAAGTAAGTTTAGAGTATTTATTTTAACTTTATATTTTATCGAAATATAAAAATTAGGGTTGTCCCAATACCGAGTATTTGCGGGAGTACTTGTACTGCCGCAGCATACCGCAAACCCGCCGCCGCATACAGCCGCGTTAATCCCCCTGCATTACAGTGCGCATTACAAGCTTTCGTGTGAATACTTGTAATGCCCGCCGCGCCATGTATAGACACTCCCCCTTGCTTGGGATTGGACGGATCCGTCCAATCCCGAGAAGGGAAGTGTCTATACATGGCGCGGCGGGAATTACAAGTATTCAAACGAAAGCGTGTAATGCACGCTGTAATGCAGGGGGATAAACGTGGCATCATATCTACTACAGGTATGGGGGACAGGACATGGCTGCAATATGGGGGACAGGACATGGCTGCATATGTGGGGGACAGGACATGGCTGCATTATGTGGGGGACAGGACATGGCTGCATTATGTGGGGGACAGGACATGGCTGCATTATGTGGGGGACAGGACATGGCTGCATTATGTGGGGGACAGGACATGGCTGCATTATGTGGGGGACAGGACATGGCTGCATTATGTGGGGGACAGGACATGGCTGCATTATGTGGGGGACAGGACATGGCTGCATTATGTGGGGGACAGGACATGGCTGCATTATGTGGGGGACAGGACATGGCTGCATTATGTGGGGGACAGGACATGGCTGCATTATGTGGGGGACAGGACATGGCTGCATTATGTGGGGGACAGGACATGGCTGCATTATGTGGGGGACAGGACATGGCTGCATTATGTGGGGGACAGGACATGGCTGCATTATGTGGGGGACAGGACATGGCTGCATTATGTGGGGGACAGGACATGGCTGCATTATGTGGGGGACAGGACATGGCTGCATTATGTGGGGGACATGGCTGCATTTGGGGACACATGGCTGCATTTGGGGACACATTTAAAAAAAAGTATCGGTACTTGTACTCGGTCCTAAAAAAGTGGTATCGGGACAACCCTAATAAAAATTATTTATTATATTAGTGCATTAAGAAGAGAAGAGGTTAAAATAATACAAACTGCAGGGGTCAGAATGATTGGCTTATCAATTTCTTGACAAACAGTTTGCAACAGTCATGAGCTGAAAATTGTGTGATTTTGGAACCCAAAAGTAAAACTGTCCCTTTTTTTTTTTTAATACACAGGAGGACATCAGCCAGCAGGAGGTACAGGAAAGTGCCAGGCAGGAGGAGGGCAGGGTGAGTGGCACAGAGGAGGTGACAGGGGCAAGTTTAATGGAGGAGGTTGCAGGCCCAAGTGGCTTTGAGGAGGTTGCAGGCCCAAGTGGCTTTGAGGAGGTGGCTGGGCCTAGTAGCAGTATTAGGTGTCAGGTGCCTCCAATACGCCTTCAACCCAGAAGGGCCGCAAGGGATACGAGGGTTTGTGAGGCCTCACTGGCCCTCATTCGCGAGGCACAGGCCAGCCTCCAGGTTTTCTCGGCAGAATACGTCTCCCATCGAGCTTCTCGCTGGATTCTGCCGAGAAACTCGGTCGTGTGTACGGGGCCTCAGAATAATTCTCTCCACCTGTGTTTTTTTGGTTTGACTTTTATTGCCAAACCCCCCACCTCTCCTAATAGTTGGGAAAGGGTTTTCAGGTGTGTTTTGGAGCACAAAGTAGAGGACAAGGGCCTGGTGACGAACATTAGCAGATCATCTCTAGATTTTTAGACTTCTAATCTTTGTGAAACCTTAACTTTGCAGGGGGGTATATACAAGGATCAAAAATCTTGGACAATGTGGTTCTGAAGAAGGATTCATTTATTCACCCACTTTATTCTTTGATGTCCACCTTTTACAGAGCCTTTTTTAACCACTTAAGGACCCCCGCACGCCTATGTATGTCCACAACATGGCTTGTACAGGCACAAGGCCGTATATATACGGCCTCGCCTTTGTGCGGTTCGGGGGTCCGATCGGGACCCCCTCCGCGGCGTGCAGTGGTCCCCCTGGCTCTGGGAGCGATCGCCGACGGGCGGGCGGATGTTCCTTTCTTTTCCGGGCCAATGGGAGGGCTCCCCCTTCGTGTCAGTTCCTCCTCCTGTGTTTACACAGGAGGAGGAAATGATGTCATCTCTCATCGCAGCGGTGTTTCCCACCGCTGCTGATGAGAGAAGACATCCACAGTAAGTGTGCACTGACACACACACACATAGGCACATTAACCCCTTGTGATCAGCCCCCACCCCCCTGTCAGTATCACTGAATGCAGTGATATAATCACTGCATTTAGTGTCAGTGTGACAGGCAGTGTGAAAGTTATTTGGTTTTAAGGTCAGGGTAGCCCCTTACCCCCCCCCCCCTCCCTAATAAAGTTTTAACCCCCTGATCACTGCCCTAGTTAACTCTTTCACTCCCCATTGCCAGCGTCACTAAGTGATAATTTTTCTGATCGCTGTATTAGTGTCGCTGTTCCCGCTAGGTAGCTATTTTTTTTTTTATTGCGATTTTTTTTTTTTTTTTTTTTTTTTTTTTTTACTAAAGACATGTGGCTGAATTAATTTTGGCCTAAATGTTTTACAAAAATTTCGTTTATTTGATTTTTCTTATAACAAAAAGTAAAAAATAGTGATTTTTTTTTCAAAATTGTCGCTCTATTTTAGTTTATAGCGCAAAAAATAAAAATCGCAGAGGCGATCAAATACCACCAAAAGAAAGCTCTATTTGTGGGAAGAAAAGGACGCAAATTTTGTTTGGGAGCCACATCGCACGACCGCGCAATTGTCTGTTAAAGCGACTCAGCGCCGAATTGTAAAAAACACCTTGGGTCATTTAGCAATATGTGTCCGCTAGGTAGCTATTTTTTTTTATTGCGATTTTTTTTTTTACTAAAGACATGTGGCTGAATTAATTTTGCCTAAATGTTTTACTAAAATTTAGTTTATTTGATTTTTTTTATAACAAAAAGTAAAAAATTGTGTTTTTTTTTCAAATTTGTGGCTCTATTTTAGTTTATAGCGCAAAAAAATAAAAATCGCAGAGGCGATCAAATACCACCGAAAGAAAGCTCTATTTGTGGGAAGAAAAGGACGCAAATTTTGTTTGGGAGCCACGTCGCACGACTGCGCAATTGTCTGTTAGAGCGACGCAGTGCCGAATCGCAAAAACACCTTGGGTCATTTACCAGCGTATTGGTCCGGGTCTTAAGTGGTTAATGAATCTACATTACACCATCTATGGGCCTTTTAACACCTCATTTGAACATTGCATGTTAAATCTGAGGTAAGTAAGTTATCTACTGTAAACGTTCTTTCAATATCAGTGCTGATGGACCAGTTGTTTCGGCCTTACAATGGGGTGAAGGCCTTGACTTGTGCATCAATAGGCTTAACCCCTTAAAGGAGTTGTCTGAAGCCACATTCCACAACATGCCTGATTGTAGCCAATAAAAATTACCTTTTAAAAGAAGTCACTCTCATGAAAAATCGTCCCAGCAGTTCGTCTTTTATTCCCTCTGTTAGTTTTCTTTACTTCCTGGTTCTCATCCACGGCCACCATGATAATACTAGCTCTCCCAGCATGCCTCCTCCTCTCTTCCTGTAATCTCCTGCCCTCCCCCTGTAACTCCCCCGCTCGGACCCCTCCCTAAATTATAATATTTCACGCCCCTTCTCTCTCACCTATTTCCCTATCCCTGCCTCCTAAAAAACGTCCTCTTCTATTGGATAGCCGAGCTCCAATGATCTTTTGGCCCCCCCAGCGTGCATCTAGCAATCTAAGCACGTAAAGCTTACTTTATTAGATGCTCTAGTCCTGGTTCAGCAGCGGTCAGAAGAATCTGAAGTTGTGCACCAATCACCATCGCATCATGGTAAAATAAAACTATAATATACACAACCTCTTCATATGTTACTTCCCTTAGCCAAAACAACAAGTTACAGCATTCACATACATAAAAAATATTGTATTGGCATGCTGTGACTTGTAGTTCTCCCCTTGATGTAAGCAGCATTTCATTATATGTATTTATATTGAAATGCTTATTACCTCAGGAGCAAAACTACAAGTCACAGCATTCCCTTACAGTATTTCTATGTATTGGCATGCTGTGACTTGTAGTTTCTCCCCTTGATGTAAGCAGCATTTCATTATATGTATTTATATTGAAATGCTTATTACCTCAGGAGCAAAACTACAAGTCACAGCATTCCCTTACAGTATTTCTATGTATTGGCATGCTGTGACTTGTAGTTCTCCCCTTGATGTAAGCAGCATTTCATTATATGTATTTTATTGTAAAATGCTTATTACCTCAGGAGCAAAACTACAAGTCACAGCATTCCCTTACAGTATTTCTATGTATTGGCATGCTGTGACTTGTAGTTCTCCCCTTGATGTAAGCAGCATTTCATTATATGTATTTATATTGAAATGCTTATTACCTCAGGAGCAAAACTACAAGTCACAGCATTCCCTTACAGTATTTCTATGTATTGGCATGCTGTGACTTGTAGTTCTCCCCTTGATGTAAGCAGCATTTCATTATATGTATTTATATTGAAATGCTTATTACCTCAGGAGCAAAACTACAAGTCACAGCATTCCCTTACAGTATTTCTATGTATTGGCATGCTGTGACTTGTAGTTCTCCCCTTGATGTAAGCAGCATTTCATTATATGTATTTATATTGAAATGCTTATTACCTCAGGAGCAAAACTACAAGTCACAGCATTCCCTTACAGTATTTCTATGTATTAGCATGCTGTACAGTTGCACATCAAAGGGCATCGGCGGGTGTCGTTGATTCGCTGTGCGTGCTGCATGACATGGCATTGTGGCAACCCTAAGTCGTTTGCTGGAGTCTAGACCGATCAATTCGGACGGGAGACATGAGGGTCGCCTAGATCCATAGCTGATGGTCATGTGGATGCTGTGAGCCGACTGTTGATAATCGCGCCTGCCCTGCATGCTTCAGAGTACTAAGTCAGCCTCTCTCTCTCATGACTCCTCTCCTCTCTCTCCTGCCTTCTATCTCTCTCCTACCCCCTCCCTCTCTCTCCTGTCCCCCTCCCTCACCTGCTCCACCTCCCCCTCTCTCCTGCCCCCTCCCTCTCTCTCCTGTCCCCCCACTCACCTGCTCCACCTCCCCCTCTCTCCTGCCCCCACCCTCTCTCTATTGCCCTCTCTCTCTCCTGCCCCTCCCTCTCTCTCCTGCCCCCTCCCTTCTCTTCCTGCCCTCTCTCCCTCTCCTGCCCCCTCCTGCCCCCTCCCTCTCTCTCCTGTCCCTCCCTCACCTGCTCCACCTCCCCCTCTCTCCTGCCCCCTCCCTCTCTCATCTGTCCCCCTCCCTCACCTGCTCCACCTCCCCCTCTCTCCTGCCCCTCCCTCTCTCTCCTGTCCCCCTCACTCACCTGCTCCACCTCCCCCTCTCTCCTGCCCCACCCTCTCTCTATTACCCTCTCTCTCTCCTGCCCCTCCCTCTCTCTCTCTCCTGCCCCCTCCCTCTCTCTCCTGCCCTCTCTCCCTCTCCTGCCCCCTCCTGCCCCTCCCTCTCTCTCCTGTCCCCTCCTCACCTGCTCCACCTCCCCCTCTCTCCTGCCCCCTCCCTCTCTCATCTGTCCCCCTCCCTCACCTGCTCCACCTCCCCCTCTCTCCTGCCCCTCCCTCTCTCTCCTGTCCCCCTCACTCACCTGCTCCACCTCCCCTCTCTCCTGCCCCCACCCTCTCTCTATTACCCTCTCTCTCTCCTGCCCCCTCCTCTCTCTCTCCTGCCCCCTCCCTCTCTCTCCTGCCCTCTCTCCCTCTCCTGCCCCCTCCTGCCCCCTCCCTCTCTCTCCCTGTCCCCTCCCTCACCTGCTCCACCTCCCCTTCTCTCCTGCCCCCTCCCCTCTCCTCTCTGTCCCCCTCCCTCACCTGCTCCACCTCCCCCTCTCTCCTGCCCCCTCCCTCTCTCTATTGCCCTCTCTCCCTCCTGCCCCTCCCTCTCTCTCCTGCCCCCCTCCCTCTCCCTCCTGCCCCTCTCTCTCTCCTGCCCCCTCTCCCTCTCTCTCCTGCCCCCTCTCCCTCTCTCTCCTGCCCCCTCTCCCTCCTGCCCCCTCACCCCCTCCTGCCCCCTCACCCTCTATCCTGCCCCGTCCTCTCTCTCCTACTTCTCTCTATCTTGCCCCTCCCCCTCACTCTCCTGCCCGCTCTCTCTCTCCTCTCCTGTCCCTCCCTCACTGCTCCACCTCCCCCTCACCCTCTCTCCTGCTCCCTCACTCTCTCTCCTATTTCTCTCTATCCTGCCCCCTCCCTCTCTCTCCTGCCTCTCACTCTCCTGTCCCCTCTCACTCTCTCTCCTGTCCCCCTCTCTCAACTGCTTCACCCCCCTCACCTTCTCTCCTGCCCTCTCCCTCACCACCTACCCCTCTCTCCTGTCACCTCTCTCTCCTGCCTCTCACTCTCCTGTCCCCTCTCACTCTCTCTCCTGTCCCCCCTCTCTCAACTGCTTCACCCCCCTCACCTTCTCTCCTGCCCTCTCCCTCACCACCTACCCCTCTCCTGTCACCTCTCTCTCCTGCCTCTCACTCTCCTGCCCGCTCTCCTCTCTCTCTCCTGTCCCCCTCCCTCACCTGCTCCACCTCCCCTCACCTCTCTCCTGCTCCCTCACTCTCTCTCCTATTTCTCTCTATCCTGCCCCCTCCCTCTCTCTCCTGCCTCTCACTCTCCTGTCCCCTCTCACTCTCTCTCTGTCCCCCCTCTCTCAACTGCTTCACCTCCCCTCACCCTTCTCTCCTGCCCTCTCTCTCCCTCCTACTTCCCTCTCTCCTGTCACCTCTCTCTCCTGCCTCTCACTCTCCTGTCCCCTCTCACTCTCTCTCCTGTCCCCCTCTCTCAACTGCTTCACCCCCCCTCACCTTCTCTCCTGCCCTCTCCCTCACCACCTACCCCTCTCTCCTGTCACCTCTCTCTCCTGCCTCTCACTCTCCTGCCCGCTTCCTCCTCTCTCTCTCCTGTCCCCCTCCCTCACCTGCTCCACTCCCCCTCACTCTCTCTCTCCTGCTCCCTCACTCTCTCTCCTATTTCTCTCTATCCTGCCCCCTCCCTCTCTCTCCTGCCTCTCACTCTCCTGTCCCCTCTCACTCTCTCTCCTGTCCCCCTCTCTCAACTGCTTCACCCCCCCTCACCTTCTCTCCTGCCCTCTCCCTCACCACCTACCCCTCTCTCCTGTCACCTCTCTCTCCTGCCTCTCACTCTCCTGCCCGCTCTCCCTCTCTCTCTCCTGTCCCCCTCCCTCACCTGCTCCACCTCCCCCTCACTCTCTCTCTCCTGCCCTCACTCTCTCTCCTATTTCTCTCTATCCTGCCCCCTCCCTCTCTCTCCTGCCTCTCACTCTCCTGTCCCCTCTCACTCTCTCTCCTGTCCCCCTCTCTCAACTGCTTCACCCCCCCTCACCTTCTCTCCTGCCCTCTCCCTCACCACCTACCCCTCTCTCCTGTCACCTCTCTCTCCTGCCTCTCACTCTCCTGCCGCCCTCTCCCTCTCTCTCTCCTGTCCCCCTCCCTCACCTGCTCCACCTCCCCTCACCCTCTCTCTGCTCCCTCACTCTCTCTCCTATTTCTCTCTATCCTGCCCCCCTCCCTCTCTCTCCTGCCTCTCACTCTCCTGTCCCCTCTCACTCTCTCTCCTGTCCCCCTCTCTCAACTGCTTCACCTCCCCTCACCTTCTCTCCTGCCCTCTCCCTCACCACCTACCCCTCTCTTCTGTCACCTCTCTCTCCTGCCTCTCACTCTCTCTCCTGTCCCCCTACCTCACCTGTAAAACCTCCCCCTCTCTCCTGCCCTCTCCCTCACCACCTATCCCTCTCTCCTGTCACCTCTCTCCCTCCTGTCCCCCTCCCTCACCTGATCCACTTCCCCCTCACCCTCTCTCCTGCCCCCTCCCTCTCTCTTCTACTTCTCTCTATCCTGCCCACTTCCTCTCTCTCCTGTCTCTCACTCTCCTGTGCCCTCTCCCTCTCTCTTCTGTCCCCCTCTCCCTCTCTATCCTGTCCCCCTCCCTCATCTGCTCCACCTTCCCCTTACCCTCTCTCCTGCCCCCTCCCTCTCTCTCCTACTTATCTCGATCCTGCCCCCTCTCTCTCTCTCTCTCTCCTGTCTCTCTCCCTCCTGCCCCCTCTCTCTCTCCTGTCCCCCTCCCTCTCTCCTGCCCGCTCTCCCTCCTGCCCCCTCACCCTCCTATCACCCTACCTCACCTGCTCAACCTCACCCTCTCTCCTACCACCTCCCTCTCTCTCCTGCCCTCTCTCCCTCTCCTGCTCCCTCTCTCTCCGGCCTCTCCTTCTTTCTCCTGCACTCTCTCCCTCTCTTTCCCACTCCCTCTCTCTCCTTCCCTCTCCCTCTCCTGCCCCCTCTCTCTCTCTCTCTCGTGCCCACCCTCCCTCTCTCTCCTGTCCCCTACCTCTCTCTCCTGCATTTTCCCGCTCTCTTTTCTATTCCCCTCTCTCAACTTAAAACTTTGCCTTACGCCGCTAGAGTGTTTTCGTGTGTGGCTTTAAGAAAAGGTGTCAACCCTAGTATGCTGTGATTTCTAATTATAAAACTTTTAATATGTATGTATGTACATAAATATATATAAATATATAAATAAATATATAATTAAAAATATATATAAAATTATATATATATATATATATATATATATATTTTTTTTTAAAATATATATCTAAATAAATATATATAATAATGAAATGCTGCATACATTTACTCAGTGCCCCTCACCCTATACCAGTGTTTCTGTTCTCATCATCCTATACCATCACCCTATACCACTCTGTCCGTTCTCATCATCACATACCTTCAATCAATAACACTCTGTATTAACTTCTTCCCATACCGTCACCCTTTATCACTCTGTCTCTTATCATGATCACATACCTTCACCTTATACCACTATGTCTGTTCTCATCATCACATACCATTAACTTATAGTACTCTGTCTCTTCTCATCATCCCTTACTCTCAACCTATACCTCTATGTCTCTTAATCATCATCACATACCACCACCCTGTACCACTATGTCTGTTCTCATCATCACATACCATTACTCTATACCACTCTGTTTCTGGTCCTCAACCCTCACCTTCTATCACTATATTCCTCTACATAAGCCCTCACCTTATACCAATCTGTTTCTTCTCATCATCCCATACCATCAACATTTACCACTCAGTCTCTGATCCTCACCCTTAACCTATCACTATTTTCCATTACCTACAAAGCCACCTTTTATCACTGTCTTTCCTCCTCACCACTCAGCCTATAAGACTCTGTATGTCCTCTTCACCACTCAGCCTATAAGACTCTGTATGTCCTCCTCATAACTTACCCTCATCCTATACTACTCTATCTGTCCTCATCATCCCTGTATCTAAGCAGACACCTCTCTGACCTTCCTCCTCACCTCTCACCCAATAGAACTCTGTCTGTCCTCCTCACCACTCACCCTCACCCTAGTCCACTCTACCTGTCATCACTGTATCTTAGCCGACACATCTCTCTCCTTCCTCCTGTCACCTCATAAGAGACCAGTCTGTCTGCCCTATACCTTTCAAACCATGCTCCTAACAATAAAACAATTTTTCTATCCTCTTGACATCGCTATCTCAGTTTACATCTATCTCCCCATACAACCGGAAAAATATACCAAAACCCATCGTTCCTTCCAAAATATACTCACCTCTATATTTCTAACCACAGAACACTATATAATTTCACAGAACAAGACCTCCATGTTTTAGTGTGGTACACAATTTTAAAATATAGATAATTAAAAAAAAAATGATATCTAAGATTAAATTAGGTATATATGATGTATTAATTTATTTTTTTCATTTTGATGTATTATAAATTTTATAAAAAAGTCAGTGGAGGAATTACTATTCGATGAGGAGTCTATGGCTACTGAAACAGTCAATACAAGCTTGGAGTGGAATTCAAATGATGTAAGTATATTTTTTAATCAAAAATCACCTAAAAAAAAAAAATGTTTTACTTGTGTTTCTATGTATAGATATCTCTAAATTTTTTTTTTGTATTCACTGTAGGGATCTGATTACAATGAAGAGGATAATGGGGGAGTAGGAGCTACTTCTGCACCACGTCCAAGAATAGTGACTGAAAATACGGTAATTAATTTTTTATTAACTACACTATTATTCTTTGTTGGTTTTGATTTGTCATTAGTACTTTCCGTTTCTCCCCTATCGAAAGTCTAAGGCGGCGTACACACGATCGGATATATCCGATGAAAACGGTCCGCGGACCATTACCATCGGATATGTCCGATCGGGAGTTTGATCCGATGGCGTGTACACACCATCGGATCAAATTCCCCGCCGCCGGACGGGCGGGTGGGCGGTGACGTTGACGCTGCCGCGTCACCGCCACGTCACCGCACCAGGAAGTAAAACACTTCCGCGCATGCGCCGAATCCATTAGGCAGCGGCGTGGCGGCGGTGGGACCCGACATGTCTGCTGGTAAGTGTACTAACCAGCAGACATGTCGGGCGGACAGATTCCCACCGGATAGATTTCAAAGCTTGCTTTGAAATCTGTCGGGTGGAGAAATCTGTCCGCTAGCCCATACACACGAGCGGAGATGTCTGCTGAAACGGTCCATCGGACCGTTTTTAGCGGACATATCCCCTCGTGTGTACGCGGCCTAAGGAACAAATTGCTTGATCTGTTCCCGGGGACATCGATGATCTCGGTGCAGGGCCCGTCATAATGTTGCCAGCCACTGCTTAGGTGCAAGCATAGTAATGTCTCAGAAGGACCCCTCTTGAAATCTGAAATGGACAGGGTCGTGAATTTAAAGTTCTAATTTCCAGACTTTTGCCACTACACATTGCATATAATATAATGGAGTGAACCATACGTAATGTCATTGTCAGTCTTTTCCAATGACCCCACTTCTATTAGAAAACTACGATGGCATGGCTGCAACGAGATCTCTTGTGTACACAGGAGTAGGACCCCTAAGTGCTTTCATCTTTTGCACTCTATTTAGTATTTTTTGTTTATAAGAAGTTTAGTACTCTATGTTAATTATATACTTTTGTATTTATTTTCTAGTTCCTTCAAAACCTTTTACAACGGCTGCAGTCTCCCATTGATGAGGAGAATCGACTGCATCCGTTTTGCTTTCAAAACGACCCAGAATGGGGTCCGGATGAAGACCGGCCTGCACCGATCCCTGACCCCGAGGGCAGATGTGGAAGCACTCATTGGTGCCAATGCACATGTTGTCAACCCATGAGTGCAGTTGTAGAAAGTATTTGTTGTAGGGAATTTTCTCAAATTAATAATTTCAGAGAGCAGTACACATGTGTCGTTTTACATCCTCAATTTGAAAGTCAAATACTTTCTACAGCTGCACTTGAGGCCTACACTGTCCTTGTTGACCAGATGTCACAGCGAGAATTTAACCGTGAAAGAAATAGGTAAACTTTTTTAATAATTTTTATTTAAAAAGGAACTTTTTTGTATTTTCGTGTCTCTTTATAATTTCACTAATAAAACATTTGGGAGATAAAAAAGGAAGGCAGCATAAATTTGGAGAAGCATTTTCGAAAATGAATTTTAAAAGAGAAATGTCTGATTTAGGAAGCCACTATATTTTTAAATATTTTTTAGCAAGTGCGCTAGTCATGACCCCCTAACAGATGTTGGCCCAGATTCACAGAGGAATTACGCCTGTCTAAATGGTGTTAGACAGGAGTAATTTTAAATTTCGCGCGCCGTATCACTATTTTGAATCCTCAAACCATGATATGGCGGCTTCGGGCTTCGATCAGAGAGGCTTACGTCCTCGTAAGCCTTCGGATCTACGCTGCGATATACTTGCGTCCGCTCGGAGGAGTTTGCGTCGTTTTCATGCGTCGTGGTATGCAAATGACTTTTTACGGCGATCCACGAAGGTACGAGTGTCCCTCGCAATCGCCTACGTCATTTTTTGGCTACGTAATGTTAGAGGAGCTTTTTGCTGGTCTAACAGTGCGTAACCCATGTAAAGTATGGCCGTCGTTCACACGTCGATTTTAAATATATATAAATTTTTTTAACGTAACTCGTTCGGGGATAGGAATGTACAAAAACGACGCTACTACGACGTGACGACGTGTTTACGCGCAATGCACGGCTGTAAATTTGGGAACGGAGCATGCACAATTCGATCGCCGCGGGAACGCGCCTATTTTAAATGCTTCACGCCCCCTACTCGCGCAGATGGATAGCGACGGGAGAAATACACTACGCCGCCGTCATTTACTAGACAAAATCTACCTGAATTCCACGTAGAGCCCGGTAAAAAAAAGGCAGCGTTGTGTATTTCTGATACTCTAAGAGAATCTAATTCTCTGTGAATCGGCCCGTTGTTTCCATGATTTCCTTAGTCTTTACCAAGTGATATAATTGGTGTGATGAATGATTCACAGATTAAAATACAATCACTTCGAAAAGATTACCAAAAACTTTAAAAAATGACCATCAAGGGGATACTGTAAACTGAACTTGAGAAACACTACTCTAGATAAAAAATGCTCAATATACCCAATATTAGATTGTGTGATGGGTGTTGTTTACTGAATATCGATAAATCTAGGTATTATTTATTTTCTGTTTATACTATCACGGCTTCAACAAATTTTTATTTTTCAGAAACTACAGATGGATTGCGTATCGGTTTTTTACAGCCAGGATTTATGGCTTTCTGGGAAAAGGGAACCGTGTACCGATTCCATCTTGTGTTATTAACGCTGTACGTACCAGATTCCCTAACATAGAAAACCAATACACTGGTTTTCAATGGTTCAGTTACTATAATGGTAATAGACCACCATTTGCACAGAATTTCTAAATACAACACATGAGTAAAAAAAAAAAAAAAATACACTGTTTACATCTTTTTTTAGATTCTGTCTTATTTTTTCGAAGTGTTTAATTTGAGGAAAACCACTGCATATTTGACAACACACTATCTACTGCTTAGATTTTCCTTTAAAGTTCAAAAAGATT
Organism: Rana kukunoris; assembly: GCA_029574335.1. Taxonomy (NCBI): domain Eukaryota; kingdom Metazoa; phylum Chordata; class Amphibia; order Anura; family Ranidae; genus Rana; species Rana kukunoris. The sequence continues at coordinate 381,519,950 of CM056050.1, read as the reverse complement.
TATCCATGGTACTCAAGCGAAATGTTGATTTGTTAAACCTGCCAGTCATGAATATATATATTGTTTAGATAAACTGTTAATCTTGTTAATTTTATTTTAGCAAATGTTATTGCACTGTTAAAACGGAATATTTAAGAAATATTATATATAATATTTAATTATGTCCTAATAATTAAAAATTATTTATATATTTATTATTTATATGTTATTTAATAAAATATATTTATAAAAGTTATTTCTTTGTTTTTTGAGTGAATTATTAAAAAAAATTTTGTTTTATATATATATATTATATATATTTATAATATAATGAAAATAAGTATAACCCAAAAAAAAAATTTGTTACTGTTTAATAAAGTGACAAAAAAGTTTATAACTCTAAAAAATTAGTAAATATAATATATTGGTGTTATTGGGAGCTCTAAAAAATTAGAAATGTAATCAATTTAGAACATTTTTCGAATATGTGTCCTCATTATCACCCATACTTAACCTTTTACACACGATTGTAGTGCGTTTGATGCTGATTCAACCACGACTGATGTTCTGCAAAACATTCAAGTGTTTGGGGAGATCTCCTTTTTGTTATTTTTTATATAACTCATCATGCTTTTGGCTGTATGGGACTCAATGATGTAATGTTTGCCTCATGTATCTACATTTAAGGGAGCTGCGCATGTCTCGTTCATGTTCCTTTTTGAAAACACCTTCTACCCCCATCAGCCCTGACATGAAGCAGACAATAATCTAAATTAGTGACGTCACCGAGTACCAGTGAGCCAAAAGCATGTGATTACCATATAAAACAAAATATGTTTTTAAAAAAAAATGCTAGAACATTTTTCATTAGGATAGTTTCGTTTTAATCAACATCTTCCAAAATCACAGACTTTAGTAATAGGTTGATAAAAAGTGACAGATGCCCTTTAATATCTGTAATGATAGTCCATAACAAGATTAAATAATTTTCATTAGTGGAATCTAGACTGGAACTCTTCAAGTAATGTTGCATTGTCTGGTTTTGGCACAGGTGCAATATTTTTTGAAAATGTCCCTCTCTGTGACTCCCAATCTGACTGTGTTGGGTCAATAAGAACTTTAAACACATTGTCCAAAACTTCTGCCATAAAATCTTGAGATGTTGGTACATAGATTGCTTTAACCAACCATGCTCTCCTTGCTTTCGAATAAACAAAGGAGTGACGTTGAGAGCCCTCTGGTTGACTGACTGATGATTCTTTTCTAACCGTGGCTTGTATTCGACCAACGTTCCTGTTATGGTCCAAGGCTGCTAATTGTGTTCTTGCAATCATTGAGTCTACAAAAAAGTGTATCCGTTTCGGCCGATATTTTAGACATACACTATGATATATCTCCAATTCTCCAGTATGACAAAAATTAGACAACTGCTTTATGTCCCTCAAAATTGCAGGATTCAAACATATTTTTGACAAATGGTTGTGTGCGGGCAATCCTGGAACAAGCCATTTTTTAATTTCCTTTTCTTGATCGGTCAGTTGTGGATGGTAACATTGTGCATATACAGAATTTTCCTCCCACGCATGTTCATTTGCTACATGACGCACAACAGATTTCCATTTCTCCACCAAGATCTCTGGGTCTCTTTCACAAGTGCGTGAACACCACCATAAGTGGTTTTTTACAGGCTGAATCCATGATAGTAACACCTCTGTATTTTTAGTTTTTGCCCCAGCAGCTAACTTATTTCCCAAGGATTTAGCCAAATGCCACACATCGAATTGGTGGTCTATGTATGGGAATTCCTCACGCAAAATTTTACGAATAGATATGTGTCGGTCCGTGGCAATTGTCGAGATTTCCATGTTTCTATCAATCAGCTGCTGTAGTGTCTTCCTAAAGGCAATTTTTTCTAATGCTACAGATGAGGTACTGGGTTCCAATTGTTGAACATGAAAAGCGCAAATTTTTTTAGAATCAACATCCATCAGTGTATACGTACAATACTTGGCACTGAATCCCGGAGAGTCATTTTGTCCATCGCCTGTTAGGTATAATGGAGCCCTACCTATATCTTCGAGTATATTTTCCTGTTCAGTTTTCCATGTTAGATGAATTCCTGCAAAAATATATTGCTTTTGGTAAGTGAAAAAAGTGGATTTTGATATTATTTTGATGTTCATAATTTTAAACATACTTTCAATTTTGCGGAAACTATTGCCGCTCAGTACAGTGGATGCGGACAACATCAAATTTCCCGCAGGTTTGTTTTTGACTGTAGGTTGAGACTTCCATATTTGTCTCACATGACCTTCTGAACACCTCACACTTAAAGAAAACATGCTCCCTAAAAAGTATTTCTTGTAATGCGTCAAATGTCCCTTACACATTCTTTTAACAGAGCAAGGGATCATGCTGATGAGTTTTTTAAAACAAGATTCAAATATGATAAATTTTAAATCTCTTACAACATCCTCGTTTAAATCAAATAGGTTTTCAAAATGTTCCTCATTCAATTTTTCATCCTCATCATCAACACTTGACTCATAAGATTCATCTTCCTCCTCCTCACATTCTGTTGGATGAAATGATGTGTCCTCAATATCAATATAACTATAAATGGTTGTTTCAGCATCTTCTATTTCAACGTCATTTTCCTCATCGTCACATCCACGAACTATTGACAGTTCTCCTACCTCTTTTTGCATTTCGGGTATCACACTTAAAGTTGATTGCGAGTAAAGTTCGAAATCCAGAGTTGATAACATTTCTGGCTCTTTAGGCTTTGAAAAATAGTTATGTTCTTGATGAAATTTTATTTTATTTGAGTCAGGCTTAGAAAACGTTTTGAATGGTGTAGACGAAAAAGGCTCAAAAGAAGTACTCTGTATGGCTGTAATTAGTTCTTCTTTATCTGTTATTTCAGTTAGAATGCCATTATCTGGAACTAAATTAATATTCAAGCCTGTATCGGCTTGTTCCTGAATAATAGGTGATAGTGGGTTATCCACAAGTTCATCTATTCCAAAATACGAATGTTCAGAATGTATAGTATTTTTAGTTAAACTAATTTGTTTAGCCTGTGAGACTTCCTCATCTAAAATAATTTTTCGACTGGTAGTTGAGCGTTTCCTTTTGCGTTGAAATGCTTCTTTTCTTCGAGGACTAAAATAAATGAAGGGTGTGGTGTTGGTTGCAAAATCTCTGATAGTTTGACTGCTTTTCCTTTTCCTTTTGTTTGGTGTTTCTAATTGGGTAGATTCTCCCATTCTTTTTAAAGATGGATCATTGCTGTCTGTTTGCAAAACAGTTGTTGATGTTCCTGCTTTTGCCAGGTCTGTATTTATTTCTAAATTATCACCAATAATGTAACTTCCACAAGCTGATGATAATGAGGACCTATTTACCTGTTCTTGAGGTGCACTGATTCTTAGAGCCAAGCACGGGAGACTTGTAGATTGTGTAGCCATCAGAGTTGTTGAGCAGAGTGGTGTTTGCATACATTCAAAGGTAACATGCGTAGACGTAGAAGATGCACAGGTATATGTTACCATGCATGTAGTTGGCGTTGAGCAAGTGATTAGATTAGCTGATGTTTGCATTGTAGACAATGGAACAAATGCTGATGTAGATGTTAAAGTGATACTTGCTTTGGATGATGTAGAGCCAAATGTTGGAAAGATAGTAGGTTCTGCAACAGGCCTTAGTCTTCGGCGATCCTCATCATATGTATATGCATCTGTTTCAAAATGAAGTGAACACATTCTATAGTTGTCAGTCAGTTTTCCGTTTAATATCTTTTGTACCATTTCTTCCAGGTTGTTTGTGAAACGACCACTGTTGACTAGCCATTTTCTGATCCGATTGATATCCCATGGGAAACTATGCATACTAATGGATTTGTCGCCCTTTCTCCGCCGACTTTCACATCCCCTGATAATGCACGATGGCATGTTGAAACTTTTTGTAGAAAAAATGAAAAAAAAAATAGAAATGTTAAAATAAGTTTCTTTAAAAAAGTTTATTTTAAAATATAAATGACTTAGGCCCCATACACACAATCGGATATATCCGATGAAAACGGTCCGCGGACCATTTCCATCGGATATATCCGATCGGGAGTTTGATCCGATGGCGTGTACACACCATCGGATCAAATTCCCCGCCGCCGGACGGGCGCGGTCACGTAGTGGTGGCGCGGCGGTGACGTTGACGCCGCCGCGTCACCGCCACGTCACCGCACCAGGAAGTAAAACACTTCCGCGCATGCGCCGAATCCATTCGGCAGCAGCGCGGCGGCGGTGGGACCCGACATGTCTGCTGGTAAGTGTACTAACCAGCAGACATGTCGGGCGGACAGATTCTGTCCGCTAGCCCATACACACGAGCGGAGATGTCTGCTGAAACGGTCCATCGGACCGTTAGTTCCCCCCGGTGTACGCGGCCTAAGACACACTGTTAATATGTGGTTTTGCAAAAAGTATGGGTAGAGAAAGTGCATATAATAAACCAGAGAAAGTGCAGTGTATGGTGCAGAGAGAATACATGGTATCGGAAGAGAGAGAGCAGGTTATGGGCAGTGAGAGTGCAGAGTATGTGAAAAGAGAGTGCAGGGTAATGTCCAAAGAGAGAGTGCAGGGTAATGTCCAAAGAGAGAGTGCAGGGTAATGTCCAAAGAGAGAGTGCAGGGTAATGTCCAAAGAGAGAGTGCAGGGTAATTTCCAAAGAGAGAGTGCAGGGTAATTTCCAAAGAGAGAGTGCAGGGTAATTTCCAAAGAGAGAGTGCAGGGTAATGTCCAAGAGAGAGTGCAGGGTATGGTGCAAAGAGAGAGCAGGGTATGTGCAAGAGATAGTGCAGGGTATGGGGCAGAGAGAGTGCAGGGTGTGTGGCAGAGAGAATACAGGGTGCGGGCAAACAGAGTGCAGGGTGCGGGGCAAACAGAGTGAAGGGTGCGGGCAAACAGAGTGAAGGGTGCGGGCAAACTGAATACAGAGTGCGGGCAAACAGAGTGCAGGGTGCGGGCAAACAGAGTGAAGGTTGCGGGCAAACAGAGTGCAGGGTGCGGGCAAACAGAGTGAAGGTTGCGGGCAAACAGAGTGAAGGTTGCGGGCAAACAGAGTGAAGGTTGCGGGCAAACAGAGTGAAGGTTGCGGGCAAACAGAGTGAAGGGTGCGGGCAAACAGAGTGAAGGGTGCGGGCAAACTGAATACAGAGTGCGGGCAAACAGAGTGAAGGTTGCGGGCAAACAGAGTGCAGGGTGCGGGCAAACAGAGTGAAGGGTGCGGGCAAACAGTGAAGGTGCGGGCAAACTGAATACAGAGTGCGGGCAAACAGAGTGCAGGGTGCGGGCAAACAGAGTGAAGGTTGCGGGCAAACAGAGTGCAGGGTGCGGGCAAACAGAGTGAAGGTTGCGGCAAACAGAGTGAAGGTTGCGGGCAAACAGAGTGCAGGGTGCGGGCAAACAGAGTGCAGGGTGCGGGCAAACAGAGTGAAGGTTGCGGGCAAACAGAGTGCAGGGTGCGGGCAAACAGAGTGCAGGGTGTGTGGCAGAGAGAATTGAGGGTGTGTGGCAGAGACAATACAGGGTGCGGGCAAACAGAGTGCAGGCAAACAGAGTGCAGGGTGCGGGCAAACAGAGTGCAGGGTGCGGGCAAACAGAGTGCAGGGTGCGGGCAAACAGAGTGAAGGGTGTGGGCAAACAGAGTGCAGGGTGTGTGGCAGAGAGAATACAGGGTGCGGGCAAACAGAATGCAGAGTGCGGGCAAACAGAGTGCAGAGTGCGGGCAAACAGAGTGCAGAGTGCGGGCGGGCAAACAGAGTGAAGGGTGCGGGCAAACAGAGTGCAGGGTGCGGGCAAACAGAGTGAAGGGTGCGGGCAAACAGAGTGAAGGGTGCGGGCAAACAGAGTGAAGGGTGCGGGCAAACAGAGTGAAGGGTGCGGGCAAACAGAGTGAAGGGTGTGTGGCAGAGAGAATGCAGGGTGTGTGGCAGAGAGAATACAGGGTGCGGGCAAACAGAGTGCAGGTGCGGGCAAACAGAGTGCAGGGTGCGGGCAAACAGAGTGCAGGGTGTGTGGCAGAGAGAATTGAGGGTGTGTGGCAGAGACAATACAGGGTGCGGGCAAACAGAGTGCAGGGTGTGTGGCAGAGAGAATTGAGGGTGTGTGGCAGAGACAATACAGGGTGCGGGCAAACAGAGTGCAGGGTGCGGGCAAACAGAGTGCAGGGTGTGGGCAAACAGAGTGCAGGGTGTGTGGCAGAGAGAATACAGGGTGCGGGCAAACAGAATGCAGAGTGCGGGCAAACAGAGTGCAGGGTGCGGGCAAACAGAGTGCAGGGTGCGGGCAAACAGAGTGCAGGGTGTGTGGCACAGAGAATACAGGGTGCGGGCAAAACAGAATGCAGAGTGCGGGCAAACAGAGTGCAGAGTGCGGGGCAGATAGCAGAGTGTGGGGCAGATAGCAGAGTGCGGGGCAGATAGCAGAGTGTGGGGCAGATAGCAGAGTGTGGGGCAGATAGCAGAGTGCGGGGCAGATAGCAGAGTGCGGGGCAGATAGCAGAGTGCGGGGCAGATAGCAGAGTGCGGGGCAGATAGCAGAGTGCGGGGCAGATAGCAGAGTGCGGGCAGATAGCAGGGTGCGGGGCAGATAGCAGAGTGCGGGGCAGATAGCAGAGTGTGGGGCAGATAGCAAGTGTGGGGCAGATAGCAGGGTGTGGGCAGATAGCAGAGTGCGAGGCTGATAGCAGAGTGCGGGGCAGATAGCAGAGTGTGGGCAGATAGCAGAGTGTGGGGCAGATAGCAGAGTGTGGGGCAGATAGCAGGGTGCGAGGCTGATAGCAGAGTGCGGGGCAGATAGCAGAGTGTGGGGCAGATAGCAGAGTGTGGGGCAGATAGCAGGGTGTGGGGCAGATAGCAGAGTGCGGGCAGATAGCAGAGTGTGGGGCAGATAGCAGAGTGTGGGGCAGATAGCAGAGTGTGGGGCAGATAGCAGGGTGCGAGGCTGATAGCAGAGTGCGGGGCAGATAGCAGAGTGTGGGGCAGATAGCAGAGTGTGGGGCAGATAGCAGGGTGTGGGGCAGATAGCAGAGTGCGGGGCAGATAGCAGAGTGTGGGGCAGATAGCAGAGTGTGGGGCAGATAGCAGATTGCGGGGCAGATAGCACAGTGTGGGGCAGATAGCAGAGTGCGGGGCAGATAGCAGGGCGGGCGGGGCAGATAGCAGGGTGCGGGGCAGATAGCAGAGTGCGGGGCAGATAGCAGAGTGCGGGGCAGATAGCAGAGTGCGGGGCAGATAGCAGAGTGCGGGGCAGATAGCAGAGTGCGGGGCAGATAGCAGAGTGCGGGGCAGATAGCAGAGTGTGGGGCAGATAGCAGGGTGCGGGGCAGATAGCAGAGTGCGGGGCAGATAGCAGAGTGTGGGGCAGATAGCAGAGTGTGGGGCAGATAGCAGGGTGTGGGGCAGATAGCAGAGTGCGAGGCTGATAGCAGAGTGCGGGGCAGATAGCAGAGTGTGGGCAGATAGCAGAGTGTGGGGCAGATAGCAGAGTGTGGGGCAGATAGCAGGGTGCGAGGCTGATAGCAGAGTGCGGGGCAGATAGCAGAGTGTGGGGCAGATAGCAGAGTGTGGGGCAGATAGCAGGGTGTGGGGCAGATAGCAGAGTGCGGGGCAGATAGCAGAGTGTGGGGCAGATAGCAGAGTGTGGGGCAGATAGCAGATTGCGGGGCAGATAGCACAGTGTGGGGCAGATAGCAGAGTGCGGGGCAGATAGCAGGGTGCGGGGCAGATAGCAGGGTGCGGGGCAGATAGCAGAGTGCGGGGCAGATAGCAGAGTGCGGGGCAGATAGCAGAGTGTGGGGCAGATAGCAGAGTGCGTGGCAGATAGCAGAGTGTGGGGCAGATAGCAGAGTGTGGGGCAGATAGCAGAGTGTGGGGCAGATAGCAGAGTGTGGGGCAGATAGCAGAGTGTGGGGCAGATAGCAGAGTGTGGGGCAGATAGCAGTGTGGGGCAGATAGCAGGGTGTGGGGCAGATAGCAGAGTGTGGGGCAGATAGCAGAGTGTGGGGCAGATAGCAGAGTGTGGGCAGAGAGAGAGAGCGGATGGCATGGTTGCAGAGAGAGCAGGTTATGGGGGCTTAGTAGTGATACTGTATACTATAGGGACAAATGACAGCTTCCCTTCCTAGATGCAGAGTAGCGTGGGAAGCGGCTGTAATCATACCTCTGGTGTGATGTGCTCCTCCGGCCGACCCCCTCTCTCTTCGCCTGTTAGTTTCCCCAAAACAATGGACGCTTGTTGATTTTGCGATTGTCGGTCGTGCGCATGCGCGGTACGTAACCGCTGATTGGATAACAGCGCACCAATAGGCGGATGCTGTGCTGAGCCAATGGCAGCTCAGCTCAGCGCATAGATTAATAAATTAAGTACATGGGAGTATTCGACTCCGGGCGGGGAGGCCGGCGCAGCCCGCGGTGACGCCTGGGATTGATGACTCACCGGCTAAGATGGCGACGGACGAGGAAGAAAGGTAAGTCGAGCGTCATCAAAAGACAACTTCCGGCCGGAGAGAAAAAGGAGAAGAAGACCGGGAAGAAGACCACAATGAAAACGTGAGTACATTTAAATGTTATTATAACTTTGTATGATGCTCTTTTTCCCCTAGGAAAACTTTGCTTTGGAATACTCCTTTAACTCTAAGTAGGGGTCCACCTAAAAGACAAAAGCGAATAAAAGAAAAAAGGAATGAGACAAGAGAAGAACATGAGAATAAACAGGGGTAGTAGACAAGAAGAAAAAAGAAGTGGGGGAATCGGCCTCACCATTTCTATGACAATTATTGGTTCCACATTTTGTCTGATTTCTTTTGTGTGTTATGCAGCAAACTTGTCTGTCAGTTTGTCATTAACCAAAATCCCATTTAATTTCTGTTTGACAACCTCAATAGACCCCATCAAACTTTTCCAGTAGGATATATAAAATATACATTTGAGGAATAGACTGGTTTTGGACTTGGAAAGATTCCCTATACTGATAGAATAGATCAAGCTGAAAATCTTCTTATTTTAGGGCATAGTCACCAAATATGAAACCTGGGCCCCATCTAGCCACAATCTCTACAGCATCAAGTTCAGGCCTGAGGAGATGCCGTTGCTCTTCTTACAGGAACCATGTACCACTTTATAAGCATCTTTTAGTTAGAGTCTATTAAAGTTGTATTATTGGAACTTTGTGATATATTATCTGCAATTTCCACTATTCATGAAAATCACTGCGACATGTAGGGTAGTTTTACGAATCTAAGGGCCCTTTTAGAGGCAACAGCATGAACCAGACACAACACATGGTCTGTGAAATGTTTATTACACAGTGTCAGTTTATTTTGCAAATGAATACAATGCAAAATGTAGTGCTGATTGCAGTGGAGTGTCATGTATCACTAATTGTGTGAAATTAATACAGACGTAAAATGAGAGAGTCATAAATAAACAAATAGGTACGTAAAAATCTCTTGTCAGGAGACTCAACACAGAGAAGCATTTGTGGATTGTGTAATTACAAGCACCCTAAAAGGAGCTCTGAGAGGTCACTGGGGGCCACTGAAATTACACAGTCCTACAGTGAGCACTTTATCAAGCACTGTGCTGAGATTACACTGATGGCCATTAAAATTCAGTCTAATGGAACACCTCCAATACAAAATCCATTAGTGAAACCACAGAAGGACCTAAAAATAGACCGTGGGTTTTAATGAAATCATTCATTTTGGGATAGGACCACAATTAGGCATTGGGGTCATTGGCATCATAAATTATATATAGTGAAGCATCCAAAAAATAATGAATTTACATCTAGCCTTTAATATTACGGGTAAAAAATGATATGTGTGTAAGTGTTAAATAATAATGAAAATAACAAAAATAAGATGGCTTCTTTTTTAAAGAAAGCTTTTTTTCTATATATGAAAGCATTGCAACAAGCAATTGTCATATGCCAAGCTTGCATTTTCACAGAAAATCAGTTTCAAGCTTACTGGAGTCAGATGATTAGCTTATTATTATTATTATTATTATTATTATTATTATACAGGATTTATATAGCGCCAACAGTTTGCGCAGCGCTTTACATCAGGGAAGACAGTACATTCACAATACAAATCAATACAGAAGGGATCAGAGGGCCCTGCTCGTAAGAGCTTACAATCTAGAAGGGAGGGTCAAGTGTCTCATGCCCCATACGATCAGAAATTCTGACAGCAAAAGTCCGACGTTAGGTTTTGAACGGAAATTCTGACCATGTGTATGCTCCATCGGACTTTTGCTGGTGGAATTTCCGCCAACAAAAGATTCAGGGCTGGTTCTCAAATTTTCAGAAGGAAAAAATTCTTAGCGGAAAATCCGATCGTCTGTGGCTATTCCGATGGAAAAAAATCTGACACATGTTCGGAAACAAGTCGACGCATGCTCTGAAGCATTAAACTTAATTTTCTTGGCTTGTGGTAGTGTTGTACGTCACCGCGTTCTTGACAGTCGAAAGTTCATAGAACTTATGTGTATGCAAGCCAAGCTTGAGAGGGAATTCCATCGGAAAAACCATCCAAGGTTTTTCGAACGAAAAATCTGGTTGTGTGTACGTGCCATAATTGGTCACTATGGACTACTGCTCTTCGCATATTGTCCTTTGTCTTGTTATATAAACTCAAAAATTGAAAAGTGGAACTGTCTCATCCAAGACCTAGCAGCCAGCCTCCTGATGATGCTGTGTTTTCTACATGGCCCTGAAGCATGATGTGGCTATCACAGGTGTTGTGCAGGGGTGGAAGTCACTCTCGCCTAGGCTAGAAAGATGGAAGCACTAGCCTGTTCTCTGCTGATAATATGTATTCGACCAGCAAAATAAAAACTGTTGCAATTTGAGTAAAGTGGGGAGAGAAGTAACATGGAAGGGGCAACACAAAGTGAGTGAAGATTGGCCTTACCTATGCTGGGGGGGGGGGGGGGAGTGTTATACACATCATTGCTTTACTACTTGGCCACCGCCCCGGAGCTGATACAGCCAAAATTCATTTTTGGGTAACATGATATGGCAAGTGGTAGTCTGCAGTATACCTGTACTTCTATGGGACTAGTGGACAAGAAGTCTACAACATGAAGGACAACACGGCCTCTTCTTCATACCACACTGACCTCAATAGCTCCTGAAACTGACACTTACCTGCCGCGAGATGCTAAAGGTGGGGGTCAAACAAAAAAACGGGGGTCGGGCCCCGCAGCGAGTTTCTAAAGGTGGGGTGTAATGTCTGTACCCCCCTGCTTATCCATGATTGAAGTACTATACGTCAATATAAACCCATGATGTGCATTTATTGGTCCTTTAACTGCACTATAAAGGTTCTAGACAGCTGACCAGATGCTTTAGTTACATTTCTAGCAGACACATAAAAACCTTGCTGGCCCTATTCCAGACATGATCTGCTATGTAGGAAGCACCTAATGTGTGACCTGCGTTTTATGCAACGCATCACACAAAGGGATTCTCTCTCTTAAGGAAACAAGTCAGGAAACAAAAGGTAGCAGCAGATTGATTATGTCAAACATGCGATTGAACTGCAATTAGGGATACTAAATCGCACCAATAAAGGTCTCCTCTTGTGTTCGTGAGCAGAGCTTGGGCACATAGGAAGCTTCTTCTTTGAATGCATCTTACTCTGGAACCTGTCTAGAATAAGAAAAATGTTCACAGAGTCATTGTATAGCCTTCTATAGCGATCCCTAAAGACAAGCATTCAGTATACATTATTCATGAGAGTTCAACAAGGGCACAAGGACGGTCACTTCCGAAGACTGAAATAATACAGTATATTTTTGCTATCTCTGCTAAACCAAGCTTCTGCTGGGAATTCTTCTATGGGTATGCGACGACTACAGATTTTAAACAGAAAGACTTATTTTGCTATTTACACCAAAATGCTGAAAGGTGGTCACCAAAAATATGATATTTTATTTTCTAGTAAATGATAGACATTTTAACATGCATAGCTGTGCATTTCAGCCCATTCATTTGGAATGGGCTGTTTAGCACACAGCAGCATGCATTGCATTATGGTGTGAATGAGACCTAAAGATGTTCATACACTGAGCAAATTTTGGCAGCTTCCTGATTGAAAAATTGTTGTCTGAACAGCACCTGCATCCAATCAGAATCAGGCACTTTTAGGGCATTTTGACAGCTGGCATGGCCATAACTGCAGTGGTAGATTCATACATCCACGGCATGTAAATTGGATGACGAAGAGTTACATTAAACTCAATGGCTCAAAAACAGAACTTCTTCTGTTTCACGCCAACCGAACAAGACCTCCCACAACAATGTGGACACCCCCGCTCATTCTGGGACAACCCATCGTCCCAAACATCAAAGTCAAAAGTCTTGGAGTCACTTTTGACTCCAACATGACAATGGATGCACAAATAAGTTCTGTAGTCAGCAGATCCCACCAATCAACTTCAGACTCGACTACGCAAATGCCCTTTATATCGGACTCCCAAAATACCAAATCACTCGTCTACAAGTTGTTCAAAATACGGCGGCATGACTGGTGACTGGGAAAAAACCCTGGGAATCAATCTCGCCCTCGCTGAGATCCCTTCACTGGTTACCTGTAAAAGACAGAATTACGTTTAAGGCTCTTTGTCTGACACAAGTGTGTTCTAGGAAGTGCCCCCCAATATCAATGCGAAAAATTTAAATGCCACAACCCCCATCGCGTTCTCTGTTCCACCAATCAAAAACTACTCCAGATACCCAAGGCCAGATACAAGTCCAAAGGAGAACGAAGATTTGCAGTCCAAACCTAGACTGTAGAACTCTTTACCAACCAGCATCCGATCAGAAGTGGATCAGGAAAAAACTCAAAACCCATCTATTCTGAAGGCAAAATATAGGAGGAAATGGATACTAAGTGCCCTGAGGCGATTCAGTTCGCATGTGTTGCGCTATACAAGTTTCACACTTGTGCAATGTAAATAGTCTCAACAAGTAGTAGCAAAAAGTCGGAACAAAATGCACTCCAGATGATCACAGAGGAAAAGACAAGGGCCACTGCCGGTTGACGCGTTTCAAAGGATTACCTTCTTCCTCAGAGCCCAGCCCGGGCTTTAGTGTGCATTTGGTTCCGATTTTTTGCTGCTTCTTGTGGAGACTAATTACATTGCAAGCCATTCACTTGTGTTTGTGAGTAGTTTTCTTTTTATCCATTTTTAATAAAAATCCATCCAATGGATAATGCACTAGGCTGGTGCGCCATTTTCTTATTTTTTCTTGTTTACTGTTAGGACACCCCTATCCCTGAGGGTAGCAAGGCCAGCGACATGCACCATCACAACATACAGTTTGTCTGGTAATCCACTTGTGCGCAGGAGTGTTGGTTTTCTGTTTTCTGTTATTAAATTCATGGTATGTAGCATTGGATGGAGGAATCTGTTAAGGAATAAAATCTATGTGTGTATGGCTAACTTAAGAGTTTTGTTCCATCCTTCTGGACTCTGGTGGAGTGTTCTCTTTACTTGAATTCCAAGATATGCACAACTGGTATGGTAGAATTGAGGGCTCCAACATTGCCAACCAGCTTTTTATGTTATATATTGGAAAATTTGACAAGAGTGGCAGCAAACAAGGTGGATAAAACCCACCCATAACCAATGCTGTATCTTGGCCTAGGCCAACAAGGCCCAGGCCTAGGGAAGCACTTTGTAGGGGGGCAGCACAAAAAGAGTCCCCGTGGGTTGCGCTACACTTTTAGTGTAGCGCCACTCTTGGGGCGGACTGGGCTGGGAGAAAAAATCAGTCTAGTGCCCCCATAAAGTGGCCGCACTACTGTCGGTATAATAATTCTGGCAGGGCCACCATCAGGGGTGAGGGACAGCCCATACACATGGAGTAGGCTAGGGCGACAGACCCCAACCAATGGGTTGTTGTGCGGGGGGGCGGCGTTCCGCAACTGGGGGGGGGGCTTTGCGTCACTTCTAGTTTTGACTGTCCTATCATAACAGTGGACCTCCCACCTGAGTTCTCAGCTAGAGAAAGACAGATGCCATGTCGGGAGGCTAAAAACTGTCAAAAAGTCAGCTGATGGGCTCCATAGCAAAACAGGAGGTCAGTGTAAATCCCTGCAAATTAGGGGACTCTACTGACCCCACCAGGGTGTTAAAAACTAGTGTCCCCACTGGAAAATGTCAGGGTGGGTCTTAAATGGGGGTGTGGCCTTGACAGGAAGGGGTGGGTCATATTTCAATTAGGGGGTGCACGAGTTTCGTCAGGCCTAGGGCAGCACAAAACCTAAATACACCACTGCCCATAACCCCAAAGAAGGCATGAACAATGACAGTGAGATCTTGCCACCGGAGTCTCAAAAAAAATATAAAACTGAACGCAACAGACCTCATCTAAATGAAATTGGACTTTTGGGTGGAAAGCAATTTTAAAGCCAATATAGCAGATCTTTGAATAAAAGGTGCCAGAACCACATGGAAGTATAATACAGTTTCTACCTTCTCTCTTTCCGCTCTATAATTCTGTGATGTTGCCTCACATCTGACACATTTTCTTTAAAATGTACCTTTGGGTATGTAAGAGATATAAAACTGTCTCTTATTTTGTAGACATGGAGCCTATGGCTGTCTGCACATCATGTGACATTGTTATTGTTGGCATTAATTGCATATTTAGCTACTCTAAGTCTTTATATCTCTTTAACCTGTGTTTTACCTCCACTATAAATGCTTTCTCTTCTATAGATACTTCATATAAACTCACAATCATGACTATCATGGGAGCTGCTAGGATTGCTAAAGCTGAACTCCAGCCTTGCCGTAGACTGAAATAGCTTACTCTGATTTCACTGCACAATTCAGTCTGCCTTATTTCCCATTTGGCGGAAAACCAACATCATCTAGTTCTTCGCCTTTTTCCCCCTTTAAAAGAAAAGTATGGATTTTTATTTTTATATCATAATTGCGTAGGTGGATGCAGCATCAGCCAAATGCTCTAAGGCTCCAAGCCCCACCCGCTCTAAGGCTGAGAACTGCTGACTGCCAGCCACAGCTCTCTGCTCTGCCCCCCAATGCTCACTGGAGCTCAGGGCTGTAAAAGGGATGGAATCAGCCGACTCAGACTCTCAGCGGCACGCTGGAAGCCTGAGCCAGGTTCCGGTCCGAGCATGTGGGCAGATACTGACCAGATGGTCGTGATCTTGCCCAAGCCTGCACTGGGCTATGACTTCAGCCCGCTGTCTGCTGAAAACACGTCACAGGAGTGCAAAACGAACTGCACTCCTGTGATCCACAGGAAAAGTACAGCCAACTGAGCTTTGGTTGAACTTCTCCTTTAACTTAATGGGCAGGGCTCAATTCCTGCGGGAACGGTGTCCCAGCACTTTTTTCACAGCAGGAACGCAGTTCCCTTTGCAGGACTAGAGCAGCCGAGCCGCCCGAGCCAATCCTTCACTGTCAGGGGCAGGCGAACCTTAGTAATCCTTTATGTTACTGGCCGCTTCCTGTATATGGATTCATCGGGTAGTGTGCGGGTATTCCATCACTTCCTCGATGCCGCAATGTCTCCTGGGAGCTTTTGTCATTGTTCCCAGGAGACATTGCGGAGGTCTGCCGCGAGTTATCGCGGGATTTAGAAAGAACTTGCTTCGAAAAAATAAAAAACATGCGGTTTAGTAACTATGCATATGAGCGTATCATTTTTATTTTTTTTGGTGGGGGAGTGGTTCTTGGGTGGGAGTTCCTACACTTTTTTCCCCTGTTAATAGGATTCCATATCTTTCGATCATGGAGGTCCGGCATCACATGTGGGCATTAACTATGGTGATGTGCATGTTAATAAAATCTGCCTAGGAGTACCCACACCTCCATACTCTCATTCGCCCATCAAAGACCTTTGATATTTGCATATCTTCTCTCAAGAACCAACCCACAGGAACGCATCGGAACTGAGGACTCTAAAAGGGAGTACAGAGGCAGGGTGTTGTGATATTTTCAGAAAGAAATGGGACTGGGAAGTTAATGTCTACTATACTTAAAACTGTCTGTACTGTGCTGGAGGATCTTCATTACCAGCTGTTAACCAGATATAAACTAGTAGACTAGGTTCTCAAATATGACTACAAAGGTGGGAATACACTCTAAGTACAACTGTACCTTTTTGTAACTTGGTTACCCCTACCTCATGTGTGCTGCCCACCAGGTGTTGTACTTATCTTCAGCCTTGCTCTGAGCTGAAGAACCTTTCCTCAGAAAACGGGGGCTTAGTATAGTGCATGCAAATTGTAGCCCAAGTCATTCCCATGAGCAAGGGTTACTTAAGCTGATTATTTGAGGCAGTCAAAAACATGGTTTTCTGATAGTAAGGAATGAATCCGCAACTATTTTCAGGGGTAGGGCCATGTGGCTCAGAGGGAGACTGAAAAACGAAGATCACTGAATTGGCGCAAAAAGGTAAGTATAGGATCAAATGGCAACTGCAGAGGGGCTGCAAGAAATGAAAAATATTCGTAATAATAAAATATATTGTCCCTATGACCCTTTCCACAAAGGGTCAGATGAGGTCCATGTCAGTTTTTTAGGTGGACCTGATTGGTTGGCTTATTTACTGCTATAGACCGGCGGGTGCAAGTACAAAATGTACTTTGTTCCTGCTGAACTGGCTGAATTTTGATCAGTGTATAGCTAGTTTTAAGGTAAACACAGTAATAAGAATAATGAAAAATATGTGCTTATTGAAAAGACACTATACTTTCCCTCTAAGCACTTCTGTTAATTCCATAAGACAGAGGGTT
Organism: Rana kukunoris; assembly: GCA_029574335.1. Classification (NCBI taxonomy): domain Eukaryota; kingdom Metazoa; phylum Chordata; class Amphibia; order Anura; family Ranidae; genus Rana; species Rana kukunoris. The sequence goes on along the minus strand of CM056050.1, from coordinate 381,503,132 downwards.
TGCTGTTAAAATCAAGCATCCAAATGGTTATAATTAATGGCCATTCAAAATCAAGCCAAGCCACTGTTGATCAAGCAACAAAGTGCTATGTTGAGTTTTTTTTTTACTTTATGTAATAAACATTTTAATAATGTAAAAAAAAATATGTATTAAAAAAAAGTTTGTTGTTTTTCAACTTCCTTTAAAAGACCATATTCAGGGTGTAACATGTAACATTTTACAAACAGACTAGCCTCTGCAACCCAACCCCCCCCCCCCCCCCCCCCCACTGTGATAGCTAGCGGGGGGATCTTCTCCCCTCGCTAGCTGTCAAACTGTAAAGAAACACAGCTAGCGGATTCCCGCTAGCTGACATCACATTACAAGGTACGTGCAAACGTATACACTGACAGGTTTGCAGGAGACCTGCATGGCATCAGCAATATGCTGGTGCAATGCTTTACAGTCTCCCAAAACCAAAAATAACCTGCAAAAAAATATGCATTGATTATTTTTGGCCAAAAGGTGAACTTATCCTTAAACAGACCAAGCTATCTGGCAAATGCGGCAGTTAGAGACAAACCATTTACAATTAACAGCTTTGATCCATTTACATAAAAACTTAAATCTGCTAGTACAGCTGGCCAAACAGCTTGAATCTCCGCCAGTTCAACGGGGACTGCCAAGATGCAGACCATCTATGGGCAGGCTGATTGATCCATTGATTGACTTGGGTACACAACCAGCATGTCGGATTTTCGGCATGCAATTATTGCCAGCAGCTATAGCCACTAGCAATAATCACTGTGTTCTCCCAGGAGAGATGCCTCCCCAAGCGGGGAGAACATGATAGCTCCATGGGAGGGAGCACAGTCAGTGCTGTTGTGGGAATAAAGCGATTTTCTTTCCTGCAATCCATAGTTGTGGGAAAGAAAATCGCATTATCTATGGCAGGGATGCCCAACGACTGCCCCGCAGCACCCTCTGATGTAGCCTGCCACCTCCTGCTCTGAGATGGCGGGTCAACAAGCCCAAATCGTGGGTTCCTGACCCACCATCATCGAGCATCAGTGTGAAGAACAGAGCCAGCGCTAGAGGAAGCAGAGTCGATGCTTCCTGTATAGCGCCAGTTCCTATCACAGGCGGAGTGATACCCAAATGTACTTCGTCTGCGACAGGAGCGGTACAGGAAACATTATTTCTGTTCTCTACTGCAGCCACATGCTTCCTCCAGTGCCCACTCCTGTCACATTGATGCTCAGGGATGGTGGGTCGGGAACCAGCCAGCAGTATCTGCACCCTGGAGGACAGCCAGCAGGAACCACCAGCTATACCCACCTGGGAGACAGCAGCAGCCAGCAATACCTGCAGGAAGTGGAAGTGGAGGCTGAGATCAATTGAGGTGCAGGTATACCACAGCGTATCTGTGTAAAAGCAGCCTTAGGCCCCTTTCACATGATACAAAAAAATCGGATAGAAAAATTCATACGCGAGGGGTCTGACGATTTTCGTCAAGACAAAAGCTGGATGTGCAGACTATACATTTTTTGTCAGATGTGAACTCAACGTCCGATTTTTGTTTCATTATTACACTGTTCGTACGAAAAAAAATCATAAGAGCAAACTATTCAACACATTACGTCACTTCTGACATTGTATTCTGTATTCTGCCGTACGAACATTTTTGTATTGTTAGTAACCTCTTCATTTTCGACATGAGACTAGCATGCCACAAAAAAAAAGACGTTCGGTCATCCAAAAATTGAAGCGTGTGTACGAGGCTTTAGGCCCCTTTCGCACAATTGGTCCAATCACATCCGACTGTCCGCTTTTCAGTTGGACCCTCCATTCACCTCTAGAGCGGCAGATGTAAATGGACTTTTGCCCGTTTATAACCACCAATCTCCAATGCAATCCATTTAAAAGGAGAGAAGAGGATCGTCCCCTTCTGTCTGGGCAAATCGGGGGGCCATAGAGTAGAGCAGGCTGTGTCCACGATTGCTCTGCATATGCAGAGTGGGCAGAGACCCATCATCTGCCCACTCTGCTCATTGTGGCCCGCGACCGGTTACCAAGTCGCTAAAGTGGCCCTCGCTCCTCAAATGGTTGGCCACCCCGGAACTTTAGCCTGCCTTAGCCTACCCTCTACACTACAGACTGACAATGCTGCAGTCCAAAAGGATCTCCCATTGTTCCTCCATACAGAGTATAGACACTAAGGCCCGGATTCACAGAGCACTTATGCCGACGTATAGCAAGTTACGCCGAGTGCAAATGTGCGCCGTCGTCTCGGTGCGTCAGACCCACAAACATGCAAATGAGGTAAATACGGTGATTCACGAATGTACGTGCGCCCGACGCAGTCTACGCGCAAGTTGTACGTCCGGCCTAAAGTTATTCCCCATAATGGAGGTGTAACTCAGCAACAGACATGCTCAGGTCTGCACCAGGGAACACAAGCTGGCTGGGCGTAGGTTACGTTAATGGCGTACACAGTGATTCGGCGTATCTTAGGCAGTTGTTCTGATGTGGTTGTGAGCATGGGCGGCGCATGCGCAGTTCGTTATACGTACTTGTCTGGCGCTCGGCCCATCATTTGCATGGGGTCACGCCTCATTTGCATGGATCAAGCCCACTTCCACTGGCCTGCGCCTTCGAAAATACGCTACGCTGGCACATCTTGGTGAGCAATGACTTGCTGAATACAGTGCTTTCCTCTCCACGCTGCGCCGGCGTAAATGTGCGCCCACTCTCTGTGAATCTGGGCCATAGACAGGAAGGGCCAGATTCAGGAAAGAGATAAGACAGCTTATCTCCAGATAAGCCGTCTTATCTCTGCGTCTGAGCCCTCCTATCTATACGACTGATTCATAGAATCAGTAACGCATAGATTTCCATTGGATCCAACTGGCGTAAGTCTCTTACAGCGTTGTATCTTATTTTAATATTTTAGGCTGGACGCTAGGTGGCGTTCCCGTCTAAAATATGCAAATGAGCCTATACGCCGATTCTAGAACGTATGCCCGGCCGGCGCTATTTTTTTACGTTGTTTGCGTTAGTGTAGGTCTGTCGTAATGTTAACCCTGCTGTATGAGGCGCAGCCAATGTTAAGTATGGACGGCGTGCCGGCGTTTTTTTTTACGCCGTTTATGTAAAACGTTTGCGAATAGGGCTTTGCGTAAGTGACGTTCACGTCGTTTACACGTTGTGATTTGGAGCATGCGCACTGGGATCAATTCACGGCTGGCACATGCGCAGTATGTTCGGCGCGGGATTGGGCGTTATTTAAATAATACACTCCCCCTACCCGCCCAATTTGACATAAGACGGGCCATTTACACTACGCCGCCTCAACTTTACAGGCAAGTGCTTTGAGAATAAAGCACTTGCCTGAAAAAGTTGCGGCAGCGTAGTGTAAATACCATACGCTAGGCAGGTTTAGAATTAAGTCGCTCCTACCTGAATCTAGCCCGAAGTGTGTTACTGGCCGGATCACAAGGAAAAAAATCATGGAAAAAAAGAATGCAGTCACGTCTAAGGATTGGTGAGCTGAGATATATTAAATTTTTGGCTTTATTTACGATTTAAATTTATTAAAAATGTTTGTTCTTGGACTAGATACACTTTAAAAAAAAGACATGATACTGAAATGGCAAACAGCAGCACAACATTCCATTTGATTTTAATTGTGCTGTTCCCCTGTTTGCCAACTAGCTTTGTTAGGACCACTTTAAGGTTTAAAGAGCCCATTGTATATTATTTTTTTTTTTTTTTAAGGTGAACCTACCTTTAAAATTGTACAGCCTTCCATGTTCTATTGGATTACTGTATGTTCAATAAATATACACAGATCAAAAAACACTAAATTTGTACAGAATTAGTTTCAGGCCTTTATAAAAAATAAAAAAGACAAACCTAAAGTCAACACAAGTGCTTTCCTTCTTATGCAAACGTCTACCGTAAATAAAAAAGGAAGACAAAACAGCCACTTCCATAACAAGAGAAGGCCTGGACTCTGAAAAGGTAGCCATATGTTAGCACTTGGTGCCTGTGTGCTAATTAAATCTTCATGTGCCTGAAACACATACCGATGTGACAAGCTTGGACACAGTTTTAACATCCAGTTGAAAGTTTAGATTTACAAACTTGCAGTTTGGCTTATTTAATTACATAATGAAAAAGAGCAATGATACAGAACAAGCCATAGCAAATGCCCAAGAGCCAGCTTTAAATAGGGTGGTGTCGTCACACTAACGAAGACTGATTTTTAATTGGTTGCTCTTTGTAATGCACCATTTAATAAGATCAGTAAATCAACTGCTAATGGTATAATTGATTTAAAGTGGTTGTAAAGGTAAAAGTTTTTTTAAACTTAAAGTATTTGTTACCCCAACACTTCATATTCCGACTATGTGCCTGCTGTGCCATATACTTGTATGAAAAAGTATCCAGTTCTTTTTGTATTGCTTCCTTTATTTGAAATCCCTGGTGTCCCTGCCTGTTCCTCTGATTTCCTATTAAAAACGGACCACACTAAGCAGAGCACAGCATGGTCAGTTTTCTAGTTATGCTGGGAACTCTTTGTACTTTCCTCCAATGGTCAAACTTGTCCTGACATCCCCCAGCTGCACAGCCATTCACTGGGAAGCTCAGTGTGTTGCTACTTCTTTACCCCCAGCTCGCATGCAGCTGAGAACAGAAGAAAATGTGATCACTTACACAAAAAGAAAATCAACCCTTGGAGTTTTTTATATTTATATCTATACAAAAATATTTTCCTTCTTTTATTTCTATTTTAAAAATCAGATTTTTTTTTTTTTACAAGGTGATCATTTTAAAATCACTTTAATGCATTCTCTGCATTAAAGTAGAACTATAGGGCAAAACCTTTTCTCATTTTGGATATAGTAGCGTAAGGGAGGGTCATAAAACGCTGCAAGTTTACGTACTTGCCCTCTGTGTCCCATTAGGGAGAATACCCTTCAATTCCTGACCCATCGCCAGAACAGGAAGTGAGAGGAAATCCCTGCAAATTTAGGAATTTATTTCCTTGGGGCCCACCCAGGTCACCAGAACTATTGCCCCCATTTGAAAATTTCCACTTCTCTGGGGACAACCCAAAATTTGCGATTTTCTTTTACTTTCAATAATGGTAAACAGAACAAATAGAGAGTGAACCCCACGCTCCCCCAAGGGGGCACAGACAGCAATAAAAAGTGACAGGTGTTCCAATCCATCACCACTCTGTCCAAAACAAGTTTTACCTTTAGTTATACCTTATAGTATGGGCACTCAACCTGTGACCCTCCCGATGTTGCATAACTACAAGTCCCACGAGGCTATGCAAACTTTAGAAGCAAGACTCCATAAGGCAGAGGTATGATGGGACTAGCAGGCCACAGGTTGAGTACCCACGCTTTATGGTGTAAAAATGTTAATAGTTGCTCCTCCTCCAGCCCCCCTAAATACTCAATCTCGATCCAGTGTTGTCCACTACACACAGGTGCCCCCATAAAAAGTTTTCCCATGGGGGGGGGGGGAACTCTGCAGGGCAAGCAGCCAGGAGTGCAGGCAGGGGGACACAAGAGGATTGGGGGTGCTCTGTGCAAAACCATTGAACAGTATAAGTATAACATGATTATTTTAATCAAATACAATTGAAGGCTCTACAACTACTTTACTTTAAAACCCTAAGCACATGCTCAATTAGTGCATGAATATGAAAGACAGCCATGTGTTGATATTTTACATTATTATGGAAGTTTCAATACCTATTTATGAGAACTATACAGCATACATGGCTAGAGTGATTGTAGCAGTTACATTCCGAAGAGACAAAAAAAAAAGTAGTACCGGTATATCCAGAAGGTTGAAAAGCTGTAATTTTAAATTTTAGGTGCTTGATTTTATTTGTTTGCGAATGATTGATCACAATCTCAAGCCTATGGATCTTTTTAATAAAGTCACATTTTCTGAAGGAATAATACCAACTACAAAAACTTAAGTCAGATTAAATAATCACATCCCACTAGTATTTAACAGAAGATGCTAAGCCTGGGGATAACTAAGATACATAGGGAGCGTTGCCAAAAAAATAAATAAAAAGTGAAACTTCTAATGTTGCACAAAGCGTGGCTTGTGAGGACTATGAGACATTAAACCTCACCATACCTAGATCAAAATTTGACCAGTTTAGCAGGGACAGGTAGTCCCCATCCCACTGCCAGAACACAGTGCTCTATACCGGATGGAGCCAATGTTACACAGTTAATATACCGCAGATGCAGCAATTCGTTGAGAATAGTTGGTTTACAACCACTTTAAATGGTTGGTCCAAACCAGAGCTACGTGACTCCCACATACATGTGATGTCATTGCGGCACAGCCAATTAGACAGCTGGAGCATGCAAACCCAGAAGGAAGACCTGGTGAACATGTAAGCCTGTCACAGCAAGGGCTTCATTCTAAGGCAAGTATTTTATAATGTGCTAGTATGCAGTGCATTCTAATACAATATACCATGGTCTTGCACATTTTTTTTTAATTGGTGTGGTTTAATACCACTTTAAAATGAAAGTAAACCTAGAGTTTGTCTTTAGGAACATAAGACTAGAGAGGCTTGTTTAAATGACTTAAGAATCTTCAAATCAGAAACATGGGTGAGCATTCACTTCAATTATGTGAAACGCTAAATTCCTCTTCACTTTGAAAATCCAATCATGCACAGGCCCTTTTCAATAGATTGGATAATTAAAGTGATTATTCACTACTTTGAGTGAAGATTTTAAACTCCTTTAGTAAAATAGCATAAAGTGGGTTTAATTAGTGCATAAAAAACTAAAACAAATTATTTCCTTTACATGTTGGGAATCACATTTTTTCTTTTCTATGGTAAAATCTGAATAGATGTGCAATGCAGTATCCTGAAGCTCCTTGAATGGCAGGAAAAAGGACAGAAGAGGCAAGACTGTTCCGGGTGAATCTAGTGAAGTCTTTTGACTGCATTACTGGGTCTGGTAAAAGTAAATCATGGGACAAGCAAGCCATAGAGAGGTGATTTAACGCAAGCATCAGTTGTGGTGTCCGGGACTGTTGGTATACAATTTTTACCCAACATGCAAAACATTTTTTTTTAATACACATACATACATTTTTTTTTTTTAGATAGATTAGAGAGAGATATCTCTAACCATGCATTCTCTTTGCAAAGGGAAAAACACCCATCTGCAAAATCCAAGGGCAGGCCCCAGATGCACATACATGAAGGGGTCTGTCTGCATTCTCAGTAAGGTATAGATTCCGCTCTTGATGCATTTTCTACACACTGAAACTCAATTTTCAAAAGGTTGCTGCTAAAGTGAACTTTGAACTAGGCCACTGAATAAGCCCTAAAATTTCAAAGTGTGAAGTGTTTTTGCAACAGGGACACAATACCTCTTTATGTGACAAAGGACTTACACAAGCGTTGTCCCTTTCACAGCAACAGCAAGGATCACTAATCTGTGTACAAGCCACACAAAACCTTTCAATGCGGTGAGCTTTCTAAGTAAATATCATGTTTGCTCACAGCTTTGGAGGTTTTTGGAAAGCACACTCAACTAACATTTCGTATTTTATTAATATAGAAAAAGAGTCAATACCATTACCTCTGTGTAATTGTCCTTGTTTAAACGTATAAAATGGTAGGCAAAGACAAAAAAAAAAACAAAATCGTAATTTATGACTGGCTGGATGTGAGAATAGCCTGAAGGCACCAACATTTTTTCCACAACAGGAAATCTAAATCTCCTACTTCAGTATAGGATTTCTAAGTGCTAAAGTAGCACTGGGTAGAAAGTCAGTATTTCTATACAGATGTAGAATTTGCCAAAAGGGACATACCAGCTTTTAAATTAAATTCATTCTGCAAGACAAAAAAAAAAAAAGGATGACTATGAATTAAACTATAGAGTAGAATACGTGGCATTTCATCTACAAATGAATCTTTGTCCTGGTCAATGGAAAAGTGTTTTTTTTTTGGTATATAAAATGTTTAACTCACTTACCAAAAAACTCAGGATAGTATTACAAGTAAAAAAAAAAAAAAAAAAAACCACACTATGTATAACAATAACCATTATTGACTATAGTTAATCGTTTGACATTCAAAAGCAAAAAACTGTTCTATGAAGATATATACAATTGTAGCCCCCAAGTCAACTTTTAATTGCTACTTTTGTCTTCATTTGGAAGAATTCCCCTCACTTCCCAACTATAGGATGGATGCCAGACAAAACTGAGGAGGGTAAATCACCCCCAAAAGGCAAACCAAGCAGGGAAAAAAAAAACACACTTTGTATATTATACTCCATCTCCTGAATCCACCATCCACACATGCCATGTAGATGGGGAATGCTCACTGAGCCATTGTATTCTGACAGCGGGGTTACTTCCTATAGCCAGCGGCACTGATCAAGTGGGAAAACCCCAACAGGCTGGTTTTACAACAGTCGATTGGCTTCTGTACAACCAGCTTCCCCATACACAAATAAAAGTTTGAACAGTTCCTGTCGAACTGGACGAATTCTAATCCATGTATGGCCAGTTTTTTTCTTTTAGCTTACTCCACCCTCCCAACCTAAAGTAACACCTACTGTCCCCCCAAATGCCTACATATCCAAATAGGACAGCTGCAGCCACAGCCATTGAATTCAGGCAAGTATGCACCTTCAGTGGGGTCACATTTAGTGAAGAATGGGGGATAGGTGAAAGGCATAACAGTATTTTTCTACGACTGCTCCAATGTATATTTAGAAATAAAAAATGTACAACATTTCTAATATGCTTTTTTGCCTGGTATTGAGATGAACATTTTAACAAAGATGAAACGCATCTATGGCTGAAGATTTAGAAGCACTGGCAAGTTCTTACAACCTATTAATTGTACCTTTGGTTGTTACCTGGCGTGGAACCGCTTTGAAAGGATACTATTCTCAAACTCAGATAATCTGGGTGTCAAATGGTTATCGTGTAAGCAACATACCGTACTTTACGAAGGAAAAGGCTGACAACTCAGTATAGATTTTTTCCTTTCCAGTTTAATAAATTTAAACAGCATTAAAGCAGATAGTTTATAACCATGTAAAATGTGTTATATAATTTACAAATTTATAAAATACAAGTGATTATAGTATACATGAAAGCCATAGTACAAAGCGTATGGAAACCAATACTATTCATGCATAATGCACAATGTTTGATGAAAGTGACCCTGCCTTTAAGCTCCAAGTGCATCCGTGTAATACTCAACCACTTTGCAACTTTGTTAAGTTTGCAATGCATCACCAGATTTTAAAAAGAATTACTAAAAAAGGAGGAGCAGCTAGCAAGATGGAAATACGTATAGCAAATGTGTAATTCCTTCTGTCAAACAGAAAAGGTGCCGATTCAGATGGAATGTTAAGATAGCATACTAGAACTGAAAGACAAAAATAAGATTTATGATTAAATCTCAAAAGAGTAATCATTTTGATGGATGTCAGAGGCCTTTTGTCGAGACACGTTAAGATGGTACTCTGGAAAAGTTCCCAGAGTCTGCTTAATAGCCAACTAATGGATTTAGGGTCTGCACTAGTTCTTAGAATTTAGGCAGTACAAGAAGATAAATTTTCAGAAGTCCACATAAGTTACTGTAAACTTTAAATATTTGCACAAATGGTACAGCTTTATTTACAAAGACAACAAGGGTCAGGGACAGTAGGAAAACATTTGATGTTTCAAACCGTCGTCATTATTAAGTGACCCAGATCGAAAGCGAAGAATTTTCTTCTTCAAGTTGTGCGAGGCTTTAATTTTGACAAAAGCTTTGGCTGTTGTTTGAAGAGCAGCAGCTGTGGGTGTTTGCATCGGAAGGGTATGTACAAACTGTGACCAGATAAGTCCACCACTTTCATCAGTGTCACTTGATGTTGTGCTTTCGCCAACAAACTCAACCTCGCTCAAACTGGACTCGCTATCACCAAAACAGTTTGTAGTATAGTTGCTCTTCTCATCTTCACTGGTGTCTACAACAGTGGAATGAAACAGAGACTCACATTCGGCAGAGTACTCAGAGTCACTTGCAATGTAAGCATACGGGCTGGCATAGGGAAGGGGCACATGTGCATAGACCCCAACCATCTCCGTTTGGTGCCGCCGTCTTGCTCTCCTTAAGGCCTCTTCGTAAGAAATTTCAGCTGAGGACTTCCACCTACGATAATCACCCCTCTTGTGTCTCGGTTTAACCAACACTACATCCTTTGCATGTCCATGAGGCTTGCCAGTAGGTTTGCTAGCACCTGCAGTTTTTCCCACAATACCACTTTTCTACAACCTTCTTACTTCTTGGAGAGATCTTTCTTACTTTTTTATTTGTATCCAAGTCATCAGGAAAACGGCATTTTTTAGCTACCTTGCTCTTTTCTTTCAGAGTCTGAGAACCATTTTCCACAACATGCTGCACATTGGATCTGTGTTTTAAAGTTGAGCTCTTGACAATCTTCACATTTTTGATTGACTTATGGAGTTTAACACCCTGTTGTTGGGCTGGTATATAATGTGCATTTACCAAAAGTCCTTCATCCAGGCTCTGAGAAGAAGACCCTTCACTCTTGAAGTCAAGAGGTGGCCTCTCATCGTGAGATGTATAAGAGCTGATCGTGTTTTTGGGTGAAATTCTTTTTGGTGCTTGTACAATTTTAACTTCCTGAGGAAGTGAAGTGATCTTATGAGTTCCCAGGGGAGATCCATTACAAAGAGGACTGGTAACATTGGAAAAATGACTAGTAACTGGATTAGGATTTACATGCAAGTCCTTCTGAATGTTTGATGTGCCAACCCCAGGACCCCTGCCAAGATTTTGAGGGACAGATTTCACAATGTTCCGTGAATTGTTTTGGCTTTGTAGTTCATTAATGTTACTTGGCTGGTAGCAGGAGGCCAATGACACTTTCTTACTCTCCAGCTGTTCATTTTGAGTTTCTTTTAAGCAAGGTTTTAGAGCCGAGTAAGTGCCATTATCCACAGAGATTATTCCAGAGGAATGTAAACATGGCTGTTTAGAATTCTTCAGGTTAGTGGTGCTGTTATGAGTGATGCCACCAGTCTGTTTGACACATATACTCCCATGTCGTAAAATGCCTTTGGCTGGGTCCACATTTACACTTGTTCGAGGTTTGTTAGTCCTTATGGGATGTGATTTTTTCTGTATGACACCTAAAATGTACCCATCCAATTTTTTACTGGAAGAAAAGGAAACCGAGCAGGGACTACTCTGTGGTAGCAAAGAGTCTTCAGGTTTTAGTGCATCAAGTTCAGGCACTAAGCAGTCATTCATATTGGCTCCTGTCTCCCCCTCCTCTTCCACCTTCATATTACCAATCATTGACATCAAAAAAATTGGGCTCTGCACAGCCACCGCATGAAGAGGGCTTGGGTATCGATAGACATCATTGCCATTTTTGGAGACCAGATCGCACTGGAACTTGGGATGAACATCAGCAACAACTTCAGCTGTGTTAGAATGGGGTGCGGAGAAAGAGCGTCTAACCGTGCCTGTACTTTCACACTGGCCTTCTCTGTAGTCCAACCATTCAAAGAAGTCATCTGAAATTGGACGACAGAAGCATTAATATGACATAGTATGGACATTTTGGATTATATAGGACATGTAGACATAGCAATAGGTATATCATAATATACATCCTTGTCAAACTGTGTCTATCAGTACATGTGTATTTAGTTTGTGTATTTACTATACACGTATTGGGTTTCTCACTTTGTATTAAAGCTTCTCCCACACCCTACCAATTAAACCAGTAGAATTTGCTGCGGCTTATTATGCACTCTAGAAGATTGTTCAGATATTAAACTATAAGCTACCCAAGACTAGCGCCAATAGTAAAAGGCCCCTTTCTGCTGATTATGATGCCTTAAAACGAATAATCAAAATTCTGAAATATATATAATAAACACTTTTCCAAACCACCAAGCAGGAACCGGACTGTAGCCATTGAGGTCCAAATATACCAACATTCTGTTAGATCTGCCCTATATTACATTGTTTTCCAAACAGTCACATATTTGCCTGCTAAAATCCAAGAGTGAATAGCAGTTTTAGTGTTCATCATCAGAATTTATCAATCAAAAGAAACAAGTATATTCCATTAGGAATGAGTGGTTCACAACATGGTCTTTTAAAATAGAATTTGACAAGAGTTAATGTTTTGTCAAACTTTATGAAACTCTACAGAATAGAATTAAGATGTAATATGTTTTAATTATAGCAAATGTAAACGGTCATAAAATATAATAGCAATAGTGTGCCCATACAATTATACATAAAACTAAAAAGCATACAAAAAACACACTTCTCAAAGCTCACCCCGCTCTAAAAACAATCTGCTGCCATGTCTGGTCGCCAGTGGAATGAATAACCACCACTAGCTTCTTGTATCTGAGAATTTTGAGGCAAGATCCCTGCAGTTGAGTCCTCAGGTCCACCCAGCTGCCACAGCCTTGGGATAGGCCACAATTCTCTAAAGTTATAAGAAGCTAGAACTCATTTATTTAGCTTTTCGCAAACAACTCTGGGGGAGGACATAACCCTACCTGCTGATCTTGGCTGACCATCTGTAAGATTTAATGATGCTTCTAGAGGGCTGCAAAAGCAGGTGCTGGACTGACAGCTGGATAAACACTCGCTGAAGACAGAGTTTGAAGAATTGGAAAGAGATCCTGATGTCCCATCACTCAGCTCATAAAATCCTAAAATATAAAATACAGACTTAGAAAACAAATCCATTGCAGATGTACAAATGAATTGCTGTTGACTTACAAAGAACAAAAGAATACATTAAAAGTGCTTCATTACCAGAGATTTAGTTAAAAAAAAAAATTGTATCAACATTATATCTAGTGAACAGATAACAAGTAAGTCCCCTTGTTCACAATTTACAACAGTTCTAGCAAACCGTGTCCAAAAATGATCAGTGTTTTGTTTGATTTGTCAAGTCTTCTTGTCAGAAAATAATGCACTAGGCAATATAAACTGAACCAGTCCGCCATCTCACCCGGTGGTCCATGCCTTTAAAGTATCAAAATCCAAAAGGAATGACAGAAGAGCGGCTTTCTTGATACCATCACTCCAGCACTACCAAATGTCAAAACAGCAAGGACCTTTTTCGGCATACACTGGTGCCAAGTCATTTTGCAATGGAAACTACCACTGCCAACTCCCAGAAGCACTGCTAGTTTCAGAGAAGATGGATTTCACGAGCCAGGCATAATCTGCTGCTTGTAAAAAAAATAAAAAAATAAAAAAAAAAGTCCAATTCTTACACCGTACAATCTCCAATATTAAATTAATCCATGAACCAAGTAGACCTGATGCAGAATTGGAGGGACATCCAGAAATTCTGCAGGCATGACTATCCTAGAAAAGTAGGACCAAGCAGTTCAAGCCACCAGGAGAAGGATATGACCACTGCCAAGTACCCACCCATGGAGGCCTTTGTTATCCAAGTTATCCAAGTTAAGCCCATGCCATCATCACCTCACCACAAACCTGGCTTCAAACTATTGTGATAAAGCGCAAAAAAACCTTACATAAGAGGTCCATTCTCATTGATGACTAGCAATACAATGTCTACCCTTCCATGAAGAAAAATGCCTCTTTGGCCAAAGCCAAAAATTGAACAGAATGAGGAATCTAGGCCTCATCATAACAACAAGAAAGTGCATGTTATTTATTTTTACTTGTAAGACTTTAGCCAGTGCAGGGCAAAACCTGTGTTTACCTCCCGCCAGGCATAGTCCATTACATGTGGAAATCAGGTTATAGATTGATCTTCTAGAGGCCTGACCATTCAGAGGCCAGTATTAGTCAACAAGGCAATAAGAAAATGCAGGAGCAAAAATCTCATCTCTTGCGTCCTTATTGCTTAAAAAAAAAAAAAAAAAGTCAGATCCGATTAGTTAGCAAGCATTTTGTATGCTTTGAAAAGGAACACACTGCTTTAATAAATAATCGAAGGCTTGATTTTGACCAAAGCAAGGAGGCAGGGGGGAAAAAAAGCCCCTCAAAGGATTGTTCTGGAATTTCCTTTGGAAACCGTACAGATTTTATTCTTGCAAAGTATCAGCTTACCTGAACTGGGCCGGCTGTCCGTCTCAAGATGTTCTTCAGCCGTCTTCTCGACATCGATTTTCAGGTCATTAATCTGCTTGTCCAGTTCATGCAGCTGACTTAACAGTCCAGCATCCCTCTTTCGTAAACAGTTCTAGGAGAGAATACATTGATTAGCATTTGCCAGAGGAAGGTCAATATAAATAAAAATATAAAAATGTATGCATAGATCTTAATGTCATATGTGACTAAATGGTATAGCATACTTTGTCCACAAATATTTACTTTGTATATTTACATATTGGAAGAAGAATATTTGAGCTTCTCTATTTGCGATGTATTTAATGTCTTTTGTAATACACCTTTGTACTCAAAATATTTTTGACAAGGAAAAAGTATGCATAGAATAGGCCTTTGTTTTTTGCCAAACAGAAATTTATATACATTATAAACGTTAAATTTTACAGATCTAGAGCTGCAGAAGATGGTGGTCAGTTATAATGAAGAACAATAAAAAGGGGAGGGGGAGAATTTTAAATATGTAAATTAACGTTGGGAAATGTTTTACTTTTATTAAGAATATTGTACATATGTGCATATATTCCATAAATTCTACAGATCCTACCCAGAAAATGAGTTCTATGGGTCATAGCTAATCACAAAGCAGTTTTTTACAGCATAGGCAGGCCGGGTATACATAGATCAGCTACGATCACTTTTTAGCTAAGGATAGCCATGGATAATTTCTTTAAAGGCTATCTGAGAAACAAGGCACGTTGTAGTTTAATCTCATCAACAATTTATTTTGTTGGGGGAGGGTGATAGATCGTAGATTGTACCTACTGACAGACTAATCAATAGCTATGTGCTCTAGACGGAGAAGAAGTTAATTGGTTTGCATGTATGGGATAGTCCTTTGTATTGGCTATGCTCTCAGCTGACATAGGACCCTATTGAAAATAGCTGCCTTGGGCTTAAAGAGAAGGATGTTCTCATTGGAGAGATCATAGGCGCTTAGGCTTCTACTATGCCCCACTGGCATCCTCTAGTGGCCACATTTCATTTGTCGATTTGCTTCCAAATAAGGACTCCGTTTTTATTTCCTTCTCTGCCCAAGAAACCTCAAGTCCGTTATCTGGGCAGAATCAAGACCCTTACAATGCCAATTTCAGAAAAATCTTTTGTTACATTAACTGTTGAGTTTGGAGTGAAAAGACAGTTTACTGGCAGATTATGCCTATAGCTACAAATCCCCAGACGGTCATGTTACAGAAAGGGAAGCTGGCCAGGGTTAGCAGCTCCCCATGCAGGACTGCTGGGCGTCAGGCTAACCTCTGGATTACATGGGGGGACAACTGAAAGGATCAGCTGGGGATAGAGGGTCATTGAGAAGACCAGCCTCAGCAGTATGTGGAGCAGCACAAGGCTCTTTGTTCCCTCTAAAATACCTGCAGTCCAGACCCCAAGTACATTAGTAGACCCCTGCAAGAATATTACAGTGAATGCTAAACTAACCCCACCCCCCATCTACCCTCCTCCATCAGCTGCCAGAATACAATCCTACGCTATTTACCCATAAAAGTCTGCAAGCAAAACTGCTCACCTGGCTTAAATATCCATCAACTGCAACAAAAAGCATATAATGTACTATTTGCAACCCATTCCAATTCCCTAGCTTAATTCTTTAAGAGCACAATGAAAATGTGCAATTCATAACCTTACAAATTCTGATTAAAGAAAAAAAATAAAAAATAAAACATTTATATCTATCTCTTATTCACCAGACAATTAAAAAAAAAAAAAAAAAAAATAGAACCAGTTTGTGGATTATTTTGAGATTTAATTCTGTGAAAGGTCTGATGAATAAGAGATATAGATTTTTTTTACTTAAGTATTTTTCTTAGTCTAAAGAACCTATTTATGCCATAACCTTGAGCTGCACTACTGCGTGACTGTAGACAGTGTCTATGCCCCACAGAAATCCATTGGATACAAACAAACGATCGTGAGAGATGGCAGATTTCAAGCGCTCATTCGCACACACAAAAAAAAATTGCATGAGTAGTGCTGCCCTCTAAGAATGTATGCCAGTTGTCTAGCCACGTCCGTCTCTTTTTTAAATCACATTTAAAAATTCTATGGAACCAAAATTAAATCGAAAAAAAAAAAAGGGGGGGGGTAGAGCGCCTGCACCTCTTTTCAAGCTGCAAGAAAGTGTGCTGCATAGGTGTGGACAATCCCCTTAGACAATAAGCCCCCCATTCCCATAGGTCATGCTTGGTTTCCTACGCCTGACGACACTCAACAGGCACAATCCCATTCTTTCCAGTTGTCATGTTCACTCATTGCACCGAAATCAGCGCCTGCACCGCTTAGCGAGCCACAAGAAAATGTACTGCATATGTGTGACCAGGCCCCTTAGACAATAAGCCCCCCATTCACATTTGTCATGCTCGGTCGCCTACGCCTGACTACACTCAACATGCACAATCCCATTTCTTTCCAGTTGTCGTGTGCACTCAAGTTGCCCTACGCTCAATGAAAGTACAGCATACGCAAGCATTCCCCCCCCCCCCCCCATAATCTATGGGTGCGTCAAATGCGCAACACTTGCGTTCTTGCATTCGAAAAACTCCTATAGAAAAGGAGAGTTTCTTCTCATTGCCAAACCCAAGAGAGAAACACCGGAAGATAGTTACATGTGCAAAAGCATTTGCACATATCTTGCAAATAAATAAATAGATATATATATATATATATTATATATATATATATATATATATATATAAATTTTATTTTTATTTTTTGAGGTTTATGTCCACACCCTGCATTTTTTATTTTTTTATTTAA